>OX411741.1:0-600000 GCA_948252205.1 Orthosia incerta | reverse complement strand
TGTGGTCCTGACTTAACTAATCATATACTCAAGCAAGACTCATCATAACTCAGGACTGCTCAGGGCTAAATATATTGGATATGTGAATTGAGCACAGCATTGCCAGACGTACCGATTTTGGCGGGACGTTTTGGTGTTTTATGTGTCGGGCGGGATGTTCCGCGCGGGACAGTCTCAGTTCCGCTTTTCGGAAATAACGACCGTGCGTGCAGCGTGCTGAGGAATCGCGGCCAGGGGGCACAGACAAGTACGGACAACTGCAGACTGGCCGCCCGCCCGGTGCTTAATGAAAATAAGCGCGAGGGAGAGAGAGCGGTGCGTACGACCGACGAAGAAGACTCAACTACCTAACGATAGGGCAAATCTGATTATAATGCTATCTATTGTCTTGCAAACTTAATTTTAAACTCAAATTCAAAGGTAAATATTTAAAAACTTCTGATTATATACGTTTTTTCACTATGTCCCGCTTTCGAAGAAAGAAGCCCGCTTTTTTCACTCAAAAAGTTTCAAAATCCCGACTTGCTAAAAAAAAATCTTGCAACGCTGATTGATGATCATAAGGCTTAACACGCACTTCGATTTTATTCACGCGAATAAAAATTATCTAGTATAATCAAATAGTACTAAAATTCGCGCGTTTTTTGTCCGCTGTGCGTGCATCTTCATACATTTCCATAGGTCACAGAATGCGCGGCAAAAAATTCGCGCGAATTAAAATCGTAGTGCGTGCTATGCCTAATAGTACAGATCATATGTAATCCTATCAGGGGGTATATTTATCTATGATCCTATCCTCGCTAGAGTAAAAATTTTCTTTGATGTTATCGGTCTGTCTGTGGTTTTGAGAGTTTTTGGCGGGATTTTTTCGAGGGAAGTTCAGCGGCTGTTAATATTATTTGCAAATTGATTCCTAGTGGATATTGTGATATAAAATTGGTGTAGTTTTGTGTCTCAACTGTCTACGCAACTGGACAATATGTGAAATCATTGACAGAAGCGATCTCAGGATAGTGGAGCGGAGAATTTTATTGTAGTATTGACTACCTCCGCTAAGCTTACTGGGAAGGCTGACTCAATACAATTTGCTGCCAAATACTCCATAAAACATTAGAATCTGTTACATCCGTATTCTAATGCATACTAAAGAATGTTAAAATTGCACTGAAGACTAGGCAGCATGGTCTCAGACCTTAGCCTGTTCCGTCAGGAACAAATAAAAAAAAAAAAAAAAAAAAAAATGTCTGTGGTTTTGAATCTGACGTGAATCTGACTTCGTCAGTCGTCGTCAGTTCGTCTTTTTTTTCATTTATATTTTATTTTCATTATAATTTTGACATTCTAAAGGAAAAAGAGTAATGTTTTAGTAGTATGTAGTAAAGTTAATATAAGTTACCAAGTTATGTCTAGAATTAGAGGGATAGTTCAAAAGGAAGTGTTGCAAACACGCAATTATGGGCTCAACGAAATTCATAATAAGCAAAACGAGGATCAATCCTCAAATTCGAAAGATGATGTGGAAAGTAAGTTATTAATTTAATTTTTGCAACAATATTGCATGACTCCATATATTAATTAAATGATCATCATGGGATTTTCGATAATTACACAACATTTTGAGGTTAGGTTTAGTTTTGTTATTCTTTTTATCAAGTTAAGAGATTTGTTTGTGTATTCGAATAACTCCACGTGATTTAAATGTACAGGGAATTTTACTCAAATATGTCTTTTTTCAGAATACCAGATAAAAGAATTGTTGCACAAACTGCCAAGACTAGACAAAATATTTGAAGTTCATCGCAAAATTGGAGAGGGTACATTTAGCTCTGTGTACCTCGGATCTCTGAGGCAGCACGCCGCCCTGCCCGAAGGCGAGAAACGATGGTTCGCTATCAAACACCTGGTGCCAACTGCACATCCAGCTAGGATAGAACATGAACTGCGCTGCCTGCAAGATATGGGGTTTGTATTAAAACAAATATACAGTCCACAGTCCAGTCATTGTCTAAGCTTATATTTATGTAGGTATATTGTTTAAGTTCAGTAGTTTAGAGTAGTGGTGGCCTGGTGGTAGTTGTAGGGTGTGGGTTTGAACCCAGGCAGTTGCTTTACTTTGTGTAAATTATTATTTCATCACCACTGCCCTCTAAAAAGTGAAGGAGAAAATCATGAGGAAACCAGCATGTCCTAGAACCAAAAATTTGAAGAATTAATTATCAAAGAACCCCCCCCCGGTTATGCGCTCTTGTTTTCCGACCTGAAGTGAGAGGGGCTGAAAATGATGTGTATATATCAAAGAAAAAACAGGCATTAATTATCAAAGAAAAAATAAAAGATGTGTGGCACTCAGGGACTGCCACGGTAAAGCTATTGCATAGTATTTTTTTATGGCCCCAAACTCGTTACCTTCCCCCCGCATTTTTTTTTTACTTCAGTCTAAAAATATCAAAATTAAACTTCTATAAAATCGCGCAACAAACCCCTCCCCCCCTAACCCCTCACCTGCTCACACACTCGGAATCCATTCCAAAAAATTATTTTAGCAAAAAGGTGACGATCGAAAATATGTTGTTTATTTATTTTTTATTTATGCAGTATTTTTTTTTCAATATCGCCCATCCCTAGAGTTTGGCATTATAAAGATATGATAGATAACTATACACCTATATACTTTCTCACAAACAGCTTACGTATTCGTCCGATTTCGTGTTAAGTTTTATTTTCGTTAAGGAATTTCTTGAATCGGTCGCCGCGCTCATAGCCCGCGATAAAAGCTATGCAAAAGCTTAAAAAAAAAAGCTCACTCCATCGTCGACTCTGTCTCTGTTACCTTTGACCTAGACTAGTGTCAAGACCAAACACATCATAAATTTAAAAAAAAGAACTTCCATATTCTGTTTGTTGATTTGTGGAAATGATAAAAAAATACACTGCTGAAGATAATTCTAGATTTTATAATTACAATGTTTTTGGTAGTTGCTCTAACAGCCTTTAAACTTTTCTGTTTCAGAGGCAAAGACCATGTGATAGGGGTGGAGCTGTGTCTTCGCAATTTGGATACTATAGTTTTTATCATGCCTTACATACCTCATAGGAAATTTTCAGTGAGTTGTTTTTTACATATTTTCTAGTGTAATTAAAGGTAAGGTGTAATTTAAATTATTGTACCTTATTTTCTCCTACTAAATCAATACTAAATATTCCTACCAATAAATAATTATAAATTAATGCTAACAATTGCTTCAGCTGACAGCAACAATAACTGTTCTGCCTGTGTCACATAAAATTTAAATAAGATTTCTGTAGTTAGGGAAAGTGTTTATAGCCATGTAAGATGAAAATTAGTTCAGCCATTCAAGATTTATGTGCTTACTTTAAAACTGAGATACCATGTTGTGATTTAGTTTTTGCAAACAAATACAATAAAAGAGGAGTAGGCCACCAATTCAACTGAATGTTCTTTTAACTGTGTTCATGTAAGTTCATCTTGGCTCATCGGTTCATCAAGGAGCTCGTGGCTAAATAATAACAGCCGCACGGGTCGATCATCAAGGTTAAGCAACGCTTGACGAGGTCGGTCCGTGGATGGGTGACCATTTCAACATACCGAGTTTCCTCCGTGCCTCGGAAAGCACGTTAAGCCGTTGGTCCCGGCTGTTATTTGAAGATCTTTGACAGTCGTTACGGGTAGTCAGAAGCTTGAAATCTGACACCAGTCTTTCCAAGGGGTACCGTGTTTACCCAGTTACTGGGTTGTGGAGGTCAGATAGGCAGTCGCTCCATGTAAAACACTGGTACTTAGCTGAATCCGGTAAGACTGGAAGCCGACCCCAATATTGTTGGGAAAAGGCTAGGCTATGATGATGTAAGTTCATCTTGATGATTAGAGGTGACTAGGAACAGATAGTCATAAAAAAAACCGGCCAAGTGCGAGAAGGACTCGCGCACGAAGGGTTCCGTACCATTATCGCAAAAAAACGGCAACAAAATCACATTTGTTGTATGGCCCCAGTTTTTATGTTTTTATTATTTTTTGTTATAGCGTCAACAAAAATACATCATCTGTGAAAATTTCAACTTCTTTTTAAAATTTAAGCTTCAGACAGACAGACGGACCGCGAAGTCTTAGTAATAGGGTCCCGTTTTTCCCCTTTGGGTACTGAACCCTAAAAATCAGTATGTGTAAAGCAGTTGTCCCATGCATAGGAGTACGTGGGGGAGATGGATGCGGCAGAGCTGCGTGCGTACATGCGCGCGCTCATGACGGCGCTGCGCCACGTGCACTCCTTCGGCGTCATCCACCGCGACGTCAAGCCCAGTAACTTCCTCTACGACCGCGACAACAAACGGTTTGTGTGAAGTAACACCTTGCTTGTTAGCTGAGCGAGCCATCGCGACAGTCGTAACTTAGACATACTCTTTATTATTATGTACACCATATAAGTTACACACACACTGGGTGACAAAATGGGCGGCCTTATCGCTAAAAGCGATCTTTTCAAGACAACTTTTCGATGGATTTTAAAAATGGAAGGAAAGATAGTACTGTAAAATAAATACATACATATATATATTATATAGACAAATATATACAGTAATAAGTATGAAACAAAAGCATGAAAATCAAGAAATACAACTATTAAAGAGAGAGGTAGTGATTATTTACCTTAGTTTTGAAAATGGGCAGAGATTGAGCATGCCGTATTGACACGGGCAAAGCATTCCACAACCGCACCGCTTGAACCGTAAAAGATTTTTAACTTCACGCGCATTGTGTTCGTTTGAGTCTGTATCTAAGTCACAGATGGCAAAATCCACATTGCTGTCATAAGACATGCATATTTGAAATTGAAGAAGAAAGCTGAATTAACCCAAAAAGGTTCATAATGTGTGAGTTAAAGCAATGTTACTCTGTCACTAAGGTATCTGCTGGTAGACTTCGGGCTAGCGCAGCGGCTCTGCCCCGCTGAAGAAGCGCCCGCCACAGCCGCGCTCCCCGCGCCGCCGCCCGCGCATTCCAATGGCTTGCGGAAACGAACCCGAGAGGAGGTATGAACTTAATTCTTAAATAAAATAAATTGAACAAATAATAATTATAATGTAGTACAGTCAACGGCATGGCAGTGGTAGCACTTCATAATTATCAGCCTTTTTAATGTTCCCACTGCTGGAACACATGCCTCCACTCTGTTAGAGGGAATGGGCCGTAATCCACCACGCGGGCCCAATGCAGGTTGGTGGTAGCACTTGTAATTTGTACTTGTCTTTATACCAATACTAGCTGACCCGGCAAACTTTGTTTTGCCATAAAAACACCAAACATTCATCTACCCTACCCTACCCTACCTACCCTACCGAGGACGCCCTCTATACGCTAGTGAAGCACGTACCTACAGGACAAGTTGAGGCTGAAGAAGCTAATTGTCCTGGTGTCATTGGATATAGAGGGCGCCTTCGATAGCGCCTGGTGGCCAGCCATAAGAGTCAGACTGGCAGAGGAAAAGTGCCCGGTTGCTGGGTCTAACCATAGACGATAAGCTTACTTTTAATGAGCATGCCGCGAACGTCTGCAAGAGCGCAGCTGACGTTTACAAGCGGCTGTCCCGAGCAGCAAAGGTGAGCTGGGGATTAAACACACAAGTAATACACACTGTGTAAATTACAGCAACGATTGAGCCCATAGTCACATACGCAGCCGCAGCCTGGGCACCCGCTGCAAAGAAGTTGGGTATACGGAAGAAGCCAGTCTCTCTCCATCCCCTGGCAGTTCGCGCGCGCGCCAACTTGGCTCACGCCCTGGGCCAGAGCAAAGTTGTAACTTTGTTCTGGATCAAGGCCCACGCGGGGCTGCCGGGGAATGAGAGCAGCGTTGTCGTTACGGAGGAGGCCGGACTACGACCAGTGTCCGGTTTCATTCATCAAGCGACAGATCCATTTGGAATCGCTTGATGAATGGAATCAAAGATACTTGTCGGGCGAGACCGCTTCCGTTACGAAAATGTATCTTCCGGATGCAATAGCGGCTTTCCGTATCGTACAACAGGTGCGGCCCGAAGGCGTCCTCACGCAAGTTTTGACGGGGCACGGTGGGTTCTCTGAATACCTGAATCGCTTCAAGTGTAAGGAGAGCCCATCGTGCATCTGTGATCCAGGCGTGGCAGAGACTGTCCAGCACATACTCGTAGAATGACCGTTATATATCAAGGTGCGCTACCAACTTGAATGTGAGCTGGACAGGAAAATAACGAAGCAGAGCCTACATGGGCTCATGAACAACGAAACAAGGGAAAAGATTTTGGAGTAATGCATTAGAGTAGCCACTGCGGTTATACGACGAAACAAAACCTGAAGCGCACCGTGCTACATTAGTATTCTGCGCGATATTTAAATGTAAGCACGGAATGCAGCAAGGACACGTATAGCCGGCAGTATTTCATATTAGTACCTAAGTTTATACTGTGTAATAATTACTGTGATATTTCTTTTGAAATCGGAGCTTGTGTTTTTATCCCTAATTATATTAGACATATTCTGTGATAAACCCTCTAAACTGTACCTGAAATAAACAGCACTAGCTGAAATTGTTACATAATTATAGCACCTTTTGCTCAATTACATTGTATTTTACCTATTTTTATAAGTAATAAACTATGCCGTAAATTAGGACTAAATATCAAATGCAAGAAGATGAATGCAAGATAGAATTAGGATGAGGAATGAATGTACGAGAGGCATAGAAGATTGACCGGAATGACAGAGGTTGAGCACAGAAGGCACCAATTTCGTTGGTGAGGATTAGAGTTAAAAACCTACCCTACCCTACCTACCACATCTTCCCTACCCTACCTACTTTTCTAAATTTTTCTCTCCGTAAGAACCTTCTAACAATAACAAACACAACAAAAAAAAGAATTATCGGAATCGGTGGTTCTCAGTGGTTCTCGAGATTTGCGCTTAGCAACACATTTAGCGATTCATTTTTATATTATAGATAGGATCCAAAAGTGTTGCTGCCGCCTGTCGTTGCTGCTTGTCGCTGGTGAAGGCCTTATATCTTAAACACGTAATTATATCACGGACCGATGGTTTACTGAACATACTTATCATTGAAACTCCTCTTTCAGGAAGATGCGTCATCAGCTGCTAAGCGGGTAGCGCTCGACCTCAGCACCGGCAGACCCGTGCCCTTAGCCGCGCCCCCCGCGCACCAGCCGCCGCCGCGCCGCGCCCCCGGGCCGGGCTGCGCGTGCGCCGGCGCGGCGGGCGTGTGCGGCGCGTGCGTGGCCCGGGCGCCGCCCCGCGCGCCGCGCGCCGGCACGCAGGGCTTCCGGCCGCCCGAGGTGCTGCTGAAGTACCCGCAGCAGACCACGGCCGTGGACGTGTGGGCGGCGGGCGTGGTGCTGGCCAGCGCCCTGACGGCGCGGTACCCGTTTTTCCGCGCGGGGGACGACGTGTCGGCGCTGGCCGAGCTGGCCGACCTGCTGGGCACGGCGCCGCTGCAGCGCACCGCCGAGGCGCTGGGTACGTACTAGAGCATGCAATATCGCAAGGATCTCAATGCCGGAAGTTCCGGTTTCAGGAAACTGTGTCTGCTTTTCAACCGCTGCGTCGGTAGTTGTGCACCGAATACTGGATGTCTGGTGTCACGCTCCTGCTTTTATTTATCGACTGCACTCGCAACTTGCCTTCGGACGTGTAGCCATTCCGGCTCCCCACGGTATAGTACGCTGAACAGGGTTGGTTTGTGGCAGCCGGTAATTGTACGGCATAATTATGTCGTAAAGAGCAACATCTACTTCTTTGGCGTGGGGGGCACGGTACTACACTGGACAAGCATATCTGCCAGCCGAGAAGCAGAGTGCTAGGCCAGTAGTCTGCAGAACGTGAGGTGAAGCTCCCAATTGGTTGATGTTAGGCGTCTGGGTAAATTGTTGCGGCTCCCGAATTATCTCGCAATAGAATTAAACATTAATAATATGAAAAAAAACATACGATATTAGAATCGTAGTGTGTATCACGTATCACGTACATTTCATTCCACATAGTCTCCTTCCAGTTCTAACATTTTCATCTATACTAATATTATAAAGAGGTAAAGTTTGTGACGTTGTAGGGGGTAATCTCTGGATCTACTGAACCGATTTTGATAATTCGTAATGATAATTCATAATCGTATGCTGAGAAAACTATTTTTTTTGTTTTGTTTTGTTTTTAAAAAACGTTGCCCCACACTAGGAATTTCTCCTGTATCGTGGGTGCGTTTACAAACATATAAACTCACATACACAAACACCCAGAGCCGGAACAACTATTTGTAGATCATACAAATATTTGTTCCGTGCGGGAATCGAACCCGCGACACGCAGCGCAGCAGTCAATCGCTCAACCACTGCGCCAACCGTGCGCCAAACTATCGATGATACATAGAAGTTATGTACTACATGATTAAAGTTCTCCTAACCTAACCTAGTAACGTATAAAAAAGACGGCGAGAGAATGTATCTAACTATCATAGTTAAGTCACAATAGCAGCTTTTATGTTCTAAATTTTAAATAGATCGCCGGTAGAAACAAAAGTTGGTTACATTCGTATTGTATTACAATTCTTAATCAAATAAATAGTTTAACAAATTGGTAGGTAGGGTAAAAAAAAAAGTTTGACTATGTAGGGTAGGGTATGTGGGTAATATCGGAATTCCGGTATAATCCTCTCAAGTCCGCAATTGATATAACAGAAAAATTGTTACGGAATTCCGGAATTACAAAAATCCGGCATGCATGCATGCGTGCTCTGCTGGATAACGTAGTTTTATTTTGTCTGTGCTGCTGGAGCATCGACTATACAGCCTCTAGACGCCTAATGCTTGATCGAATACATCAAAATAATTCTGTCAACTAGCTGAGGTATGAGGCACGGGACGACTGCGCTCTGATTGGTCCTTACCAACGTCATTTCGCCGAACTAGGGATGGGAGAGGTTTAAGTAAAACCACGAAGGTATCAATATTTTTTTAAATTGTTAGTGTACTTAATATTTTTATTTATTATTGTTAGCTACTTTTATTATTAATTATACAGTAATAACATAAAATGCAAAAACTAAAAACAAAATTCTAAAGATAACATATATTTTCGGCGGTTGTTTCATAATATTAAATATTAGTAAAAAAAACAATCAATAGAAAAATTCCTAAATTCTAAAATCAAAATAATTATCTATAAAATACAAAAATCAGTCTACAATATTTCCACTGCTGGAACAGAGGCCTTTTCTCCGTAAGAGAAAAATTTTCTAAGAGAATTCACCTATTTTTTGTGCAATAAAAATCACCACTATACTAATCATTTTCAACCACTATACAAATCAATATTCGTTTCACAATTAATTTAACAAATAATAAACTATTTAATTTAATGTCTTTTTTTTGTATAATTGTATGTAGGTTTCTAGTTTTATCCATAACAGATTTGGTCATAGAATATGGTGCATCACTAGTTTTGCGTACCAAATTATAGAGGAAAAGAGATAGATAAAAAAGTACATTAAAAAGAAAGAGACGAAAACACAAAAGACATCAACGAGCGCGACAAAATTTGTGCTGTTGCAGTTTACACCTACAATAATGACCAGTACAAAATGAACTCCGATAAATAATATCAGAAAATAAATCTGATTATGATTATGTAACTATTAACTTACCGATGAAATGTTATGCCATTTTTCGGAAAACTCGAGTTCTGGCTGTAGTTTACCACACCAACGTACGGTACAAGGGACCATTATAATATTTATTTTACCAATTTGTAATTGCCTGACGCGGCAGTGTTTACGGCTCACGGAAGTGGTCGCTACTAATTCGAAATTGTCGAGTGGCGACCTATATTACCAGTATATGATTATTTTAGTCATATGTGTTGACAGACATCGCTCGCCTGTTGTTAGGCGTCTAGAGGCTGTATGGTCGATGTGCTGGAGGCTCGTCAGTCGCCAGCTAACTAACAGTGTGTGTACTGTGCACTGTGCAGGGCGGCGCGTGGTGATGTCTCGGGCGCGGCGCGGCCTGTGCCTGCGCAAGCTGGCGGCGCGGCTGCGCGGCGAGGGGGCGGCGCCGGCGCCGGCCGCCAACGGCGCGTGCGCGGCCTGTGCTCTCTGTCGGCTGCCCCGGGACCAGTGCCTGTGTCGTGATGAAACGAAAAAGGTAATGAACCAAAGTGTACGATAAATTTGTATACAGGTAAGTTTTACAATTAGGAGGCTAAATCCGAAACTATAAAGAACTAGCTGACCCAGCAAACTTTGTTTTGCCATAAAAACACCAAACATATCTACCCTACCCTACCCGGGTAGGGTAGGGTACTTACCCAACCTACCCTGCCTATCCTACCCTACCCTACCTACCCTACCCTACCTTACCTATGTAGGTAAGGTACCAATTTTTTTTTCATAAGATCCTTCTCCTAATAATAAGAAACACAAAAAAAAAAAGCGAAATCGGTCCAGCCGTTCACGCGTGATACCCAATATACCAAGGAAAATAGGGATTCATTTATATATTATATATAGATAACAAAAACACTGAAGAGTCACGGGCCGATTTTTATAAAAAAACCATAGGAAGGCAGGCATCGAACTCGGAGATTTAAAAAATACACACTTCTAGTTCTAGTTAGGGGGGTTTTGGTTTCCGCACTTAGTCCTGGATGGACCTTTGTACGTGAGCCATGGCGGCCAAATACACACACTTGCTTTATTATTACACCATCCGATAGAGTCGCTAATAAGGATCAAATTCTGGAAAGTACCTCATTTTTAACAAAATACTTAATTGTTAGACCAGGGTCGATAATTTACGAAAAAAAAAAAAATATAGTAGGATGAAAGTCAATAGCAAAGGAAGAGAAAATAACAACAACTAAAGGATAAATGATTTACGGGCGATCTAAGTTGTAGATGATAAAATTTTGCATAATCTGAGTAAATTTACTATAATGTATAATTTTTTATACACCATCAGAAAGTAGAGATTTCAAAAAAGTCCACCGACTTTTTTAAAAAAGCAGATATTTTGACGGGTGATTTTAGATTGAAAATTGGGGTAGTTTTTTCGATATTAAGTAAAAATAAGGTAACAACTTTGCTATTTAACTTTTTTCCATAGGACTTGTAGTTTTGCCGGAAATCGAGATAAACCGTTTTCACCCTTAAAAACTCGCCCCTTTCCACTTTCCGACCTTAGATCGCACGTGAATTATTTTTCCATTCATTATTGTTATATTCTCTTCCTTTTCCAATGGGTTTCATCCTACTATATTTTTTTCACTTTTTACCATTTTCAAAGGCTTCGGCACTGGTCTATGTATCTTATATTAATATGAGTGGAATATCGTGAACTCCATCTAATAACTTTTCGTTAGTCCCAGTACTCTCAGTGTACCCCGCCACTAGAGACAAATGTTTGTTCGTCACTAGTGGCGAACACACGTCAAAACAATTAAATAAAAATATAAATATCTTACTCAAACTGAAAAATCCATTGAACAAACCCTAAACACTTTAGGACCTTTGTTAAAAATCTCTACAACTACAACATTAAATTATGATGTTGAATCATTACTCACTGGAGTTTCTATTTGTGAGGCTTTTTCGTCTTATTTCATGTCGACTTTCCTCAACCCCACTTCATCTAATACTCTCAGTCTCGTCTCTTGCTTTCCCTTTCGATACTAACAGAACTTCATCCGACATTCGTCACATAGAAGTGAACGGTTTACTTCGTAACTTGGGTCCGACTAAAGGTGCTGGCCCTGATAACATATCATCTAAATTTCTAATTAAATGCGCGTCTTTCAATTGCCCTACCTATCTCAATTTTGTTTCCCATGTCTTTGGCTCAGGGTGTTGTCCCCAAATTTTGGATAACTGCTTTTATTACGCCCATACTTAAGAAGGGGTTCAAAACAGAGATTACTAATTATAGGCCTATATCCAAGCTGTGCATTATTGCAAAAATATTTGAGAGGATTGTCTATATCCAGTTATATCCCTTGCTAGCTCCTTCAGCTCCTTTCAGAACGGCTTTTAAAAGGATGGTCTACCGCTTCTAACTAGATTTTATTTAATGATATTATTATTGCTGCTAAGGATAATGGTAAGTAGGTCGAAGTTATTTACACAAATTATAGTAAGGCATTTGATCGGATCGATCACAATAACCTGATAAAGAAGCCAAGCTATATTGGCATCCGTGGAGACCTCTTGAGGTGGTTCTCTTCTTACTTTGATAACAGGTCACAAGCGGTAGTACTCAATAATTATATGTCTATTTAGGTAAACGTGCCCAGCGAAGTGCCTCAGGGTTCGTTGCTCGGTCCTTTTTTGTTTTGTAGTCTGTGTGAATGACATCGATCAATGCCGCCTCCATTCATCCAAACTATTATGCTTTGCCGATAACATGAAAATCTTTGCAACTATTTCAACGCTCGAAGATAGTCTAGCACTTCAGGCTGATTTGTATCGGCTTGACGAGTACTGTCAGGCTAATAAACTTGATCTCAACCCATCCACGTGTTCGGTGATAATTTACACTAGAAAACGAGCAGTCCTTGCCACTACTTATACTCTGGCTGCCAGATTTTGCCAAGGTGCAATACTATTCGTGACTTGGGCTTCCATCAAGACGTTAATTTTTGACATACACATTATGGCAATTGTCAAAAAAGCTTCTAAACTGCTTGGGTTTATTATGTCTCTCTAAGTGTTATACAGATGCTAAAACATTTAAATATTATATTGCATTTTTGTAAGAAGTCAGCTAGAGTGTTTCATAAAATATATATGTTTTAATCAAAAGATTCCATATCAGTCAACCGATTATCTTGGATTCTGTAAAAAGTATCATCTGCTTCCAGTGGTAGATCGACGTAAATTTGCTGACTGTTGATTCTTGTTGAAAATCCATCCTCAACAACAACATTGATAACCCTGAGTTATTTTCAACATTTTATTTCAATTTGCCTTTTATATATTTTTATTTTATCCATCCAAATGTGTACTTCAAACATCTCTCCAAGCGTTGTAATTTTTCGTCGGCTTCTTCTTAATTTTGTAAAAAACCGGCCAAGTGCGAGTCGAACTCGCGCATGAATGCTTCCGTACCATTATCGCAAAAAACGGCAAAAGAAACACGTTTTTTGTATGGGAGCCCCACTTAAATAATTATTTTATTGATTTTAGTATTTGTTGTTATAGCGGCAATAGAAATACATCATCTGTGCAAATTTCAACTGCCTAGCTATCACGGTTCATGAGGACTGTCAGATTCGTTGAGTCTAATAATAGGATCACGTTTTTACCAAAAAAATGCAGACATTTTTAGGGTTCCGTACACCCTAATCATATCAAAATCTTTACTCCTTTCTAACCCAAATTCACAAACCCTATTCTCCAAAAGAAACAAAGAGAAAGATCGTCAAAAGACGTATTTATATTCGCGTCGGTGTCATGTGTGGTAATACTGGCTACCTAATACCATATAAAAGTTCATAGATAAAGCTAACTGTAAGGTTGCCTTTCCACCAGAGATATTCTATGCTACGTTGTTATGGATGCGTTTGATATCCACCAATCATATTCATTGATATAGCATAGCACTGCTGGAAACGGGCATAGCTGCATAGCACACCTCTGGTGGAAAGGCACCCTTATAGTTGAGTGTAATGGCGAACCCATAACGAATGTTCCTGTGTGCAGGCGGAACAGTTCAGTCCGACGCGCTGGGTGGCGGGCTTCCCGGACGCCGCGTTCGGGCTGGCGGCGCGGCTGCTGGAGCCGGACCCGCGCGCGCGCATCTCCGCCGCGCTCGCGCTGCAGCATCCCTTCCTCGCCGCCGACTGACGCATGTCTTCCAACTATACTAATATTTTTTAAACGTAAATGATAAACTTATGTTCTTGTTTGTAACAGTGATATCTCTTTAAGTTAAGTTGTGATGTCCCTGATGTTGTAACAATGTTGTTATTCGCGGGGTGTTCGTGTCGCATCGCGTGCGGTGACGTCACCTGCTGCCTCACGAGTGGCCAACGACGGCTGTGAACGTGTCCCCTCGAGGGATAGCTGAATTATTATAGTTATGCTATGACCTGATACTTATAATGTATTTATTCTTTATAAAGATCTAGTGACCTGCCCGATTCGCACGGTTTTTATGACTCGACAAAACGTCAAGGTTTCTTGCCGTTTTTTTTTTTTTCGGGATGAAATGTAGCATATGTTACTCGGCGATAGTGTGTGTAGTAATAATTAAATTTGATACATGCGGGCAAACTTTGTCATTGCAGCCGAGGCGGAGTAGACACCCGAGTCGAAGGCATGGCCACGGCGAGGCCGTTATGGAGCCAAGAGACTGCAATGACAATTGCCCACTTGTTCAAAATGTTTTCAACGCACTTTCTCGTAAAATCAATTTTATAACAAATGACTCGCAGATTTTGTTTCGCGACCCAGTATGATATAAATTCCGCCGCACCTTTCCGCGCGAGTGCGATAATTTCATTGCGTTGCTGAAAGCGGTTGGGGTAGAAGCGGGTTTTCGAGTGTGTTGAATACGAGTTTTCGTACCAATAAGTAGGTACTTCCTGGTACGACCTTTTAAAAAAGTTTAAACAAACAAACAATTTTACCTCAGTATAGGTTTTCAATCAAACTTATCTTTGTCATTTTTATCAGACCATGAAATTCCGTCCGTATTGCATGGTATCTCTATAAGCACATTGGTGGCGTTACCTAGCGCCTTACTCATCCATGCCTTAGCTCGTATTATAATATCTCATCTTCAGTGACACATAGTACAGAATTTAAATGGCTTTCGTCAACTTATTCCTTTGTTCCCGTTGAGTTACACTGTTACCCATTGGGATAAAAATTACCGATTAGTAACACTGTAACTCGATGCGACTTTTTTACCCATTCATTTACACTGCAACCTAATAGTACGTAAAAGGGTTACATATCAAAGCAGCGGGGCTCCTATTTCTGTCTGCAGGGTTTAAAGTAACCTAACATGAAGGCGATGACGGGAGCTGAGTTTGCTCGCTCACTTCAGCTCCCGTCATCTCCTTCGAACCTAACCTATCCGTATCGGGGTGCCCTGAGTTCCTGAGCTCGCTTCGCTCGCTCTGCACAGCGATGTCACCTAGTCGGTTGTGCTGCTATTTTATATATAATAATATACTAATGTAACCCTTACGGACTATTAGGTTGCAGTGTAAATAATTTTTATCCCAATGGGTAACAGTGTAACACAAAATGGTGTAACTCAACGGGAACATACCAACTTATTTTATGATTACTACGAAGGATATTTTTATAACATGGACAGCTGGGTTAACCAAATCCATAAAAGATACGTGGAAACTGTCGGCAGCATTATGTCAGTATTCACGAAAATAATTTCTTTGGCGATCTTCATGTACTTATGAAGATGTTTTATGTAACGGAGTGCCTTATGCTTAGCGCGCGGCGAGCTTCATGCGCGGTCACTTACGAATAGACGAGAGGCGCCCTGCGCCGGGTGCCGAGTGCGTCGGTATAAGTTATATTGTTGATTAGTTGTAATGGGGATCTCAGAATAAACTTTAAGTTCCATATCGAGTACAAAGTAGAGTAATAGTGGCGAGGCGCGCAACGACCAGCGATGTTCACGATCTATTTATTAAACGTTTATACACGTGTGCCTTTATACTTATTGTGTTCAGAAGAATGTTGTTATGTTACCTCATTGTAAACAACCTCTATATTAAAAGCTAAGTTAAGCAACAAGAGTTTTTCATTATTGTATCTTTTATGTACACAATCAAATTGCCAAGTTCCAGCCAGGTATCAAACTATATTATATATACATATCTACAAAAATAAACAAGCGAAAATATATTTGTAATTAACAAACAAATCATAACATGCCAATTTGTTGGGGTCGGCTTCCAGTCTGACTGGATGTAGATTTTACTTGGAGCCAGTCTTCACAACCCAGTAACTGGGTAACACGGTACCTTGGCAAGTGTGTCAAATTCTGACTATCTGTAACGTTAACGATTGTCAAAGATCTTCTAACTAATGACAGCCGGGACCAACGATTTTACACGCTTGCCGAATCTTGGTGTATATAATGGATTGACATCCATCCAACCGACCTCGGCAAGGTTTACAGGTTCACTGTCCATATAGCAAAAACAATAGTTAAAACGATGCCAAATGTCATGGGACTGACCTGAAAGAAACCTCGAAGGTCGAGCCGGAAGTCGAGGGTTTTATTATTCAGCCACAAGCTCATCCAAAAAACAAACATTTTGGATGGGTATGGGATCTACCTCCTAGCGGTCCATCCCGGGCAACGGCACCACAGGCTTGCCTGTGGTACGGCAGAACGATCCCACTTAAGCGGTGGTAGGCTCCGCAAGGGGCCGCCTGGCTCGCGACCACCATCCCACCGGAGTCGGTGCCAAGCAGCTTGCTGTGTTCCGTCGGTGTGTGGGACTGCCAGTGCCTTTGGGGGAGAAGGAGGATGTCAGTTGCGCTGTTCAGAACCGGTCTTGGTCTCTGGGAAAAACTTGCCGGATAACTCATTTTGGAGGGTAGCGGGATCCGAAGCACGGTGCCAGCCGTTGGCCGACCGCAGTCAGTAGGGGGCCCAAGTAGCACGCCAGCCACGTGCCAAAGGCTGCCCCGCCAACTCGCGAAAAATCCCGGTATGCTCCACCGTGCCAGCTGGCGACTGGATGGGAGGACCCGGTGGCCATATCCGGGGGGGTTCGGGCGTCCCCGCAGTCTCCAAATGAGTTCCCCATAGGTTGGGTTATCTCTAGTGTTCCACTTGGTTCACTGAGCAGCGCCTCGACAGTTCGACTTCTTCCCCAGCAAACTCTTGAACAAATGACCAAAGCAAAAAAGAAGAATATGGTGAAACAACGGCTGCACTTCCTCCCACTAAAAGTGCACCTCACTAACATCAGGGGGTTGCACTCTAATCTCGATCCGGTCCACCACCACCTTGAGACCGAGAAGCCGCACCTGTTTTTCCTAACGGAGACGAAGATAACAACCCCGTCGGACGTGGCGTACCTCAACTACCCGGGTTACTCTCTTGAACACAAGTTCAAGAAGCAAGCTGGGGTCTGTGTGTACGTCCGCGATGACATTTGTTGTCGTCGTCTCCGTTGCTTTGAGAAATCGGGTTTTTCTGCTATATGGCTGCTTGTGGACACTGGCGTGGAGAAATCTCTCTACATCGGCGTCTACCGATCGCACGCCGGTGACCAGGAGACGACAGCGCTCTTTAATTGCCTCGTGGAGTCGGCTGACTTAGCCCAGCAAAGGTACCCAACAGCGAAGCTTAATTTTCTGGGGGACTTTAACGCCCATCATAAAGAGTGGCTGTACCCGTACCGGAAAACTGACCATGCCGGGTTAGAGGCGCGCAAGTTTTCTCTATCGCTAGATCTAACCCAGCTGGTGAATGTGGCAACGCGGGTACCGGATGTTGACGGCCATACACCCAACTGTTTAGACCTTCTCCTGACAACTGATCCGGACAGACATTCGGTGTCGGTCTCAGCCCCGCTGGGAACGTCTGACCACTGTCTGGTGAAATCCGTGTCGACTTGCTCTCCTCCAGATGAGAGCCCTAGAGGCACGAGGCGAGTATGGCGATACGAGTCAGCTGACTGGGACGAGATGCGGCACTTTTTTGCGTCTTATCCTTGGCGGCATGTGTGCTTCTCCTCGAGTGACCCTTCGAGCTGTGCCGACGCGGTTGCGGATGTGATTCGGCAGGGAATGGAATATTTCATTCCATTTTCTGACATTCCGCTCGGTCACAAATCCCGCCCTTGGTATAATGCAGAATGCGCCCACGCTGAGGCCCGAAAAGAATCTGCCTACCAAGCCTGGGTCGGGGCCCGTGACCGCAAAGTAAGAGCACGTAGGGTTCGCGCGAGGAAAAGAGCCTTTAATTCTGCCACCAAGTTCTGCAAGCGGGTTCTGCGTCGGGCACGTTTTGACCATATTGGACGTATTGGGGCCAAGCTGGCATCGCACCCTCCGGGTAGTAAACAGTTCTGGTCCCTGTCTAAAGCGGTTGAAGCGAATTTCTGTCGACCCACTTTACCTCCAATGCTGAAACCTGATGGGTCGCTGGCTCACTCTGCGAGTGAGAAAGCAAATTTATTTGCATCTCTCTTTGCTAGCAATTCGCGTCTGGAGGCTGGCTCCAAGCAACCACCTACTATACCTCACTGTGACTCTTCGATGCCGGAGATCGCTGTGCACACTAAAGAGGTCCGGAGAGTATTGTCCAGTCTAGACGTGAATAAGGCCAGCGGGCCTGATGGCATTCCAGCGAGAGTGCTGAGGCAGTGTGCGCCTGAACTATCTCCTGTATTGACACGCTTGTTCCGCCTCTCTCTTGTAAAAAGAACGGTGCCGAAATCCTGGAAGCTTGCAAATGTGCAACCAGTGCCCAAAAAAGGCAACCGTGCAGACCCTGCCCATTACCGTCCGATCGCCATTACCTCCATTCTGTGCAAAGTTATGGAAAGGGTACTGAACAGCAAGTTGCTGACCTACCTTGAAGACAATAATCTCCTCAGTGACCGTCAATATGGCTTTCGCCGGGGACGGTCAACTGGCGATCTTCTTGTGTATGTCACGCACTGCTGGGGCGAAGCCATCGAGAGACACGGCGAAGCACTTGCTGTATCGCTTGATATCTCGAAGGCCTTTGACAGGGTCTGGCACGCGAGTCTACTTAGTAAGCTTCCTGCTTATGGCATCCCTGCTGGTTTTTGTAGCTGGATATCAGACTTCCTCAGTGAACGGTCGATCCGAGTAGTCGTTGACGGCTGCTCCTCTGACCTTATGGCTATTGATGCCGGAGTTCCTCAGGGGTCTGTTCTCTCTGCAACTCTTTTCCTGCTGCACATCAATGACCTTCTTCAGCCTGGTATTGTTGGGTACGCAGATGACAGTACTGTTTCAGAGAGATACTTGTCCAGCGCAAAAACCAGCGTGGATGAAGTTCGTTCCTTGAGAGAGGCTATGGTGGAGCGGACAGATTTGACCTTAAGCCTTGTCTCCCGGTGGGGTGATGACAATCTGGTCTCCTTTAACGCCTCCAAAACACAGGCGTGTCTTTTTACCGCTAAAAGGAGTCTTTTCGATCAAACTCCTACTTTTCGGGGTGCGTCTGTTCCTGTGACTGATCGGCTCGAGCTCCTAGGCATGGAGTTGACATCCAGTCTCAACTTTGGCGCCTCCATTGAGTACAAAGCCCAAATTGCGGCCAAAAAACTAGGCATCCTCTAAATAAAGTGAAGCGATACTTTACGCCTGGACAGCTTTTAACCCTATACAAAGCGCAAGTCCGATCCTGCATGGAGTATTGCAGCCACCTTTGGGATGGCTCAGCTAAATATCAGCTTGCCGCGCTTGACTCGGTGGAACGCAGAGCCAGGAGGCTCATTGGCGACGTTGACCTGGCGGGTGCCAGGCTTCACAGCTTGGCTCATCGCCGCAAGGTTGCCTGCTTGTCGGTCTTCTACAGACTGTACTTCGGTGAGTGTGCTGAAGAACTCCACGACCTCATCCCACCAGCCCCCTTCTACCATCGGACATCTAGACGTACTGCAAGTTATCATCCTTACCTTGTTGCCATTCCACCAATTCGCACCAAACGCTTCCAAACATCCTTCATAATGCGCACAGCGAATGAATGGAACTCGCTACCTGCGTCAGTGTTTCCGAACGCATTCAACCCGAATCTCTTCAAAGTTAGAGTGAACAGGCTTCTTCTGGGTAAGCTCACTCCATCGTAGACTCTGTCTCTGTCACCTTTGACCTAGACTAGAGTCAAGAGCAAACCCATCACAAATAAAAAAAAAAAAAAAACACTACATCGAAACACCAAATCAAAAATAACTGTGTATTGATTAAAAATACTTTATTGGAAAAATTGTTATTGTTAAGCAGTCTTTCCGTCTACTACTGTACATAGACATACAAAAGAGATGTTGCTACTGATGGTACCTCCAGGCTCTCAGGGCTGCAAATGCAACACATTGCAAAAAAATCAAGCAGACTAGTGCAACTTTAAGTTTGTTTCCATGGGAAACAAGTACAGCCAAACAAATACATAATTTGTTAGGTGGTGCTAATTAGCAATCCATAACCAAACTGTGCTAACACCTACACTTGCATAACACTTGCTGTGCTGTTGAATATTACATTTCTAATTCTGGGTTTTACATCAATTATAAGGTTACAACTAGTTCTACATAGCCTATATCTCCCAATACAATAGGGTTAACATTGTATTCACCTGCTTACAAAATACTAACACACATGTGTATGGTCAATGACTGAAAAATGCATTTCTTACTAGGTTACACATACAAACTGAGTGAGCACAACCAACAGCAGCTGCACACATTGAACCAAAATATAAAATTATTCTAGTTTCATGTTGTTGGATATAATATGGCTAAATTATAACATTGCTAGTTTATAAGAATGCTCATATTAATTCTTCCAGAAATTAGGATTTTGTTGTAGCCTTCTCTCGAAGTTCTGATACCACGTGTGCAGGGTGTTGAGTGGAATGTAGGACACGCCCGGCGTGGGAGTCATCTGGTCCTGTGTCACTGAGAACGACGCCACAAAGTTGACCAGGTTTTCTAGCATCTTCTGGGCAAACGTTACATAATTGTTTTGTTGTTGTGACTGAAACAATGATTGTTATTGTTTAAATCAATAAACTTATTCTCAGGGTGTCTTGTATATTGAGGAAAAGCTTGTTATCATAATGCATACTTACAACTGAGGTGGCAAGGACTTGCACATTTGACTCAGGTTCAATGGCTATCCCAATCTGTGCATTATGACATATCTGCTGTTGCCCAAAAGCAGTTATGAATTTATTGTCACCTGTGAACCATAAGGAGAAATGTGGGTAAAGCACCAGTTTACGACAACAAACAAACAGAAACTTAAAAGAGTGTTAATCAAAGAATCTTACTAGATAGTTCATGTAACTTTTTCAATGTTCCTATTTTAAAAATAGCAGAGGGTTTAGTATTGGAAATGTGTCCGAGTAGCTGCCAGTTGGGAGGCGCCGCGGGGTCCGGCCAGCTCCAGTAGACCATGCCCACCGTGCCGACCGGCAGCGGCGCTACACCGGTCAAGAACACCACCGCATGGTTGATGTTATCTGCCTCCGTGATTGTAATAAGAAACTGAGTATCTGACAACGTTGCGAAGTCTGTCTGCACCTGAAAGTCCACAAAACATATTGATTATAGGGCTTTATTTAGTTACAATATAGAAAGCCGTGGGTTATACTTACGAGACGACCCGACACAATTAACCCGAAAACATTGGACATCCTTAATATGTTAATTTAATATTTACGGCTACTAATAAACCCAATACACAACAGTAATCTTAACAAAATTCTACTTTATTCTAGAATTATTTAGTGTTCTATATATAGCTTAGCATTTTTTTATCTGTACGTTTATATGATACAGGGTACGTACAGACGACGCATCGAGATTGACATATGTCATCAGTCAAATGTTATTTGTTTGGGAATTTAATGACCAGGCTACTGAGGTATTTAGGAAACGAAAAAGAAAAGAATATTTTGCTTTAAAATGCGGTGAACTGGTGAAAAGAATGTTGAACGTGAAACATTCGCGTATGTTAGAAATGATGCACTCTATAATAATCATTAATATTTCGGATATAACAAATTCTAGTCAATTGTCCAAAATATAACAATATATTTTGGACAATTTGGCAGCATATGGCATAGCACGCACTGGGATTTTTATTCGCGCGAATTTTTTTCCGCGCATTCTGTGACCTATGGAAATGTATGAATCGCGCTTAAATAGTAATTCGCGCGAATTTTTATTCGAGCGAATAAAATTCACAGTGCATGTTAAGCCTTATCGAGTTACTTATACTTCTACGCAAGCTTCGCTGAGGTTGTTGTACTACAATACAATTATCAGATCCACTTTACTGTCTGTCTGACTGTTTCAATGATTCCATCTTCGATCACTAATAAAAAACTATACGTTCTATACGAGTGATCCACATAATACACACGCCGGCAAAATTAGCGGCACAAAATGAAAACGTCCATTTTTATTTAAATACGTTTGAATTTTTTTTAAACTTATACTAGGACAGGAAAAACATCTCTTTACTTAAAAATACACCTTTTAAAATAAAATGAGTTCGCATTTAATAGGTACATTTTGTGTGATTAAAATGTTTTTTTGTGAAAATTGCACATTGTTGATTTTTTAAGGTCACATAAGTAAAGTTAAAAAGTTAATTAAAAAAAACATATCACAATAAAATTAATATCACATAATAATGAATGTTTTTCCACGTTCTTTTAATAAATTTTTCACCCGTCTAGAAATGTTGAGAGTAATGGTATCCATTGTCTCGTGTAGTTTGTCTCAATCATTCCTGTACAACGACACTTCGCAGATCACCCACATTGACAGGTGTATGGATGGTATTATGAATTTTGCCCTACGTTTTATTAGGTCCCAAACGTGTTCTATAGGATGCATAACTGGTGTTATCGCCGGCTATTCCAAAACTGCGTTATTGATATTTTTAACATAGACCGAAGTTGACCAAAACGAAGTGACCCCTGATAAAAGGGTAAATGATATTACATTTTATTCCTAAATAACACTTCTACAGCGATCTTTAATAAGATATTCTCTATCGATTACCTCAAAGTCCGTACGAGCTCCAAAACATCCTACCTGAATCCAATATTGTTCCTCTACCATATGTCACAGTAGTTTAAAAAAAATACATTTTATGTTGTTCTTGTTCATGATAAAACATTGAATACAGTCTGTCAATTCCATTTAAATGACTTCCACACTCATCACTAAACAATATTGTACTCCATTAGTCCGTTGGCCAAATTCGATCTTTTCTAGCAAAAGTTACACTGTTGCTAAGGAGTGGGCCTCTGGCGGGCACGAACAAACCAAAAACTGCTTCCTTAAACCTCCTTCGTATCGAAAGCTCACTTACTGTTGCACCTAGAACTTCCTCCTGCTCATTCTGGCATGAAAAGCCTTTAAACGCAGGTTTTTGCGAACGCGAAGCTGAATGAAACGATAATTCCTGTTAGAAGTACGGGTTTTCTGGCTTGTCCTGATTTCCTCACAAAAACATTAGTCTCTCTGAATCATTGGAAACTGTAATAAATGGTTGAAACAGGTAAATGATGAATTATGCACATCATCTGTAGGTTTGATCATTTCTCGTCATCTCAAGTGCCCTGTGGCCCTTTCAGTTTGGATTAAGTTGGCCACAATGGCGTCCTTATCTTCAAAAAAGAAAAAAAAAAAAAATGCGATCTTTTTTATTTGAAAAGGTGTATTTTTAAGTAGGTAAGCAATCCTGTACTATTAAAAGTTAAAAAAATTAAAAGGTATTAAAAAAGAAATCGCCGTTAATGTTTTGCTCCGCTAATTTTGTTGGTGTGTGTATATCGATAATTAAATGGAAAAATAGCGATATTTTGTTGCCCAACCTACCACCAACTCGGCTTCATTGGCCATCGCAGCCCAAACAACGAGTGTAAACACATCACTGATATCTTTGGTCGTGGTTAAAGTCCTTGTGACCTCTCCTCCCCTAGAAATAAATCCTACAGGTGCCAACAGGCAGGGAGCAACTCAAGTATATAATTATGGTACCTACCTAACTTCGGAACCATAAAACACTTGGTGTGGCCCGAGACGCTCTAGCCGCAGGGCCACACCAAGTGTTAGGCTAGGGGAGGGCATTGTGGGGCAATGCCCTACCTTGAAATCACAATGCCCTACCTTAAAAATACCAAAAACTAAGATAAATTATTATAATTAAATTGTTTGTTCATAGTTTGAAATAAAAAAATTGTAGCGATAGGTATCTCAACTTTTCCGAACATACCACAGTTTGTAGTTTGGTTGAGTGAAGTGTACGGTAAAGAGTGTTTTAGTCAAAAATCGATACAATTGTTATTTTTATTGCTATAAATTGAAGATTCATTGATTTCGCGATGTATATTCGGGCTTTCTTTGGGAAAAAACGACTTGAAGAGCAAATTGACCACGAAGAACCTCACTGTTCAAAACATTTTAATAACATGGCGAATCGTAGAATTCAGCTCTTTTAAATATTTTTGGGCCGTAATAAGTTTGCAGAAACAATATGATCTAAATGGTATTTTTGGTCGTATCTATTTACTCGTATTACCCCACCCAACAATTAATTATTACCTCACTCTTACTCAGCCGTGGATCTCTACATCCAAATCCGGAAGTTCAACCATCTTGTTCGCTTGTTCTTCATCAGTGAGGATTTAATAGTTCTTAGATCCATGCTCAAGTTCTGTCACAGAAATGATTTGTCTACGAATAGCTATTGAATGTAAATCACTGATCTCTAGGTCATGTTGATTGATTTAGGAGCCCGTGCTTCGAGGGCAGATAAATTATAATATATTTTTTACTTCCGCCCTACCTGTAACCAATGCTGCCCTACCTCAAATTCGACTCTAGCTACAGCCCTGTCTAGCCGGTTTTTTTTTTTAACCCGTACCTATGTTTGTCCGCGATTTTCTCGCGTTTGGTTGAACATGGGTTGAACCCATGTTGATGCGGTTTTCAGAAATAGTTATTTATGCTACATGTGCGGAAGGTAGGTGATTTCCGATGAGTGGTATTTTTTTATTGTGCGTAAGATGATTTCCGACACGAGTCGGAAATCATCTTACGCACGTGTATCATACAACATTTTACTATGCATTGTGCGAGGAAATAAAAAAATATATCTGAACCAAGCAAGAAATTAATAAAATGGCGGGCTTATTCAAGCCATTCAAGGACACTCAGTATATCCACAGATTAACTTCTACTGCGCATGTGCAAATAGCGGTCACGTGATCACGTCGTAACGCAAAAAGGCACGAGCAAAATATTCATTCTGCCAAACATATTTAATGAATTTTTAACCCGTTCATTAAATATGTTTGGCAGAATGAATATTTTGCTCGTGTCTTTTTGCGTTACGACGTGACAGCTATTGGCACATGTGCAGTAGATATGCCCGAGGAACTATGAACTATTAGTTAATCTGTGGATGGATATGCTGAGCGCCCTTGATTAAGCGCCATTTTATTAATTTCTTGCTTGGTTCAGATATGTTTTTTTTTCCTCGCACAATGCATAGTAAAATTTTGTATAATACACGTGCGTAAGATGATTTCCGACTCGTGTCGATTTATCCACTCATCGGAAATCACCTACCTTCCGCACTTATAGCATAAATAACTATTTTACACTCTGGAGAAGGTTTTGGTATATCTACAACAAATGGATACCCCGTGACGTTGTCCACATGGGTCCGTTATTACAGACTTCTAAAAAGAGGAGGTTAAAATTCGACACGTAGGTACATATGTATGTAATATTGTTGCAATTGCACAATATTCACATATATTACTCTATGTAGGCTTCTAAACACGTGTGCCAAATTTCGTAAGTGTATGTATGTTTGTTTGTTTATATGTATGTCTGTTTGTTCATGCATTTCGCCGAAACTAGTAATCGGATCGCGATCGTTCTTTTTTATTGGATAAGCTATCTATGACCTTAGGGAATAGTACAAGTTTCATTAAAATCGGTTTAGCAGTTATCAAGATTATGGAACATACTACTTATTTGAACACACAACCTACTTATGTCCGAACTCCCTAACGACAAACAGCACGAATGTGTAAATTGAGTTCTAATCTCTTACTGTGGTTATTGTGGGTATTTTGTCAATCCTTTGGGAACCTTACTATAAAACATGCTCACTTCTTACTCCATCACGGTGTGCTAAAACAAAAAAGAGTAAAATAAAACCTTTGCACAAAAAAATAAACCGACTTCAAAAGCAAAATACAAAAAATTGCAAAATAACATTCGTTTCGGAAGCCGATGTCTTTGGTAGTTCTATTTTAATCGTTTTTCGAAAAATGTTCACGATCCGATAAGTAGTTTCGGAGAAATGCGAGGACAAACATACATACAAACAAACATACATACCTACCTACATACACTTACGAAATTTGGCACACGTGTTAGAAGCCCACATAGAGTAATATATGTGACTATTGTGTAATTGCAACATACTTACATACATAGGTCGTGTCGAATTGATAACATCCTCTTTTTAGCTGTGTAATAGGGTCAATTATTTAACGTATATGAATATTGGGCAATTTACATACCTCATACGTGTCGAATTGATCTCCTTTTTTTGAAGTTGTAAAAGCAAGAAGTAGCTACCAAAGACACCGACTTCCGAAACGAAAGTTATTTTTGCTATTTTTTAGTTTTCTGCTTTGGAAGTCTGTTAATTTTTTTGAGAAAAGTTTTAATTTAATTATTTGTACTCTCTTTAGTCATTATTTGAGTAGGGGCGCCAATTCTTGAAATTGGCCTCTGGTCATCGTGTAACCATATCACTGACGTGCGGCGTAGGTACTGTAGGTACCCAGAGACATTGAATACTCTGTCTCTGACTGTACCTATTCATTTATTAGCTATTCACATAGAGTACTTTTTGCTATTCATTCATATCAACTTTCTTTTTGGAAGTCGGTTTCTTTGGTAGGTACCGTTTTTTTGCGTTTATGGACACCGATTTCCAAAAATAAAGTTATTTTTCACTTTGTAGTTTTCTTATTTGGAAGTCGGTAGTATTTTTTTAACCGACTTTCGAAAAAGGAGGAGGTTCTATGTTCGACTTCTTGTATGTTTTTTTTTTTTTTTTTATGTATGTTCACCGATATCTCCGTCAATTGTGGACCGATTTTGAAAATTCTTTTTTTGTTTGAAAGAGTATGTTCCGAAATTGGTCCCATTTTAATTAAGTGAAGATCTGATGAAGAACTTCGAAGATATACAACAGAACTCTTCAATAAATAACGGCAAATCTCTCGGGACTGCTGCAATCGCATGTCTGTTTGTTGTTTATACCATTTCATAACATAACATCACGCCAGTACGCTATTAAGTGGTATGCAGATCTCTCATTTCACAGATTATCTTTTGAGTTTCATGTTATTCGGGTAATCTATTCTGGCGTTACAGGTACTTACAACACAACTATAGGTACAACTAAAAAGGGTAAAATAAAAAAACTTTTTTGCAAAAAAATACTACCGACTTCCAAATAAAAAACTACAAAGTGAAAAATAACTTAATTTTTGGAAGTCGGTGTCAATATCGCAATGAATTGATACCTACAAAAGACACCGACTTCCAAAAATTAAGTTATTTTTCACTTTGTAGTTTTTTATTTGGAAGTCGGTAGTATTTTTTTGCAAAAAAGTTTTTTTTTGCAGAAAAGATTTTTGTTTTTCTTTGGTTGTACCTACCTATTAGGCAAGTATTTAAGTAGTGGGCTTTGTCCCCGATGGAGGCGCCGAAGTTGAGACTGGATGTCAACTCCATGCCAAGGAGCTCGAGCCGATCAGTTACAGGAACAGATGCACCCCGAAAAGTAGGCGTTTGGATGAAATGATTACTTTTTGCGGTAAAAAGACACGCCCTGTGTTTTGGTGGCATTAAAACAGACCAGATTGTCATCACCCGAACGGGAGACAAAACTTAAGGTCAAATCAGTAGGTACGCTCCACCATAGCCTCTCTCAAGGAACGAACTTCATCCCTGCCGGTTTTTGCGCTGGACAAGTATCTCTCTGAATCAGTACTGTCATCTGCGTACCCAACAATACCAGGCAGAAGTAGGTCATTGATGTGCAGCAGGAAAAGAGTTGCAGAGAGAACAGATCCCTGAGGAACACCGGCATTAATAGCCCTAAGGTCAGAGGAGCAGCCTCCAACGACTACTCGAATCGACCGTTCACTGAGGAAATCTGATATCCAGCTACAAAATCTCCGCGATTGCAGCAATCCCGAGAGATTTGCCGTTATTTATTGAAACGTTCTGTTGTATAGTTATCTACGAAGTTCTTCATCAGATCTTCACCAAAAAAAATGAGACCAATTTCGGAACATACTCTTACAAACAAAAAAAAACCGGCCAAGTGCGAGTCGGACTCGCGCACGGAGGGTTCCGTACCATTATCGCAAAAAACGGCAAAAAAATCACGTTTGTTGTATGGGAGCCCCACTTAAATATTAATTTTATTCTGTTTTTTTATATTATTCTGTGTTGTTATAGCGGCAACAGAAATACATCATCTGTGAAAATTTCAACTGTCTAGCTATCACGGTTCATGAGATACAGCCTGGTGACAGACGGACAGACAGACTGACAGGCGGATCGCGGAGTCTTAGTAATAGGGTCCCGTTTTTACCCTTTGGGTACGGAACCCTAAAAAAGGACCATACATTAAGTCGAACATAGAACCTCCTCCTTTTTGGTAAGTCGGTTAAAAACATGCATAAATATGAGGAAAATACAAAGTAATAAGTAGTAGGTACCTAAGTATGAAAGGAAAACAAAATAAAGGAATTAATCATGGATGGGTGACGAGTGTCTACATTGTCTAGTCTAGTAACACAAATGTAGGTAAATTTATGTTATGGACATCAACATAATTAGCAATAGGTAGGACCTACTTATAGGTATTGTTCGATATAATGTATAGGTACTTACTTACCTACTCATCACTAACTACCTAACCACTTATTAAGTAGGTACTTGGGCTGAGTACCTACCTACCTACTCGACCTACTTACATAAACCTCTCGCTTCCGACTTTCATCGATCCTGTCGGGCACAGACCTTGACCTACTTCTCTTCAGCTAGGTACCTACTATCGTAGATAGGTACATAGATTTGATTACCTACCTATATTCTTATTTATGAAAACTTTGTGTATATTGATTTAGCTACCTACTTTTATTGTTGGACTAAACAGCAGTCTAGGAATTCGGTTGTGCCAACATGAATAGGTTACTTATCTTGTTAACCTTCACCTTTATGTATCTACCTTCAGTATTATTATATTACTCTTTGATCTGAACACTAAAATCTATTTTAGATGCACACTATTGTCAAGCTACGTATTTGTGTAGGATTATTTACCTACCGCTCTTGTTTATGTTAAACATCTATCTAAAAAATTAAAAGCCTATTCCATTATAGATTTTTAAAAAGGGATAACACGGATCGGATGTAGTGCCTGCCTAACCCATAGAAGGTAGGTACCTACCTACTCAAATGATCTTTGGGATTGATTAGTGCAGGTGCAGCACTCGCACTTGATAGTCTCGACCTTCGCTCTTCCAAAACTAATTACGATTGCAAAGGAGGCTAAATGAGCGGGTAGGCATCAAGTCTCCTACTTTGTTTATAAAACAATAGACTTATTCATATCCATATATTTTATTGGAATAAAGATCAAACTTAGACATACAAACAAGTAACAGGAACTAGCACCTGAAATGATAAACTCATTAACATAACAAATGGTTTTGTTCAAATAACAAACATGAAACTTATGATGAATTTGGATGTTAACATAAGGCATAAATGCAATGAATTGAGTCAGAGAGCCGGCAAAGCTGAAAATCAAACAGATAAATAACAGTTATGCTGATAAGAAGAGTAAATAATATTCTGATAAGAGACAGTCACAGGGCGATAGCAAGCGAGGAGGGACGCCACTGGTAAGTTAACTTATATCACACAAGTAGTTACATCACGTCAGCTCAACAACAACCATCAAGTCAACAGCTACACTACTCAGTAAGTGCTTCTTCTACTGCTTTTCATAACACACATGTAGCATACACGAACAAGTATTTTACAAATTATTACATCCTTTGTTCTGAGTATACTACCTATTTTGTAAATTGCTACTTTTATTTACTCTAATTATTTTAAAATGTAATTTTTCTTTAATCCATAACGAAAAATAATACTTTAGTTACATCATGAGAAAAACATTATAACATCTATTAAGCCTAATTATTCAGCAAACCTAATTATTTCATAATATAATTAATAATTATTGAATATGTTCGTAATTATTGTTATTGTACTGATATCAAATATGTTTATTTTTGCATGTTTGGTTTATTTAATCTCTCATGTAGGGGTAGTCGATGTCGCGCAGCGGCACGAAGGTCTCCTTGATGGACTGCGGCGTGGTCCAGCGCATGACGTAGCCGGGCCCGCCCGCCTTGTCGTTGGTGCCGGACATGCGGCCGCCGCCGAAGGGCTGCTGGCCCACAACAGAGCCCGTCGACTTGTCGTTCAGGTAGAAGTTGCCCGCCGTCATCTTCAGCTCGTCCAGAGCTTTCTGGAGGAAACTCTTGTCCATTGCGAATACTGCACCAGTCAGAGCAAACTTGGTTGAGGAACCGATGAGTGACATTGTCTTGTCGACGTCACGGTCATCATACACATACATGGCGAGTACAGGTCCAAAGATCTCTTCAATCATAAGCTTGTCATGGGGATCCGTGGTCTCAATAATAGTGGGTTGTACGAAATAGCCCTTGCTGTCATCAAATTCTCCTCCAGCAATTATTTTGTTCTTAGGATTGTTCTTTGCATTCTTAATGTAGCCAGTGATTCTATTAAAAGCCTTGTCATCAATGACAGCAGCAGCAAAAACTTTGAAGTCTGTAGGGTCACCTATCTTCAATTTAGCACGCTCCTGAATTAAACCATTCTTGATGGGTTCAGCAAGAGATTTAGGAACATAAATTCTTGAGCAAGCCGAGCATTTTTGTCCACAATATTCAAATGCTGAGCGGATAGTGCCAGTGACCACAGTCTGGACATCCGCAGAAGGATGCACAAAATGATAGTTCTTGCCTCCGCACTCACCAATCAGCCTAGGATAATTAGTATAACGGTTCAGGTTTTTCCCGACTTCATTCCACAGCCAATTGAATGTGGGCACAGAACCCGTAAAGTTGATACCTGCCAGTTTAGAAGATGAAGTAATGGCGCGTCCAAAAGTCGGGCCATCTGCAGGAACAAAGTTAACTATACCATCTGGTAGACCAGCTTCACGCATTATATTGAAGATCCTCCAATTTGATAGAAGAGCTGTATCCGAAGGTTTCCATACTACACCATTACCCATGAGAGCAGGAGTATAGGCCAAGTTGCCCCCGATTGCAGTGAAGTTGAAGGGACTTATTGCCGCAATAAATCCATCAATACCCCGGAATCTAAGAGAGTTTCTAGTTACTGAGGGATCTTCAGAAATTGGTTGATATTTCGCATTCTCTTTTAAAAAGAATACATTAAATCTGAAGAAATCAATGAGTTCAGCAGCTGCATCAATTTCAGCTTGAATGACAGTCTTAGACTGGCCTAGCATAGTGGCAGCATTGAGTTTTTGCCTGTGTGATCCAGCCATGAGCTCAGCAGCAGTCTGCCAGATGCGAATACGTTCCTGCAGTGTTGTGCGGTCCCAGCGGATCTGAGCCTCTGCAGACACTTTGATTGCTTTCTGTATGGTCTTCTCACTCGCGTAGTAGAACTTGGCGATCTTCTTGGAGTGGTCATGTGGCATCACCTGGAAGCGCGGCTCGCCCTCTTTGATGGTCTCGCCGCCGATGACGATGGGCACCTCCTCGGTGACGGCGGCGGTCTGCGCCAGCGCGGCGGACAGCGCAGCTCGCTCGGAGCTGCCCTCGCGGTACTCCAGCACGGGCTCGTTCTGCACTCCGAAGTCCTGGAACTTGGGCAGCTCCACAATGCTGGAGAGCGAGCGCTCGAGAGCGCGCCCCCCGCGGACCGTTCTCGTCCATACGCTTAACATCTTTGCGTAATCGGTGGGTTCCTTTCTGGGATTGCAAAGTACTGTCAAGAGCGCTTGTTACGTAAACCGTATCGTTCGCAAACGCAAACACGACGAGACTAAAAGCGCACGGATACGGTAAATGACGTCGATATAGTTCCACAGAATCTGTGACCTTCACCGATCCATCACATTTTGTAACGAAACGAAGTGGCACCAAAATAATAAATGTGTAGTTTTTCTTACACAATTTTCTTCGTGCTTATAAAACAGGTGCGGCTTTACAATGATGGGATTTAGCGTGTTCTCTCTGCCATATTTTTGTAAACGAATGTACGGCAATCAATGTTTGATTAGAATTTTCGTGGCTCCGATGTTTTAATGTTTTTCTTTTTACAACATTGAACTCGGACACTCAGCTGACATTTGCGTTTCCGTTTGCGAATACTGCAACGAACGCGACGCGCTGACGATCGAATATTTTTGAGACCCAGTCCCAGCCAAACCAAACGTCATATGCCTGACTTGAAATTCTGAAAAAGCTTGTTATCTCTTTCCATACCTCTTTCTTGCTGCGACTCATGCGAGTTCTAGAGCAGCCAGAGCAGGACAACAAAATAATTGTACAGTGTGTTTGTACATAACCCTATTCGTTCTAGTAGAATGTTTCTTTTTTTTTTTATCTTATACAGGCTCGCACTTGACCACCATCTCACCTGATGGTAAGCGATGATGTGGTCGATGATGGAGTACGCTTGCCTAAAAGTGACCTATTCACTCTTGACTTAAAGACCCCGAGGTTGTAGCTATCGGGCAACACAGACTCCGGCAGAGAATTCCACTCCTTAGCTGTACGCATACTAGAAGTATTCTCAAAACGTTTAGTGCGAATGGGTGGGATGTCCACCATGTACTGATGGCGCATCGCCGTACGTCTGGTAGTCCAATGATGAAACGGGCTGGGCGGAATTAGATTATGCAATTCCATCGCACACTCCCCGAAATGTAACCGATAAAAAACCGACAAGCTGGCAATTCGGCGACGATGTTCAAGGCTCTGGTGCTTTGACTTAACCAATGCCTCATCGCCGATGAGCCTTTTGGCCCGCTTTTCGATCGACTCTAGTGCATCAAGTTGGTATTTGGCAGATCCGTCCCAGAGATGAGAATAGTACTCCATGCATGATCGAACTTGCGCTTGATACAAGCTGAGCAACTGTTCTGGCGTGAAGTACCTTCTCCCTTTGCAAGGAACCCCAGCTTCTTGGCAGCCAGCTGAGCTTTTGCCTCAATGTATGGGCCAAAATCACTGACCTCTATCATACAGCGTACTTGTATGATAGAGGTCAGTGGCCAAAATTGAGAGTCGATGTCAACGTAACGCCAAATGTTCTGTCTATAGTGACTAACTTTCTTCTTCACAGCTTCCTCCCTCATATCTTTTTAACCGACTTACCGAAAAGGAGGAGGTTCTATGTTCGACATTATCTCAGAGACATTGTATACATTGTAATCTAAACCTGGGCTATACAAAGTCTCTGCTAACCATTTTCTCTCTGAAAGTCAGAACTTAAGGGAGACAGGGGCACAGTGAATCGCGGAGTACAATGGATAGTTCACTATAACTGAGTATGTGTTCATTGAGTTAGGAAAAACAATGTGTTACTCTCACGTACATGTACAAACGTGTTCTTGCCGCTCGTCCATAGACCATATTATAGTCACTGGCGCGGTATAGGTCCTTTATCTAAGAAGCGGGAAGTCTCTGAGTCACTGACCTCTCTGAGTAGACTGGTATAGTATATACATAGTTAAAGCATATTATAGCGTAACAGAATTCTTAAGTGAATAAAAAATTGAAACTCGCTGATAATAATGTTAAAAAATAAGAATCATGCTTGGTTTTTGTTTTTCTTTGTTTTGTCTAAAGTTTAGTAGATAGTTAGTTTAGTTAGTTAGATAGTTTATAGTTATAGTTTGTTTTTTATAATTTTGTAATTTTTGCATGCCTATTGGTAAAATATGGCTGGACCTATTCCCTGTAACACCATTGTACTGTAGTCCATATTTGCAAAATAAAGTATCTTTATCTTTAGTTATCTGTGGTGGCCACACTTCGTTCAAGGTGGAAACATACTATTGAAACCCGACCCGACGCGACGCCACCCGACGGCACCCGACGCGAACCGTGCACATTATTTTTGTTGTTTTAAAAGAGAAATACGTGTAGAAACTAGGTATTTTGGTGATCTGAGTTTGGAAATTAATAGGAAAATCATGCCCTCGTGTTGTATAAAACAGTGTGGTGCTCAGATTTTTACTTCATCTGAGGTGGTGCTAGAAAAAACAAAAATGAGCAGCCATCTTAAGTGCCCGATTTTTGTAGGTATGCACGCTAATTTCGTAGGTATAGCAAGTCCATAGGTTTCTAAGTCAGTGGTTTGTGTATATGAGGTAGTGGTTTGTATGACAACTCTCTGCGTTCAGAAACTATTTTTAACCCTTTACCGCATGGATTTTTTAAATCCTTTGGAAAAAATATATGTCGGTATAGGGCATTTATAGGTCCCCAAAAAAAAATAAAAAAAAATATAGAAGACCATGTAAAAAAGATACATAGGTAAAAGTAATTGTTCCAAATATGGAACGCCATGCGTTCTAGTTCTAAAACTCAGACGTTCCAAATTTGGTACAACATGCGGTGTGATCGAATTATGTATAACATTGAAAAACAGGAATTAAAAGAAACAACGTGAAACTATGCTATTTAATTAAAGAAATTATGTGTGAAAGTTTTTAAAACAGTTGCGATCTTTGTTGAAACAAAGATAACAACCACACTTTTCGCACATCACTGGGATTTCTGTTTGCATCCTTCCAGTTTACACCGTTGGCGATCGGTTTTCCAATCAGGCCAGTGGTTGAACCCATCTCCAGCTACTTCCATTGGAGGTAGTTCTATGCGTCGCCTTGATCGCCCCTTTTTAATTGCCTCAACATCTTGATTCAGTGGTCGTCCTCGTTTGCGTGTAGTCGGAGTATATACTTTTGAATCTTTGTGCATCAATACGTCTGCTATGGCTAACTTGAAGTCAAGCAATGGAATGTAAATATCTTCACCTTTCTGTTTCATGACTCTTCGCCATAGTAACCAGCTATTCACGCAACAGAGATCAATGAAATGGAAGAACAGCCGGTGGTACCATTTTTTACTGCGGATTTTAAAAGAAAGTATAAAAGATCTTACACTGCATAATGTTCCCGATTCGGAAATTGTAAATGATTGATTGGAGCGCATATTGTTCCATATTTAGTGATAAAGTATTGTGGTCTAACACTGCATAATGTACCGGATTTGGAACTTTCAAACTATTGACTGGAGTGCATAAAGTTCCATATTTGGTACTTCAAAAAACATAACAACTGCATGGTGTTCCAAATTCGGAACATTTAAAAAATGATAATATTCACTACATAATATTATGGTTTGAACTTACTTCTTTTGCCGTAAAAAGCCTGTGGGTCCATTGTTGTATCAGGTGAATCACTAATTTTCTTCAGATATTAACAAAAAACCAATAAAAAATCGTATTGAAAACCAGCGAATTGACAATCTGTCAAATTTTGGAAACCAACTGACGATTTTAGTTCCTAGGCACCTCTGTAGAGGCGCCACTGGCGCATATTAGGTGAGTTACACTCCCTACATACGAATTAGTTCCAAGAAATGATCATAGATGTCGCAGGAATAAATATATTATACCAAAAGCTGAATGTTCCAAATTTGTGACGATATGCGGTAAAGGGTTGAGGTTTTAAAATTGTTTTATTTCTAAGTGAATAAGAAATGTAGATGATTTTGTTTTGTCGTACGCTTGTTATATCCAAAATCTGTTGTTTTTTTGTTTTCTAGGAATATATATTACTCATGTATTACTGGCCTAATGCCTAAAATGGATAACCATTTGGAAGAGTGCATAATAGTACATTATGGTACAAGTGTGCTATGTTGGTGATTACCGCTGAGGCGCCATTGAGACCCGAGCCGTAGGTGAGGGTCTTAAGAGAGCCGAGGACGGTAATCATCAATACACACATGTATCAAACGACGTTTTTCAACCCACTTGTGAAGAAAATAATATTAAAAAATCATTTTCAACAGTAAAAACGAGTTGTGAAATTTTTTCTCAATGGCGGGCAAAATTAATCAGTTTTCTTATGCGCGCGCAATCGCGCATTTAACTTAACAATGGCGATCGGCCATAGACTAAAAGAATGAGGTTTCTTTTTTTTTTGGCTTTTCGTGGATAGTGTTTTAGCCACGTACAAAATAGGTAATTTAAATTTTCAAATAAAATTTATATTTGAGTGAAAGTTTTATTTATTAAGCACCAAACATATTTAATGAATATTTAAAATTAATGTACCTATTGATCAAAATCTAAATATAGAGTAATTAAAAACGCCTTAAATGAAGTAATAATTTTGTTTTACCTTTTATATGAATGATAATCTGTACTTAACTCATTTTTTAAACTTTTCTCAAATAATAAAAACTCTATGCGGCGGGCTGATCTTGGAGTTAAAAATTAAAAAAAGTACAGGAAAGTAAAAAGCACTAGTAAAAAAAAGTGACACTTTCCGCACCGTTTGGCTGCTTGGAAAACGCTTTTTTCGAGGACATACATTGTAATAGTTATTTATGCTACAAATGCGGAATAAAAGTAAAATTACAAAAAAATACTACCGACTTCCAAATAAAAAACTACTAAGTGAAAAATAACTTTATTTTTGGAAGTCGGTGTCTTTCGTAAGTACCATTTTTTTGCGTTATGGACACCGACTTCATAAAATAAAGTAATTTTTCACTTTGTAGTTTTTATTTGGAAGTCGGTAGTATTTTTTTGTAAAAAAGTTTTTTTATTTTTCACTTTTTAGTTGTACCTACCTACCTAATAGGCAAGTTGTTTAGTAAGTTTTCTATAACGCCAGAATAGATTACCCGAATATCATGAAACTTGAACAAAACCGATCAAATGAGAGATCTGCTTACCCCTTAAGAGCGTACTGGCGTGATGTTATGTTATGAAATGGTATAAACAATAAACAGACATGCGATTGCAGCAGTCCCGAGAGATTTACCAAAAAGGAGGAGGTTCTATGTTCGACATTATGTATGTTTTTTATTTTTTTGTGTATATTCACTGATATCTCCGTCAATTGTGGACCGATTTTGAATATTCTTTTTTTGATTGAAAGAGCATATTTCGAAATTGGTCCTAATTGGTTTTAATTTGGTGAAGATCTGATGAAGAACTTCGGAGATATACAACAGAACTCTTTAATAAATAACGGAAAGTCTCTCGGGATTGCTGCAATCGCATGTCTGTTTATTGTTTATACCATTTCATAACATAACATCACACCAGTACGCTCGAAAGGGGTACGCAGATCCCTCATTTCACTGATTATGTTCAAGTTTCATCTTACTCGGGTAATCTATTCTGGCGTTATAGGTTACTAAACGACTTGCCTATTGGGTAGGTACAACTAAAAAGAGCATAATAAAAAAACTTTATTTCGGAAGTCGGTGTCCATAACGCAAAAAATTGGTACCTACGAAAGACACCGACTTCCAAAAATAAAGTTATTTTTCACTTTGTAGTTTTTTATTTGGAAGTCGGTAGTATTTTTTTGCAAAAAAGTTTATTTTTTATTTTTTGAAGAGGTCTGTTGTATATCTTCGAAGTTCTTCATCAGATCTTCACCAAATTAAAATGAGACCAATTTCGGAACATACTCTTTCAAACAAAAAAAGAATTTTCAAAATCGGTCCCCAATTGACGGAGATATCGGTGAAGATACACAAAAAAAAAAAAAACATACAGGAAGTCGAACATAGAACCTACTACTTTTTCGAAAGTCGGTTAAAAATAGGGGATTGTGCTGAAACTGCATAACTTGATGCGATAGATTGAGGATTGAAGTAACACTTCGAAGCAGGCATGGAAATTTATTGGAAGCTAATTGAGAGTAAATATTTTGGAAGAATTTTGAAATAATTTAAAGTAAAATTGTCTCATAGGTACTGCCTACGAAGATGAAGTGGAGGGTCCACACATTCTACCTGCTTTGCGTTGATGGGTGAGGATTTCATAGCGCCTAAGATAATTCGCAGACATCTGGACTGGATTTTGGTTAATTTGACTGTGCCTGCCTTGTTACAGTGGTCCAAGAGAAATGATCCATAATCCATATGACTGCGATTATGGCATTGTATAAGAGCTTTTGTGTATAAGGGTGGGCACCCCACCATACACTAGACAGAGCTCTCAGTACATTGATTCCGTTTGCACATTTCTGGGCAATGTAACTGAAATGAGGAATCCCAGTCATTCTGGAGTCCAGTATGACACCTAAGAATTTGGCCTGGTCATTTAAAGGGATTTCCTCGTTGTTAAAAATAATATTAACTATTGGTAGTATTCTTTTTCTCGTAAAGATCACAGCTCAACTTTTAGCGACAGACAGAGATAATCCATGGTTGGATAACCAGTCCCCCAAGTATTTAAGAGCACACAGCGTCAGTGCCGGTTTTAACACTACCAGCGCCCTGGGCGAGATTTCTACGGCGCCCCCCAACTGCAATTTTTATTTATTATAAAAAATATATGTTTATTAGAAAAAACTAATAAAATTTTACTTTTCTGGCCTTTATATCAGCGAACTCTTTTATAAGGTTATCGAATTCGATGGTTTCAGCAATTTCGTTTTCATTTGACAAAGTTGCTAAGTTTGTCAATCTAGATTGAGATATTGTTGATCGAAGATATAATAGGTTTTTATCAGCTTCAGCTTTGAAAAACTCCTCTCCCCACTAGCAACCGTTTCAGGTATAGTCAATAATATTCGCATGCTATCCATACATTTGGATACAGTTCTTGTAAGTTGCGATCTTTGATGAAATTTAAAACAAACATAGGAGTAACCACATTCATCAGGCAAAAAGGATATCAGACTTACGAGTTCATCACATAACATACAACCAACCATCTATGTCTGATTTAGAGTCTATAGTTAATTTTAATTGGATATCACCACAGAGTTTTACAAGGTCGGATTTTTCTGGAATCTGTTTAATATTGTACAAAAAAGACCAATATGCCGAGTACTCATTTAACTGTTCGAACCTTTCATTGACTGAAATTAATGTAATGTCCAAAAGACAGTTGAATAATTCAAGTTAAAAATAACGCCAACTCTTTTTAACTAAAATGTTAAAAAGAGATAGACAATGTGTTTCTCTATGATTGGGGATTCCTGATAAAATGAACTTCGTGCAGTGCTCCGATCATGAAGTTATAGGTAAAGATGGACTCCACACTTGGAACAAAATCTTGAGTCAAATACCTACACCGTACACGTATCTCTTTCTCGCTTTCTGTGGGCCGACCTCTCTTTCTAGTGTGGATTATAGTATTGCTATCTTCTTATTTAAATCTCCTAGAAAACTCTTAGAAATAGTCACCACACTAGCCCAACCATAAGTTAAACACTGTCAAATAATTTACCTCTAATCATAAAACACCTATAAATACATACTTGAACTATGATTAGTTCCATAATTGAAAAACCCAAAATTGTAGGTCACGTATGCATATCTGGGTTGCCAATCAACGAATTATAATCCCATTTCTTAAGGATTCGGCAACATTGGCCCTATGTGCCAAATAAATCAGAAAATTAGAAGCCAATAAATGGCGGTTGAGTACTTTGCGGTTCACAGCTTCGTTTGAGATTTTTAGATATTTTTCACTGTTATAATTCAAAATATGGTTGCGATAGTACGTGGTATCCAAAAGGTGATATAAGATTTCACGCGTATGTGTTTAAATCGTGATTTCTGTCATTGAATCATTGTAAACATATTCCTTTGTATTTTCACATAATTTTCTCCTAAATCGATTAACCAGTCTTTTCAAAATAATTGTAAATAAAGAAAAAGAAAGAAAGAAAAATATTTATTTGTGACCCGCACAGGAGACACGAGATAAGAAAAACACAAACAATAATAAAAAATAAAAATAAATTACCCCGTGCGAGACCAAAAAGGCTCCTATCTCAGCATGAGCAACGATATCAAAAAGAAAATAACGCTGCGCTGATATTCTGATAGGGCCCAATGTTATGTTAAATGATAACTATGTCAAGATCAAATACATCTACATTGAATTTTAATTTCTTTTGTTTACATGAAGTCGTACTACAGTAGTGTGACCATATTGGGGATATATCTGGGACAAAATTTTTCAACGAGCTAAATTGATGAAATAATTAATGTCGTATCACAATATTTTACTTCTCTGTTGCAGGTAATGTTTAACCATCCCATCACGGACTCCATTGATTGTAAAAAAAATAAGCGACTAGCTAATTCGTTTTTTTTATGCGTATACGTGCTCACTTAAAGAGTCGTGAAGATTTTTTTTCAGTTATTACGTGGTTAGAGACAGAAACTACACAGAGCAATAATATTTAGTAATGTATAATAAATAGAAATGTTATAAAATATATGATTTTAATTCGGAAAGTGTTTTTGTTTCCTTTTTATATATTACAGTTCCTATTATAGTCCCGTATAATATATATACGTAATATTAAAAACAGCGCACCTGAACACCCTCCTTATCACTCTTGCTCCTTAACACTGACTAACCCAGAAATGTGAAAAAAAAACAGCTGTTCATTATGTTTCATAATTCAACAAAATTAATGAAACATCTGATTTCTTTTTCGCAATTTCTGGGTTGGTCCCTTAGTACCAGTTGTTGTACAATGATGTCTCTTTCTTGCGTCCGCAAAGATCTCAGTCATTCATTTCGTATTGCCGCTGTAACTAAACCTATGCCCTGGTTAGGCATGATCCATTTCCGCGAAAAATTCTGTCCATGTCGACCCAGCACTTTCTGTGTGATTAGATAAATGACAAACAGCCAAATTTACAAACTCTGAATCATCCAAACTTTCACAATTAAACAATCATCTTCTTTCGTAATTTATTATACGCATGTATAATTATCATGATCTATCTAATCTTTAGGGGCTCGGTCTTAGTATTAATGAGATGTAGATAAATAATATAAACATTATTGTAAACCACTAAATGGACAGCAACAATTAAAGCGATGTCCTGAGAAAAATAAAATGAAGGTTACCCTCTCTGTCTAAGTAGGGTAACCTTCATTTTATTATTCCTAGTGTTTGAGATCCGTCTATTTAGCTGCCGGTACTTCACCGCAGCTGTATGAATTTGTATGAGAACCGCTCACGCGGCAGCGGAACTACGCGACGCGACACTTTTTCTCATACAATATATTTTGTCGCGTCGCTCCGCTGACGCGCAGTTACGCCTAGTGCGGTCTGACCTTTAGCCTGTCAGCACAAAACACAGAACGAGTCATAATGAACCCGAAACAGAAGAAACCAGACACAATATTTATAATCTTTGGACATAAATCGCACTTTTGACAGACTCAATCTCAAAGAAAATTTTTGCTCAATCTGTTCTCATTTTAACATGTAACACATTTATTATTACTCTTTGATGTAACATCCCGAAAGTTTATCTCCGGAATTCAAAATTTTAGTAGAGGAGCAGCATGTTGCGAGCAGTGTGTGCACAGCTGCGGCTCAGGAGGGCACGCGGCGTGCAGCTGGTGCGCAGGATGGCGCGCAGCCCGCGGCCGCTGCCGGCATCGGCGCTGCGGCCGCAGTGCAGCGTGTTCCCGCGCGCGCCGCTCAACGAGCCCGTCATGCAGCACGGCGCGGGCACTAAGGAGCGCGCCTGCCTCACGCACGAGCTCTCTGCGCTCACCCGTCGCCCTGAAACGATACCTATTGTTGTCGGACCCGAGAAAACTACTGCCGGAGATTTCTGTGTGCAGGCTGCGCCTTTTGACCATAGTCTAACGGCCGCGTACTATCATCGAGCTTGGCCGGAGACTATCGGGCAGGCCATGCAAATAGCCACTGCGTGCCAGCCGATCTGGGAGCGCACTTCATTAGACGAGCGCTGTTGCGTGCTGGAGCGCGCCACCGACCTGCTCGCCGGAGTTTTTCGACAACGCGTCATCGCTGCTTGTATGATCGGGCAGGGCATGACGGCGATCCAGGCGGAACTCAACGTGTGTCAACTGGTCGATTACCTGCGGTTCGGATGCTACTTCATGAGGGAGCTCACCAGGAACAAAAGCGTGATCGACGGCGGTGCGGAAGTGATCAACCACAACCAATATCACGGCCTCGAAGGGTTCTGGGCGGCGATTACGCCCTACAGTTCACTCGCTCAAGCTGCACAACTGGCGATCATGCCAGCGATCATGGGCAACAGCGTGGTGTGGAAGCCGAGTGACCAGTCGGTACTCTCCTGCTACCGCGTGCTCGAGTGTCTGCAATGCTCAGGGCTGATTCCCGGCGTCATCAACTTCGTGCCATCTGAGGAGAATCGTTTTCTCGAGGCGGTAACCTCGAATTCAGATCTGGCGGGTATTACATTCGGTGGTACGACCCAGACTCTTGAGCATATTTGGCGCATAATCGGTGGTCGCATAGAAATATATTCGCGGTTTCCACGTCTGATTGGCACCGGCAGCGGGAAGAACTTCCACGTGGTGCACGCGTCGGCGAACCTGGCTAACGCAGTGTCGTGCACGGTGCGCGCTGCCTTCGAGATGGCGGGGCAGAAGGCGACGTCGTGCTCGCGCGTATTCGTGGCCGAGTCGCTGCTGGACCGCTTCACGCAGCGGCTAGCGCAGGTCACGCAGTCGCTCGTGGTCACGCATCCGCTCGACTACAGGTGTTTTACGTCTGCACTCGCGTCACAGCCTGCTTATGACAAGGTTGATATTTTGCCGGTAATTTTTTAAATTATTTACCGGGGCATTATTTAAAATGCGTGAAAAATTTGGAAGGTTTGCCGCTACCTGCAGCGTGCTGAGACGGACGAGTCGGTGCGGCGCGTGTGCGGCGGCCGCACGGACTCTGAGGTGGGCTACTTCGTGGAGCCCGCCGTGTTCGTGGTGCCAGAGCCCACGCACGAGCTCATGTGCGAGGAGCTGCGCGGCCCGGTGCTGGCCGTGTGCGGCTTCCCCGACAACGATCCGGACGCGCTTTTGTGGGCGGTCTCACGGACTCCGTATGCCATCACAGGCTCTATATTTGCACGTGTAAGACACCCTTTTCATATAATTACTGAATATGACCAAATTTTGAATATCGCCATGAGATTGAAATCACAGAGCAGTCTGAGGGGTGATTATAAAATCAGTGTAGGAGCCCAAGTCTTCGACATTTCGCTTGATAGCTCTGTTGGCACATGCCCATTGGGTGTACCCGCAGGACACGGCGTGGGCGGCATGGGCGGTGGGCGAACTGCGCGACCTGGCGGCCACGCTGTTCGTCAACGACGGCTGCTCCGAGGCGCGCCCGGGCCAGCAGTCGGTGGGCGGCACGCGCAAGTCCGGCTCCAGCTGCGCCAAGGTCGTACACCATTTGTCTCATAGCTACCTATATTTGCGACAGTATTAGCTTCGGTGCCAACACGTTACGGCACGTAGTGTCATCAACAGCTGCACCGGCAGCGACCGTGATTACATTACTACACTTGCGAGCAATTAACTGGAATCACTTCATCACGCGTTGCTCAAAATATTTTTTAACAATTTCTATGCAATGAACTATGGATTTGTGGTATATCAAAAAGATTTAAAATTAATTTAGTTTTCTACCTAAATTTAGGGATTTTGCAAAAGGTCGAAATTGTGGAATCCTAAATGAAAAGGAAGTAGTTAATAAGTATGAAAAGAAATATTTTTTTACAATGTATGTTAGTTACCCCTCAATAGTTGTGTTACCTCCCTTAGCCTTATTACTGCCAGTAAACGGTATTTCATTGACCGAATGAGTTTTCTCATGGAATCCTTTTTTTTTTTTTTTAAGTATTATCTTGCGATCGGCTTCTCAAGCCATTAGCAGATGCGTTCTGTGCTTATTGGCGCTTCGAGTACGGTCCTCCAGTGAGAACCGACCCTCTATTTGTTACTCGAATATATCAGAGTTTGTCCCATGCGTGCTGTCTTTTCAGTCGACGGTGTTCCAGTGGGTCGGCCAGTACAGAAACCAGACTGTTGATGTGGTTTTCAATGCGCAATTTATATAGTGATGTTCTGTGCTCAATCTCTTCACTTAAGGTGTTAATTTTTAGGCAATCATGTAGCTCAGATATTTTGGTAAACCATGGAGCATTTGATATGGTTTTCAGCACCTTATTTTGGAACCTTTGCAGGATTTCTACATTGGAGTTTTTAGCTGTACCCCAGAGTTCGATGCCGTAGGTCCATACGGGCTTCAGTATGGTTTTATAAATGAGTAACTTATTGTCAATGGATACTTGTGAGTGTCTTCCCAGCAGCCACTTCAGTGCTTGCAGGCGTTGGTTCAACTGATCTCGTTTTTTCACTATGTGATGTCTCCAGGTCTGTTTCCTGTCCAGATGCATACCGAGGTATTTGGCTGTGTCATGTTGGGGCAATACATCGTTTACGAGTTTGACTGGGGCACAATTTCCTTTTCGAAGGGTGAACGTCACGTGCACTGATTTGCTAGCACTCGCTTTGATGCGCCATTTCTCCATCCAAGTGTGAATGTTATTAAGGTGAGCCTGTAGTCTTTGCGAGGCTTTATTTGGATCTTGGTCGCTACTTAGGGCTGCGGTATCATCCGCGAAAGTCGCTGAGAGAACACTGTCTGTATTTGGTAGGACAGCAGTGTATAACAAATACAGTACCGGGCCCAGTACAGAGCCCTGTGGCACTCCCGCTTTGATGTCGTAGCAGGAGGAGTATGAGTCATTCATCTTAACTCTGAAAATTCTGTTATCTAAGTAGGATTCCAGAAGAAGGTAAAGATTATGCGGCAGATTACTCTTAAGTTTAAACAAAAGTCCTGGGTGCCAGACCCTGTCAAAAGCATGTTGGACATCCAAGAAGACTGCTGAGCAATATTCTTTTTTCTCCAGTGCATTTCTAATCTTGGTGACAATTCTATGGACTTGCTCTGTTGTGGAATGTGCACGCCTAAAACCGAACTGATGTTTTGGGATAACTTTATTTTCGTCCAGAATACGGTTTAATCTACGAGATAGAATTTTTTCGAACAGTTTTGAAATGACCGGCAGGAGACTTATGGGTCTATATGACGACACAAGGTGTGGTGGTTTTCCCGGTTTCAAAATCATTATGATTTCTGAGATTTACCACAATTTGGGATAGTATGATAGCCTTAAGATACTATTGAACAACTGCGTTAGGAAAACTATCGCCTTTCTAGGCAATTGTTGTAGCACTTCAGATGTAATCAAGCAAAAACCTGGAGCCTTTTTTCTGTCTAGTTTCTTTATCTCATTGTAGACTTCTTTCGGTGAGCAACTCATAATGGGCGCGGTGTACGAGCAAACCCGTACATATCAATAGTATCATTTTTATGCTGACATCGACGCGCAGCGAATGAGTAAAAATCGCACATTAGAGTAAAAAGGTAGTAGTTGCATAGCATCGTTGTTGGGTTGACTCATTCGCCGCGGGTCAATCATATATCAGTTTTCGGGTCTTTTAAATCAATACATCATTTGCAATTAAATCAAGTTTATCATTTAAATGTACCTTACCCGTACAGGCGGGCTTAGCTGAATATCTGTTTTAAGGAAATTGCTGATTTCCTGTTCAGCCGCCGCTGAACCGTCATTAGGTGTGAAGACTTTGCTGAGAAAAGTTCCAAAGGCTTGAGCTCTTTCCTCATCTGTTCTGGCCCAGGTATTGTCTTCTAATTTTAGGGGGTGCTGTGCTGGCATAGGTGCTGTTTTGCTTGCCTTGACCGCGGTCCAAAGGGAATATTCATTCTTGGTCGAGGTCGACAAGTTTTCTAGCTTGTTTTTCAGAGTGTCCGCTTCAATGTTCTTTAAGAAAAGTTTTAATTCTGCGGCCATTTTATTGAGTGCCTTTTTGTCAGAGGGATTTTGACTGCTGTGCCATACCCTTCTAAGTCTTCTCTTTGCCATTACCTTTTCTTTGATTTCCCTTGGGATATCTTTACTGCTGGTATTAAGCTTCGCCTCTGGTGTGCACTTCCATGCTGCCTGTTGTATTAGGTTAGTAATATATTTAGTGGCCGAGTCAATATCATCACAAGTTTTTAGTGGCACTCTTAAATTAAGTTTCGATTCAACATATGCTCTGAAAGCATCCCAGTCTGTCTGCTTGTTATATAGACATTCCCTTTTTGGCCTTGTTATAATCGTAGTGCTTATCGTTCCTATTACAGGAGTGTGATCAGAGCTACTATCGAGACAACTTTCGACATTCAAGTATAGGTTCGAAAGACCCTTAAATAGAAAAAAATCTAAGAGATCTGGCAATTTTTTTGGATCTGTTGGCCATTATGTTGGTTGTCCTGTGCTTAGTATTTGCAGCCTGTTTTTAACTAAGCTTAATTTTAGTTCCCTACCTCTAGTGACAGTCAGGCGTGATCCCCAATGCACATTTTTAGCATTCCAGTCACCTCCAGCCAGGAACCTTTGGCCGAGTTTCTTAAAATATTGGGTAAAGTCTTGCTCTTTCAGAGCATGTCTTGGCGGACAATATAAGGCTGACAAGGTTATTGATCCCTTTTTATCGTGCACCAAAACTGACGTTGCTTGTATCTCAGGAGTTTTGTATTCTTGGATAAGGTCTTGCTTAATACTTTTCCTTATTATAACGGCGGTTCCTGCATGCGCCGTTCCGTCTGGATGGCAAGTCGAGTATGTACAGTAATTATCCATAATAAAGTTATTTTTTGTAGTTAGGTGAGTTTCGGAGACTAACATGACATCAATGTTGTGCATTTTGATTATTGTTTGTACTTCTTGCTTGTGGTACAGGAGACCATTAACATTCCACGCTGCAATCTTTAAGGTAGCCATTTATCGTACGAGTTTACTAATAACAGTTGTAAGTAATGTCATCATATTGCCCATTTGTTCAATAAGTTTATCTAGCTTCTCTTCTCAGCTTGTTTTATAAGTATTAATTCTGATGTTGATTCTACTGTTGTACGATTGTACTGTCCTTTGGTTACTTCTGCGCATGTTTTACTAGGGCTTGTAGTGGTAAGCTGTATATTGCTGTCATAATTTCTATTTTGGTATGTTCTATCATTGATTGTTGCTGGCGTAATGCCTTTGTCAAATTGTTTCATGTCGTTTGTTACTTGTTTACTGTCAATATTCTTAGTCACGCTTTTTATTTTTGTTATATTGCTCTTTCTTGTGTTGATTTCTAGGAATACTTGGCAGCCTTTATAGTTTGCTGGGTGACTACCTAGGCATGTGTCATGTTCGTGAACGGGCGCTGTCGGTTGGGACTGGTCATCTCTTAGCTGCCATGGTTTATTTTAATTGATTCTAATTTTATTTCTGAATTGTCTTTTTATATTTACTATGGACACTTTTAACTTTCTACATCGTTCTCACATAATGTGTAATCTCAACATGAATGATGTAACAAATGATTTGTAATAATTACCTAATTGAAAAAGAGTGCCCATGGAGTTTCTTGCCCGTTCTTCTCCATAGAGATCTACGCCTTGGAATGGGCATCTACGGTACTTTCACAGTTATTATGTCTTGTGACTGGGACTGTAGCACCATAATTTTGTAATATTTTATTTTGTCTTTTGACAATTCAAAAGTGCCTGTAACTGGCCTACTTGAAATAAAGTGCTTTGACTTTTGACTTTGACTTATAGGGCACACTTAGCTGGTGTGTTCCTATCTATCTTTGGGCAGTCGGCAGTGTTGTGATTCTCTGCACACTTTACGCATCTGTAAGGTCTTAAGCAGTTGTTTTTAGTGTGTCCATACTGTTGACATCGTTTGCACTGTGGTATCGTTTTCTTGTTTATTGGATCTTCGATTAATACTCGGGTATGAAAGATATGAGTAATCTTCTTTACTAGATGGTTATTTGGGTGCGGATCTAAGTTTACAAAGAATGTTGATAGGGGGACTTTGTCGGGACCATACTTTGCATTTATAATTTCTCCCTTTACGGTATTTCCGGTATTCTCTACTGCTTCTTTAATAGCTGCATGTGGAGTTGTAGGATGGAAGGAGGAAGGTTCTTTATAACTATACGGTATGGTCTTGTGTCTCTACTAGTGAATGTATGCCCAATCAGACTGTTTTCCCTAACAATATGCATAAGTCTCTTGTAGGCGTCAATGGTTGAACAGTTGAGTCTTAGTTGCTTCCGTGTTATTATTTTCATTGTGAACTCGGTGTCGGTGAGTTCACTTTTAATTAGATTTGAAAGTTTTGTGATGTCTTCTATACCATAGAGCATAATAGGTGGTGGTTTACTAGGTTGTTGTTTGGTGGGTTTTGTGACAATTTCAGCATCTAAAACATCCACGTTAAGAGTGTCATATTTGTTAGGTACTGAGTGGTATGTCTGAGTTTGTTGGGGATGGAGTCCGTGAGGTTCTTCTTCGTTTATGCTGTCTTGGCACAGAGACACTTTGCCATTCTACTGTTTTAGTAGGTTTGCTCGTATCGATAGTAGTGTTGTTTGTGCTAGCACTGTTGCTACTATTAGTGTCGGTGAGGTCTCCAGTTGAAAGGTACTTAGACTTGTTATAGAACATACTACGATGAAAAGTTTGCTGTACCATACGGGTTGGTGGTGTTGAATGATTTTTATCATTAGAGTTGTTTTTGTTAGGACCAGTACTGTTTGACAACAGTGGGCGCTGGGTACCCGCCTTTTTATTTTCACTCATAGGATGCAAGATTGTTCCCCCCCCCCCCCCAGAATACGAGGGGCTGCCTGAGTTGAACTCAGGGAGGGATTCTCCAGCATCGCTGGTACCCTCCTGGGGTAGTATTTCTTTCAATATTGCTTCCATGATTTCCCTTTACTTTACTGGCCAGGTGTATGGTTATACCGCCATTGCTCGGTCGCCAGAGCCTCGTCTGTTATCTGGCAGGGAGCACCACAGAGTATCTGTCTGTCGCCTAAGGCGCGTGCAGGTGAGGTTGACAATTGGGTCGGAAAAGATGTTACGTCCGTTCTCCCCTTACTCCCCAAAATGGAATCCTGTGGGATTTTCTGCCACTCTTCGACCAAAGCAGTTTTCAGGTTTTCTATCGATCCCTCCGGTGGGTTCCCACATTGTCGATGCGGGGGGGCTCAGTAACCGTGGCTTGGTCACCCACGGTGAAGCGAAGAGGAACCCGAGGAGGGGCCGCTCGTCAGGGCTTTTGCCGATTAAGCCGACGACGTAGCGGCCAACATGTAGGTTGCGGTGCCGCTTGGTAACAGGCGACATCGCAACTGAGGCGGGCCGCGATGTCTTATGGAGATTCCCAGGTCCCATACGATATCGCGGCTGAGGGCTTGAGGCTGCGGCGGGCGAGGAGTGCCGGTATTGTGGTGCGCCGCTCTCCCTACCTTCCGCGGCCTACACGTGGTCGCCACCGTCTGATGGCGGACGCGGTGGGGCCGCAGGGGAGGAGGAGTGTCGGTATTGCGTTAGCCGCTCTTCCTATCCCCTGCGGCCGCAACTTGGCAGGTGGCGGGGCCATTGACCTTGACCCGTCACAGTTGGACCAAGGTTGCCATACACGGGGTCGTCTGGCACCCATGTGCTGATTAGGTCCCTGGGGTGGTCACGGCGTGCAGTGTGTTCTTGTGCGCCGGTGATGGGGGGTACTCTCCCGAGGAGGGTCTGGTGACGGACAGCCGCGGCGGGTACGCCGCGAGTGCTAACGCGTGCCCGTGTTCCCACCATAGGCGGCACAGGAGGACACCGTGGAGTTTTAGTTGGTTAGAGTCCCACATAACTGCACTATCTCCCCGTGGTAGTGCAGTATGCATGAGCATTTCTCCACGCAAAAAAAAATAACAAGGTCTTCTATCGATGCCGGAATCTTCCTCATACCCGACTTTTCGGCTTGTCCTACATATATTCAATCGGATACAAGTCAGGACTGAGGGCTGGCCATTCTATTATTGGGTAGTCACTGCAGCAGTGTGGCAGCGGGCATAAACGTGCATTAGCGAGAATCTTCGCCAGTAAAGTAGGGGAGCATATGGCCTAGCAGAATGACATTGATGTATCTTTTTGCGATTAGACCCTCCCCGTCCTCCACTAGATAGTTACGAATATGAGCTCCGTTTTTAACCGACTTACCAAAAAGGAGGAGGTTCTATGTTCGACTTCATGTATGTTTTTTATTTTCTATTGTGTATGTTCACCGATAAACTCCGTCAATTGTGAACCAATTTTGAAAAGTATTTTTTTGTTTATTATAGTATGTTTCAAATTCAAAATTATTTATTTGTTTCGTAATTGGTCCCATTTTAATTTGGTGAAGATCTGATGAAGAACTTCGGAGATATACAAATACAACAGAACTCTTCAATAAATAACGACAAATCTCTCGGGCTTGCTGCAATCGCATGTCTGTTTATTGTTTATATCACGCCAGTATGCTCTAAAAGGAGAACGCAGATGTGTACAGTTCATCTTGGTACACTCTCATTTCACCGGTTAAGTTCAGTTTCATGATATTCGGGTAATCTATTCTGGCATTATAGGTACCTTACTTAACTACTTGCCTATTAGGTAGGTACTACTAAAAGTAAAAAAAAAAAATTGTTACAAAAAATTGTACCTACTTCCAAATAAGAAAACTACATAATGAAAAATAACTTTATTTTTGGCAGTCGGTGTACATAATGCAAAAAATTGGTACCTACCAAAGCAACCGACTTCCAAAAATAAAGTTATTTTCACTTTGTAGTTTTCTTATTTGGAAGTCGGTAGTATTTTTTTGTAAAAAAGATTTTAATTTTTTTGCTTCAATAGAAATCCCCACCCACATCATTCAGGACCCACCCACTCCCGTATGCCATTGTTGCCTCAAAACTCTCCGTCGACGTTCGTTACCATGCAGGCACATTCTTGTTCATCCGAGAACAGCAGCCTAAATGTGCAAGGGAATTCGTTAATGCAAAGGGTTTGACCGCCATAAATCGACGAATCACATAGACGGAGATTCACATCGCGTCTTTCATCTCGCATTTGATTGGCCGATTGATGTCGGTCAAACCCTTTGCCTTGCCGAATTGACTTGCGCAATTAGGTTGTAGGACTCGGCTCCGTTGCTTCATATCCCAATCTAAGTGATCGCGAGCAATCTGAAGCCGGGCTTGTCAGTGGGCTGGAGACAATTTGGGTCCCATGGCTGGCCTTTTTGGGGTCAAGTTCGAACTTTTCTGAGCTGCTGCTCCACGCTAGTCAGGTGTCGGGAGAGACATATCGGCGTCTCTCACCGAAGTGCATCGCTGTCATCCAGATCCTGGTCTCTGGACTAAGTGTCACGTCTCCCTGACCCTCTTGTATACCTTCGAGACACAAGACTGGCTCAGATGAAGCTGTCGAGCGATAGTACGCTGAGACAACCCTTGCTGGAAGTCTGACGACTTGAGCGGCTTCTATAGGTGTAGGTTCCATTTTCTTTTAGCTTCAGTGTTCCCAGTGACGTGAAACATTGAATCGATGAGTTCGTTCAGGACTACCAAACAAAATGGTATTTTGATTTAAAAAAAATGGCTTGTATTTATGATCCATGACATAAGGTGAATAATGTTGGGTTATGATATTGAAAAAAAAAATACCTTTCAAAAGATAATAATATACCACAATCAAAAGTTCATTGCTCGCGGTCGCGAGTGTATTTGTCGCTTAATATGCACTGTAGTCAGAGTAAAGTTAAGGTAGACACTTCCGAGCAGCGGCTCCGGCGTCACAACGCAGCGACACTGACGCCGACAACGCGCGGCGCTTTGCTCGCCAGCTTAGCTCTGCTGACAGGCTGCGGGTGTGGAAAGGTTTGCCGGTACGCTCACTGCGGCGTCTCCTTGCTCAGTGGGTGCCACGGATATTTTAAGGAATGGTATTATTTGCTAATGTGGACGCATAGGTTCAGAAAGGGACAAAATGAAATGATTGTAGTTAGTGGGTGGGTGTGAGTGTGAGTTGCGTGTTGCAGGCGGGCAGCATGTCGTACCTGCTGCAGTTCGGCACGGAGCGCTGCATCAAGGAGGTGGTGCGAGGCAGCACGGACGTCACATACTCGTACATGGACCAGGCGCCGCCCGCCCTCGTGCTCACCTGACCGGCTCGGTAGCGCCCCAACACTACCCATATAATGTGTTGTCAATGCTGTACAATAAAACTTCCGTTTGAGTCGATTTCTATATATTTTATTGCAATTCAGGATCAATACATTATGGATATACAATACAGTAACGTAGCACGCAGCGCAGTGACTGGTCCGCGCGGCGACACATTTGTACAGACACGTCACATCACAATGTTCCACTAACTAACAGCCAGCGTCCGCACGCACTCGCAGCTCGGGGGGCGACTCGGCGAGAGGCTCGCGCGACACATCGACTACTGAGTAATGATTACATATAACTTCTTTGTACAGGTTTCCTTGCAAATCCCTATCAAGATCTCACCGACTCGCACCTCAGTTTACAAAAAATTAACGCAAAATATTGCATTACTACATAATATATCAGTTACTACTACAATAATAATAATGAACCAACTAAATGTCATAATATGCGTAAAGTACGATACAACTAGGCATTGGCAAGTGTCGGCCGGGCGGCCACGCCCGCGTCGCACGCACGTGTCGCACGCGTGTGTGCGGCGCATGCGCACATACAAACAATATTATATAATATGACACTCTTACAGCGTGCCCGAACGAAACATTACATCTACGTACATAATAACTAGCGGCAGCTCGCGGAGCTGCTCTAGTGCTACAGTATATCGTCATAATAAATGCTTGGGCGTCACGACTCACACGTGCGTAAGGCGGTGAAGCGCATCTCTAGCGAAGGCGGCACCTCTCAGCATGTTTATCAAATATTATAATACATTAACATACAGCGATTGTTAAAACTTTATAGCCTTCTTTATCCAATGTTCGCAAGAAATACTATAAAAATATACACTTTTCTTTTTATCAATTCATTGACATCGTTTGCTATCGAATTACGTTTCAATAAAAACTTGTAAATCTTTAAAAATGGTTAGTAAAAGATTGTTACAAAATTTAGGAATGCCATGTGGAATGAGTTGAACGTGATCACAGTACAGCCGCACGCGGCTTGTCACAGCTTGTCTATTTGTCTATGCTCCGTCATAGACTAAGAACAAATAATTACATCTACATCGTCATTTATTAAATACATAATAATTATTTAAATGCTCCAAAATGTCTCAAAACGTCAAGTGGCAGTCGTTATCAGCTAATCAGTCGAGCTCAGCCGCCCGGCGACGCGCACAAGTGCCGCCGGGCGCCGACGGATATGACTCGATGTACTAACACTAAACCTAGCGGATACACATAGTTGAGCAGAGTGAGCCGTCCACTGCGGCGTGACGTCACGCCGTCTGATCTGATCCGGTGTCTCAGCGACCTGGCGACAAAACAAATGTCAGTTAGTACAACTATTGAAATGTTACACATTCCAGTACTCTCAATAAATAGTTGACTTCTGGCACTCATCATATCAGATGTGGCAGAGCTAGCGCGGTTTGGTGTCGTCAACTCATCATGCGCCAATGCTCTGCCTAAGGGGCAGCAAGGTTCATAGATCGCAGATTTGCAGAGTTTTATTGAGGACATCAATCAGTGTTTGTGCGCTTTGTACCTGTGAGTCAGTCGGCAGGTGTACATACCTGTAAGTGTGTGACTAGAACAGCAGGTCGGTGGCGTGCGTGCGCGCTTCACTCCAGGAGCGCACGGCCGCGCGTCTCCCTCCCCCTGCCCCCCGCACGTACCTGTGAGTGTGTGACTAGAACAGCAGGTCGGTGGCGTGCGTGCGCGCTTCACTCCAGGAGCGCACGGCCGCGCGTCTCCCTCCCCCTGCCCCCCGCACGTCTCCCTCCCCCTGCCCCCCGCACGTCTCCCTCCCCCTGCCCCCCGCACGTCTCCCTCCCCCTGCCCCCCGCACGTACCTGTGAGTGTGTGACTAGAACAGCAGGTCGGTGGCGTGCGTGCGCGCTTCACTCCAGGAGCGCACGGCCGCGCGTCTCCCTCCCCCTGCCCCCCGCACGTACCTGTGAGTGTGTGACTAGAACAGCAGGTCGGTGGCGTGCGTGCGCGCTTCACTCCAGGAGCGCACGGCCGCGCGTCTCCCTCCCCCTGCCCCCCGCACGTACCTGTGAGTGTGTGACTAGAACAGCAGGTCGGTGGCGTGCGTGCGCGCTTCACTCCAGGAGCGCACGGCCGCGCGTCTCCCTCCCCCTGCCCCCCGCACGTCTCCCTCCCCCTGCCCCCCGCACGTCTCCCTCCCCCTGCCCCCCGCACGTCTCCCTCCCCCTGCCCCCCGCACGTACCTGTGAGTGTGTGACTAGAACAGCAGGTCGGTGGCGTGCGTGCGCGCTTCACTCCAGGAGCGCACGGCCGCGCGTCTCCCTCCCCCTGCCCCCCGCACGTACCTGTGAGTGTGTGACTAGAACAGCAGGTCGGTGGCGTGCGTGCGCGCTTCACTCCAGGAGCGCACGGCCGCGCGTCTCCCTCCCCCTGCCCCCCGCACGTACCTGTGAGTGTGTGACTAGAACAGCAGGTCGGTGGCGTGCGTGCGCGCTTCACTCCAGGAGCGCACGGCCGCGCGTCTCCCTCCCCCTGCCCCCCGCACGTACCTGTGAGTGTGTGACTAGAACAGCAGGTCGGTGGCGTGCGTGCGCGCTTCACTCCAGGAGCGCACGGCCGCGCGTCTCCCTCCCCCTGCCCCCCGCACGTACCTGTGAGTGTGTGACTAGAACAGCAGGTCGGTGGCGTGCGTGCGCGCTTCACTCCACGAACGCGCCGCGTCGGCGCCGCACGGCCGCGCGTCTCCCTCCCCTTCCTCCCCCGCGCCGACCGCGGCTGCTGCGCAACAAACGTCATATCAACAAGGAACGTGCAGCAATACAAAGTCAGATAACACAATGTCAAACGAGTATAGAACCAGACTTCCTTAAATTGAGGTCTAAATAACTCTATCATTAAGCCTTTGGTGTGACCTGTAAAATTATACATGGATAATTAAATAAAAAAATAAATGATTATGGAAACCATACCCATGGCGTACACAAACAAAATGTAGCAGAATGTATTGATATATGGCTCTGTTTGGCATTACTCACATTAATGTTGAAACGGGTAAAAATTGCCAGTGCATATATTAGCAACATCTGGCGTCATCCGTCAGACACATGTTCGATATTGAAGTGTCCCAAGTTGAGTATCATGTCACCAGATGGCGTTGATGTATGTTTGACACTATTTAAAATGTTAATAATAAAATATATATCTTATTTGTGTGAAATCATTTAATACAACAAACACACAAATTCAATACATAGAATAATTAATTGTAAAGTCTTTTCACATTGGTTACAAAAAAATGATAATTTAGTAATAGGCCTATGGCTTAAAAGCAAAGTATTCAAGGCCTGTAGTTGCGATGACTTGAGCTTGACTACGAGTGAACTTGCGTTGAGAGGACGGTGTCCAAAAATAACCTCAAAGGCAAGGATCCAAAAAGATACGTGATGTTATATGGGGCAAGGCTGGCTAGCGTCAAGATGAAAAGCTCATCATAATCAATGATGTAGGCGCTGGCTCCAAATGCCTCTTTAGCTATAGTTTATATCTAAGTAAGAAAATGGTCAACTAGCTGTTCAAGCTACAGCAGTCTCCTCTTGCAAAAGGTGCCGAGCATTATTGTTATCATCTGGTATCCAGCAAGCTCACGGACAACTACACAGAGAACGATGCTGTTTGAGGAATCATATCTCCAGCATTGAATATTGTGGGTAAACTATATCCCTTCAGAAAGTGAGTGGTTCATACTTTGTTAACCTCAAGATATTGTATTGATGGAATGTGTGCTTGAAGAATTAAATTAGTTGACCAAACTTAAATGTGTTTTACTCCAGTCAGCTTCATGTGAGTTAGTCCCTGCAATTGTCTCAAGCTACTTGCTACCCATGAGTTAGCCGGTTGGGTAAGGAAAAGCTGCCTTACAATGTGAGTCACGGAATGTTGAAACATATAAAATTATCGTATACATTACAGGGCTCGACTCGCAGTTCACAACAGCGTGCTGGTGCCTACACTTATGTATTTATTTATTATATTCTTTATTGTACACCACAAAAATATATATACAAGACAAACAATCATAAAAGCAAGCAAGCACTTATGTATGGAAGTGAAGGTTGGGTATGGCAAAAAGATATGAAAGTAGGATAAATGCAGTAGAAATGCGTTCCTTGCGAAGTATGTGTGGTGTAACTTTAAATGATAGATTGAGGAATGATATAATGTTGTGGTTTAAAAGAAGATATAGTGACTAAAATGGAAAAGAGAATGGTAAGATGGTTTGGCCATGTTGAGAGGATGAATGAAAGGCGACTAACGAAAGGTATTTACAAGGAAGACGTGAATGGGAACGCCGGGAGGGGACGCCCTAGAACACACATAGACCGACGTAGTCCGTAGTCCGACGTATACATAGACCTAATATGTGATGTTCTTCAGAAAGGCCAGGTAGGTGCGCAGTACTCATAACCGGCGTGTGTGTATGACTAGATGTATAAATGTAAGTGAAGCAAAAGAAGAATGTTAGGAACGTAGCAGGTGGCGTTCTGTCAGACAGATCCGTCCCAGAGATGAGAACAGTATTCCATGACCGAACTTGCGCTTGATACAAATTAAGCAGCTGTTCTGGCGTGAAATACCGTCCCACCTTCGCAAGGATTCCCAACTTTTTGGCAGCCAGTTGAGCCTTTGCCTCAATACATGGGCCAAAATTGAGAGTCGATGTCAACGTTACGCCAAGATGGTCCATTATCGTTACGGTGTACGAGGTGTACTCGGAAAGATGGAGCCAAGTGAAATTAGTCTCGGGACCGTTTTGATGAAAACTAAAACTGCATTATGTGATTTTTGAAAACTCAATATTCTTAGCCAGGCATCGAACCTGTTGAAAAAAAAAATAACACGCTGATTATTACACGATTCGATAGTGTCGCTAATAAGGATCAAATTCTAGAAAGTATTGAAACACGGCAAACTTAAGGAAATACCTCGTTTGAGAGAACCGAGTGTTCCACCTACAGCTTACAATGGGCACGCGAACACCTAGATATTGTGCAGAAGAAGACTGGCGTTGCTTTTCCCATGAATCCTGTTTCGGTATGAGGCCGGACACAAGACGTACTCAAGTTTGGAGGACCTCTGGACGTCAAGAACCATTGAAATTTTGTCAGGTAGTTTATTATTTTTAATATTACGTATCTATTGCAAGAGCAAAACGACAGCGATCAAACGCTTTATGTCATAAAAGTCGGAATTACCTGCAGTGTAGGTATGGTAGGTCCTACACAATCGTTTCCTAGTCGGTCGCTGTTTGTCAAATGCACTTATTTAAAAAAAAAACCGCCAACAGCTCTAAAACTTCCGTATGGAAGAGCAATTATTGCGCAAAAATCGCTATCGTTTTGCTCTTGCGAAAGATACGTAATAAGCCTGCGGATCTCATTTGGATCACGGGCAACCACAATGCTCAGAATTATGCGGAGAGGATTGTTTCAGACGTGACCATCCCTTTGCGCCGGTTGGGTAATTCGTTTCGACTAATGCATGACAATGCACGTCCAGACACGGCTAGAGACTTAACACGGTCACAGTCGGGTTTTTAGTTTTTATAATAATTTATTTTATTTCAGACTTTATACTTTTAATAATGAACATTCTCCAAATAAAGGCCAAATTCACCAATCAACTAAACTCAGTTTATAGAAATACAGCGGTCTGATTGGTAGTTGACTTCTAAGACCTGGTCAAAGCTTTCGATCCCTATACTCATAACCAAGCTGAAGGCGGTTGAAGTGAGAGGTGTTGCTTTGGACATTTTTCAGAGTTATCTCAGTGATCGCTCACAATGTGTCATTATTGATGGTCATATTAGTAAGGAAGAGAGCCTTAATTTCGGAGTTCCACAAGGCATTGTCCTTGGACTAACTCTCTTTTGCCTATATCAATGTCCTTAGCAGCAGACTATCACACTCTAAATGTGAAATATTAACGTACGCTGATGATAAAGCTCTGCTCGTCGAAGGTAAAGACTGGGTCGAGGCGAGTGCTAGTGCTGAGACAGCCCTCAGAAAAGTAATGAACTGGTTAGACAGTTATCTAATTCCACCCAGCCCGTTTCATCATCGGACTATCAGAAGTACGATGATGCGCCAACGGTACGTGGTGGACCTCCCACCCATTACGCACTAAACGTTTTGAGAATACTTTTATTATGCGTAAAGCTAAGGGGTGGAATTCCCTGCTGGAGTCTGTGTTTCCCGATAGCTACAACTTTGGGGTCTTCAAGTCGAGAGTGAATAGGTTACTTCTAGGCAAGCGTGCTTCATCGTCGACCACAACATCGCTTACCATCCGGTGAGATTGTGGTCAAGCGCGAGATTATAAAAAAAAAACAAACCTAAATGTAGAGAAAAGTTCATTGCATTTGGTTCGAGGATAACTTCGATGCATCATTTTTAATTCGGGCTCACGTGTGTAATCCTAATGCCAAGAACGAGGCTGTTTCTGTAGTAAAATTACACGAACGTGAAACTTCAAGTATTTTCGCATAGTAATTGAAGTAGTCATATGCTGGCACGAGCAAATTTTGGCTACAGTTGGTAGAGAGAAAAAGATATTGTATGTTATTAAATATTTGAGATGTATCGCTAACCGAGACTCTCTAAAATCGGTTTGATTTCGTTCAGTCTATTCTATGCTAATTTTATTGGTACATTACAGGATCCTTTGACGCTTGAATGACGTTGGGCGGGACGGCTCTTTTGTTGAATTTATGAGATTGTCTGTGGAAATTGTTAAGAACAAAATAACATAACATCACGCCTGTATTCTTGGAATGGTAAGGCAGAGGTTCACCTACAGTATACCCGCACTTCGTCAGTTAGTCACGGCCCGACCTGGCAGGCCCAGGAACCTCACGATCTGAGAGAAATATATAGAAGTCAGTAGTGTGTGTGTACTCACGTGGTGATGCGGCGGCGGCGGCGGTAGGGGGCGGCTGCGGCGCGGGCGCGGCGTCCTCGTGGCGCGTGACGCCGAGCACGAAGCTGCCCGCCTGCGTCTTGTGCGGCGTGTAGCGCGACAGGGCCGCCGACGCTGTGGGGGGGGGACCTCAACTGTTCTACTGAGCCGCTAGCCGCTAGCCTACGCGAGCTGGCTACAGGCAAGGCACCGCCACACGGCGATCATCGGTAGCTTTCGTTTGAGCTTTTAAACGTACTTGATACACACACATTCGACTCGTCTCACAGTGCTTAAGACCACAAGAGAGCGTACCCCAGTGTCAGATCAGAAGTGAAGCTTTCACGTAAATATTTAAGCTAACGCGATCGAGTACGTTAAAAACTCACACTAGGCCCCAGTATGATAAATGACGGTAAAGAGTTGGCAAAGCAAAGTCAACATGCCACTGTGATAAAAACCAATGCAGTATGAAACTGCCTGGTAAAATAAAACAGCCAAACTGTGCAGTAAATTATCGCCGTGTGGATGGTGCCGTGGGCATTGAACCCTCTACATGTATTTACATATTCCAGAAAATACTACAATTGTACGAGCACGCTCGACAAATTTATGCTGACGCCCGCGATCACATGTATTTACTTTTATTCATTATTACTTGCACATTACCGCAATTACTTCAGATCAATAAAGCTGCTTGGTGAATACACATGTCGGTGTTTTCTTCCACATAACACATTAGAAATCCCGGTACACATCGCACCTCAGCGGCTGGACTCTACATCTTTTTGGTCCTTCGAGCCGGATTTAAGTTCGTAATCCCGAAATTATTACTATCGTTGGCGTCTCGATTATGATTGGATGACTATCTATTATGAATAGGTGGTCATCCAAGCATACTTTTATTAGGGAAAGTGCAATGATTGCCACTTTGTGGGACCATTTAAGAAGCTCATCAAGTAATAACGTTTTAAAATCAGTGTTCTTTTTTATTTTAAAATGCAAAATTATGTAAGTCACGTGCACAATTATCACAAAATCATCTAAATTTGATGTTAATTGCTGTCGATACTTGTTAAAAACGAGAACAGCGACTTAGACGAGGCTACAGCTACAGCTCTGCGTAAACAGCGTGCAACCGATTTTGGGTTCCATGTGTAAATTGTGAAAAATTGTGTAAATTCAAGCTGTCTAGCTTACCTATCAGTGTTGCTTGTTAATCTTAAAAAATACATGCAGTCAGGTGAATTATTTACTGTTACATAGTTGTAAAGAGAAGATTCAATTTATTTTTGTTTTGAAAAGTGGTAATCTTAAATAGGTACCCTGACATTGTGCAATGATTTTGTATTTTATAACCGCCGCGCTAGACTAGATTACACTGAGCTGCTTGCTGTCACCATTATAAGAGTGTGGCAATATATGTCCGTTGTAAGGGATCATCCATTAATCACTTGAGGCTTGAAAGTGCCACAAATACCAAAATATTGAGGTGAGATATCACGGTCGTGTGTTTGTTTTAGTGTTGAACGCATTATTCCTAAAGCGACTGTCTGGACTTTTTCATCAATGTGCTTATTTTCCAGAATTTGTTTGGATTATAGCTGTATTTAAAATGTTATTCTGCAGATTATCAAGGTACCAAATGTACCAAAAAAAAATACACGTGATTTTGGGTGTGGGGGTGAGGGGTGGTAGTCTAAAACCTTACCACATATCTATGTGGGGGATTAAAAAGTTGCAAAAAAATCAATCACCTGATTAATGGACGATCAGTGTGTTGACAAGGCCGGATGAGATTGATACAAGAGTGAGCCGAGTGCGTCAGGCAGCGCGATAAGATAGCCGTCACTGTCAAGAACACATTGCACTACAGAGCTTCAAACTTACGAAGATACGACTACTTTATTGGCATTACCTACATACAATCAAACGTGTGTTTTATTTAGTACCACTGGCTATTTACACAATAAAACAAAGTATTGCAGGTCGCAACCTAGCTGCGTTATAAGGCGAGTGTGACATGTTGGCAGTCGCACACGGACGCAGGCGGCGGCGTGACGTCACACGAACACCTCTGCAGGCACCGTGCGCACGCGCCGCCGCCGGTACACTGGCGCTGGCGCCACAGCAGCTACGATCATGTCTGGTACTTAACATTGACATACTGAGACAGTCGTCAGAATACTTCTATCTCATCTCTTTGTTGCGATGATCAGCACGATATTTTACTAAGGTTAGAAGTTGGGATCACGCGTAAACACCCCACTGCTCGTACGATTAAAAACAAATGCAACTAATCATCGCCGTGTGGTCAGGCCCCAGGCCCAACTTACAACTGCAATCACGTTTGATTGTCACCTAATCTATGTTCGGTTCAGTGGTTCAGCTCCTGTGTTCAGCTCACACTGAGACGCAAAGCGACGCTGCCGCACTTTTTAAGATAGCGATGAAATATTACAGAACTATATTTACTGTATGTATTGCACACAAATGTACACATTTTAGGAAGGGAATTCGAATGCTCCCCGCAGGATACGATTTTCTTCTAAGTTTAGTTAAAATTTAAATCTTGCTTAGAGCTGAAAGCCCTTTTTTGTAAATTTGTTTTGTTTGTCAAATCATCCAATGACTCTCCCACTATGGATGACGCGGGATGAGCGTGCCTGACATTTACTGACTAAACCCCACCGATGTTCCTTCAGTTGCTTGAGCTGACCCTAAAGGTCTATCCACACATATCAAGGCCGTGTCAGGGACGTGGACGGACCGTTAATAAAATATCGTTGTGTACATTTTATATGAACTCGTTCACATACGTTCGTGCACGGGCCAGTGACAGATCTTTAATGACAGCGCCCGGCCCTGTCACGTCCCTGATATGTGTGGATAGACCTTTAGTCTACACGTTACAACCGTAAAACACTCATTAATTAAGAACTATTATTATGCCCTCATCACGCGCCATACTTTCTACACAGTCTATTCGCATAGAAATCCCCGAGTTTAAGTGGGCAGCGACTGCTCTTGAGGAGTAATGGCGTACGGCACCGATAGCCGGCGGAGTGGCGGAGTGGCGCCGCGTCACGTCACGAGTGTTTAGCGTCCGCGGCACAAACAATCGCACTGTTTACACTACTGATATAAAGGTACGGCGTTCTTACTACCTATAAACATGTCAACGAATTGACCATTGCTGTTGGAAAACACGCCGATTGTTAGGCGATTAGGTATTGCCCACTATGAGCAGCTGAGAATGAATCCGTAATCTTCCGGAGTGGCTCACTCGAGCTTGTACATAACCTATTGTTTTATCGGATCGCTTGCCTCGAGGGGCCATTTCTGGCCTTTCCTTATGCATGTCCAGTATTTCAAGAATTGGTTTGCGATAGTTACTGATATGTGTGTTGGCGGCGAGCGTGGCGTGCAGCGGCGACTCCGCGAGCTGTGGCGTGGCTTCAGGCGCGGGGTCCGTGGGGGCCGCGGGGGCCGGGCAGGTGGCGGCGGCCGCGGGTGTCTGTGGGGCCGCTGGGGTCTCCTCGCACAAGGACGTCTCCGAGGGGTACTCGAAGGTCCTCGTCAGCGAGTCGTCAAATTGCAGTTTCAGCTGAAACATTCACATCATACATTTTAGTTGTCATCCTCCGGACGTTATCATATAATTATCTTGAATGATATCATGTTAACACTGAGTATGTAGGTACTCATGCTTTTATCAAATGCAAAAAAATAGTCTGACCATATTAATACTAACTGAAAAACATTAAACAGGAAAATATGAATGTCTGACATTATAATATCATGATGTCGCTTATGTATTTGTTATTTATGTTGGCTCATATAAATAGACAGCTCTGTAGATGAACAAGACCATTGCAATAACAGTTTGAGCTGTACCAAGTTCAAACTGATTCATCATTAAGAGTTACAACCCTTCCTTTCTGCCGCAGTCAGGTAAAAATAACTGCAATAACAATTCTCATAAAATCGGATTCATCGGCGCGGACAATAACTTGACCAACATTGTCGCATTACTGGCGAATTTGCGGTGTGATTCAGAGTTGTAGGAATGCGGCGTCTCGGGTCGCGTGAGACGTGCGCCGTGCGGCTACGAGCGTCACGCGCCGCGCCCTCACGTGTGCCGTGCGGCGAGCCCTTCGCTCACACGACCACCTCCTTCAGTAGCACGCGGTCACATCGCTGACACAATGCATTCCTTTCCCACCCCTAAACAATGCTGTGAAATTGTGTGAGATTCCAAACAAAAATGCGCTTTGAAGTGGAGTCACAATATAACAAATGGAACTTATTACCATCCTTAAGCCCTTAGAACGATTTCTAACTTGCAGTTAACAGGTCTTCCTTCACCTTTCTGGCGCGCGTCGTCATCACTGACTATGTTTACGTTCCTGTAATAGGCTTGCGTCCTATTACAGGAACGTAATAGAAAAACTCAATACCAATCGAACCCAGAGCCATTACCATTACAAGGAGTAAGTACAATTTACAGAACATCAAGTAGGCGGGCAGGAAACAATAAGTAGGCGTTAAACAAACAAGTTGTCGCCGCTGCAGGATGTGTGAAGCATGCGGCCGGTGCAGTATCGCTGCGCGTGCGCAGAGCATGTCTATGAACCGGTATTGATTGATCCGCGGCGATAATGACCGCGCCGTGCTCACTCGCAGGTGACGCAAGTCCGCACTCCAGGGTCTGTGTGTCTTTATTACAATATCGAGACACTTTTTATGTTTCATCAGTCTTTCTCTAAATGCGAAAGTTAGGATGGATGTTTGTTACTCCACGCTAGAACGGCTGAATAGCGCATAGACTACTTTTCTTCCCAGTATAATGTTCCCTTGGGATCAGAAAACACCGGAAGAAGGCGAAGCCACTGGCAGAAGCTATTCATATTATAAGGAGCTAGTAAACTCTCTCGCAAGAGATTGTGCACAAGCTGAGAGTTACACAGAGAGACATGGAGCGTTCAATGCTTGCCATAACATTATTTGACCGAATGTCAAACTCTGAGATTCGAAAACCTACTAAGGTCATTGATATCGGTAAACGGGTAATGGAGCTCAAATGGAGTTTGGCAGGACATATGGTAAGGCGATAGTGACCGAGTGGCGTCCAAGGTCCAGCAGAAGAAATGTTGGTCGTTCAGCGGCGAGATGAGCAGACGACATGAGATCGGCGCTGGAGCGTGGGGATCGGCACAAGAAAAGAGGGGCCTATGCTCAGCTGTGGGCTGTGGATGATGAGTAATCTTGTGTTGTGGATGTCAGATAGGCAGTTGCTTCCGAAAGGAAGCACCACAACATAGTTGGGTAACAGGCAGGCAGATCGGTTGAGGTGAAATAGTTGCTTTGTAGAAGGTAATCGCTTCGCTACCGCGCACGTTTCTGCTGGAAAAGCTCCCTTACCCTGCTAAATATTAAGCCACTGCTTGGCGGCAGAAATAGTGACGGTACTATCCCGACGAGGTTCTTGAATGTTTTCTATTGCTACGAAATGTACTCCACAACCCAGCAACTGGGTAACACAGTACCCCTTGGCAATTAAAGGTCGTAGCTCACTTACACGACCCCGCTCCCGCACAACGCCGCCTCAAACGGAGATGACTGCTCGTTGTCCACGCGCCGACAGCTAGCAGGCAACCAGCTGTCCACGCGCTTGCAGCTAGCAGTCAACTAGCTGTACACGCGCCGGACGGTTTGGTAACGAAAATAGGACATGATCTTAAATACGATTCTACTAGAAATGCAGCCCTTACACTCACTCAGCAAACTTACATTTTATGTAGGTAATTTGTAAGTTACAATTACAAATTTGTAGATACAATATTGTCATCGAAATCTACAGGCGTTTTCTGCACATGTAAACGTTTATTAAACATCATTTGTAAAGTTAATATTTATAATGTTCTTACATAATTGTAAGGTTTATTAAACAACATTTGTCATACATCTTTACAAATGTGTCACTTATATACAAAATTGTCGGCTTGTAACGTTTATTAAACTGGGTCCTGTTAAGGTTGCGGTAATCCGGTGGATGCGAAAAGCATGACGCGATCGGTCAACGTGGCGACACTTTGGGAAGCCCTATGTCCGCGAGCAGTGGACGTCTCTCGACTGAAATGATGGTGATGTAAAAGTTAGTTCGTGTGTTACCTTAGAGATGCGGTCCTTGTTGGGGCGGCCGGGCATGGAGGAGCGGCCGTTGATGAGCACGTTGTCGTTGACGAAGCGCACGCGGCACGGCGACGGCGGCGCGCCGTCCAGCTCCGTCTCCGAGTCGGAGTCGGAGCGCATTAGCGCCTCCGGCCGCAGCACCACCACGCCGGGCTCGCCAGCCTGTGGACACGACAAGCTACTTCTTACTAGGGCTAAGTGGCGTGACAGTTTGTGAAGAAGTTTGTTACTCTTTTACGCAAAACTACAGAACGGATTATGATGAGACTTTACAGTAATATAGCTTATATTTCTGAATAACACATAGGTTCTAACTTGTAAAGATATTGGTGGAAGCATTTATGCCACAGCCGCTGATCCATACTAATATTATAAATACGAAAATAACTCTTTGTTTGTTACCTTTTGACGACAAAATGTCTGAACCGATTTATATAAAATTTGGTATGAAGATAGTTTGCGACTGTGTTTGCTTGGGATGATAAAACATAGTATACGCGGGCGAAGCCGTGGGCAGAAACTATTATCGTGTACTTTGGAAACATTGTTATGAATAGCCTGGCCTGCCCGCTCGCACGGCAGGGCAAAGGCTTGCCTACTCTCGTCCACTTCCCTCCGTATAGAGTTTAGAACTAGTTTCTGAAGATTTTTGTTTGTTTGTACCGAATAGGCTCCAAAACTACTGGACCGATTTAAAAAAATCAATACTATAAAGCTACATAATTTCTGAGTAACATAGGCTATTTTTTAATGCCGGTAACGGGCCCTGTGGGGTGGTCCACGGGAGCGACGCCGCGGGGAACAGCTAGTTAGTTATAATATTGAACATGAAAAACTACTCACAGCAGTGTTAATGAGGTTTATACATACTTATAAAGTTAATTTAACTTTTTGTGCAACATGCAACAAAATAAAATAAATGTTAACCTAGACAAAAAAACCTACGTTAAGACGCTTTGTACTAGATATATTTGCTAAGGTCATGTAAACATTATTTTGCAGATTGGTCGTGATTGCTTAGCCCTCAAACTCGTTTGTCTCGAGTCAGTCCCACATACACCATCGATTCGCCATGCATTTTATACACGATACAAGATTTTTTCATCAGTCCAATTAACGCATCAATATCTAGCGTGAAGGTGATGTAACAAGTTAACACCGACCATAGAGATACACAGATTTAATTCAAAAAAAAAAAATATTACACCGAGTATTATGTCCGTAGCCTGGCTCTGTGTAAAGAGTCTGTTATCTCGGCCATTTTAATCGGCGAAATAAACGAGGGCTGTTCTTCCGGACGCTAACGAGTTCGGGTGATGCGTGGACATCCATTCGATAAGCGGCTCCGCTTGGCAGCCATGACGCGACAGATTACATGGAACAGCACAAGTTGCACAATCACGACCGCATCAAAAACTAATTTAATAATGTTTTGTGACTGGTGAACTGTTCAGGAAGTAATAAGGCAGTTCAAACACATAATTAGCTATCTTTTAATTTTCATACACAAAAGACATCTGTTAAACCGATCATGTAATAGTGGCCTTATTGTCGTTGTCACCGTCACCAACAAGGCTAGCGATAAATAAAACCAGTTGCGATAGTTTTCCACTATCGGACATCGGAATGCTGTATAGAAAACATTTCTTTTTCACGGCACAGTTGTCGGAACGAATTTCCCAAAACGAGTTGCGGGCGATTAGCTGCGGAATCTGGCCGGGCGTTTGTGACCGTGACGGACGGCTGGGCCGGGTTCAAGGGAAACGTGCCGGACCGGTGTGCCGCTGCGAACCCGGCGTACTCACTCGCGCGTACCTACATATAATTATGCACATGGACTGCGATCAAACAAAAGGTGTTGGTCTAGTGAACGCAAGTACGATTGTTGAGCGAGAGGTCCCGGGTTGAGTTAATGACTAGGTAGAGGATTTTTAATAGGGAAATTATTAACCGAGGGAAAAATATACTGAATGGGCGACTATTATACTAAGTAAGTAACTATTTATCCGGTTTGAGTAATACCTTTTAGGAGATTTTTGTGAGCTGCGGTAATAATATTGTTACATACTTTAATTGTATTTGGGGTTCTATTTTTTCTATTTTAGCATATTATTCTTTTGAAAATAGCTGAACAACTATCGAGGCGACATCGCTGTGCAGTGAGGGAGTTCGGGTTTATTCGTGTCCAAGAGCGAGCGAAGCGAGCACGGGAACTTAGCGCACCCCGACACGGATAGGTTAGGTTCGAAGGGGATGACGAGAGCTGAAGTGAGCGAGCAAAGCGAGCGAACTTAGCTCCCGTCATCTCCTTCATGTTAGGTTACTTTAGACCCTGCAGACAGAAAAAGGAGCCCTGTCGACAAACTTATATTTTCAAGTCGCTGTTTTAAACATTTGTATTCGCCCACTGTTTGTCGCCCACTTAGTATTTCAGTAAGCCATATTCAGTATTTTTTACACCTTTAATTTGATTTTTTTTTCGCTCGTTTAAATACTATCCTTTTTAATATACTAACATCTCAGTGGTAAACTCAAGAACCGAGGGGTCTGGCTCTCTGACTCCGTATCAAAAGCTCTTTTTCGCTAAACGACATATGAGCAGATCGTCCTATTCTCAAAATTACCTAAAACAAAACGTCCTATAAACCAAAGAATTATCGATTTATTCCATTCTAATACCACTGGTATTTATTACAACTCACATTTATTGGAACGAAGTTCCTCATCGCGCGTTGCGAAAGGGGGCTAGACGGAAAAAAACCTCACGAAAAGTTGTAACGACACTTTTTGCTATAGTTGTATGCCGTGCGGCGTGCGCGTGTTTCGTGCGTGTTCTAACCTATACGCTGTTGTGTTTACGAAGTCGAGAGAGTATACATACATATAACACCGGTCTATCACCTAGCACAGGAGTCAGAGAATCCATGTATTTGAATGTTTCTTATGTAAATAAAGTTATTTATATATATATATGTAGGAGGAAGGTATATGAATAGTAATCTAGAACGGAGAAGTATGACGCATGTGAACTTATTAATTCGGTTTTGTTTAATTGGCAACATTTAGCCTACGATTCAATCTCAGTTCGATTTTATTCGATTGACAACACTTTATTTGGCTTATGTCAAAATACTCGATTTTGATTGGATGTTAAAAGCTGTGAACTTTGCCCGAGGTGTTCTTAAACCAATGAAAGCAGGGTAGCCAATGATAATGGCGACCTGAGCGAAGTCTGCCGCCATGTTTGGTCGGAAAAAGTTAGAAAAAGGAACGCGCGGGAGCGCGTTTGCAAAAAGTTGAAAACAGAGTTGTGAGGGAAATAATTGAGAAGTAGCCTAAAGTGTGGCGTTTTAAACTTGAAAGTGTGTTTTGTTGAGAGAAAGCGAAACGAATAGGTGGCCGAATTCGCTGCTTTGATAAGATTGGAACAAGGACTATCTCCAAATCGGCATAAGTTACCTGCTTTGTAGCATGCATATACCCACGAAAGCCCACAAGATCGAGTGTTTATCCAAGATAGCCCTCCTATTTGCGACATATATATGTGTATATACTAAAGGAACTTCGTTCCATCCGGGTGTCCCTTGACACCTCTCAAGTTTTTTTTTATACCGAACGGATACCACTCTAAATAATTAAATTTATTGTGGGAACGAATACCAACAACTTGAATTTGGTACACCACCACAGTCAAACCTAATCAAATGAATAGGTTTTCTGATATTTTTATGTGATCGTAATATAATACTAATACTATCTATTGTTTTACAAATTAAGAGTTGATTTTCTGAGATGTATTTTTTCGACTGTAAGTAAATTGTTCTTGCTTTGACGTAGTTGTAAAAAAATATAATTCAGGTACAAGGACGAACTAAAATTTATAATTAAGTTGATTATTAGTCAAATTTTATTATTGAACTAGACGTTTGCTAACTTCATTTTATTATTTTGGATTAAACTGTTTTTTTCAATTTAATAAAGGTCTTATAATTACATACAAAGCATTTTTACCGACTGTACCTTATATCTTTGTACTTGTATTGGTATTCGTTTAAACCACGGTATCCGTTCGGAATACAAAAGAAATATGATTTCAAACAAATACCAGTGCTATTAGTTATTGGTATTATAACGGAATAAATCGTCCACACATCACCACCATCACCATCGTCATATCATTTAACACACAAATATGAGATTTTTAAAGAAATAATTTTATTCAACATTTTCTTGAGACTATTAACTTTAAAAATAAAATAAAAAATTAAAAGTAAAATCCAAATGATATAATGTGTTGTTTTTTTTGCGTTCAGTTCGAAAGTGATAGTTTCGCGTTTTAAGTTATAAATCGGTCCAAGTGTAGAAATTCTGGATGTTCTCCGCCGTGGAGCAGGCGGAGGTGTTTATCAGACTCATTCCTTTGAACTGGGCTTTGGAGTGCTTGCGTAATAAATCACACTTCCCCGGCCAGGTATTGGCCTGCATGACCTGATACGGATCCCGTCACCTTCTGTGGCCGTAAACGGTCGAAGCTCCTCTCGGGAGGTAAGCGCAGAACACGGCGCGGTCAGTTACGCCGCCAAACTCTTCAAGTTTATCACCCGCGGGTCACACCTTGTGGCAGCCAGCCATCATGTCGCTACTTTCGGTGCCCGGTGCGACTGCTGGATAGGGAGCTTTGATTTTTATTTCAATTTTACTTTTAAAATAAATTATATAATTTACCCATGACGATACTTCGACAATCATGTTTCAGTATAACTGTACTTTGACAGTAAGACATTCTGCTAAGAGGACGATTTGCTAATTGGTTCTTTTGCGAATAGGACGTTTTGATACGGATTCGTTTTAAATTAGACATGACATGTTACTCATAAAATTCAAACCGTCGCACAAAGGAATGGTCGCAAAAGGTGTCAATCTGCGCGTCCGGCAGATGATTCGACGAGTAGTCCGGCGAGAACGTGTCGACAACAATAACATGGCGGCACGAGGCCGGCCCGGCTCCCTCCTGCACACGCCACACGGGGACTGCGCCCGCACCGATAAGGGCCCGCGTCCGCTTGACGCACGTTTGATGCACAAGTGATGCTGTGCAAGTAGGTATTTCTTTGCAGCACAACATGTATGGAGTGGATCCCAGGAAGTCGCCACACTGCATTTGTGCACCAGGAATGTGTCAATTCATTGGAAATTACGATGTACGCAATCTATCTCTAAAGGCTAAAGGTCTCGCATTTAATTGTTTGACGCCTTTGTACTCAGTTTAAATTGGATATTGTCTGCATTCCATAATGATAACTGTATTATGTACCTATCTGCGTACTGTTCCACTTTAATAACGAGCAAATAAATAACATTGTTTTAATATTAAACATATGAATAATCAGCTAATAAGGTCTAACCACAAGGATACTCGTAACATTATTGTTTATCACGCTGTTTGTGCGCTCTGTTATGTACCACCTACACAGAGTGAGTGATACATACTGAAACCACTTAGTTATAGTAAACAACTGGACATTCAATATTAAAGTTTACTATTGACTTGAGTTGCCACCTAGCCCTTCAGCGAATCGTCACAACTTCGTAAGCCACCGCTCTTTTCTTCAGACATAAAGGTTACAGGCAAACGTCGATGAAAAGGTTATAAAGTCATAACAAATAACAAACTCGGACTGGGCAGGGCAGCGATACGAGTTCCGTTTACAAAACACTGCCACTTCCATTGTGTAACACTGGTCGTACGATCTCGTCGTGGGCGGTGTCAAACATCGTACCTTGATCAGGAAGATTGGGCCTTCGTCTCGTAAGATATCCTGGAGCCTGCTCAGCATGCTGACAAATGTACGTTTTAAGCTACTTCATTTAACTTGAGCACTGAACGAAAAAGATAATATTGTGATAAAGAACTGAAATACCAGTTTTGGAGGTCACAAGGACCTGTAAAATTGTAGACTGTGGTGACACTCTCAAGCATGTGCGTCAGTTTGGTCAGTGAGTGGCGTGTGGCGTCGCACTACAACAGTGCCAACCTTAGAGACAGCGCGCGATAGCGTATCATAATCGCGGATAAAACGCCTGATTACGAGCGCCGTTCAATGTGCTACCTTTATCGCGGTAAAAAGCCATTTTAATCTTTTGTAAGTCCCATAAATCATATTGATAGGCAGTTTTGTGTTTGTTTTCCCTAAGGATAAATATTTATTTACGTGTTTAATTCTGCCAGCACCTGCTGTTCGTTTCAGCAAAGGCAAGCGGGCTTATTTGGATACATCACTTGTTGTTCTCCGAGCGGTCCAACTTGTACAAACACTGGTTTCGCTAACATTATGCTGGAGACAAGTCTAATATGTCGCAAGTCCGCAACATGTGGCTCTCTATATCTGGTAGCCTGTATTTGTTCAGCATGTCATACAAGGCATTCTACAACTGTGATGATATAATTGTATAAATTGATAGAATTTGAAAACAAATTGCGAGTTGTTAAATTTGTTGTGAAAACAAGAGAACAAGATTGGGGGATAACAATATTTACGAATGAGCCTACAGTAAGGACTTTTCCGATAAAAATAATTGGGATCTTTATATACCGAGAAATAAGCCGAACCCTCTTCGTTAAAGGGCTTGTTTTTGCCCTTCAGAACGAAAGAAATGAAAATTTTGTGATTTTACGTGTTTTGATTTTGATAACGAGTTATCAAAGTCTGCGCAAATGGCCCGAATGTTTTAAATAACGAGATGAGACTCTTCAAAACTGAATAAAAGTGTTATAGAATGATTGGATTTATACAGCCAAGTAATAGTAATTGGGATTCTGAGGACTTGAAGATTTCCATCGGGAAGAATGGCTGTCTCAGTGAATATTTTCTGATTCTTGTGCTGTTATTTTAGGCATAACTTAGTAACACAAAGCAGTGTATGGTATTATAGTCGCTCGTGTGCTCATACGTCCGTGGCGGAGCGCGCGCGGGCTGCGGCACGTGTCGCCGCCGCACGCCGTCGATAATCTCAGCGCTTTAATGACATATTTTTACTTTCATGCAACTGATTACGAGAAAACAACGCCGAACACTGGGATAAATCACGTCGAGAAAGTAGACCTATTTTTAACCGACTTTCGAAAAAGGAGGAGGTTCTATGTTCGACTTCTTGTATGTTTTTTTTTTTTTTTTTTTTTTTTATGTATGTTCACCGATATCTCCGTCAATTGTGGACCGATTTTGAAAATTCTTTTTTTGTTTGAAAGAGTATGTTCCGAAATTGGTCCCATTTTAATTTAGTGAAGATCTGATGAAGAACTTCGAAGATATACAACAGAACTCTTCAATAAATAACGGCAAATCTCTCGGGACTGCTGCAATCGCATGTCTGTTTATTGTTTATACCATTTCATAACATAACATCACGCCAGTACGCTATTAAGTGGTATGCAGATCTGTCATTTCACTGATTATGTTTTGAGTTTCATGTTATTCGGGTAATCTATTCTGCCGTTACAGGTACTTACTACACAACTTGCCTATATGTACAACTAAAAAGGTTAAAATAAAAAAACTTTTTTGCAAAAAAATACTACCGACTTCCAAATAAAAAACTACAAAGTGAAAAATAACTTTATTTTTGGAAGTCGGTGTCAATATCGCAATGAATTGGTACCTACAAAAGACACCGACTTCCAAAAATAAAGTTATTTTTCACTTTGTAGTTTTTTATTTGGAAGTCGGTAGTATTTTTTTGCAAAAAAGTTTTTTTGTTTAATTGCTCTTCTGTTCAAGGTTTTGAATAACATCGAGCCTTAATTTTTCTATAATTCAGATTTGAAGCAAGTGCATCAATCTATAATTAAATCAGACGGCCTTTAGCAGTGATTTGAATCGGCCGATAAGATCTAACGACTCGTAAGCATGTGATCGTTGCTGATATGCTCCATTGTTATTGATCTGTCGTTTTTGTTCGTTTCTGCAAGGTGCTGGTGCTGGTGCTAGTCCACCGCGCGCCTGCGCCTGTGCTATGTACAACTATGTTATACTTAGATGTGTGTGACTGCTTGCCGCGGAGTCTAGACAGCTAACCAAATCAGCACAAAGGCGGTCCCTTCTCTCCCTTTAAATTTTACACGGAACCAAAATTGCTTCTACCACCCCCGAATTGCAATAACTCAGTCTTACTATTATTTAGGTGGAATAAGTAGTTATTTGAGTATGTTATATGTATAATCCATCCCTTACAAAGCAGTAAGTCGAGTTTTCCAATTAACAGAATATGTAAGCAAGTGAAATACGATCGCCATTGTTCCGGCGCTCAATCGCTGAGCAGCAGCTCGGTGCGCGTTCGGTCATAAAGTGACGTGGTTATTGCCGCGGCTACTCCGCAACGTCCTGCCGGTCGCTGATAAGTCAACAATGGGCACTCCCATTGTTGACTTATCAGAGGGATATAGATAGCGTAGTTTTATTGGATCCGTCCGATACGCATTTATACATAGACAAGGTGCTTATATTTCAGTAGGTAAGATTATAAGCGAGTCCTGTAACAAAACATTAGTAAACGAGCAACTACAACTGCAAAATGAATCAGTATTCAGTTAGGCAGTTAACACGTTTAGCAAAATGTTCCGTGACTCATTCCAAGCATGGAATAGGTATCAAACTGTGATCTTGACGCTATACGAGGCAGTAGGTACTAATGTCTGGCTGTCCCCCTGTCCACGCTCGCCCGATCGATCCGAGCCTGTCTGGGAGTCTCGACCCCCAGCATTTTAAACCCGTTTGTTGACTTATCGCGTTCAATTGCGCACTAAATTATATAAGTCTGAAGTAAATTAATAAATCGTCACCGATAGCATTCCGCGAGCACGAAAGTAGCGCGGGACAGACTCAAACTGATGTCGACGCGCGAGATGTGTATACGTTCTGACGAGTGACATGACATGCCACGCGTTTGTGCATCATTATTAATTCAACTATTTATGTTGTTACCGTTTTATTGCAAAAGTTTCACTTTTATAAACAAGAGCTCAGAGTATCTTACGTCATCATCATACAGGTGTCTGCTGGTCATAGACCACCCCAAGCATCGCCACGCGATACCGCACCTGATAAATTCCTGTGATCTTCAACAGATCGTTCATTAACCTACGTAAACCTTGCGGCATTCTAAAACTTGTCTATCCCATCAGCTACCTTTTCTGCGAGAAATTGCAGATACCCACCCACTACCCCATACGATTGGCAAACCTAGGGTATCTTGGGAACTGTTTTGTCCCGGGTAGAGAATATCTTCATAGGAATTTGATATCCTTCATGTCTCAAAAGGACCAAGTAGTAGACTATGATCATGCGCAGTGGTATACATCGCGAGCGATAGATGATAAACACTTATAATCTTAATCCGTTGAGGATTTTGTAGATTTGAGAGGCGACGTTCTTCAATAATCGTTATATTGAACACGTGTGCCCCAGGCACCTGAGCTGTGGCTCGGCGACGCGGGCGCATCAGGCTGGCCCTCTGACCGCTGAAATACAATATGATCAGTTACGCAAGTGCGCGTGCGCAACTTGTCGAGCACACCTCACGCACTGCGCCCATTCCGTGCCTTCGTCTAGTGATGAGCCGGAAGAGCTGCGGCTAAACAGTTAGGAGTTTACGACTGAGATGAGCGTCTTGCGTTGAGTGTTAGACGAACATGCGTTGTCACTTTCTAAGGTTCAACTGGCTCTTTGCATTTCGCTTCATACGATTATGTACATCGAAGAGCCCGCTGTGTGCGTCGGATCTAATCTTCACGAAGATTATCTTATTTGTTGCTACTGTCTGTCAGAGCAACGTGGTACATCCCCGCTGCGTTCTCTGGTTGTTCTAGTATTCGCGCCCGTCGCCCCCTGCGCGTGCGCCCATCGAGCGCGTCGTCTCATGGCGGCTGCGTTCATTACCATAAAGCCTTGTTAAAATACGTCGGCGAGAGAAAGTAAACGATGAATGTCCGGCTACGCGCACATTGTCTAACGCCGCCGCCGCCGCGCCGCCCGCTGCTACTACCACTACCACCGCCAATCAAAACGGTTAATCATTCTCTACCGATAAATAGTCTAAGTATTACAAATCTGTGAGAAATCGAATAAGAGATACTAGTTATCTGCGACTGTCGAGCGACAATCGTAACGAAACTAGTTCCCGTTGTACTGATAACAGTTAACACAGCTGCGACTAATTGATCGCTGGTTAATTTCCGTGTTCGACTTTGTAGTTTAATTTTAGAATAGGTACGCGACCCAACCGTACTTCAAGCAAATCCAAATGAGTCTCCCAGATAGTTATTTACGTTAACAAATGTATTCTCCACGGAAACGAATGAATAGATTCTTCAGTTATAAACTAATATTGTTTACTGACTGAGTTCATTTCGTCTGGGCTGGGGGCGCGGGCGTCCTGCTCGAGAGCTGCGCACGCGCCGATGCCGTTACACGTGTGTTTACCTTACATCGACAATTGGACATAGTGTGCCCGCTATAAGTAATTGTACAAACACAGAGACGATGACCCACTTATCACAACCACAACTGTCCGTTTGTGTGTCGCTTGTAGGTACGAATATATCGAACCGTGCGTGCCTAATCATGGCAAACTCAACGACAGATATTGGCAATACCAAACTCGTGAGATAATACCAACGCACTGTTTTTGTAATTAAATAACATTTTGTTGGGGTTTAGGTATACGAGTAGGTGCAAGCCTCAGATGAATACATGAGAACTGTCAGAGGGAGTGAGGTTTATGTATGGTGTCTTCTATTCCTTTCCCTATTTATTCACAGCTGTTATCTATTGACGACGTTGTCTACATTCGACAGAGTAGCCTTACACTACAGTCTACAACTTGCAAGGCTTCATTCTGTCCGTCAATATTTGACGGCATACAGTGTTCAGTTAATTTTGCGTTACATCCACTTCCCTACACAAACTAATCGAATGTCATGCAAACAGTTCCATTATGCGCTCAAGTAGATCGTTCTGAGTGCCTCTGTTTCATAACACAGGAGCTCACCTTGGTCACGCTGGTTACACTACATAACAGTTAATTGCGACATTTTGGGAACGCGGTATTGTCTGATGCAGGAAGCAATTAGTTCGTAAAGGACATTTGGGTGGAGCGGAGACTGGCGGCGCAGCCGCGAGAGCATGCCGCCGGTCAGATTAGGTAATTCCGTGAATAATGTTGCAGCGCTCCTTATGTCGAAGTTGAAGCCGTCCGCGCACAATCACCCACATTATTTCCGTTTGTTGTTTGTATGAGTCATGTGGTCGGTGCAAGCCAGTCGGACTGATGCACGCCTGTCTGTCACGGAGCCTCGTCACCGGATTAATCGATATAGTGGCAACAGCACGGCACACGAGGTAATTGGTCAAACGAAGCCCGGTAGCCGGCCGCGGTCGGGGCTAGTCGGAGCTAATTTGCCAATTTACGGCAGACAGCCCATTGCCCACGCTCTAATGTGTTTACCAATATTACAGTTGAACAGTTGAGCTCACGCGCAATTGCATTCTCATCATGATGGTGCGGAAGCATTACCATTACTAATGAGCACTAGATTGCTCTACACTCTTCCATTGAAGAGTTTCATTCTCTGTGTCCGAAGTTCTTGATCAGATTATGGATTTATTGTGCAGGTTTTATTCATGTCAGCATTCGGATTAGTCTCGAAATTTTGGGACGATTCACGTGCTTCTTGTCTCATCGGCGTATCTAAACATTTCATAGGGCACCCTCCTACTGACCACGATTGCAACAAACCTGGGGAACGTTAGATGATGTTCATTTGTAGATGCGAATTTGTGCTAAAAGCAGCTGTAAAATAATGAAGAAAAGGAACAGCAGATACCGTTGAGGCAAGGATGTCGGATGAGCGAGTCCGGAGCGGTGCGGATGGTGCGGGGGGAGCGCATCATACATCACGTAGAGAGCAGCGCGCGCTGACACGCCAACCAGAGCGGAACGTTGATAACCGCACCAGTGTTTTTGTGCCATTATACCATTTCCGATGCTGCGCCGGCGCTGCTTCACGTGCTGCTGTTATATCAGCTCTTACATGGCATACCATGCCGGTCCACAGACACATGGACCTGTGAGACACAACAAACGAAATGTTTTTATGAGTCAATTTCTAGATGCTGAAAATTGCATCAAAGACCAGACGTTAGACAGACGCGACAGGATGACTTCATTTAATAAGTATTAAGATGAATGGTTATGATGTTAAGCTGATTGTTCAATTGTGTGGATATTCTAAAAATACTAATTGTTCTTCTGCAATGAAGCTCTGTTTCAAAGGATCTAGAGTCTTACGCGCTATTCTGAGCGAAACGAAAACGAATCATACACTGCCACTTATGTTTTGAACGCTGTAGTGACATTGATAATACGGTGAAACCCATTATTGTAAACGATTTCGAAATCGGAGCCATAACGTCAGTGAAATTGGGACAGTTCCCTAAAGCACTCTATTGATCCACGACAATACACTGCATATCAATCAGGCACAGCGCGCTGACGTCATAGCGTCACTTTCGTGCCACCAGCGTCTTTGTGACGAGTGCCGCTTGTACTCGTACCGGGCGACGGGCCCGCGCCCGTGCCGAGTCGTGAGTAATGGTTGCTCCGACAGTTTATCACCGATAGCACCATATCAGATACAGCTTTATCACTTAATGTACTGCTGACTAAGCTGCTAACTCTCGCAAGGACGCATGATTGATTTTGAATACCTCGGGTATTTTGCGCTGGAACCACCTAAAATGAATGCCTAGTATATTATTTGTCCGAATCAGGAGGCGTTGATTTCCAAACGTGTACTCAGGCCGTAATAGTATTATTTCGGCACCGATGTCCCCTACACTGCGAATGCATTATGTTTCGATATGAGGCTGGATTCATGGCTGATTGTTGCCATGGAGTCATCTGTGGGTTATTCGAAGTGTTATTACGGGCTAATAAGCGGTACGGCCGCCGAGCCTGCGTCGTGATGAACGGCTTAATAACACGTTAGGAGCGCGCATGAGAACCTACAGAAGCTGCCATTTGTTCGCATCAAGTTAAATAACTTCGTGCATCATTGCAGTGTAGCAACTGTACTTTGATTTGGATAGGTAGGTACCTTATTGCATTCAGATTTTTAAGTTTTAAAGTCAGCGTGAGGCAGGCGGCAAAAACCTCGAAGACGTGTTGGGGCCACGTAGACTACGGCACGGCCCACACTCTGTCATTGAAAGGCGGCCTAAATCCTGATAGGAGAAAAAATGCAAGCCATTTGCAAAAGGCCTGATCGGCTTCTGGACGGAGGTGGGCTGGTTGGAGTGACGGCCACCATGGCTCACGTACAATGGTCCTCACTACGGACCTAGTGTGGAAACCAAATTTCTAAAGAAGAAGAAAGATGCTTGTCTTTTATTTAACAAAATAATTTATGTGAACCGCACGCGCAAGATCGACGCTTCGTTTGGACAGGCCTCGCCTCTGTTCACTTGACATTACGTTTCATTGAAAGGTGACTTGCACACTTGCGTATAATTTGATGATGCAGCTTACGCTCGCTCCACTTCATTCGCGTTTAAAATATGCATTTATCAAGGTCAGATCAGTTTGCACACGCTGAGAAGTGTAATCAAGAGACAATATTTTATTACGTTTTCTTGGCATTTGTTGACACGTGTTGGGTTAAAGACACGTTTCTTAAACTACCTTATACAGACTCCGTATAAGTTAATGAATCGCTGTTTACGCTATTACTAGAATGTCTGAACATAACGGTTTGTGAGTTGTGCGGGCGCGCTGACCTCTGTGCCTCTGCTCTCAGACATAATCTTTCGTCACGCCGCTACGTCATGGGGATGCCTCGGATTTCACTTTTATCTAACACTCCTCAAACCTAACAAATCATCTTTTCACATTCACCGCCGCGCAACTGTGAACTTTATCAAATAACTAGTTTGTCTAACATTTATGAGCTTATTAAAATTCATCGGTATTGATGTTGTGCAACAGTCTACAATCATCTAGTATTTGCACACGGTCATCTTTTAGGCAAGTAAGCAACTCAGTTTGACCTATGCCATCTCAGCAATTTGGTGCCAAGAAACAGTGATTGGGCAAAACGACTAGGTATTTGCTTAACAAGACACTTGCGAAACATAATTAACTTTAAATATAAGTTGAAGTGACGTTATTCATGCGGTATATCATAGGCCTTTGGCAACGAGTTAATGGGCAATGGCAACGTAATGCTGAAACACACCCATACAAATGTACGCCCATGTGAGCCCTACGTAGATATCATATTACTGGACACCTCCATATAATCCGCTGAAGTTCCACAACTACATAATTATTACAAATCTGGTCGGTTTGTGATCCAGCTGTACAAAGTGACGTAATAAACATCGACAACTTAGGCAAGCTAGAAATATGTGCTGCGTGCCTGCGTGATTTAATATCTCAAAGGAATCTCCGCTGAGCAGTTGTTCAGATGTTATCTTCGACTAGCTCGAGTCGATGGAACAGAGTGCAGTTTACACAAACAAACAAAAAGCTGGGAAGTCGGCGCGCGCCTTATGTAAAGTGCAGGCGGCGCATCGCTCTCACCGCCGAGCTCCGCGCCGCGCGCTGGGAACGCACTTTTTTGGCTCCACCTCTATTGTGGAGCTCCGAGCGTTCCGCAGATGAGTTTTTGCCAAAGTTAGAAAGCAAAGATATTAGTATAATTAGTAATTAGTAAATACGTTTCCTTATGCGCCATAGAGAATGTGCCTCGTGACGACAAGTGCACGTTTGCGGAACACATCAACTGATGAGTAGCACAGGAAGCGTCTCCGTGACTCACACACGCTGACAAACGTATTCCGATTACTTATTTATCGATGTAATCCTGAATGAAATACTCGCTTGTTATGTTCGTCATTTATCGCAACATAAATAACATGGAGTCTATCGGATAAGCGAGTCGTATCGTGATCGTGACGGTCAACTCCTTACAGAAAACATACTTTAGTAAAGCCTGAGTTAAGGACAAACAAGTATATATATATACGCGGGTTGTGGCAATAGAGCAGGACTAGCAGGACGTCTTCAGCCGGTACACGTATGTTAATTACGCAGCAGTAATTAAATTAATTAGTAACCCATCGTTCATCGTTTCATTGGTGGTATCCGCTCAACTTCCGCAGCAAACACGGAAGGTCTGGTGATGGAACTACTAACTAAACTTGATTTGAACGCCGGCAGCGCGGCATTTGGAACCGGAATTGACGATGGCGTAAAACTATTAAGTTAGTGTGACCCCAAATTCTAAATATAGAGAAGAGCATCTTGACACAGTACATCAAAATAATTAGCAGATGTAACGCGATCTGTGCGCAATTAGCGCTCAGATAGCAAGCGGTCCCGTTACGCCGCACTACTTCTCTACTCAGAAAATCCGTCATTTCTCGCACTGAGAAATAAAAGTAGATTCTACCGTCACTTGGAACTGTAGTTGGTGTAAAGAACAACTAAAACATTTTAGCAGACTGAACTTAAAGACATATAAACCAACAGCATTTCAAATATTTTGTCACAAGAAAAAATATTGAAAACACCGTGACTCACGATGAGCATCGCATCGGTCCTCGCTGACGCTGAGAGATTTATGAGTCGGCAGTCGGCACTCACGTTGGAATACCCCAGATTACCGATTTCGCAATTTATTGATATGCAGTTCGCTGACATGCCCTGGTATCCGCAGTGTTCTAAGAGCTAGACTTCTGTCAGTAGTGTTGAGCGAGTCGGTGCGCCTGCGCAGGCCGGGGGCGTGTCAGCGGAGACGGCACGCGAGTTTGTCACAACACTGCCGTTACTCGGTGCTGATAATGACGCTTTTTGCTCGTGTGTTCGAGGAAGCTCTGTCAGAATATATGCACCTAAGTCAATTTGACATACAGCGGCCGAACTGTACCTATTGGTAGTTGGTGCAACATTAGTGTCAGTGCCTGGCCTGTTCAGCGCCTGGCACTGGTTCACAATCACCACAATCTCATCGCTTGCCTTCGACATACTGCGCCGACTCTTCAATTTTGTATAGGTATTAGGTAAATGTAGGATTACAAAGGTACTTATTCAGTTTATATCTAGGAAACGGGGGCTTTATTAAGGAATTTTGACTTACAATAATTAACTACTCGTTAAAATTGAATGTAATTTAGGCATATGTCTGGTTTCTTATGTTCTCTTAGTCACTGAAAATTCAAGCTTCTATCTTTATTCACAACGAAGTCCGCAAGGGGTCGCAAATGTCCTGAATGACTTCGAGAAAAGGATGGTACGGTTGTAACTTTGTTTGCTCGACTTGTTTGGGTCACTGCTGTGCCCCCAGATAATAACGTTAAGTCAGTCAGCCAGGGTCCATTACGATTCTTATGAAATTCGCAACTGCACGAGATTAAGATGCTTTTTTATGAACTTTTACTCTGGGGATCTTTCGTTGACAATTTCAATACATAATATTGTGAATGCGTTGTTCAGTTACAAACTTTACATGAACATAAGCCAAACAAGGAAAACTACATATCTACATACGGAAAACAACATGCCAGAATAGACAGGTTGAGTAATGTGGTACGGGACACAAACACCCACCGAGCCGTGTACCCGCTCACCCGCTGGAGGCAGGGAGTCAGGGGCTGAGGGCGCTTGGGAACTTATCAATTTAATCGAAGCCAGAGTCATGTCAATATTTGCACCGCCGCCGGATCGACCGCCGCGCCGCCCGCTTGACACGCTCAATATTAGCTCCGCAAATACTTGCCTAGGTTGTGGACATACAGATTACACTACTACACGTGACGGTAGACGGCTCTGATTCACTTGTGTTTGTTTGTTCAAGCGATAAAATACTTTGGACAAGCTCGAAGTCTGTATTATCAAAAGTTAAATAGTTTGCTTTAAGTGAGTCCTCACTATTGGCATAAACGATACGAGGTTAGTATGAAGTTGCAGTACCTATTCATTGACTGGCAAACCGGTCGGACATACACTGGCATGTCAAAAAGAGCAAGTCAAGTGCAGCGCAGGCCGCAGGGTGGCGGCGAGCGTGGCGACGACAAAACGAACAAGACGCGCTGCATGCTCGGTGTCGCCCGCCACCGCGCCACCTGTCGCCTGTCGCCAGATATTTAATTACTGCGACGTGAGCGACTAGCCTGCCCATAACTATAGCACTTTGATTTACACCTAGAGATAGGCCTTGATGAACATTCCTAAGTAAAAGCGCTCTAGCTTTGATGAACTTGTTTGTTACGTAAGCTAGATTTTATCAGCAGATTGCTAAGTCGCCTCTCAAGACCATTTTATATTTGCTATAAAATGAAGCGGGTGATTGTCGTAATCACATCTTCAATATTGAGTATAAACTAAGCGCGGAGCTTTGTATTTACGTATGTGAGCAGCGTATTGTTAGAACATTGGAAAGCAATAAAGTTACGAGTGTTACGGCCGCGCCCGCTCGCCCATGCATCGTAACGAGCTTAGGCAGCGTGCGCGGGGGCGCGTGGGCCCGCAGGCCGCAGTGAAAGCAATGTCACCGCGGGTCAGCGCAGGCATGTGGATGTTAGACAACACTCCGGCACCACGATCACAACTCATCATCAATCAGATTGTTTCGTTGAATACAATACAAGGAGTAGCGGTAGCGAGAGCAGTCTGTCGCGGTAGCTCGTTAACATTCCTCTCGCGGCGGCGTTGACGCGGCCGCGCAGGGCACTTTCCAGCCGAAGCGATCTTGACGAAATCGAGAGTGGCATTCGATTCGGGCATCTATCGAGCGCGCGCCGCGCCCGCCGGTTTCACCCGGCCACCGGCCACACATAATAGCACCATCTTACGCTATCACTTTCACCGTTTGTAGAAAATTATTTATATATTTGCATATCGAATGTTGCGCAATCGCCGAGCGCTTCACGGTACTCTAGTGGCGCGGCCAGCTGCTCGAAAGCTGTCATCAGCTGAGAGCGAGCGAGCCGGCCGCGGCCGCTGAGCGCGCACCGGCGGCGGCGGCAGGCCCACTGAACCGTGTAATGGCCGCAACTCGAGCGTGCGATATTGCTCCGCACATTACTGGAGACGACAGATTGAATGCGGTCAAATGTGAAATTGCTAATCTTAGCAAAGAGTAAGCCTATCGAGTCTATTTGTAATTAAAGATTACGTCAAGGTTCGGCTGTTACTGAGACAACGCACTGGCGACACTACTAACCCTAGCTAGAGGGTCTACTCGTAGAAGCAGACCCATCTAAGTAATTATCCTTAGTATCTAACTAACTGAGCACCCATATCCGCTTAAGAAATCTACATTGATAAGAAACGGTTTATTTGTATGTATAACTAAGTAATACAATGAATAACATGGCTCATTATCATCAATCGGCGATAACGACGGTATGCGAGGCTTTGGGAATTCTGTTTATATTTGTACCTCCTGATAAGAGAGCACGGTCTCAGCATTCTGCAGCAAGGCGATGCATTACAGTGTGTGTGACATGAAGGAGAGGCGGACTGACCTTGATCCTGTTGCGGCGGCTGGCGCGCAGCACGATGCCGTCGTTCTCGATGTAGTCGGGCACCTCCTTGCGGTTGGAGAAGTTGAACACCACCGACGTGCTGGCGGGCGCAGGCGCGCGGCCCCGCCGCACGCCCCCCGCGCCTCGCGCCCACGCCGCGCCCCCGCCGCCCGGCGCCGTCTTCTCCACGGATCCACTCCATGCACGCTCGATGCCGGCCTCGCCGATGCGGGACACGGCTGCTTTAGTCTCTGGCGCACGTTCTGCACCCGCGTGCCCGTTTACTAGCGGCGCCGTGATCGTGTCCGCCATCGCTTTGGGCTTGGTCTCAGGGCTGGGGCTGCGCTGGGCAAGCGCGGGCGCGGGTGGCGAGGGCGAGCGCTCGGGCGGCGGTCGCGGGATGGGCTCCACCAGCGCCGCCGGGGGAGGTTCCCGTCGCTCGGCGCGCATCGATGGGCTCTGCTCGCTTTCGGCGGCCGGTGGTGGCGAGGGTGACGCGAGCCTCGTGCCTTGCTCGGGGCTCTTCTCGTCCATCTCTTCGACCAGTTCATCGGTCCCGGTGTCGGCGGCGCGCGCCGGCATTGGTCGAATGACGCCGACGCGACGTGCTCGTCCCACGAGGACCTGATTAGTAGCCGCCAGCGGAGGCAGGTGTGAGGCTGCGCGAGGAGCTTCGAAAGCGTAGCGCACGGAGGAGCCGGCGCGCGCGATGCCGTCGAGCGCGGCGCGCGTCACCGGCCGCGAGCTGGCGCGCTCCGGCGGCGGCGACCTCTCCGCTTCCTCGCCGGCGCCGTTCGGCACGGGGGACAGCGCTTCGGCCGGCGGCGACGGGCTAGGTGTTCGGGGGCTGAGCGGCGGAGCGTCTGATGATTCACGAGGTTCTGGGGTCGAGGTCCGTGGACCTTCGAGGCCCCGCAGCACGGCGGACACGCGGGCAGCGGGCGCGGCACGTTTCGTCGGCGCACTTTCAAACTTGCGTAGGGTCGACCGGACCACGTCGGGCGGGGGACGTTCAGTCTCCCGCAGCAGCGGCGTAGGGCGTCGAGGGGGGCGCGCCGAGCGGGGCTGCGGAGGCGGACGCGGCGCCAGCGGCGGCGGGGGCGAGGGCGACGGCGCGCGGGTGTCCTCGCGGGAGTCCAGGCGGCTGAGCGCGTCCACGGAGCGCGCGCGCTTCACGGAGTCGCGGCGCGGCGCGGGCACGCGGGGCACTAGGGACGCGGGCACGGCCACGGAGGCGGGGCGCGGAGGGCGCGGGGAGGCGCGCGGTGCTGGCGCGGGCGGAGGGCGCTCGTCTAGCAGGTGCTCCAGCGAGGCGGCGCGGCGCAGCACGGAGGGCCGGCGGCGCGGCGCATCCCGCAGCGCGAGGCTGAGGTAGCGCGACTTAAGGCGCTTCACGATGCCGGGCCCGTAGCGCAGCTCCTCGTCCTCCTCGCTGGGCGGCGGCGGCGGCGGAAGCGCAGGGGCCTGCGCGGGCGGCTGCGCTGGGCGGGAGCGCGCGGCGCGGCGCTGCAGCAGCTCCCGCTTCCACTGCGGGAGCGCTCCGTTCGACATGCCTGCGCACACCGCGTCCGAGGGATTAGTGTGTGATATACATTCACGCAAGTCGCAGTTGGACAGTTGATAAAGGAATCAAGAAGGGTGTTGGATTGAGTATATTATTATAGATTGATTGATACCTACTTTATCAAATACCTGAAACTGCCGTGCTAAAATGTTGCAAGGGCAGATAGATCTCGGCTCAGTAACTAGGATTTTATTTTCAATTTGAGGTCTTTCTAATACTTATTAAACCTCAGATGGTCTTAAATACTATTTGGATTGTTATAAGAAACAGGATCAAAATAAGTTTTTATGTAAATTGCCCATTTCCTTGCTGACTACACATATTCCAAAATCTGTGAATGCAGTTAGTAATTGCTCTAAAAGTTGCATGTAAGTACTTATAATGGTTAAGACATCTTCATTTATACTGCACCGTCACAAAAATCCATCCTGTATACTATCTACTTTCATCATTTCAAAATTCAGTGTGTGTCAACCTACACAGTATATAAAATAGATATATCACTTTTGAATAAAGTCCCAATAAATTGAAGCACACATAGATGTTTAGCTGTAACATTTGATTAGCAAGTGAGGTCAAGCTTACAGTGCGACAGCATTACAGTGTTAAGCAACTATACTTGTAATATTTTATCACATACTTAAGTGTTAATATGTGACTGAAGAGCTCTTGTTAGTCATACAAATACTAAAAATGAAATGTGGCAAATGAACATGGTGACAAATGAGAAATTCACTTATTTGTTATTTGACTTGGACAGTGTAGATATGTTAGCTTATGTTTTAACTTGTCTTGTCCTGCACACTGAAACATCAATGTTTTGATGTTGTAGCGTGTCATTCTGTCAACAAGAGCTTTTTATCCATTGACTATAATTTGAGAGTGTTATAATTTGACGCAGCTTCATTGATCTCCATTTAAGTTGCCTCATTACTTAAAACTAATATATTTTACAAGGAGAAAGGCTTGTTCTGACCCAGAGGTGAACCTGTGAAGACACGGGTTGTTTGAATTTGCCCTAAAAATAATATTCTGGGGTCATAGATACTGTGTAATATTAAGAAGCAAGAAATAATAAAAAATAATAACAATTATAAAGCCTGCATTTACTTACACAACAATCAATTAAAATCACTCATCTTTTAATAAAAGTATGTGTACACAAAGGTGTTTATTTATATTTTAAGAAATTGGTATTGTTTACTAATTAAAAATAATTATTGTATTAGAATAGAAAAACACTCAAAGAAATATATGATGATGTAACATAATTATAATAAACAATTTCTACTTCTTTCACTATTTCTATAAGAAACCAGTTCACAAAACAATAATTATGTGAGTGAGAATACTGGCACCAATAACTGAGCTACTGAGACTAAGCCAACGCTCGCATCCCACAGTTACAAGCAGGAAAAGCGATGTGTAACTCACAGGAAATAGGCACATCAAATATTATTTATAGCCCGCTATATCAGTGAACACTTTAGTTTCCCTTTATCAAATGATCTCACTAATTCACTAAATGAAATATAATTATGCATTGGTGCTCTGTTGACATGCTTGCCATACTTTATTGGCAATGCACTATCTCTAAATACCTATTTAACTTGCATCAAGGTACAGCCCAGGAAGGGAAAACAATACCTCCACACAGAATGATGTAGGCTTTTACAACTGCTCCGTACAGATCATAACTAAAGCAACACTTACCAAAGTCCTGAGAGGACTCCAGGATGGTTTCCACCATCATCTTGAGTCGGCCGCACCAATCTTAAGAAACTGAATGGAGAGGCAAAACATTAAGTTAAGCTTAAAAACATGCTAAATTAAATGCAAAAAAAGAAAAAGTGAAGACTATAATTTTATTATAACAGACAGCATATATTATTTTCACATGGGACTTTAGTGCAAAACTAAATCTATGATATTATAAAGTGGTTTAAAACAGCACTTAAGGTTTAGAAAAGGCTTGTTGTTCACCTATTAATCATACCTGATCAGTTAATTAGACCTTGTTGTATTATCCCCAGGCCCCCAGCTACACAGGAAAGTTTTGTTTCAAACCAATGGTGACAAATGATTTTTTAGTTATCCTAAATTACCATTAGGTACATTTTATTAAAACACTGTAAAACTTATAATTTCACTTTTGTTATTTAATTTGCTTTCTTTATAACAGTTTTGAGTTCTGGGCCTGGTCTCCTATCTCACGCACTCACATGTTATATAATATTACGAGGCTTCATAAATAATGCAGCATTTTTCTCTGTTTGTGAACCTGTTCTTGGCTCTTATTAGACTTTAGAGAGAGTTATACAAATGTCATAATTATGTAATTTGTTGCTGAATTAAATGCTTAGTGTGCAACACTTTTTGTTCTATTGCAGAATTTGATCGTTTTACATAAGTTTTTAGTCTACAGTAAAGCTAAGTATGCAAGATTGTTATGAGGCCATTTTGATAACATTAAATAATTTGCTCAAGCAATACAATTGTATCATATCAAAAATAATAATATCTGCACCTTTAAAACTTTCAAATATTTTAAATTAACAAGTTAACTTTTGTAAACATTGGAGAAGTAGTGACGAACGCCGCCGAGAGGAAGTTCTTATAAGAAAGCATAAAACTGGTTGGATTGGATTGTACAGATGGTGCACTTGATACAAAAACATTGACATAATCTGAGATCGCTCGATAGGAGCGCAGCAGCGGCGGCGGCGTGGAGAGCCGGCGACGTCGATGACCCCGCGCGCTAACTAGCGTCTCGACTAACTGTAGTTATTGCTTCGTTACTTCAGGTAAGGCGTTTAATGGTAATGAACGATCATAAAATCGTTTTTAAACAGGCGCGGGATCGCTTGCTGTTCTCGAACTGCACGCCTGAAAACAATACTCCGGTGGCCGCACGCCACCGCCCGCCGGTGCATTCCTTTCCCCCATACTTCGCATAACTCGATCGATGTCTTACCTGCTAAAAATCCATTGACGTTTCACCGAAGACAATCTTATTCCAGATTACAGCTTGCGAATTCTTCAAAGCGTTGCCATCTAAGCCAAATCAATCCTCAGAATTGTACATAGCCAGCCAACCACACGCACTTTTGGATACTTTTATTGTACCCTGGGATCACCCACGACGGGTTGACAAACACTTCAACAGATTATGATTAACACATTTTAGCCTTTGCTCACATAAATATCAACCTAATACACTTTTTATACGATCTAGTGATGCAATTTTATGCAAGTTCAGTTAACAATAATAATAAAATATTTTTAACAAACACGCCACACAACCAATGACAGAAAGTTGATTCACTGAACTGAACTGAAAGTGAAGTGAAGGAAGGGGGAGGGAAGGAAGGGAACGGAAGAACGACGAAATATGTTTTGACATTTCAATTGACATTGACAAGAAAGCACAGATATTTAAATTTTAATGGTTGATAGCAGGTTGATAGCATAGACAAAGTCATGGATAAAGTAGAAAACAGAGAGTTTGTATAGGTACCTAGAGGGAACGTATTTATGACGAAAATGAAACTGTCAATTCTTTCGTTCTTGCATAGAGAAAAACTCTATGAAAGAAAAAGAGACAAACGCTACCATCCTAAACGTCAAAGAGATAACTTTTTAGTCACTGTTGTTTGTAACCCATCGGTTAGCAGCTCTAATTAAAGTTTTTCGCTATTTTTACGCCTTTGTTTCGTTTATATCAGAAAGAATGTTGTTGTTGTTGTTTCCCTGAAACACAGGTGCTGTTACCTAGCTCAGGGGTCCGGGTTTCACACTTTTTTGAAAATTTTAATGCTAAGAAACAATTTATTTATTTGCATAAACCATGTCGTGTGTGGCTATCAGTTGCAAGAGTAGAATGAGTGTAATAACAGAACATAATCAAAGGATATCTTGCCACAGGTGAGTTATCGACTAGCATACTGAAATTATTGTGCAGGGAATACATTTCAAAGGCTGTCCGGAATACAGGAATCTTAGTTCTTAATACGTCAAGGACGAATAGTATCATTTAAACCATTCTATTTAGTGAAATAATTAACTTTTATGCATTCGCGGATAGAGCTATGACAGTTTACGTACCTACGTTCTGATGTTAGAGATGGGACAGAAGTCAAAAGAAAGATTTACCGATACTGTATTTTTATTTTACTTACTTTAATTTATTTCATAAAGTTTATTTGCTATTTGTTATAATTAATAATATTGATTGTTCACAGGTTTCCTAAGAGTACTTGTTTAAGAAATAAGTGGATTAAGTGGAGCTAACTGGACACCTTCACCATATTCTCGCTTCTGTTCACTGCATTTTAATGAATCATGCTATCGCTATCCCTTGATCCATCTACGGATACAGGTTGATGAATCATGTTTATTTTCACATTTTACTTTAAAAAATTAAATTATTATATTTAAACCATTTTGTTATTATTTATTTTATTACTTTGATATACATACTCATCTGTAAACTTTATCTTCAGTCTTGCACAAGAACTAGCATACTATATTTCTTTTTACTTAAAACTAAGCTAGCTAGGTAAGCTGCGGGTAAAAGCTAGTTAGTATATATATTATACTATTTGGGGGTGATGTCTTGTCTAAAAGTAGGACTTTATATGATCAATTTACTTCTATAATTTTTAGATGATTTTATTTATAGATATTTTACGTCAATTTAGACGGAACGGAATATGACCAAGATCACGGTTTGATCTGCTACCAGATTTTATCGTCTAAGGCTCCCTTTATGATTGCGTCTACTACTATGCGAATGTAGATGGCATTGCAAACTCGCAGTAAGGGAAATAGAATACTGCATTTGGTTTTATGACTCATAAAAGCTGAGCAGCACGTTTTGTCCGTGGACTCAGTGTTCACAGAGTACTATTATATATGTCAGTGTTGATGTGTTTTTATAGATGGCGATAGTAGCCACAATATATTTCAACCACTGACCTCTAATATACAAGTACGCATTTCAACCCATTGTTAAAGTAATAACATATTTCAATAAATACTATTGCCAGGTAGTATGTTTTGGTTTGGAAGTCAGTTGTTCTTTTTTGGCAACGTTCCGATGCCCTATCTCTTATCGCTACACGTGAAATACTTACTTTTGTGGAGTTCTGGTGGCCACGGTGGTCTTCTTCATGAGTTCCACTTCACCAAATTATACTTTTTGAATGCAATTGCTTGACTTGTTGATGAAGATACTAAAATCACTATTTTACATGGTATTCCTATCAAATACCTATACAGGGTGTAACTAATATGACCTTTCCGTTACACCTGTATATAATAGTAAGCCTATAATATTTCAGGCGTTGCCTCAATTCATCATGGATCCCATCGTCAGAACTGGATTTTAAAAAAATGGGCCCAATCTGAAAGTATCCTTCCAAATAAAATAAAAAAACAGGCCAAGTGCGAGTCGGACCCGCGCACGAAGGGTTCCGTACCATTATCGCAAAAAACGGCAAAAAATCACGTTTGCTGTATTGGGGCCCCACTTAAATATTTATTTTATTCTGTTTTTAGTATTTGTTGTTATAGCGGCAACAGAAATACGTCATCTGTGAAAATTGCATCTGTCTAGCTATCACGGTTCATGAGATACAGCCTGGTGACAGACGGACAGACAGACAGACGACGGATCGTGGAGTCTTCGTAATAGGGTCCCGTTTTTACCCTTTGGGTACGAAAACCAAAAAAGTATTTTCAAAAAAAAAAAAAATACAGCCGAAATGAGAACCACTTCCTGTTTTTGAAGTCGGTTAATTTTTTTTTATTGTATATTTTATTTAGGTAATACTAATGTTGTTCGTCCGGCGGCGAAATTCGCTTGTTTCACCTTATGTATTGAAGTTCTTGCTTGTTTTTTAGGGGTCCGAACCCAAAGGGTAAAAACATATATTACTAAGACTCCGCGGTTCGTCTGTCAGTCTGTCTGTCTGTCACCAGGCTGTATCTCATGAACCGCTATAGCTAGGCAGTTGAAATTTTTACAGATGATGTATTTCTGTTGCCGCTATAACAACAAGTTGAATCCATTCAATGGCAGATTTTGGGCGCCATATTGTGAGTACCCAATTTTTTTTTCATATTCTTCGTTTGGGGAATCAAAAAAAAGTGTTTAAAGAGCTGATTTAAAAATGTAAAACACGTATATGATTAAATGTACCTAATTCGAAATAAAAAATGTTAACTAAATATTTTTAAATAAAAAAAGTTAATTAGAAACCCGACTTCTTAAGAAGCGAACTAAAAAGTTAAGTTAAGTCGGAGGATACATCTCGTTTTGGTCAGCCAGCTTGCGAATATGTGTCCTCCGACAGCACAGCATGATTTTCTTCTGTTTTACGTATTTTTAGTTCGCTTCTTAAGCAGTCGGTATTTTTGAAGTTTTAAATTAACTTTTTTTTTATTAAATTTTGTACTGGTTTTCTTTTAACTTCCCATTGAACTATGAACTGGTGATAATGTATATTATTACGTATATTTTACTAACAAATACTGACAAATCAGATATTTCTTTAAAATGGCCCTCATTTTTTCTATTACAACCAACTTAATTTTGCGGTTCGGTACGGAACTATAAATTTGCGAAGTCCGACACGCACTTGGCCGGTTTTTGTCATGAAAGTAGGTACTTCATCAGGCGATTAAAATACTTGGCGAATATAAAGTACCTACCTAAAGATTTAGCACGAGATATAAATATCTATCATAATATAAGTATGTACAAGACGAGCTAAAGTATAACCATCAAAACTTTTTATGGTTAACGATGTATTAAATTGTACTTATGATGAATTTAAGTGCGTACGTATGGAAGACGCTCCAGCTCCAGCCTCCAGCCGAGCCGCCATCGCGCCAGCCCCCACCCCGCCAGACTCGTGGAAGTTGTTTCTGATCTGCGTAATTATTTGATATTTATACGTGTTTTATAGTTCTTAATTCCGCCCCTGAGCGGAGTTGGCACGCTCGTAAATTTTACAGTTGGATCGATAAGGGAATGGTTAAACGTTTTTGTTGTTCAATGTTCATAAATTTATAGATATTTATGATATCAGCCTGGTGCGGTTGTAGTCGTTTCAAATTATCTAATTATAACACGCTTAACTGTTATAAGTTGCTCCCAGATTTGATTTATTGTAGCTTTCTACGTAGGCTCGTATCTACGCGTAACTCAATTTGCATGTATATCTAAATGTTGTATTGTTCAGGTACTTTGCAAACTACTTAGTAAGTTAGGCGTAATGACAATACAACAGCTATGCATTGTAAAGTGAATCAAAGTGTCATGTGTATGGTTTATCATGGAGGTTTAATAATAGCTTACGATACCCATTTCAAGTGAGTCTCGCGGCTGTTGTTACAGGCCTACCTAAATAACGATTAAGTTGGCCAATGTTTTGGAACAAACCAACACGCTCGTTCTACTTGAAGTGAACAGAATTTAAGTTTTATTATTTCATAAATACATTTAAGCCGTAAAAACATACTTACCACCACTCAGACTGGATAACTCATTTAAATTATAGTTGTAGCAAGGTCCTACTCGTGTGTACTGTGTCATCTCAAGGCTGGACGAAGGTTAAGTAGGCCATGTTTATTCCCCAGGTATCATACGTGTCCCTCCTACTTCGCGGATCCTTAAGCCAATATTGACTTTGATCCAAAAATTAGCCATAGTTGAAAAACATTGTACCTACTTACTAACATTTACGTAGTAAGTATCTATCTACGTTTAGTTTGTCGTTAAAACGTTTTTATATATAAGACCCTGTTTAATCATTTCGATATATTTTATTATTTCACTATTCACAAAGTTTCACATTTATTTAATATTTAATGTACAGACAATATATTATTACAGAAATACCTCTACCACAGCCCACATTGTACTTATATACTTACATAATTTTAAAGAGATACAAATAAGTAAAATAACAAAAAGTATAGAATAATTAGTCATTATTTGTAAGAGACTGGAGTCCATACTAGGCCGGGTACCTTCAGGGGCGTAGCTACTGGAGGGCTAGGCGGCGCCGTGCACCGGAGCCCCCAAGCTCAGGGGCCCTCGGACCTTGACCAGAAAACTTCAAATTTAACTAGCGAAAAATTCGACCACCTTCAAAATCTTAATAAAATAGGTGGCAACGTCACGACTTTAATCATGGCAACTTATTTGCAAGAATAAAAGGAAATTGCCAACAAGTTTCAAACTTCTGTTTGAATCTTGTGGTAGATAAAGCCGTAAGCCGTTAAGCACTTGTGAGTTGTGTGGGATTAATTACAGATTTTTAAGATTTTATTATGCTTTTCGGCATCTGCTGTCAAAATTCACTGGCGAATCGGATAACACTCAAAAAAATCTAAATCTGACTAGATGGTCCAGTTACCAGTAGCGTCGATACGATATCTATCTTACTACTTTTATAAATGCGAAAGTTTGGATGGATGGAGGTATGTTTGTTATTTATGAACAGATCTGGATGAAATTTGGCACAGAGATAGATTATAGTCTGGAATAGCAAATATGTTACTTTTCATAAGTGTTTAAGTGTTTTCTTGTACAATTGAAGTAAATAAAAACTTGTATTTATTCATCTTGGTATATTGTTCCCGTGGGATAAAAAAAACAATTTATACGCGGGCGAAGCCGCCGGCAGCTAGTCTTCTATATATAAAAAAACAATTGCGTCAGTTTCTCTTAATTTTTCTTTCAACTTGTCTTTAAAGGTCAACATAGTAGTCAGAAAAGCTGGCTTGACTAATTCTGTTTAAAATGTCAAAAGAAAGCCAGCTAAGCCGAGGCTGACAGGTCCTGGTTTTTATAATTTTGTGCATAATTCGAAACCATATTTCATTCAGAATACTTAAAGGAAAACCTATCTAAAATGCTAAAATTTTCGAGTTCGTTTAGATCTGAGGTAAAATTTTGAGCCTGAAATAAACCAACTTCTTTCAAGAAACCAGTACCCATAGTAGGATTTGCCAAACTTGCTTAGTCAGGAACTGTCATGCTATAACATACTCCTTACATTACTCCTTGCCATGTCTGGCAAAGAGCTTTGCACCTATAATAGTACATTATGGTACAATTGTGCAATGTTGGTGATTACCGCTGAGGCGCCATTGAGACCCGAGCCGTTAGGTGAGGGTCTTAAGAGAGCCGAGGACGGTAATCATCAATACACACGTGTATCATACGACGTTTTTCAACACACTTGTGAAGAAAATAATACTAAAAAATCATTTTCAACAGTAAAAACGAGTTGTGAATTTTTTTTCGCAATGGCGGGCAAAATTAATCAGTGCGCGCGCATTTAACAATGGCGATCGGCCATAGACTAAAAGAATGAGGTTTCTTTTTTTTTGGCTTTTTAGTGTTTTAGCCACGTACAAAATAAGGAATTTAAATTTTTCTTTATTACAGAGCAAATTAAATTTATATTTGAGTGAAAGTTTTATTTATTAAGCACGTACAATCAATCCGTCCATGTAACATTCGCTTTACGCAGGGGAACTTGCCCACCTGTCTCGATGCGTAATAATCTTCTTCCACAAGGTGATTCAGCCAAATACTTGGGAATGCACCTAGACCGCAGACTTACATGGAGGAGACACATGGAAAAGAAAAGGGATGAAATAAACCTAAAATACAGGGGACTTCACTGGTTACTCGGCCGGAACTCCAAGTTATCTCTAGACAACAAGCTCTTAATCTACAAGACTATGCTCAAACCTATATGGGCATATGGGATCGAACTATGGGGTTCAGCATGTGACTCCAGCATAAGCATAATACAGAGGGCTCAAAATTACATCCTGAAGCAAATTTCCAACTCACCATGGTTCTTAAGAATCTCGGAAGTACATGATCATTTAAATATCAAGACAGTAAAGGAAGAGATAAGATCGTCCTGTTCCAAATACAAAGCACGACTTGCAATCCATCCGAACCAACTAGCAATGCAGTTAACTATTCCCGAATCAATACGCAGATTGAAAAGGCGGCATATTTTGGAAATTGACAGCTGCACTTAATTCACTATGGAGATTTTCCCAAAGGGGATTTTGCTCTGAAAGCTACAAAATTATTTCATCTCATCTGCTCATAGTCTACCGACTGATTGCAAGATTATAAACAAAAAAAAAAAAAAAAAAAAAAAAAGCACGTACAAGTTGAAATTATCTATTTAAATACGAAGTTGCATGAAATGAGCAAGCAATAGGTACATTAATTTATTTGTACTATTGAGCACGATCATTTTTGTATCGAAACTTTTTTAAGAACAAAGCAACTCAACCAATAAAATTTAAAAAAAACTCTATAACTCACTTGTGAAAAATAGCAATGAAAAAGTCACAATTTCATAATAGGTATCATTATGTGCCTAATTGCGGTGAAATTAGAGCCACTTTATGAGCTAAAAAGTATTTTATATAAATTATATTTTGGCTTGATTAAACCTAAACAGTTCAGCTAGGGCCCTAGTTTATTTTTTGCACCAGGGCTCTTGACTACCCAGCTACGACTCTGGGTACATTGTGTGACGTATCACCAGGCGCTCACCCTGAATTTGTGTCAATGGCTAATATTAGATATCTGTAAACGAATCGCATATATCAAGAGGAGATATTGATAACGATAACCAAATAAAATTGGGGGTTTACAGGAAAAAGGCAAATATTTAAATTGACAAACGAATAATAAAATAAAATTTAGATATCAAAATATCAAGTGTCGTAATGTTTGTGAGAGTGTGAAGATAAAGTGAGCGGAAAGGTTATGTGGTGGTTACGTAGTAACTATTCAGTAATCTGTGGTGGTGGTGACAGCGTGAGGTGGTATAGCAATGGGTACAAGATCGTTAAAAATATTTTTAAGGGCCAAGCCATACAACTTTTACCAAGATATAATTCGCTGTCCCCGGGCAATAAAGCGGAAATATAAAAAATCCAATTTTACAGCAGAAATAAAAAAAGCTAATTTATTTATAGTTCAGCGTACACTGATCCGAAACAGGCATTCAATATGCAAAGAGTAAACTAATATATGTCAATATGTCAAATGAAAGCAATTTTTTTACCAATTTAACCTTTTAAAATAATTAAAAATTTAATTATTGTGTGGTATAAATATTTAATGAAATAATTTAAAAATGTATAATACAAGTAAACACACCGACCACTGAGATTCTCTGTTAAGTGTTTTGTGTGTGCATAAATAAACAAATCTCCACTGATCTACCATTTCAAATAAAAAGACTCAAGTTTAGAATCAAACTTAGTTTTGCTATTACTATTAACAAAGTTCGAGGATATCAGGGGTGCTTTATTTGGAAAAGCCATGGTTCACCCACGGCCAGCATGCAGCATGTTCCCGCATGTCCAGGTCCCAGAATGTATTAGCGCCAAATGTAAGGACTTACAACATAGTATATGTCCTATAACAAAACTTTTTTACAAAAAAATACTACCGACTTCCAAATAAGAAAACTACAAAGTAAAAAATAACTTTATTTTTGGAAGTCGGTGTCTTTCGTAGGTACCATTTTTTTGCGTTATGGACACCGACTTCCAAAAATAAAGTTATTTTTTACTTTGTAGTTTTCTTATTTGGAAGTCGGTAGTATTTTTTTGTAAAAAAGTTTTTTTATTTTCACTTTTTAGTTGTACCTACCTAATAGGCAAGTTTTTTAGTAAGTTTCCTATAACGCCAGAATAGATACCCGAATATCATGTAACTTAAACAAAACCGATCAAATGAGAGATCTGCTTACCCCTTAAGAGCGTACTGGCGTGATGTTATGTTATGAAATGGTCTAAACAATAAACAGACATGCGATTGCAGCAGTCCTGAGAGATTTGCCGTTATTTATTGAAGAGTTATGTTGTATATCTTCGAAGTTCTTCATCAGATCTTCACCAAATTAAAATGGGACCAATTTCGGAACAAACTCTTTCAAACAAAAAAAGATTTTAAGAATTTTTAAAATCGGTCCACAATTGACGGAGATATCGGTGAACATACATAAAAAAAAAACATACAAGAAGTCGAACATAGAACCTCCTCCTTTTTCGAAAGTCGGTTAAAAATGATGAGCCCATGAATAACGGTGTAATTAAGGAATGTCAATTAACTGAGATAAAATTATTGTTGTAATTATTTAACCTCTAACTGTACTGACAAACGTCTAGAATTAAATAAGCAAATCGTTAAATGACGTCAATGCTTCCTGTACCTATACAGGCTGAGTTTTCCAAGTGGACGTGTGGATGGCCAAATTAGATACTAAGTATGAAGAACGTATGTAAGTATGAAGTTTAAATAAATAAATAAATTAACAACAATAATTGATTGACAAAATCTATATTAACGCGAGCAAAACAATAGTTAATAAAAATTAGATTTTATTCGAATTAAGGCAGCATAATATTTTTTAAGTTTTTAAAGGCTTGTACGTTTTATTTTTGTTTCCAAAGTTTAATATTTGTCTTAATAAAAAATAACATTATGAAAAATTAAAAAAAAAAAAACATAAAATACTGTCTTAATAGGTTAAAAATAAAAATAAATCACAATATAAGGTCAGTCTGTTACAATGGTTTCAAAATATGTTGCATTGATAGGATTCTAAATAAAATAGCGATTAGTGGATGACACAGCTAAGCTTTGGCTGTAAAATATCCCAGCAATGTGTGGTAATCGGCCGGTAGCCCGGTACGCGCGACGGCGCGAGATCTAAACTGGAAATTACGTTGTATTATATACTTACAAGAGGTAAGAATACTGATAGAAGAGCACAAAGGTACTGCTTATTTCAATATAAATGTCTGTTTTTTTATTATTGTTGGGTTTCGACGTATGATCACGTTTTTCCCATTTCTCATACCTGTTAATATAGTGGCATCCATTATTTATTTTGCCTTTATTGTGTAATACAAGGCCTCGGCGCATTTCATATTCGGGGTTCATCAATATTTCGCTTATGAATACCAGTTCATAAAATTATAGCACACCACTTCAACCTCTTTTACGAATATTTTGAAAAAAAAAATATGCAGACCTCAATCATGTATTAACAAAATCATGCCTGCAAATTTTCAACCAAATCGGAAACTGCGGCATAATTTCATAAAATGTTCTGCTTCCCCCATTGCCCCCCCTAAAACGTGAATTTACAAATATATTTTCTTAGCTTACGTTAACTATCTATAAACTTCTGCCTAATTTCAGCTTCATGAAGAGAATTTCTACATATTTTCTTCAGTAACACAAATAATGTGGTTATTTAATTCTTCTCTAATTATTTGTAGTAAACTTTTCGACCATAAAGTTTGAAGCGCCGGGACGCCATAAGTTTCATTCAAAATTATACCCCACCCCCATTTCTCCCCTTTCGTGTTTTATAAAAAATAATAGCCGATTTCCTTCCTAAAGTCTCAAAATATCTTCACACCAAATTCCATCTAAATCAGTTCAGCGATTTTAGCGTGAACAGATAGCATACAGACAGACTTACTTTCGCATTAGTATGGATACTCGTTACATTCAAAACCACACTAAAAGAACATTATTAGCGCAAGACGTCGTCGCATGCTGCACTGACTCCGCCCGCCGAATTAAGTTATTATTTTGTACCAATAGGGAACTATCCGCAAAGCTGCGCTCAGATGGCGCCACAGGAATCGGAGTAAACCAACTAGAGAAGGCCGTTTTCAGTTTTTTGCGCAAACGGTTATGTATGTGTTTTTATATCGATATCGAAAACGGTTTTCAGATATCGATATCAGTAGTACAGTTTGCAAAAGTTAAAATGTTATTTAGATGAGCAAACTAACAAAAAACGCGAAATAATACTTAGAAAGATAGGTAGCGCATAATTATGGTTCCTAACGTTTGTGAAGTTTGCGTTTTGTTCGTAGTTCGTACGTTTTCGCATTGTTACGGTTTTAAGTTTTGATTTATTCGTTCTCGCACGCTAGTAAGAATGAAAGAAAAATGAAGCTAATTATCTTCCCCAATATTATTATTTGGTTTTTGAACACAAGTTATCTTAACAGCAGTAAAAAATAGTTCGGTAACCACAAAAAGTAGTAGACGCCATGTTGTTATGTTTTTGTTTACTCCGAGCCGTCAAGCGCCATCTGGCGGGAGCAATTGGCAGTAATGTTCCCTATTGTTCACCTAAACCTGGGGGGTGACCATAAGCTCTTAGAGCGGTATCAATTTGAGATCGAATAAGGGACTTATGTATATGACTTGTATACATCTGTCACTTACTCGATATCAAATTGATACCGCTCTATGAGCTTATGGTCATCTGCCTGGTCCTAGAAAGCAAGCGGTAATTATTTATGCATAGGAGTGAAAGGGATGCCGTTCAGCGTAACATGACAGTACGCCGCCGGGGCTCCAATAAATTTACGGGAAGAAAGGCGTAATAGCTTGTACAGGATAAAATCTCTTGTGATTACTTCGTATTAAATGTTTACAGTTTATTGATATAATAAATTTATTTAAAAAATCGCGGTTAAATGTACTACTGTTCCTCTTTGTTTAGAAATTTAGTGTAGAGATGTTCACCGTTAGTTTGTTTGTGTTTCTTAGAGTATTGCAATAATACGTAACTTAGTCGTAAGATAATTTTCTATGCATTAGACATATTAGTTACTGTCATTTATTCTAAAGAAATATTAATTAAAAATAACAAAAAAAAAAGGGAATGATAAATTGATACTCAGAGAAGCCAAACATCAAATAACATTAAAAAGGGCGTAACCTGCGCTTACCGCTATCGTTTGCACAGTATGGGGTCTTAATGTCATATGGGGTTTATTTAGAATCGCTAATAGTTCAACCGAGCTGCCGGCATTGCTGAGCAAAATTGGACTGCGATTTCCTTCTACTTTTCGGCGCAATCCCTGTCTATTGCATACTCCTGTGGTACGAATTACAAACGAAATTCATCTATACTAATTTTATAAAAAGGTAAGATTTGTATTTTGAATTTTTGTATGTAAGGAATAAACTTAATACTTCTGGACTGATTTCAAAAATTCTTTCACCGTTGCGAAGCTACACTAACCCCGGGTGACATAGGCTACTTTTTATCCCTGTATTCCCACGGAACAGGAAATACGCGGGTAAAACCGCGAGACGTCCGCTAGTATTTAATAAGAGCGAGTCATACATTGTAATGCGATCTGCCGGGGCGTCGACATCGATGTTTTCAATACTAGCATATCAAAATTAAAAAGGACTCTTTGTAATCTGTTCTTTGATAACGTAAACTAATACACTGTTTGAGTCACTTTTTTAACAGACTTCATAAAGGAGGATGTTCTCAATTCGGTTGTATATTCGTTTTCTTTGTAATTATGTTACTGTTTTTACTAAAAGCACTGTGTACCTTCTCAATTCGTTTTGTTTATCAGCTCTCTTCTATCTATGAAAACTTTTAATTGACCTTATTTTTGTTACTCTCCGTTTCTTGTGTTAATTTTTTTAGTTGTAAGTTAAACTAAAACTGTAAAATAAAATAATGTTCATCCTTCTTCATGGACTTGGCTCCACTTACGATCTGATAACATTTTATCTGTGAAAGCGTTATGCACCAGTGATTAGCAACCAATTTACATGAAGTGCGGTTGCTCCTACTTCCATCAAATGATTCAATTTTTTGTTTCAAACATTGAAGTCGAAACGATGGGACAATTACTTGTGCACCAATACACACAGCACAGGATGTTGCTGTTGATCACGAGTAACAAGATTTGATCAAACATTATCACAACTGTTAGAAAGTTGTAAGAAGAAGCATATTATACTGTTAATGAATACATTGAAGACAATGCCAATGATTTAGATTAATAATGTGCATTAATAGATATTTGCTATGATATTTTTTCTCAAATTCAAATTATTGCATCCATAATGTACATACAGGTGGTAAATATAAGTTACAGAAACAATTATGGACCCTGTCGGGCACAGCAACATTCTAGATACAGTCAGTGTCTAAGAGAGAGGAATAGCGCTCAATATTTTCCTAATCTATACATTCATTCATTCTACATTTTAGTTAACTATTCTCATATCTTAAATAAATTTAAAAATGAATAACCATAGATATAATTCATAACATAACAAACATTGACGTTTATACTCATGCTGATACCTATAGTATCAGCATGAGTATATAAGTCAATGTTAATCTGTAATGTTGACATTGACGTTTATACTCATGCTGATACCTATAGTATCAGCATGAGTATAAAAGTCAATGTTAATCTGTAATGTTGACATTGACGTTTATACTCATGCTGATACCTATAGTATCAGCATGAGTATAAAAGTCAGTGTTAATCTGTAATGTTGACATTGACGTTTATACTCATGCTGATACCTATAGTATCAGCATGAGTATAAAAGTCAATGTTAATCTGTAATGTTGACATTGACGTTTATACTCATGCTGATACCTATAGTATCAGCATGAGTATAAAAGGCAATGTTAATCTGTAATGTTGATATTGTATACATAACTAATAATTTTAGCTTTATTTTAGGATAGTATACTTAGATAAACATTTACTTACATTTAATTAGATAGATAGATTTTTATTTCATGTTTGTACGCCGTTAACGGCAAAGCACAGCGATCTCTGTATCCTTTTTTACAAGCGTAATGTTATACAAATAAATATTTAGGGCTTGAGTTGAGTGTTTAGTGGAGCTCGCGTGCCTAAGTGCTTGACTTCAGATGTCTGAACATTCGTCGCTCTGCCGTCGATTAGTTCAAGAGTCCATAAAGCCTCTCATAGCTGTCCAGCGTTTTCCGAAGCAGTTGAGTTAATTGAATTACTATAACAAAGATATGTTACTCCTGTGATGCACAAAACTTTGAGAAAAAAACAATGATTGTTTATTTTAATTGCCTGCGGTCTACAGTAGTGATTTCTTTATTGGCATCTCAAAGAAGGTCGGAGCTAACGATTGAAAGTACCTATACGTCAGTCAGATACTCAAAGTAAAGTTAAAAGCCTTAGGTTACTGTCAGTTTATAGTTTGGGCAAGCGGGTTTTGGATACCAATCAAGAAATTACGAGCAAAATTATACTCAACGGAGTGCCCCCGACTTGTTGTGACAAAAGTAACGTTTTCGTTTGGTAAGTTTAGTTCATCGTCTAGTTTTTGTATAAAAACCGGAGGAGCGCGGGATATACAATATATTGTGTGGCAATTTACATATTTCATGTTACATAAAATTAAGTGTTTCTTATATAGATGCTCGGTTTTACTTATTCATAGAAAGACTGCTTAAGAATTTATATTTTTATTTTCATGCTCTGTTGGGCATGAAAGAAAAACATAGTGTGTCTTCTCATTTTGGTGCGCCATTTGTAACCGGCAGTAGAGGGACGCAGGCAGTTTGTCATACGTCGCCGAGAGTGCGCCGCGCGGCGTGGCCCTTCGCCCTGCGCCCTGCTGCCTCGCCGTACAGTCTACACTCACTGAACTTGGGCCGTTGTTATTCAGATACATTCATAAATAATAAGTCAGTGCCGCCCGCCAGGCCCGCGGCCTGCGGCCAGCGCGTTGCGGAGAGCATGTTTCAGATTTGATTTCCGGAATGATAAGATGTCTATTATACATATTTAAGCTACTTAGCTTCGTGTATCAGGTACTGCTAGATCTTAACATCTACATTTCACACCTTACGAACCAACAATAATATTGCGATCAGCGGCGGTCATTACCTCCTAATAGGTATAACTACTAGTGTATAACAGGACGCCATTTAAAGTAAGTACTAAAACGTATAGCGATTGTAAGTATAAAACATCACGAGACGAGAAGTAGTAAAATGCAATCTTAGATGCATAAATAACGGGTGAGCGCGCTCCGCCGTTTTATGTGAAGGACATTTTGTAAGCGGGGTTTTCAGATCTCTTTGACAAATGCCAAGATTCACAACTTCCTTGAAGCGCGCTCAGCGAACTCGTCACCACCTCGCGTTTGAATCTGAAACTGTTTGCGCTCGGCTGTACATTAGTGTTCGTGTTGTATACACTTAGGTACTAACGTTTCGATTAAGGTTGCTCTACATGCACAAGTTTTTAGTCGCTGTGTAGCTGTGGCTGGAGGCGAGACCGGTTCTTGTTAGTCAGGAGGCCACTAGCACGAGCATGTTCAGCGAACTTGTAATCATGCCTCGCTATTATGTGTGGGTAATCGTTGTGAATCACTTCGGCTGTAAGCAACACTATCCGAAGTATGTTCCATAAATATCAAATTAAATGAGTGTCGGCGCGTGTCTGTCGGCGGCGGCGGGCCGCGCAGGTTTAGTGATAATAAGCCGAGCTCCCCGAGGGCGGCTCTCAATACAATACATCTTTGTTTCTTGTCTACCTACTAGTACCTACCAACATTTATCATGGCTACGCTGCTCCTCTTCTTAGGTAAATTAATTAATTACATGTATGTGAGTTTTATTTAATGGCAGTTCACGGTACAGACACAGATGTAGTCAATTCAGTATAGAAAATGTTCCATGCTGTCATGCGAAAATACTGTGAACGAAGATGCGGTCTCAACTCCCAAACTAGTTTATTAAATATATCCTACTTGCCTAAAGCAAGTAGGTATCTAAGTACATTATACGTCAATATAAAGTAGGTTGGTACTTAAATCAGCTTTAGCATCAAACGGTCTTAAAAATGATGACATAACAGTGTGAACCACAGAGTGTCGCCCGACGCGTGACGCGTGACGCCGACGGTTTGTTAAACACTAACCCGTTCTCAGCGGGGCGCGGGTTACGAGCTCGGGTAGTTACGAGGTGCTCTGCCCTCATTACTACGCCATGGTTGAACTTATTATATCTCTGCCACGGTAAACTCAGCCAATTCGCTAGAACCATTCATTCATAATCCCTTTACTGCATTTAACCGACGACATGGTTGGCGCAGTGGTTGAGTGATCCGCTGCTGCGCTGCGTGTGCGGGTTCGATTCCCGCACTGAACAAATATGTGTATGGCCTTCAGATAGTGGTTCCAGATCTGGGTGTCCAGTTTGAATGTTTGATACAGGAGAAATTCCTAGTGTGGGGCAACGTACTTTTTTAAACGGTGAATGTTGTGCATTAATTCATACGTAATGGAACAAATTGAGTGCAAGTAATTGAATTTGCATTCAATTAAGAGTTAACTGTTAGACATGAGGTCTCCCCACATTTCGCACACGGCTGGCTGAGGCGGCACGCTTACACTGCAGCAGTGATTCCAGTTGGTGAATGCTCTCGGCTCTAACAACGTTCTAACTATTCATACAATAATTCTACGCGGATTGGAATAAACCGAATATACACATTCTGGCAAAGGCTTTTCAATGGCTTTTCCCTTTGTTAACAGCGTTCATTAATCCCACAATGATCGCGCTAGACAAAGTAATAGTTCCAACAGTACCGACCTATGTTGTTAAGCGTCGAGAAGATTAATTACCTACTTACTTAAGTAGTTCGTTTTTATAAGTGTCACAGGAATGGAAGAGGCAAACCTGTTGTTAACGTTTGTTAAGTTCAGGTACGTAGCCTCTCAGCCAGTACGAGAGTTATGAAAGTTATGATGAACCGACATTATTTGAGCGATTCATTAACTGTTGACTTGGTAGTTACAGTAGTTAGCACACGCCGCCGCGCCGCTGCCCGCACCGCCCCCTCTCGGTTATTAGATTGAGCGCCAACATCGACATGGCGGCTGAAATTAGATTGTGTCGGATGTCGCAAGTTGGTCCAAGTAGCGAGCAGCGCGCGAGGCCGATATCAAACGATACGATACGAGTGGCCTCGGGCACATTAATCATGGCGGCTGCCCGCTGCCGCAGCCCCACGGGAACGCGCTGGATATAAATTAGTTCGGTGTCTTGTAATACTTGACGTGCGGAGACTACGCGTCCGAACCTACGCTGAGAAGAAACAGACTCAAGCTATCAGCTTTTTGTATCACAAACGTGTTGTGAGCTAGTGTAGCGGCGACAAACGCCCCTGTGCGACTATGCGACCCCCGACCTCAACCCCGACCTCGGACTTATCGTGCAGTTGTTTCACATACAATTTGTTTTCCTATTGATCTGAATGGCTGAAGATACTGATGTGTTTAGATGTTATTTTACAGTGAGTAAGCTCGAAGTCAATTGAGCGTGTCAGATTCATGAGCTCACAGCAGTAAGTAACCTTCCCCATTCACATACATGTATATATAATCATGAACACGTATCTGAGCTGCGGGGCGCCTTGTAACATGTGAGCAGTATAGAGCTCTGCCACTGCTGCCACACATAGTACCACATATAAAGAGCTGACATTATCTGGACATGTGTAGGTACTAGGTATTTATCGGTTGGCTCGGCTGTGAGCTGCGATATTTTGTCGATTTCAGAGAGAAACATGATAACATTTACTAAATGTTGAATTGATGTTTGACGCAATTATAAGAGGCTTCCTCAAACGACAGGACCGCGGTGTCACGGTGTGACGTATCACGGTGACATGTGAGGGGGCACAGGGCACGGGGCACGGCGCACAGGCGGCGCCGCGGTTAGGATAAGTATGTTGATGCGGCGCGACGTGCCAGATTGACACGTTTTTCTCTCACGGGAAGAAATATCTCCCCCAGCGTCGCGCGGGACGCGTGACAGCTATTGATGTCTCCTCCACATAATGATAGGTTTGTTTTGCGGAATCACGGCTTTTTCATAAGAAAGATACCGACGGCGGGGCTGAAATAATAATACATTAGATAAGTTGGAAATACACAAATATTTCTGGTTCATTGCTTTGGTTTGTTCGCTAATAATATCATGGAAGTATTACATATATATTTTACCACAATAAATTCACGTTTGACAGGTTTCAAGTAAATAAACTTAGTTTATCGGGTTTCCACAACTCACAGCTTATTTCGAACATCTGAGGCGGATTTTAATATTTGATGTATAAGGGGACCGAGTAAGTAGCACAAGTTTTACTTGTAGACGTTAAGTTTTATTGAATTTCGGCCCGGTCCGGTCGAGCGGAATCTCGGCAAACTTTGGGACCGTGCGGAGAGGCCGGCGGCGCGCCGCACCCGGCCGCTCGGTCACCCGGCGCGCCGCCGCCGCACGCTGACCGCTCGCCGCGCCCTGCGAGCTTTTAATACATTCCGTAATAATCCCAGCATCAGAAACAATTTGTTTAACAATAACATATTTACCTTTTCCATGCCGCGGCGTCCTGCACGCGCCCGATTGCGGGCTTTAATGTTCGTGGCTCGCTTTTGTTCACAGGTACATGTGAACGTTTGCTCAGATAAGACTGTACAATGTACAGCGTGAGCCTGTGCCTGCCGACTGCGCACAGCGCGCCGCACAATAGCAACGTGTCGCGGCCTGCACTTAGTCTGATGAGCAAGTAGTTAGTTCTCAGGGCCTAGTTTGTGTGCCGCTCAAGTCTGTGTACTATTATGTGTCCCGTGTCTGTAGATGGCATGACGCGAGCCGCCGCGCGCCGGCAAACTTCGAAGTATTAAATATTTACTTGAAGCTTTGAAATGTTAAGAAAAATACGTTCCATTTATGTCAGATTTGTGTTTGAAGTAGAGTGGAAGTGTCGCAGATCGCGCAGCGGCCGGCGGCGTCAGCGGAAGTGTGGCCCGCTGCACGAGCCGGGGTCCGTGTGTTATGTTAGCACAACGTGTGGGTCGCACCGCGTCTTGCCGCGTCGCGCCGAGTCCTCGCCCTTGTCATGTCAGACAGCTTTGCTCTTTCGCAACTCTTATAGAAAGTTAGAACCGTGGGTCAGTAAGAATATGAACTTTATTCTTTATTCAGCGTTCTGCATTACTTATGAATGCGTCATAACCTTCGGTTTCATAACACTCTTCCATTGCCAGGCTATATTTCATATTATTGAGAACAGATTGATTGAGGCAGATATCTATTTTGTTTTATGTCGGTTCGATTTGCAAAACATTATCCATAACTCTAGTATTGATGGATGATACACTCCACAGCTATGTACCTACCTACCTTTTTTTTTTATCTACCTATCAATACACAGTTTAATATACACAGCGCAATATGATGTGTTGTGATTGTAATCCAAATAGTATCAGATCGTAACGATTTCAGTAATAAAATAACGTTCTATTTCTAGAAGAGTTATGTCCCAACAAAGCACTAATCTATTTAGCGGTCTGGTAGACATAAGCCGACTCACAAACGTGAAAGTGATGTCTTTGATGTGCGTGTTAATTTGTTCTCTGTTAGTTTTATTTGTGAGTATATATTAGTCTAATGCGGTCAGCAGAGTGTGAGGCTCCTTAACGAGGTTATCACTTAGCGCTCCTACTATTACTGTAATCTAATGAGCAGCGCAGACGAGCCAGGCCTGACAGATGACACTGACACTGTGCTGGACATGTAATCCCGAGACCGAGAGTACAGCGGCGGCCTACTGAAACAATGTGTCTTCTAAATAATTTAAGTAATCTTCAGAGGGTGAAGGCGTGAGAATGGCTTAGCATTAAGGCAGTAATTCAACAATGTGCACAAAGACAGGGCACGTAGGCGGCTGAGGAATGTTATTACTACCGTTTATTACTACGCCGCGGTCGGGCTGTCCTGCTCCCGCCGCGACAAATGACGCGCGATTACGTCGCCCGTGTCGTCCCGTGTCACCCCGCGTCGTCGCCGCGTCTCCGGCGACTGCTCGTGGCAAGGATTAATCCGCACCCCGCCCGTCATCTCCGAGCACCCACAGATTACTGTGAGCGTACTACTTAGTGCCACAGAGTACTTCATATACACGTACAACGTTGCTGGTCAACTGTTCTTTACTCGGCGAGACCAGGTTATTGCAACTAAATTAGGTTTAGTCAGTCATCAGAGCTTACGACAGGAAGAATACCTAGCCCAGGTCACTAGTCAGCGTCACCAGTCACGGTGAAGAAGACTATAATCTAGCAGTCAGCCGTGTAGGTGCTTTCGGCGGGTGTCAGGTAGCGCTTTGCCCTCCTGCTTACATAACACAGCTTACATATTAGTTGATGTCATCGTTCTGTCAAAGACTTGCCCCCGTTATCTATGTATACCCCTGTTAATATTTATTTGGGTCTAAGTATGATATTTATGTCGTTAGTTATGCCAATTGCGTGATTCCGCCTCATGCAATATTCATGGTGCACGTTTGTGTAAGTTAGCTGTTCCACCGGCGCGGTGCCCCGGTGGCGGGCGGACTCAAGGGTCACCGGCGCGCACTAATATGGAGGATTTCAATAAATCTCGAAAGGTGGGCCGAATACGAAATTCGATTTGTGTGTCGAGCTAGAGAGTGGAGACTACCTGCGAGCACACGTATACACATAAATAGAGCTAGACGCACTATTATTTATATTAGTAATAAGCCACCACCCCGTGCCCGGCGGCGAGGGGGCAAGGGGAGGCCGCTGGCGGCACATGATGCTGACAGTTTTTTTTTTTTTTTTTTTTTTTATCTTATATAGGTTCGCGCTTGACCACCATCTCACCTGATGGTAAGCGATGATGTGGCCGATGATGGAGCACGCTTGCCTAGAAGTAACCCATTCACTCTTGACTTAAAGACCCCTAGGTTGTAGCTATCGGGAAACACAGACTCCGGCAGGGAATTCCATTCCTTAGCTGTACGCATAATAAAAGTATTTTCAAAACGTTTAGTGCGTATGGGTGGGATGTCCACCATGTACCGATGGCGCATCGCCGTACGTCTGGTAGTCCGATGATGAAACGGGCTGGGCGGAATTAGATTATGCAATTCCATCGCACATTCCCCGAAATGTAATCGATAAAAAACCGACAAGCCGGCAACTCGGCGACGATGTTCAAGGCTCTGGAGCTTTGACTTAACCAATGCCTCATCGCCGATGAGCCTCTTGGCCCGCTTTTCGATCGACTCTAGTGCATCAAGTTGGTATTTGGCAGAGCCGTCCCAGAGATGAGAACAGTACTCCATGCATGATCGAACTTGCGCTTGATACAAGCTGAGCAGCTGTTCTGGCGTGAAGTACCTTCTCACCTTTGCAAGGATCCCCAGCTTCTTGGCAGCCAGCTGAGCCTTTGCCTCAATGAATGGGCCAAAATTGAGAGTCGATGTCAACGTAACGCCAAGCAGCTCAAGATGGTCAGTTATTGGCACGGTCACACTTCGGAAAGTTGGAGCCGGGTGAAATTGACTCTTTTTTGCGGAAAAAAGACACGCCTGGGTTTTAGCAGCATTAAACCTGACCAGATTGGCATCGCCCCATTCGGAGACTGCCTGCAAGGACAGGTTTAAGCGCTCCACCATGGCCTCCCGAAGAGACTGGACCTGAGGCCCGGTAGTACGAGCGTTGGACAAGTATCTCTCAGCAACAGTGCTGTCGTCTGCATACCCAAAGGTACCGGGTTTTAGCAGATCGTTAATGTGCAGCAAGAATAAAGTTGCTGAGAGTACTGACCCCTGAGGGACACCGGCATTAATATCCAAGTGGTCCGACGAGCAGCCATCGATAACCACTCGAATGGACCGATCTCTCAGGAAGTCTGCAATCCAATCACACAGACCACCGGGCAAACCGAATGAAGGAAGCTTACCAATAAGGCTTTCGTGCCAGACCCTATCAAAAGCCTTCGAGATGTCGAGGGAGACGGCAAGCGCTTCCCCATGCCTCTCGATGGCCTCACTCCAGATGTGAATGGCATACGCTAGAAGATCCCCAGTAGACCGATTTCGGCGGAAGCCGTATTGGCGGTCACTCAGGATATCGTTAGTTTCTAGGTATGCCAGGAGCTTAATATTGAGTACGCGTTCCATACTCTTACAGAGTATGGAGGTTACAGATATGGGTCTGTAGTTGGCCGGGTCAGCTCGGCTGCCCTTCTTGGGCACAGGCTGCACGTTAGCCTGCTTCCATGCATTCGGCACTTTTCCAGCCTTATACGAAAGGCGGAATAGGCGTGTCAAGATCGGAGACAGTTCAGGCGCACAGGTTCTAAGAACAATTGCTGGTATTCCGTCAGGGCCGCTAGCCTTGTTCACGTCGAGGTTGCGCAGCACCCTACGGACGTCCTTTTGATGGATACGAATGTCCGACATACTCGTCACGCATCCACCAGGAGAAGGAGGGGGCCGCGCGTCACCAGGATTCAGACGTGAAGATTCCGCAAAAAGAGAGGCAAATAAATTTGCCTTATCCTTAGCGGAGTGGACCAGCGACCCGTCGGGTTTTAGCAGTGGTGGTAGTGAGGGACGGCAGAAGTTCGACTCGACCGACTTAGCCAGAGACCAAAACGCTTTACTACCTGCTGGGTAAGAAGCAAGTTTGGTCCCTATTCGGCCAATGTGGTCGAACCGAGCCCTTCGCAACACTAACTTGCAGGACTTGGCAGCCCTGTTGAAGGCCCTCTTCTTCAGACCCACGTCACTCGCCTTACGCGATCGAGCGTCGACCCAAGCCAGGTACGCCCCATGTTTAAGCGCGTCGGCGCGCTTACATTCGGCGCCAAACCATGGCCGGTCTTCGCTAGACATTGATACGTCAGAGAACGGAATGTAGTACTCCATTCCCTGACGCAACACATCCGTCACGGCGTCCGCGCACGACGATGGATCTGTCGCAAAAGCAAGTAGGCTGCCAAGGATAGCATGCGAAGAAAGATCGCATACCATCCCAATCTGCTGACTTGTACCGCCAAACCCGCCGGGTGCCTCTTGGGCTGGGATCGGGCGGGGAATAGACGGATACAGACTTCACCAGACAGTGGTCGGAACTACCTAAGGGTGAACCTATCGACACAGAGTATCTGTCTGGATCTGTTGTCAGCAGAAGGTCCAAGCAATTTGCTGTGTGCGAATCAACATCCGGTACCCTCGTTGCCCCCTGGACCAGCTGGGTGAGGTTTAGCGCTAGCGAAAGCTTACGCATCTCCCGTCCAGCATGGTCAGTGCACTGGTATGGGAAGAGCCACTCCTGATGGTGGGCATTAAAGTCCCCCAGTAACACTAACTGGGCGGAAGGGTACCGCTGCTGTGCCGCATCAGCCGCCTCACTGAGGTACTCTGTGAGCCTGGTTGTCTCCTGATCTCCGCTGTGCGAACGGTAGACACAGGCGTAGATAATTTTATCCAGACCTGTGTCCACCAGAACCCAGAGCGTTGTGAATTTGGAGTCCTCAAGGTTACGGAGACGCCGATAGCAAGTGTCGTCACGGGCGTACATACACACACCCGCGCGCGGTTTAAAATTGTGCTCCAGGGTAAACCCTGGGTAAGAAATCAATCTGATCATGGTTTGCACTTCTACGTAAATTTTCTTACAACGACAAAAATGATAGCCTAAGACCGACGTCACCTCGATATAAAATATTGTTAGTTAATTATCGCAACTCACCGAGCAATGTATTAACTGTTTTATTGATCATGACAACATGATGTGATTAATGGTAAAAAAAACTTTTTTGCAAGAAAGTACAACCGACTTTAAAACAAAAACACTACACTGCAGCTTGTGGCTATATAATAACAGCCGCACGGGTCGATCATCAAGGTTAAGCAACGCTTGACGAGGTCGGTCCGTGGATGGGTGACCATTTCAACATACCGGGTTTCCTCCATGCCCCGGAAAGTACGCTAAGCCGTTGGTCCCGGTTGTCATTTGAAGATCTTTAACAGTCGTTACGGGTAGTCAGAAGCTTGAAATCTGACACCAGTCTTTCCAAGGGGTACCGTGTTTACCCAGTTACTGGGTTGTGGAGGTCAGATAGGCAGTCGCTCCATGTAAAACACTGGTACTTAGCTGAATCCGGTAAGACGGGAAGCCGACCCCAATGTAGTTGGGAAAAGGCTAGGCAGATGATGAATGTAAAACAATACTTGAATTTCGGAAATCGGTGTATATGGATTAAAAAAATATTTAAAAAATATTTTTTTAGATACGGTAAATAAATATAACAGTGAGCAAGTTCAATAGTAAGGTACCTATAGGATTGATATAATACCTAGGTATCACTAATTACAGTGAACCCCGTACACATCTGCGTACCCTTTCAGATCGTACCAGAGTCATGTTATGTAATAAAATGTTGTAAAAAATATACAAACAAGCGATTGCAGAATGCCCGATTTGCCGTCATTTCTCCGAAGTTCTTCATCAGATCTTCACCAAACTGAAATGTAATGCCCAAATTATTTAAACAATTCGGGATCATACCCTCTGTCAAACAAAAAATTATCATAAAATCCAATTGGAAAAGATCGCTGAACAAATATACAAAAAAAATCTGTCGAATTGAGAGCCTCCCCCATCCATTTAAGTCTTTGAAAAATACAGTAAACAATGTCAGATTTAAATGATAAATATGCACTACGTACAACGAAAGGTTCTTTACAGTTCGTGTGCTTTTATTGTCAACAAAAGATGATACATTAATCAATAATTGTTTGCAGTGAACGGCTGTTTCACCTGCGGTGTTTACGTTGCAGCGAGACTTTGCGTTCAAATTCAAATTAAATTTGTTGCATCCATAATTTACTGAGGTGGCAATTATAAGTTACAGAAACAATTACGGAGCCTGTCGGGCACAGCAACCTTCTAGATACACTCAGTGTCTAGGAGCTAGAGAGGCATAGCGCTTAATATTATTTCCTTACGAGTATTAATTAAAATTTCAGTTCTTTTTCCTTTCATTCTGCTTTTAGTTGGTTTCATGTACAATACTAATATGTGTATGTATTTCTACACATGCTATTGTATGCACAGCGATTGTTGTGTGATTTAAATATTTTCGAATGGGTTAATAGTCTTGTCATGAGTTACACTTTTATTGTCCAAAAATAATATACGGAAGTGTTCTAAGTGACAAGCTATGACGCGGCCCGCTGCGCCACTCGTCGGCGTGCCTCCACCGCTCACGTGTGACAGTTCCTCGCGGAGACTTCGCGGAACTTCACCCCCATGGGAACCATCTGCGTCTGTTCTGTTGGGAAAAATAACAAATTGAGTGGCGACCTCCGATGTTAGACACAAGTTTGTTAGTAAGTGGCGTGACTTCGGCTCTGGCGGCGTCACGCTCTCACTATCTGCGCTTTATTCACGAAACTTTGTGTTTCTATCGATCATCATAGTTTGCTGCACATTGATTGAACATATTGACATTTAATCCCGTTCGATTTATAAACAAATACATATTTGTACGTGTTTCAGAAGGGGTTGTTTTATGAATAATTAAAAGCTGAAAAATTTCAGCTTTGAGCTTTAACGACATCAACGGGTACGTACTACGGAGTATGAAGTATCCATGTATGTTATTATTCATGTAGTAGTGTGTAGTACCTGCGCCTAGTGTCATCTTAAACTGAATCAAGAGAAATCTTAATACACAAATATACACTTTCACGTTTACAATATTGGCGGCAAGTAGATAGCAGGTGCGGATACTACGACGCAGGCATTACGATAATTAATAGATATAAACGATGTAAAGTGAACAGCCTAAAGTTTTGTCTAGAACATCGGCCTGCTATCGGTGTTGACGTTGATGTTGGCGTCCTATTCTGTTAGCGCACGTTAATGTTCATAAACTACGCCAACATGACAGGCTTGATCCCGAAGGGCTGACGGCGTTATTTATGGTTGAGCAGAGGTGTGCCGCACTGCTCCGCTCTTTTGTTATCGTCTATCGCCGACTATCAAGAAACAAAGCGGCGATACTCAAGGAGCAGCAGTTAATTCTGTAAGTTTTCCCCAATTTCCGGTGGACTTGATGTTTTTGTCTCATTTCCGGATTAGTGCGGCGAACAAAATGTATAATGTCGCCATGAATCTGGGGAGGGTAGGGGGGGGGGGCATCGTGGTTGTTATTATTCCTCTCCCCAGCTTTACCCCGGGGGTGCGGCGAACAGAGCGCTTTTTAGGGACTGTCTTTTTTAATTTCTGGTTTGTCTATATCTATATTTTTTCGTGTTTATCCATACTAATACCGCTAAATGTGAAAGTAACTCTGTCTGTTTGTTATCGTTTCACTTCTTAAAGAATTTAGGTGAAATTTGGCACACGCGAAAACCATCTCCTAGGAGGAGATAGGATATTTTTAGGATGTCGTTTCTCAAAAGGAAAATAAGTAACCCTTGTAAATTAAAAGGCCCTTTTCTCAACAATACGTGGAGGTATCCAGTTATAATTAATCATTTACTCAAGTCTGCAATCCCTTGGAGTTTTGAATAAATCAAACTTCTAAATTTTCGCAATCAAAACATACGGTCGTTTATTTGATACTCGCAGGGAAATCAAGACCTTTAGGGTACTGCCCGCTGATCTTGAATCATGCAATTTGGCAAGATGTAATTTATAGTATCATAATAGTGAAGGTAAGGGAATAAATCCGAAAACGTTAATTTGTAGCAACATAAAAAATAAGATTAAGTATTCACTTATTTGCTGTAAGTTTCCTGACCACGAGCCATGTTGCTGTATGCCAACAGTTTTCCAACGACAAAGTGAAGTTTGTCCCTAAATCCAGTTTATCTTTTCGTTACAGCAATGTTTGGTGCTTTAGTATTGTTACCTTATTATTTTGGAAAATGTAGTTGTTTGTACGGAACCCTCGGTGTGCGAGTCCAACTCGTACTTGGCCGATTTTTATACCAGGTAGTATGTTACTTTAGTATAATTTCCAACTTTAATGCGAACGAAGCCACGGGCTGAAACTAGTACTTACACAATTTCGTAGACTTTTCGTAGGCTAAAATAATATTTATTACAGTTCCAAACTATCTGTGTCAGATGTGATGAAACGGCGAAATGAACAACTGTACGTTACGTACTCGTAGGCACCTCCCGCTTACTTGTCAACAGAGCGAGAGCCGCACAGAGTGTTTATGACGCACTAGTGTGTAGGGGAACTTGTATGAATTGTGCGGTGTTTACTTACTGGGCACGGGAAACTGAGGAGCAATATCCAGAGTCCGGTGCTCAAGCGTACAGTTGCGGCCAACCCGTGCCGCCTCGCACCGGCCGGCGCCTGTTTGCTCCCGGCTTTATGCGATCCTCCCACTCACGCGATGAACCACTCTCCTTGTATCGAGGGTATTGTCAGACTTCAGACCGCACTTAACAAGACTTAAAAACTTAAAGTGAAGGTTGCACAGTATTATGGTTAACACTAATCCTTGACTGGACGATCTGAGATATAAAATCTCTATACTAATGTGAAAAATATAAAGATCTTATCTGACATACTTTCTTTAAAAATATGTCCACGTTCAGTAAAACGACACCACGATTATTCTTTTCACGCATTTCTGGATAGTGAAAACTCTCATTTAATGGAATAAAAGTGAGATTCTTCGACAGTTTAATTAAATTACTTGGTGGAATAAGGAAAGAATGTGTGGGTGGTGGTGCGGCGTGGCGGGGTGGGTGCGAGGGGGTGGGGGAGGGGGCGGTGATTGATGGGTGGTCGCGCCTCAGCGGCTGCTGCTCATAACAGCAGCCCCGTGCCTGTGCGGCTGTGCGCCGTCACTCCGCGCAAGCCGCCGGCCGCCGGCCGCTCGTTAGTGCCTCATCATCGCTGAAAGTTTCCGATTGGCTCGTTGCGGTAACTTAGTTAGCAACGTGTTGAGCGACAATGAGGCGGCAGTAACAAGTGCCCGGCCCGCACCGGCCCGGACCGGTCCCGGGCAGCGCTTGTGAAGCGATCGCAAGACGGCGCACTCGTCTGTGAGTTTATGCAAATCTGCGGACTACTCACTCAATATTCCAGTAAGAGGCCACAGGTCAATATTAGCATTTGGGATGTTACTTTAGTAATCTCTGAACTAACACGGAGTTGTTGTGGCCCGCCGAGCGCCGCTTGAACATTTGTTCGCCATGGTTGAACAGACTGACAAGAAATTTATTGGTTTTATCGAGCGTCCCTTGCGGCGGCAGCGAGGCGGCGGTAACTTCCAGCTTGATAGACATTGCAGAACACACGAGCGGGACGTGCCGCGCGGCTCCTCTGAACTCGTTGTACTTGAACATAAGAGGTCGCTCGCACTCTGCGCGCTAAATGCTCGGTCTGAGTGCGTTTTTGTGTTCCATGTCCGAGTGGAGTGGAGGACCATTAGATATTCTGCGCACGGTCCGTAATCAGTCCGCGTCGCTCACTGAGCGGCGACGACTCACGACTCACGACTGACGATCTGCAGGCACTCGTTACTGATAGGCGCTCGTTCGTCTCGACGTCGATGCGAATAGAAGTTAAACTGATCGCTTAGTGACCACACTAGTGACGAGAGCGAGCCCACACACACACGCACACATACATATGGCACCGCCATTACGATTGATTCACGCTCATCGCCTACACATTATTCCACATCAGTGAAAGGTCACAAGTGAAGGAACGTTCCCGCGGATTCAGTATAATTGTCTGCTCGATCGGTTCACTTCATAATACAAGTAGGTAAGCATATGACATGCGACTATGTGAGTTCTCCACTCTTTCCAAACAGTGTATGGACAGCCGCTCGCTCATGATTCGATTCCCGCACGGAACTAATATTTGTATGGCCTACTGATAGTCGTTCCGGGCCTGGCTATTTATGTATGCGAGTTTATATATTTGTTAACGCTATGAACCTTCCGCTTCGATGTCTGTTAAGAGTTCCGCTACGCGGATCGTACTTTACGTAGTTCCTCTTAATCCTCCCGCTACGCACCTGCTACGAGTGTCTCTACGTGCTACAAATCTGCTATGAGGGTCCCTACACGCTATGAATTTGCTACGATCCTTACGCGATACCAAATTATGCTACGAATGCATCTACGCACTTATGCTACGAGAGCCACAAAGCGCTACGAATCTGCTACGGGTGCCTCTACGCGCTACGAATCTGCTACGGCTACGGTTCTACGATTGCCAAACTCGTGCAAAAGGCCATTGCGCTCGGGACCTGTTAGAAAGAAATTGAATAACGCTTTTGTTTTTATTTATTATTCAAGCTTTAGTCGGCGCGCCGCCGCTTACTTACTTCGTGCTTTAGTACCAAAATTAAACGAAATCACGGCACAAAGGATCTGCTGTTTTATTCAATTAAGTAAACAATACTCAATTATTTTCACATCACATTATATACTTGATTAGTAATCATTATTTAAGTGTTTCTTGTTATTTTATTTTAATTCAGTGTTTTGAATATGAAGTAAAATTAAAAGCTGTTATTAAACTTTAATATGCAATTAGTTGGTACAGTACGCAGATATTTTGATGTGTTTCTGTTTAACCCATAAGTATACCAATCAACGTTTCAGTAACAAATTAAGTTTGTCTTATTATCCATCATGATAAAATAGGAGCTACAAACAGAAAGGGTAATGAGGCAACCAAGTTGTTAAAGAAGTGGAAGCCAACAAGCGCCGGGCGCAAATCGCGGTCAAGTTAGTTACCGCGTACTCCAGTGCGCTCTAGTTCGCTCCAGTGTGCTCCAGTAAGCGGCTGAAGGCAACAAACCTTTCAAGGAACCGCTCACGATCAGCCTGTTACACTGCTTTAAGTGTTAGTCGTGGTGGCCCAGTGGGTACGACATTGACACCTTTCGTGCTTGAGGTCGGCGGTTCAAATCCAGGCGAATTTTTCAAATTCAATGTACTTTATATGTTTATCTTGGACATCACAGGCAACGGTGAAGGATAACGTCGTGAGGAAATATGGACTTATAGCTAATGTAAGCCTGAAACAGACAAGTCAGAAGCCACAGGCTGGGTTCCCAGAGGCGGCTTTATTAACTCTGACACTAGAGGAGGCCACAGCCCCACACGAAAAAGAAATAAAGAAAGTGTTTGTCGATATCGTGTTATTGTAATAATAACCGTTTGCTACCGGCACTCCATACAATTGCCAGTATGTACTCTTGTGTTGGTATAGTAAGAGTAGGTATGTGAAAAATGAGAGAGAGATTTCTACGAATGTATACCATATTAATTGTGCATTATAATCAAATTCAAATGTTTTCATTCGTAACACACAGGTAAAAGTTGTTGTACAACCAAACAATTGTTTTCGTCAAGTTCCAAACGGTCACTAATGTTGATATCTGAAGTGCTACAGTTTCTACAAGTTGCTCGCTGTACTTACTTCCTTTTACAAATAAGTAAAAATCTTTTTGTCTAATTTTTAGTCAGTACAATAATTTACCAATAATACGTTACGGGAGCTCTGGATAATTCCCTGTGTTGTAGGGTTCAGTCTCGTCCAGACTCTTTCAAGTAATGCAAACATCATACAGCATCATTCAGAATCTGTATGCACATGTATACAGGTAGTTTAACCAATTACACAGAGAAGGAAATTAATTGTAATGTAGATAATAAAACAAAAATATTTAATAACAGAAAAGATTTCTAAGAATAACATAGTTATTGTTACTTAGTACTTATTGACTGACGCATTGGTAAAGTACACCATACGTACGGATCAGCTGAGGTGTTGCGGCGGATTTACATTACATTAAATAAGTGTGAGACTGTTCTGGTTTGCACACGGAGTGCGTCAATATTCGTTTCCCATGTTAGATTCTCATCCATTTGTATTTTGTACTCGTAACTTGTTCGATTTGCTAGCAGAGACAGCTTTCACCATCGACACTACCACAAACAAGTAGTTAGGCTTGCGTTTGACACTAGCTCACCTGACGTAAAGCGTCGATGTGTAGCACATATTTCTACCTATATGAGTCACTTAAACTCATCGACATAGTTTTACAGACGTTCAGGGTTAGTAGGTTATTTTGCAGCCAGATAGCAACCCTCTCAAGTTCTTCCTGAGCAAACACTTCCGCTTAAGTTTTTCGCATAAAAAATGATTTATAGTATCGTCCGCAAAGGTAAAGATGCAGTCATTAAGATTTTCATGAGAACATAGGTCGCTAATGTAGATCACTAACAACGTACGGCTTGGGACACTGCCTTGGGGTAGCCTGAAAAGTACATACGTAACTTATGTACTAAATCATCGCACTACATATACACATAGTACATGTCGTCTGCTCGGAGCCGCCAGGCACCAGCTCGCTGTACACATCTACTTTTGATATCGACGATTCCTATAACCCCGTCAGTGCGTGTTACGCATCCATATCTACTAGTAATGAGGTTCTCACACACGCTATAGCTTTATTATTTCATTCGATGTATTTCTTACCGATGAATCCACCGCAGAACAATAAACTTAGCGATTTATAATCGTATTGTCGACAACTCACGCCTCACGACGGCGCCGGTGACGCTAGAATACTACTTCGATCACATTTCCTGCTGGTGGTTGAACGTTGTTATTACATTGACGTCTCACCTGCTCGCTACACATAACACTCGTTAGTGGAACTGGACACACATTGAACATAATGTAACAATAAATTACAAAACTGGCTCTGCTGAAACGAAACTTATAAAAGTGGGCTTAATCGAGCTACAAATAATATGTTATGTAGCTCGGGTCAGACGCTAACAAAACTGTGCTCGTTAAATCTGTGCGTTTGTAGTGGGCGGGGTGACGGGGTCCCCGGGTGGCGTGCGTCTGCCTGTACGTCGTGTGCGTCGTGTGAGCTTGGGTTAAGAAGCTGGTGAGTGGATTACTTAGCGAGCCGAACATCACGCCAGATTACTTCGCAGGTAAGTCGGTGAGTGCGGCTTTGTGTTCCTTGAGCATTGGCGCAGTTTGTCGCTCTATCTACCACTTGATTTGTCGCTCCGTTCCGCTCTGTTCCGCGGCGAGAAGTGAGCCAGGGGCGCAGATAGTCTCTTCCAGCTGAACTTGACGCGGCAGGCGGCTGCGGGCGACTCATAAAGAAGTACGAAACAAAGTAAAAAGTCGGCGGGCCGCCGCCGCCGCGCCGCCGTCCTCAGGGGAATTTTATTCCGAATTAATTTCACTGTAGAGGAACGTTTTTATTTTTTTCGTTTGTATCCGAGAGCCGAGTGCTGAGTGCGGCTGTCATTGTTTTGATTTAATGCCTTTTGTGTACAGCGCGCCTCTATAGCGCCGCAGCGTTGCAGCGCCGCATGCCGGCGCGCGGCACGTCGGATAACCGCTTGGTCATTCCAATAATTACGTTAAAACTACGGAACAATTTCTGAGTTCGTTGTTGATTTCATTGATAAGTACTGAACAATATTTTTTCAAATTAATCGTACCGTAGCTTAGCTGTGTATAAATTGGTTGTAATATAATTCTGAAATATGATTTGTTAACAAGGCGGCTGACTCGCCTCGCCAGGTGATTAGCGCTCGGCGCGGAGCGGCACGGCGCTGCGCGGCGCCATGTTGCGCTACATTTGTCAATTGTCTTCAATTTAATGTAAATTCGATTCGCCCTTTTATTGCGGAGCGGGATCCAAATTGAGACTTTTTAAATCTCGTTATAATGGACAAAGATGGAAGAAATAAGTCGTAGCGATGTGCTTATCGTTATCTGCATACCTACACTATGTTAGTCTGCGAGTGCTTGTTATCAGTGTCTATAATAGACTGTAGACTAGCATGGCTGAACACTTTATATTATGAAGTGAAGCAGTACGTCCAGCGTTTAGTTTGAACTTCGTTACTCGCAACAAAACAGGATAGGTACTATGGGATGAGGACTTATGAGGGTTATGGTCGGTTTCAGAAATAACAATTTAGAGTTAAGAGCTTTTCAAACCCTTATTGAATACCAAAGTCCAGGTTGCCTGGAAGAGATCGCGGAATGCGATGAGGCCGCCCGTTGTACGAGTCGAGTATATTTTTAGGGTTCCGAAGTCAATAAGGAACCCTTATAGTTTCGGTCTGTCCGTCCGCAGCTTAGCTCAGTCACTCTAAGTACTAGAAAGCTATAATTTGGCATGGATATACGTATTAATAATTCCGACAGTGGTACAATAAAACCATGAAAAACATTTTTTTTGGGGTTCCTCCTATAGACGTAAAGTGGTGATGTTTTTTTTCTCTCGTCTATCCCATGGTGTGGGGTATCGTTGGATAGGCCATTCAAAAATATTACGGGTTTATTAGAACCGTTTTTCTATTCAGAGATCCATTTGCGTAAAATTAAGCTATAAATTGCAAATTTTTGTTAGAGTCAAGTGTCCCCCCCCCTGCAAGCGAAATGGTTGCTCTTAGCTATGTGAAAAAAATCACGGCAGTAGTAAATTTAACGAAATTAAAAGGAAAACTATCACAAATAAGTAGGCTTTACAAGTTTACGAGTAATAGTCGACCAACTTATAAAATGAACTTGGAACAGTAAAAATTTTGTATAAAAGCCATTGAAAAATTACTTAAACAACGTTGTTAGCTGTGTAAAACAGAGTAAATATATGCTTATGAACCATGTAAAAATATACAAAAATAAAATCATAACAAGCTTTACAAGTTTACGAGTAATAGTCGACCAACTTATAAAATGTACTTAAAACAGTACCTTTTTTGTACAAATGTCATTAAAAATTACTTAAATAACGCTGTTAGCTGTGTAAAACAGATAGTAAATATATGCTTATGAACCATGTAAAAATATACAAAAATAAAATCAAAACATCCTTAATAATAATTATATTTAATTAATAATGTTTAAGGTCGAATAACGCATTGGAGTGGACGGAGTCGTTGGCAGTACCGGTCTGAAGTACGCCGCCGCATGCGCGCGGGGTTGTCTATTTTGTGTTAGTGCAGAAGTATTTTCAACGTTTTGTAATCTAAAGTCAAATTAGATTTGATTGCCAAGCAAATGCCGCTACCCGACCATAGGTGTGAGCCGATGAAACCGTTTTAATGTTCATGTAACAACAAAAACCCTCTTCTTAGTCCGCATTATTATGCAACTTCGTAACCCTATTACTGCGCGTGGCCCGACACGCACTTGGCCGGTTTTTTTTATTTTATATTTAAGTTTCTTTTGTTCCTGTATTTTCTGGTGTACAATAAGAATAAGATTGAGGTTTACAGGCTAAAGTAGAGTTTTAGAAATACTCAACTTTTTTTCTAATGATTAATATTGGAGAGTGAGCAACGTGTCACTGTAGGCTATGACGTCACGCCTCAACATGAGTGCACCAATAACAAGTGCAGACATGATCGAGTACTATATTAAATTACGGAAAAACCGTCCTCTCGGTGTCAGCTCGGCCGGCGCGCGGCTCGCGGCGACCGGCGACCGCTCAACGCTCGGCTCTCGGTAATAAAAACGTCAGGTTCAAGTCCCCGTCATAATGGAATGGAATCGGAGACGGATTGATAAACGATATCTCGTAAGAGCGCAGATATTGAATGCCGCCCGACGGCGCGAGTGCCGACTGCGAGGGGGGCAGCTTCGGGCGCGGATTGCGCACATCGCTCCTTGTACTTACATAATAAAGTCATGCAGCGAATGTCGTTGAGCGCTGGCGATTCCATGGTGTCCATGAGTTGACTGTTGCATCACTGGTCAGTGTATTGTGTTGTGCGCCCTTTGACTATGGCCGGGCGCCCCAGCTCCTACCGTGCAGGTGATGCCTACTCAATCCGCTGGAAACTCACGTTCATATAAAGATAGTTTATGAAAGTAGATTACCATAATTTTACAGATTTAATAATATACTATTTCTCTCAGCTCCTTCTTAGGAAGCGGTACAGACAGTATTTAGTAACACACAATGACTTATTTAAACAAGAGCTCAGCGAGGGGGGCGGTGTGCGCGGGGGATGAGCTCTCTCGGTAATATAATATGCGGACGTGGCGCGACTGCTAACCGCCGCCGCCGCCGTTGATAAAAACACACAAACGATGCCCGCAACCGTTTCACTGTATAATAGCTGCAATTTGTAATAGTCGTCACAACATTATTACATCGACGCGATCTTAATGAGCGGTAAGTACTCGAAACAAATAGCTCTCGGAGGGGCGGTGATTCACTCGCTGCTGTACTCCGGACACCGCCTTAATAAAGAATATTAAATGAGTCAGCACTGTGACTGGAATACAGATTGAAATGTGCGTACCAATTGCGACTGATTGCGAGATCATTTATTCGTATCGGAACTGTGCTTGCCAGGTGTCGCGCTCGTGACTCCAAGGGGAGGTTGACCTGCGACCTGGCGGGAGGACAGTGCATCACTGGGTAGCGCTCCGGTGGTGGCCTGAATCGCCGGGACTAGTGCTCAAACATCATGGTATACGCACTCCGGCCGCGGCGTCACTCTACTGCGCCGCATCATCGGCCTGATTAATGAGCTTGTATCGAAACTTTCATAATATTTACAGGCCTCCACTCTTTTAGAACACATTATTTAAATAGATGATCCAATCGGATTCTAATCAATCACACTTAGTTCGTTTTGTGATTGATGTTAGAGCGCACTCGTGCTAAAAGCACTGCGCTATATCCAATAACACGAGTATCATTGTATGCCTATGTAGTATGTACATTGTATGCGTACAGTATGAGGGTCTGGGAGGTAGCGTCGTCAAAGTAACTCAGCGTGAGTGTGCGTGAAGTGCTTCACGGGGCTTCAGTGACCGCTCGCCCGAAAATAACTAAAATGATGGAGTAAGTAAATTAAAGCGCGTCACAAAGGCGGCCGCCGGGAGTTCGTCCCTTTTTGCGCGGTCGGTTGACATGCCGGCGTCGCGTCGGCGACTCATACACTCTAATGAAATTATATGAAGTATTTACTTTGTTTTGTGGCACCGAGATTACCTGTGAGTACCTAGTGAGAGGGTGCGAGGGAAGGGGGTGGCTGTCTGCGGGCGACACGCGGTCGGTAATGTGGCACGCTAATGGCAATTTGAGAGTCGCTTTATAACGTATGTGTCGCGGCGCATCAATGGCGCGGGCGTCGCGTCACTAGCGCGGCGTTACGTGACGACTTCGTCACGCGTCGATTGATAGCGCCTCCTATCACCCTGTTACCGATACATGCCGTTTTTTAGAAAATTGCGGCGCGATCCGGTTACCAGGCAGTACCGTCGGTGTATGTATAGCGAGCCGTGCGCCGCGCTCCGGCGCCGCCCGCCGCCGGGAACTGACGATCCGTCTTCCAACTTTTAGTTCACGTTTAAATACTCAATTAGTTCACGGAAAATTTGCTTACCAACTTGGGCTTTACACAGCTTCATTCGGTCGGATACGGTTTCATTCCCAGTCGTTTAATTAAAAAATAGGGTTTTATTGTTAAACTGAGCGAAAAATAATCGTTGTAAGAGTTTCGTGGGTAGCGTAATGTTAAACGTTATGGTGCGACTGCGTCTGTTTGTTTGTACTGGTTAAATTTAGACTGTGTGTGATTGTGTGACTGTGTGAAAATATTCAGAGTGTGCGATGCCTACCGCACACCGGCACTCGCCTGCGACACTTGGCCCTCAGGCGGTGACGGCGCTGTGTGGCGCTGTGCTCGACTCTGCGGAACACGAGCGGGTCAGTGTCACACATTTTACGGAACATGATGGAGTAGGCTTTCAGTGAGTTAGTGCTGCACGTCGCGCGTCGATCGCAGCGGTCCTTTGAAGCGCGACGCTCAACGTTGTGTGGAACGGCTTCAAATTGCCAATTTGACGTGTCGCATCGCGGGGAATCGGGGATCATCGCTCTTGTTTCATTACAGCACACGTGTCGCTATATGGAGCCCTTTGTGGCGAATTCTTTTGATTTATAAATCGATCATACGATGTAAATTCATATACGGTAATTTCCGAGCTTCAAATATGTATAAAGCCGTACGTTTTATGTGGCCAAGACAAATTTGTACTCCTATCTACATAGGTACCTAATTTTAACCGACCTTAAAAAAAAAAATTCTGGTGGAGGGGGCGGGGGGGAGGGGTTCTTAGTTCGCCAAGTACCTATATTATTATTATTGTACGTTAAGCTCTTAGGGATATGACTTGTATACATCTGTCCCTTACGCACGCTCAAAATAAACTTACTCTAAGAGCTTATGGTTACCCCCCTGGTTTGTTTTCAAGTTGGTCCCACTTTAAAATCGGTTCAGGGGTTATTACTCGTAGTTTATTAAAAACTGTCCGCATGTTGACGTGAAACTTGATGTATTTTTTTGGATAACGACCTTTATTTATTTAACTACACTGGCCTTCAAAATTTACCACACTTTTGAGATTGCAATTTTTCCTAAACTAAAGATGCCAGAGTTTTGTAATGAAAAACCTTTTATAGAGCATTTCATCAAGTTATTTTGAAATTATAGTTTATCATACATTAGTTACGTTTTTAACATAAAAAAGATATTCCCCAACATCACCTCCGAAATCCCTTTATTACCTATGTCAAACCAGCTCGAAGCTTAACATTTTTGTTAAAAATGTTAATTGTTTAGTTTCTATCTTTTTTAGGTTAAAAAAGTTACTAACATTATCTTACTATCATTATAAATGGAAAAGTTCTGATGGATGGATTGATGTATGTTTGTTACTCAATCACGCCAGAACGGCTGAACGGGTCTGGGTAAAATTTGGCACAGAGATAGATTATAGTTTGAAATAGCACGTAGGCTTCTTTTTTAAACCGGTATAAAAAAGAAGCTTCCTGAAGCTTTTACACCTTCAGGAAGCTTTATGTACACTTCAGATTCAAGCATCCCATTCAAAAAAGCTGTGGGTACGTCTAGTTGTCTTAAATTCCATCCTTTCTGTATTGCATGTGCCAGAATTGTTCGGACTGAGGTTATTCTTGCTACTGGAGCATAATGTTTCCCAAAGTCAGAGTCTTCTTTTAGTTGAAAACCCTTTACTACTAGACGAGCCTTTTTCAAGTTATTTTCTTTGGTCTTAAATACCCATTTTGTATCTATAGCTTTCTTGTTTGCAGGTAAATCAGTTTCTGTCCATGTATTCATTTTTTGTAAAGCTTGTATTTCTGTTTTGATGGCTTCTTCCCACCCATTTTCCATAGCTTCTTTAAATGCCTGTGGATCGTCTTCTGTACTTATCAAGCAGTTTGCTTCATACATTTCATATTCACTTAGATGTTTTGGTTTAGTAATTAATCTACCACTTCTAGTATTTTGCCTAGTAATTTCGTGAGTTTTTTGCTCTTCATTTCTCTTACTCCCTTCATTTTCTTCATCTTGTCTCTTTCTTTCTTCTTCATCTTTCTGTTTCTTTTGTTCTTCATCTTTATTTTCTTCAATGTATACATCATCATCCTCTTGTTCATTAATCTGGGCTTGTTGGTACTTAAAGTCTCTTTCATTAAATCTTACATCTCTAGTCACAATAACAGCATCTGTTATAGAATCCCACACTTTATATCCGTTTCTGCCATAGCCTATCATTCTTACTTCTTTTGCTCTTGAATCTAGTTTATCTCTTCTTGGTAGTATTACCATCCATAGCTATTATCTTTAATAATTGTATCGACTGTGGGGAGTTTCCTGACCTAATAAAAAGTAGTAAAATAATACCTTTGTTTAAATCAGGTAGTACATCAGACCCTACAAATTATAGATCTATTTCAGTACTATCTACGTTTAGTAAAATATTTGAGAATTTAATGTTAGAGCAATTGCAACGATTTTTTAATAAACATAAATTATTATATAGCAAACAGTTTGGTTTTACAAGAGGTCGTTCAACTACTGATGCCGGTGTTGAGCTTCTAGGACATATTTATAATGCATGGCAAGATAGGTGCGATGCCTTGGGAATCTTTTGTGATTTGTCCTAGGCATTTGATTGTGTTCTTCATGAAACGCTAATCAGGAAACTCCGCCACTACGGGATCCGGGACAGCGCTCTGGATCTTCTTACTTCATACTTGAGTAATAGGATTCAGAGCGTTGACGTTAACGGAAAAAGATCTCCCGGATCTATAGTAACAATGGGAGTCCCGCAGGGCTCAATTCTTGGTCCTTTCTCGTTTCTTATTTATATTAATGACTTGCCTTATCTCATAAAGGATAACCATGATATAGTATTGTTTGCGAATGATACTTCACTTTTGTTTAAACTTAAACGTCCCTTGGGATAAAAAACAGTTCACGCGCTAGTGTATAAACTATCATTTCAAAGGAATTTGATGAAATTTTCTACGAAACGTTTTTTTATTGCAAAACCCTGACTTCTATAGTTTAGGAGAAATTGCAATTTTAAAAGTGTGATACTAGTTTTGAAGGCCATATTAATTACACATACCTAATTAAGAAGAAGAAAAACAAAACAGGTACAAAGATGTTTTATGACAACTGAATGTAAAAGTGTTTTGATAAAATATACTACTATACGAATTTAACTAACTTCTGTTTCTACCGGCGGCGGCGATCTAATTAAAATTTAGAACATATAAATTGTAGTTCTAAAAACTAAAAAACACGCTTTAATGGTAAATTGAACTAAAAAGTCGCTAATCCTGAAGATCTTGGTAAGGCATTTGGGACAAACAATTTAAACGCGCACGGTAGAATCAACTTTTATTACTTGCAAATTTTAATTTTTGTTTGACTTTCAAAAGTACTTTGGCTTTGACTTTGACTAAATTATTGCATTGTCATCGGTCCCTGATAGGTGTGCAAAGTTTCAAATCAATCCGACGTTTTGAAGTGGATGAAAATCACGTTCAAAGATTCCGTTACATTGATACATAGTTACTTAGATACATACCAAGCTAATAAAAGCGTGTTAAAAAGGGTTCCCTCTATCTGGCAGAGTCTTGATACTCCGATATTTATTTGGCATAACACACTTGGCATAATCATCTTTAAACGACTATTCTTAAAGCATAAAAATTATTTAATATAATTATTTTTTAGCCGAATGTTTGTATGTCCGAATTTACAATGGCTTACTTTTAAGATGGCAGTATTTTATTTGGAATAATTTCACTTGGCATGTTATGAAGATGACATAAATTCATACTGACGATGTAAATAGCGCGATCTCAAAAGTAGTTCACTGGTTCAATGTTAACAATTTACTTCGTAATGAAAAAAAAAACAAATGCATTAAGTTTACCCTGCCTCACGTCAGGCAGGTGAAAACTGATTTATTTATTTATTTTATTTATGTACACACAAAAAACACTTTACAGAGAAAATAAATAATACAGATTGAAGAGCACAAAGGTACTGCTTATTTCATTAGAAATTTCTTCCAGCAGACCTGCGACAGGAAAGTTGGATGATAAACGAAGACACAGTGTGTAGAAAGAATAAGGAAATTTCAAATAGACAAAAATAACTTAATTAATCATATAAATTACACAATACATACCTTAACTTAATAAATATAGAAAATAAAAATACATATAAATATATATACTTAATATATAAAATTACAAGATGGTGGAGAGGTAATGATCTTTGACTAGTTTTTTGAATAAAGATACATTTTGGGAGTCTCGGATTTTAGGTGGAAGTGAGTTCCACAATCGTACTGCATGGACAGAGAAGGAGTGGGAATAGAAATGGGTTTTATGGGATGGGAAATTGAGATGTAGTTTAAGGCAGGATCTGCACAGAGCATCAGCAGGCCGAGTAAAAGAAAAACGATCGCGCAAGTAGCCAGGGTATGCAGGGTTAAAAAGGATATTATATAGGAGACATAATATTCGAGTGTTCCTGCGAAGACGGATAGGGAGCCACTTGAGATCCTTGCGGAACTGAGAGACGTGATCGTATTTCCACTGATGTGTTGATAAAGGGCGAAGAATTGAATCCTGAAAATAGCACAGTATTCTTAGGCTTAACTTTGGATGCTAAGCTTCAGTGGGGCCCACATATAGATAAATTGACAAAAAAGCTAAGCTCCGCAGCATATGCTGTCAGAAAAAATCGTAATTTAACTGATATAGAAACAGCCCGTTTAGTATACTTTAGCTATTTTCATAGTGTAATGTCGTACGGTATTCTTTTGTGGGGAAACGCCGCCGACATCCAGACTATCTTTGTTTTGCAGAAAAGAGCTGTTCGTTCAATTTATAAATTAAGCCCGAGACACTCTCAGAGAGAAATTTAAGGAGATTAATGTAATGACTGTGCCTTCTCAGTATATTTATGAAAATCTTTTATATGCCCATAAAAATATAAAATTGTTTAAAAAATACAGTGATATCCATAACATAAATACTAGGAACAAACACAAATTTGTAGTACCAACAACAAGGCTCAAGAAACTAGGTGGCTCGTTTAAATGTCAATGTGTGCGCTTTTATAATAAGCTTCCAAGCCACGTACAAGTTCTAAATTCAAATCATTCATTAAACGTAAGTTGTGCCAGAAAGCGTTTTATACCATTAAAGATTACGTTGAGGACAAAAAGGCTTGGGATTGAAAATTAATTTTGATTTTTTATATTTTCCACCGTGTATTTTGTTGTTTTTTTTTGGTATTATAAAGGTATTTTTTTTTTTAAAGTATTATATTATTTTATTTTAATTATTGTGAATGTGAAGACTATGTGGAACATTTATTTTTTGTGTTTATTTTTAATTTATCTTAGTTTTTAATCGTGGTCTGGCAGTTTGAGTAGTTTATGCGGCCTACCCGAATGCCCTTTTTTTGGTATTGTTCGTCGAATCGTTGAGCTCCTTAAATTCTGTGTTGAGCTGCTCGGTTATTGACAAATGCGTGCACTGACTGGACAGGTCCACTCAATCTGGCTGGTTCTTTCCTCAAAAGACTATTTCAGACATCAATCTACATGGTCTTCACATGATCTAACCAAGATTTTTTGTCTGGACATTAAAAGAGACTGTGACCTCTGAGTTTGTTTCGGCCTTTCTTCTCAGAGTAGTCAGATAGGAAACGCCGACCTCATCTAGTTTTAAAAATTTGATAGACATGTAAAAGTGTTTGTACAAACCAACTTACAGAAATAAAATCATTTATCATTTATAATATTGTGATTACTTTATGTGGTTGTAAAAGGTATCGATAAATACTACGAAAGAGCTTCCGTGGACTTCTCAATATTAATTAATTGACAAGCCTAATTGATATTTACAAATAAATACCTAGCCTTTCTGAACTTTTATTCATAAAACCCTTTCCTTACACACCGCATAAAAAGGAACTCTAATACACAGTAAATAACTAATAACCATCTTGACATTCAAAGCTTGCTATCTTGGTAGAAATCAATACTTTTATAGAGAGTTCCATTCATGATACTACCTTCTCATACTACTGATTTTGTTCACTCTTCCTTCAATATTCAGTCCATTCTGCTTTGGAACGCGCTTCATCTCGAGATCAGGACGGCTACAAGTCGGTTTGCATTCAAGCGGAAATTGCAGATTTATTTTCAACACAACTAAGAGTTGAGAGAGTCATCTCACCTTCTTCTTTTCTGTTAGTTCATAAATATATATATTTATATAAGTATATATTATATTCAATATACAAGTACGTTTATTTTACCTGTCTTAGTATGTTAATAACACCTTTTTTTAATTTGTTTAAAACAATGCACCTGCCATGTTATCTCTTCACCACCCTTGGTTGACTGGTAGAGAATGCCTAAGGCATTAAGTCCGCCTTTGTACCTTTGTGCATGAAGTCTAAATAAATAAATACTAACACGCGCGTCAATTTTTATTTTGCGATAACTCCTAAGATATTCATTAAAATTATATGGTGTAAAGTATTATCATAAGGTGCATGAAAAGATAACTAACGTATTTAAGTTGATAAAGATTTATACTGTATCTATCTTAATAGCTTTCCAATGACCGCACTGTACGTGACCATTTTTAAAGTGAGAATGGGTCTAGTAAGCTATCATTAAAATATAGATATCGTCTGCCATCGCGGACTTTTCTATAGACCTGTAAAAGAGAAATATCCCACCAAACGTTGTTTTGTTTTTGTTATATCTCAAAGGGAAAACGCTGCCTGATCGGCAGTGTTTTCGATGGAAGCTCCCAGGCGGCTTGACTTTTTCAACAATTATCGTCATTATTCAACCAATTTACACAAAACCTTACTCATAAATTACTCTGTCTATTGGTTAAAACCGCATGAAAATCCGTTTTGTAGTTTTTGAGTTTATCGCGAACAGGCAGACAGGCAGACGCGGCGGGGGACTTTTATAATGCACAAAGTGGCAAAATCAGCGGGACAAAATAAAAACAAAAATAAATGACGACTTTCTTTTTTTAATAAGATTTAATTTTAAAACATTTTGCCTAAAAATAAACCTTTTAAAATAAGTATCGCTATAAATAGTAATAGCATTTAGTAAAAATTTTGTGAGTTACACGAATTAATGGGAAAACTGGAAATTATTGATTTTTAGGGTTCTGTACCTCAAAATGTGAAAAAAGGAAAGATAAGATAAGATCATTTTCTTCTCCGTCTGTCCGTGTTTCACCACCGATTTTCTCAGGAACGGGTGGACCTAGCAAGTTGAAATTTATACCAGATACTGAGGTCTATAGTCTCTATTAGGTGTATAACCTATTAGGTTTAAATCAAGGTCCTGAGTCAACACGATAAAAAGATATAAGAATATTTTAGATTTTCGCGAAAGTACAAGTTCTAGGTCAACCGGAAGTACCCTTTAGGTTTTGGAAACATTTCGTGATTCTAGGTCAACGGGAACTACCATATAGGTTATCGACCGAAAACCTTGACCTAGAATTGTCCAATTTGGCAAAAAGTAAGGTCTTAAAGCACAAATAAAGAAAAAAAAACAAAAACTGTAAATTTGTACCTACATAAAAAATAAGATTTTTAAAATTGATGTGTGGAGACAACAGTTTACGAACGGTAAAGTTAATTTTGTCCCTTCGTTAGAGCAATGTTCGGTTCTTTCATTGTTTATGAACGTCAGTAATAAAAACACTCGCACTAGACGGGTTTCTTTTTTAAAATTAGTTTCACGTCTGTGATTAACAATGATAGATGGGATGGGATCATGGGATATACTATTACACTTTTTAATTCTTATATGAATTAGTTCCTGTTGGATGCAAGTGAAACCGCAAACTAAAGTTAGTTAATAAACAGTGCATTTACGTTGACAGTATAGGTACAAAGCTATACATAATTATATTGTGCGCGGTTGTCACAGTGACAGTAGGGCTCGCTGCCTCGACTTGCTCGCTAATAAAAACGTCGTAATAAGTTTTAAAAGGATATTTCCTGGAACATCACCAGGGGGCGCATCTTGTTGATCAGATTGTCCAGGGCCTGTGCTTCTGTTTCACGGTATGTTGAGTACGCGTTCGCGGCTCACGGCTTGCTGCTAGTACTGCTATACTCGGCTGCATGCGAGCGCAGTTTCCTGGCACGTTTCCTCTTCTGCACTTTCAACATTATAATATTCATTATCGCCTTTTTTAGAAAAAATAAATTATGACATAAAATTTTGACGAGATAAACTGGGCACCATAAAATCGACTTATTTCGGGCAGATAAAGACGTTGAGGAATTTGCTGACGGTATATTTCGTTCGATCTAAATCCGGGTTTATCCAGTTTGTGGGGTAATCGGTGGAAAAATCCTTTTGTAATACATCGTCCCGAGCACCGCGCGAGTAGAGCGACGCTTATAGATAAGTGTGCGAGGGCGAGGGGGCGCGGGGGCGTGGGGGCGCGATTAGCCACTACAATTGAATAAGGCTGGAATGGGCGCGCAGCCTGTGAGCACTCTGAGGGCTGCGAAGCTAAGAATTCGACCCTCCGCGAATGCTTGGCGCCGTCAAAGGGAACGGGAATAAGTAAATTAGACGATATTGTCGCGGCGCTGTAATCCGACCCTCGTCGGAGCTAGCGGAGTGGAGCGGAGTGGTGCGGAGCGGAGCGGTGCGCCCAGACGCGGCGCGGTGTCTGCTCGTCGCTAGATTTATTAGTCGTTTATCAAACATTCCGGAAAGAAGCGTTCATTCAGAACAATATGTTTGCGGTCTTTGCGGTTTGTTTAATTTTTTTTCAGTAATACTTTGTGAATGAAACAGTTTTCTTTGATTACGAACATGTGGTGTATGCCCGTTGTCCCCGTAATCTGTGTCCCCGTCACGGGTACAACGGGACGCCATTGTTAATGTGTACGTACGTATAATATGATTGATCATGATTTTTAATAGGTTGTAGCGATTATTTTTTGGCCGCGTTGCAGCTCTTAGCGAACTATGTATCAGATGAAGCTCGTGTGCGGGGCTGAGGCGGCGCGCGGCGGCTGGTCGCGGCGTCTTGACGCAGCGGCGGCGGGCGCGGCGGCGGCTGCCTTTATAACAGTAACGCGCAAAATGTTCTTTGTAGACGGTCGACTCGGCCGCGGCCCGAGGGTCCTCAATAACGACACAGATAACTACAGCGCTGTAATCCCGGCTCGTTTGGGAATTACGCTAAGATTTAAGTAGACTTAGGAACCGTATCTATTGTATCTCCCAAGTTACGTCGCTTGCAATTGTTTTAACGCTAGCCTGAATCGTTAGCAAGTTAGATGATACAGACAATGACTAAAATAGCGATTTACTTTAAACTAGCTGCCGCCTGCGGCTCCGCTCGCGTTGTATTACTACTTCACCCAATATCTTATTAAATTATAGCCTATGTGTTATTCTGATGTACAATACAATACAGAAATATAGCTTATATATTTCTGTATTGCTTCATCAAAATCCGTTTAGATTTTTTATCAGATTAGGTATGCGCCAGTGCGGCATTATAGCTTAGTAATAAAACAAACGGCACAGGATCGTGGGGATTAGCACAAGAAGTGAGAGGCCAGTGCTCAGCAGTGGGCGAGCTCGTCCGTGGATGATGATGAGGAATCAAACATGCGATACATTCACACATTTAATTTGAAACGCTCTCATATCCTGACCGACTGAATAACATTATGTTATGAGCGAGACGATGTGCGTCTGCGTGCTGCACTCAGAGCGAGGTCGCCGCCATACACTAGGGCGTCACTCTCGTACACGCCTCCGAGTGAACTGCAAATGTGTGCATTTTATATTAAATTGCTGGCGCCGATTCCTTGAAATTAAAAATATTTTACGTACATACCTATTATGAATTATTTCATAATCGATGGAACGCCAACGGCAAATTGTCAAAAGGCAAATGATCCATGAGCCCGATGCGGTCAGAGCCACGCGGCCACTGGACGCCGTGCAGTACCCTGCTGGAGGCCGACCAGCACACGATCACGGCTACGGTGTATATCAGCCCGGGAAGGTCGGCTCGGCTACAAACAACAGCTGTCAGCTGCCTGTTTCGGTTTATTGATGTTATGCCTTATTCCACATTCAATTACATCCGTCGGAGTTGGGGCGAATACAATATGAGTTTGAGTTCATATGTCAAAGGTAAGTAGGTACTTTATTTTTTCATTTCGCTGGCATGAAGTGCCGTTTAATTGAAAAGTTATTTTGGAATGAAATGGAGAGTAATCGTACGATGTGGTGGCGCTGGCAGTGAATAGACAGGCCGCAGTAATGAGCGGCGCACCGCGATTACCGAGGCGCACCGGCCGGCGGCCGGCCGGCACCGCGGGCGGCGCTGCGGCTGAGTACTAGCTAAAATAATAGTTAGGTTGATGGAATCATGGCGGACTGGCCAGACAACATATGACTCTCGAAGTTAAGTTACAGACCCGTCCTAAAGCCAACAAGTTTGGTAAGTCAGAGGCTCTACACAAGTCACACTCTATCAAAGAAAGCGTCGCGATGCGATTAGATTATTACTACACTGTATGGGGTTGTCAGCGCTATCGACACCACACGTGTCCTCCCATACAGTTTGGTAATTCGATCATCGCCATCGCTGACATCGCATTCGATTCCACTAGTGTAGAGCGTCAGCTACCTAATGTTGTTAGAAATAACAATCAGTTATTTTCTCGAATGGCAGATAGACTTAGAAGCAGGCGCCGCGTGATTGTAGTCCGCTCTGTCTTGCTAGCTGTCATTATGGCAAATATATTATATTTGAATTTTTTGTGTTGAGTAATGTAAATTATTTGCATACTATTGTATAGAATCAAGTTTTTGTTTTTTCTAACTGAACAGACAGCTGTGCTGCTGGGGAGTTTGTTGCGCCACTTCTTCTTCCCAGCAAAAGCACTAGGAAGTGGTGAAGGGCGGGCGTTTTTGGGGGACTGTCTTATGTAATTTTGACGTTCGGAAAGTGCTGATTCTCAGCCTAGTTTGAATAAATGACTTTTGAATTTGAATTTGAATTTGTCTGCGCAGGAGTAGGACGGCACTCGGCACTCGGCACTCGGCACTCGTGCACAAGTGAGTTTTGCATGGCTCCCGCTATTTGTAACAAGTTTACCGAAAGTTATTGAAGCAAAAACTGAAAAGTAACAAAGCGTACTATAGTATCAGCGAATTTATGGTAGATTCATGTATTAAAACATATATTTGATTACTTTTAGAGATTTTGATTGATATTTCGCATAGATTTCATGCCATTCCGAATGATTTTAACAAAAATAGTAACATAAACATAATACTGGATCAACGGCTAACCTAACCTAACCGCTGTAATTTTTACAATTATTTCTCGGCAAATCATAAATAAAAGACCTCGAAGTCCAAAGTAAAATTACTTTACTAATGTTGCCACAATTGCTCTGTTCCAACTTTAGTACATGAAACAGAAAGGTAAACAATTGTTTTATTGTTGTTGCTCTTGTCTGCTATCTTAAATAATGTTCTAAGTTTGCCACATTTCTCCGTGAAGCCTCAGCGACTCTGTTGGTCTCCTGTTGTGGGCGTAAATATTATTTTATTGTTACGGTACGGTACCGAGAGCCCAGCAATTGAACGGAACATCATTACGCTGCATAATTAAACGCTTTAATCAGTGGGCGCCGGCTGCGGCCGCCGCGCGCCGTGCGCTGTCCATGAGCCGTCCGACGTCCGCCTCCCCGTGCCGCTGTGGTGCACTACGGTACTAGTTTTTCTTAAACACTATTTTACTGACTGGCGGCTTCACTTTCTTGATCTATTCCATAGGGACTGTGCAATTGTACATCTTTAACAATCTCCTCTCTATAAGCAAAGAATCTCGTCGATCCGTTGTCACTGCTTGTTAGAAGATGTACACTCGCATTTTCAATATGGGTGACTAAGCCTAGCACAGCGCACAGCACGGCACACACACACTCAATGAGTCCGCATTAGTCCAGTGTTCACTAGTGCTGGGCAACAAATAACTATGTTGTGGATTTTGCAACCTATTATAACTTATTGTGCCGTACCTTCCGGTAAAATACCATGTAACCAATACGATGCAAATTTGGCTAGAAATACTTAAATTAGTTGTAGTAAAGTCCTGAGTCTAAATTACTTACATACAGAAATACAGAAAAATATAGCCGTCACGCCTTCAGCCCCGAAAGGGATCTCCCCAGGGGCGGTGTCTGTTACCTGCGTCCACAACTCAGTATTACGTCCAATTGATTGAGATAGGGGACAAATCTATCGCACTTTATTGGACTGAGCCCCAATTCCGAGCTTTAATAGTCTATTTACCTATTGAATTAAATAGGCAATTACGCCTTAAGCCTGCTATTAGCATAGAATAAATAACCCGCAAGCCCGCAGTGCGCGCGACTAGCGGACCACGGAGGCACTCTATGGAAGCCTTTCTTTTCAACAGGCTGCATTCCGAAGTGGCGGCGCGCGGCTCGTTTCACTTGGCCACTTGGTTGCCAGCTCAGGCAGGTGTGAGTTATTAATTATTGACTGCTAAATCTAAGCTCTTTGTCTCGAACAGTGCAGGTCGGCGGCGGCGGTCGGGAAATGTCTGTGTGAGCACACCCGCTGATGAACATGGCGGCATTACACAACTTCGACTAGGAGTAAATGAGTGCGAACTGATCCTGTATGACCTGGTGAAGGTTGCGGGGATCCGCCGGTTGCGAGACGCACGGGACCGGTCAATGTGGCGACGCTTGGGGGATGCCTATGTCCAGCAGTGGACGTCTTTCGGCTGATATGATGATGATGATGATGAACTGATTCCAATGATCAAAATATTTCGTGTCAATGTAATACTGCTTTTTGTTTAATTTAGTTACGAATAACTTTCTTGGTTACCAATTAATTACAAATGACAAAATACGGTTATTATTTTTAAATAGAAATGTATAATCTAATTGATACCGAATCAATTTCTCCCCTTGCCGTTGCCGTTGCCGTGGAAGTTAACTCACAGTTTGATTATTTAATTGAATTAGTAAGTTGCCGGGGGTCTTCATCCCTGCTTCATCTCGGCCGCTATTTAAAGACGATCTCGGAATCACACGGCTGGCTGAACAATAAATGAAGGCTGGCCGTACACCGGCTGTTGTCGCACACCACGGCCGCACACTGCTCTAGCTGGCAGTGCGGTTCATCCATCATCTGATTATAGTGGACAAATGTTGCTCCAAGTGACGAGCAATGGACCGAGATCGGTCCTACTCGCGTCTATTTGACTATTTTATTCCTGGTATATTTGACGTTGAGAAAAAACTTTTCACAAAATATTAACCGACAAGGCGAAAAATAACTTTTTTTTCGGCAATCGGTGTCTTTGGGTACCTATTTTTTTACGTTTTTGATACCGACTGGCGAAAAGAAAGTTATTTTTCGCTTTGTAGTGCTTAGTTTTGGAAGTCGCTTACATTTTTTTTGGTTGTAACGTTTTTAATTTTTTAACCGACTTTCGAAAAAGGAGGAGGGTGTTTTGGTGAGTGGAGTTTTTATGTATGTTCACCGATATCTCCGTCAATTGTGGACCGATTTTCAAAATTATTTTTTTGTTTGAAATAATATGTTTCGAAATTGGTCCCATTTTAATTTGGTGAAGATCTGATGAAGATCTTCGAAGATATACAACAGAACTCTTCAATAAATAACAGCAAATCTCTCGGGATTGCTGCAATCGCATGTCTGTTTATTGTTTATACCATTTCATAACATAACATCACGCCAGTACGCTCTTAAGGCTGTACCCTGACCAAAAAATCAGCATGAGATATGAGCATTCCTATTGGCCTAGCGGCGGCACTGGTGGCGCATGAATTACGGTAGTGAATACGCCCAGCTTTTGGAATAAAATCTTTATAAAATCGAATATTGGTCTTTTGAAAAAAATAAAACTTACAAAATGTTCGTTATCAAATTGTCTATCCACTAGTGTTAGTATAAAAAATAATTAATGAATACTTTACGAGGAGATGCATGCTATCAATAATTATTCCACATTTTTATGGTTTTGTTGGAAGGAGATTAGTGACACATAAATATCTTTAAAAAAAAGTGTACTACAATTTTAGAATCAACATTATGTAGAAATTTAATGTATTTTTATTAATTTATGTTTCTTTTTAAATAAAGAGTAGATAGCTCTTAAAAACTGCACAAAACTCGACTAGCGCGGCGGTTTGCTCGGGGACGCGCCTTAAGGTGTAAGCAGATCTCTCATTTGATCGGTTTTGTTCAAGTTTCATGATATTCGGGTAATCTATTCTGGCGTTATAGGAAACTTACTAAACAACTTGCCTATTAGTGTAACTAAAAAGTGAAAAATAAAAAAGTTTTTACAAAAAAATACTACCGACTTCCAAATAATAAAACTACAAAGTGAAAAATAACTTTACTTTTGGAAGTCGGTGTCCATAACGCAAAAAAATGGTACCTACGAAAGACACCGACTTTCAAAAATAAAGTAATTTTTCACTTTGTAGTTTTTTATTTGGAAGTCGGTAGTATTTTTTTGCATAAAAGTTTTTTTATTATAGGATCGTTTAATGAATTCCATTGAATTCTATAGGGTTAAATCTGTAAACTGTAGTTATTATCCATTTTTATTTAGCAGTAATCCCCGTTTATATTTGCCGAGTGTGCCGCGCCCCGCTCTTCCCGACGACACCTCCTACACCCATCCGACACACAACACAATACATCAGTTCGGTAAACAGTCGCTAACCCTTTGACGACGATCATCAGTACAATCCGCCACATTGTGCTCCGCTGTGGTTTTATTTAATTAGCGCAGCTTTGTGATCAGCCTAAGTAGTGCGTTAATCACGTTACCGCGCTCGCTGCTCGATCACACGCGACGCGCCTACACAATGGCGCCGCCGCCGTTATGTAACTGCATTATGTGTTTGTTTAACGGAGCTCCGCAGTTAATTGGCTCAGCTTGTAATTGGACGTGTTCCAATATGTTTACTAAATTAATTCTCCATCACAATCGACTGATTGAAATCGGATTGTTATGCTGAGCAGCTCCAAAATACACCCCGGGGACCCGAGCGAGCGCCAGCTGTGTGTGCCACGCGGAACACGCCGCGTTTTCGGCGCGGTGCCACTCGCCTCACGGCTGGCACTCGTTTGGAAGTCAACAACTTGATTTATTTCGGTTGTTGAAGTTGACCGGTTGACGAGAGTGCTGGATAATGGTTTATATTTGCATATTAACTGTCCGCTGAAGTTGAAAGGCTCACATCCGTTCGGCCTTCAGTTAAGTTACGTTATATATTTTTTGTGTTGCAATCAATAATGTACAAAAGACTTAAAGTCGTTTTCAATAAAAGTTATAATTCCTAAATTCAAATTATGTTTATTTATTCCTAATAATGTTTTTAATCTTTGTACTACAAAGCTTTTGCTATGAACTTCTCTCAGGCGTCACGTAGATATAGGGCAATATGTTTTCTTCTACCGACTTGTTTTGAGATAGTTCACTTGTTTTGTTTGAAGAAGAAGCATGCAATCAAACATACACCATGCATGCAATAAGCATGCTACAGGCAAGCGATTTTGCAACCTTTTTTTTCTGTTATGGGTTTGCTCTTGACTCTAGTCTAGGTCAGAGGTGACAGAGACAGAGTCGACGAACTAACTTTGAAGAGATTCGGGTTGAATGCGTTCGGAAACACAGACGCAGGTAGTGAGTTCCATTCATTCGCTGTGCGCATTATGAAGAATGTGAAAATGAAGATGGTAAAAGGGGGCTGGTGGGATGAGGTCGTGGAGTTCTTGAGCACACTCACCGAAGTACAGTCTGTAGAAGACCGACAAGCAGGCAACCTTGCGGCGATGAGCCAAGCTGTATAGCTTGGCATCCGCCAGGTCAACGTCGCAAATGAGCCTCTTGGCTCTGCGTTCCACCGAGTCAAGCGCGGCAAGCTGATACTTAGCTGAGCCATCCCAAATTGGCTGCAATACTCCATGCAGGATCGATCTTGCGCTTTGTATAGGGTTAAAAGCTGTCCAGGCGTAAAGTATCGCTTCACTCTATTTAGGATGCTCAGTTTTTTGGCCGCAATTTGGGCTTTGTACTCAATGAAGGCGCCGAAGTTGAGGCTGGATGTCAACTCCATGCCTAGTAGCTCGAGCCGATCAGTCACAGGAACAGACGCACCCCGAAAAGTAGGAGTTTGATCTAAAATACTCCTTTTTGCGGTAAAAAGACACGCCTGTGTTTTGGTGGCGTTAATGGACACCAGATTGTCATCACCACACTGGAGACAAGGCTTAAGGTCTAATCTGTCCGCTCCACCATAACCTTTCTCAAGGAAAGAACTTCATCCACGCTGGTTTTTGCACTGGACAAGTATCTCTCTGAAACAGTACTGTCATCTGCGTACCCAACAATAGCTACCAGGCTGAAGTATGTCATTGATGTGCAACAGGAAAAGAGTTGCAGAGATAACAGACCCCTGAGGAACTCCGGCACAATAGCCATGAAGTCAGAGGAGCAGCCGTCAATGACTACTCGGATCGACCGTTCACTGAGGAAGTCTGATATCCAGATACAAAAACCAGCGGGGATGCCATAAGCAGGAAGCTTACTGAGTAGACTCGCGTGCCAGACAGTGTCAAAGGCCTTCGAGATATCAAGCGAAACAGCAAGTGCTTCGCCGTGTCTCTCGATGGCTTCGCCCCAGCAGTGCGTGACATACACTAGAAGACCGCCAGTTGACCGTCCCCGGCGAAAGCCATATTGACGGTCACTGAGGAGATTGTTATCTTCAAGGTAGGTCAGCAACTTACTGTTCAGTACCCTTTCCATAACTTTGGACAAAATGGAGGAATTGGCGGGGTCTGCACGGTTGCCTTTTTTGGGCATTGGTTGCACATTTGCAAGCTTCCAGGATTTTGCACCGTTCTTTTTACAAGGGAGAGGCGGAACAAGCGAGTCAACACAGGAGACAGTTCTGGCGCACACTGCCTCAGCACTCTCGCTGGAATGCCGTCAGGCCCGCTGACCTTGTCCACGTCTAAAAACATGTATGGAGCTTCATCTTGCTGGCTCAGCCTCAGCCGTGGCGGTGATACAACCATCATCTTCTCAATTCGCGGGCCCCTCCGTGTCTACGTGATTCTAAATTATACTCTAGGGGTAGGGCAGACAAGCCCCACGCAGGCTTCGAGTCGGATTTACAGCGATTCGTTTCTGACACAAAAAAATAAATTGAAAATAATTTAACTACTACCAATTTCACTATAAATGAACATTCGGAACAATACACTTTATATAATACGAAACTTAAGACATATGACATTATTTCATGCAAAATTAGGAGATTCAATTATTATAGAATTAGAACAATAATAAATATTTGGTCGGAGAATAAGCATTGCCATACAACGTGGCAATGCTGCCACTGCTGCCAGTCTTTTGGACACATTACTAATGGACAACGATGTGAAGAAGTTTTTCGACGCCATGTTTTAGTTTAGTATATTTTTAGGTTTAGTTAGTGCATAGATTTAGATTTTTTTTTGAGTTAGTGAGTATAGTTTTTGTTTTAAGTGTATACGTTTGTAGTTTTAGTTTTATTCCTTTAGTACTTATACTTTTCAACTACGTAAGTACGTACTAAGTATTACTACTAAAAGTATTTTTATCTATGTAAATAAATATACGTAGTAAGAATTATTATAGTACTCGATACTATGACAGAATAGTTTTAGAAGTAAAGATAAATATATATATATATAGTAAAGATATTAAGAGTAAAAATAAATCGAATATTTTTAACATTATGGTTACTGAAGTTTAAATACCAAAAGTTTTATGGATAATGACTTTCGGACAAACAACTTTTGAATAAGAATGAGAGTACCGGCAAACATACCTATAGAAGTAAAAGTGAAACTATAGTAACATACCTAATTTAAATAGTAGGTATAACGATTAAAACACAGTGCGGTGTGCGTCTCAAGGTTACACAAAATAGGAAACCAGCTCAACACGTGTCAGGCAAATATACCTGACGCTGATATTCTGCCGGTAAAAACAAGTGCGCACTGACTCTGACACGTGTGTTTCAAATCTAAACCCAGCGTCCATGTTCAGACCCAGATTATGTACCTCACCGACTCGACTGACCAGCTCACCCAGCAGAGCAACGTTGTGTGTTGCTGGCATGTAAGGCGCCGATTCCCTTGAGTAGCTGCTTTTAAAATGAGAATCACGTCAAAATGGCTAGTCGTGATTTTTTGGAAAAAATATATGTTATATAAGACTATTTTCTTAATAATTTGATCTGAGCAAATTTTGAATTTTATTATAATAACATAGTGTAATTAATTTGTAAAGTTATGTCTAAAACGGACAAAAACACGACAATCACACTAAAACCGCTGGGCGTATTTTAATGAAATTGACACCATCTCAAAGACAATTTAATTATCTACATTTTGATCTGAGGCTTTTTTTTTAAAGTCGTAGAATAATAAGGAAAGTACAAAAAACTACTAAATTTTGGGTCGCGCGGGTGTGAAACGAGTGCGCGTTTTGTTCCCTCAAGGTCGTTGGCGTTAGTCGTCGTCTTAATAATTGTCACCGATTTATTTAAACTTATGCCTTAGGATGGATTCCAAACAGTTTGTATTTGGTCTTAGTGGAGATAAGTAGCATACCGTTATTTTCAGCTCAACATGCTATCCTGTCAAGATCATCGTTTAGATCCTTTAACGCAATCTTCTTCTTCTTCATCGTGTCGATGATTCCATTTTTAAATTTTAATTTAGATGTTTAACGCAATGTCACAGTCACTTGGCTTAATGGAAATATAAACTTGTACGTTATCAGCATAAGTATGGTACCTACATTGCTTCAGGCCTAGTATTGAGCCCACCTTGAAGTTGGCTATAATGGCTGCGCAGTACTAAATCTCATATAAAAACAGCACCGCGCATCGGAATGCTAACTTCAGAGCGGCCAAGAAGTTTGGCGAGAACTATACCGTGGACAGCAGGCCTTACTAAGCTGTTCGTATGACTACACGTCACACTACGTAAAAGGTAGCTCTTCTTTAAATTTGGCTCGTTATGAGGGTGACTCGCCGTAACGCTACCGACATTTATATCTTTCCATAATCGAAGACAAAACGTCAAAATATTCAGCATTTTTCTCACAAAGTTGGGATATTTCCAATAGGCCATTATTCGGAGTACTTTTCTTAGAGAATAAGAAATATGCAAGTCACGAAGGTTCTGGACTGGCTTCATAAGTAAGTCGGTGTCTATTGTTGCTTGGCGTCAAATGAGTTGCAAAACGGCGACAGTAATGGATCCGCAAGTGGTCGCTGCGGGCTCCGGCGCGGCGCGCACGTGACGGCGCGATGCTGATTGATGTGCGCCCGTCTGTGCGAGGCTGTAGGCGCTCATATTATGTTCTGTGATGGGACCGCTCCGTAACAACACCGCGAGGGAATCCAATCCCGCAAACGCGACACTACGTGAAGTGTCAACTAGGCGTTTTGATAGTTCTTTAAATAATGCGTGACCACTCGGGCCCCACGAACAAGAGTGTCAATCCCAAACGACTCGAAAATATAACTTCATTTTCCATGGGAATAAAGTCATGCCGTCCGGTCATTTGGCATCGTCGCAAAACCGGCCACAACGCGTTCTGGTTAATTGAAACAGGCCACAACGCGAATTCCTGTTGTGGCTTTCACAATATTCGACCACAACGCGTTCCGGCAGAGCAAAAAAACCAGAACGCCAACAGATGCGACTACAACCCGAATTCGTGACGGACAGGTGGTATTGTTGTGAAGCAACACTTGCCAAGGTGTGTTTTTAGATGTGTCAGTGTTTTGTTTTTAGATGTGTGTGTGTCCTTAACCGGCCGGGGTTATGAAGGATCCAGGTTAAGCATCACTTACGAGGTCCGGTTTTGGATGGGTCAGTGATTTTCCCTTAACCGGCCGGGGTTGGGAAGGCGTCAGGTTAAGCAACACTTACTTAGGTCGGTTTTTGGATTGGTCAGTGTTTGTTTGACCTTGAGCGGCTGGGGTGGTGAAGGCCCCAAGTTAAGCAACATTTACCGAAGTCGGTTTTTCGATGGGTATCGTTTTATAGTATATTTGCGAAATTATATACGAATATTTACAAAATTTGTCAACTTTTCGTCATGGATGTTGTTTTCATGGTTTTCGGGGTCGCCAATGACAATTTTTTTTGGGACAATCCCACCGCACTATTTCCAAACCACTGCAACTGCCACTACTCCTGGAAGCCAGAATCAATACTGGCGACCACCAGAAAAGCGCCGAGGCAATGAAGCTTGACGAAGTGAAGATGTAATGACGATTATGGGGTCAAAACCAAAATTCAAGATGGTGAAAAAGCCGGATGTTTTTATTCGCCGAGACAGACACGTTCTTTGCCACTCCATAGTGCGACTTGGCAAGTATATACCCACCAACCTTAATCTTTGTGTTTCAGTATAGTTTAGTGCAAGTGTATAATACGAATATTCGGTTATATTGGATGTTATAAATAATTTATTTAAATTGATGTCAATATGTTTGGAAGTCGCAGTCAGCTCCGGGGCCAGCTCCAAGTCGACCCTGATATCTGATACCGATATATCACGTTTACAAAAACACGTTCTCGGTTGTTTTGCAGTGTTATGTGCGGCCTTGTCCGTTGTAGCATACTGGCAACCCTAGTCGATTGTCCTCCATGTGAAACGCATTATACAATACTATAACACCCTTACACACTTCACACGAGTTTTTAACAGACTTTCCATAAAGGAGGAGGTTGTCAACTCGGATGTTTATATATATCTTTTATTATGTATGTTCGGGCATATCTTCGTCATATATAAACAGATTTGCAAAATTGATTTTTTTTGCTCGAAAGAAGTTTATTTCGAAATGATACCATTTAAAATTGATAAAAATCTGATGAAGAACGTCGGAGATTTACAACAAAACTCTTCAATAAATGACGGCATATCTATCGGGATCACTGCAATCGCATGTCTGTGACAAATTCAGCTATTTTGAGAACATAATATTTAGCGAATCTAATATTTTGAGAATCTAATATTATGCGAATAAAGGGTTAATTGTTTACACCATTTCATAACATACCGTCACGCCAGTATGCTCCAAACGGGTACGCAGATGTGTACAGTTCACTCTGGTACATTCTCATTCCACTGATTATGTTCAAGTAACATGTTATTCAGTCAGGCATTATAGGTACCTTGCTATAGAACTTGTCAATTATGTGCCACTAAAAAGTTAAAAATAAATATCTTTTTTACAAAACAATACAACCGATTTCCAAAAAATAAATACACTACAAAGTGAAAAATAACTTCAATTTCGGCAGGCAGTGTCAAAAAACGAAGAAACGAAAACAAGAACACCGACTTCTTTAAGATTCAGTTCCTCAAAAGAAAAGAAGGAACCCTTTTAGGATCATTTCTTAAGTTGAAATTGGAGCTGGGAAAAAAGGCAAACTTCTAATACGCAATCAAATGATACGACCTTTTAAGCAGCATATTTTGACATTTTGACACTCGCAAAGGAATCTAAACGATGACCTACAACTTGGCAAGAAACAATGGCCCATAGCACAAGTAAAGCAAAAAGCCGAAACGAGCACTTAGTTGTCCATCTGCTGTGCTTGTCTTTCAAGATCCCTATTCTCAAGAATGCGTGGAGGTACCAAGTTGATGCCTGATTTTGTTTTGATATTGATAAATATATTAAATTTGAAATTGAATACGCTCTATGAAATTTTATGATTATTTTGATGGTGCTTTTCAAACCTTTCTCCTGCAAAATTTAACGGCGTAAGATGACCATATACATTTTCCATCTCTTGAATTCTCTTCCGGATAAGTTTCCGGTGTGTCCGACAGTCCGACGCGCTGGTAGCGGCCGCCCTCTTGCATGATTAATGGCGAGGGAACCCCGCCCCCCCTTCCCCACTCGTGTGCTCGTACGGCAGACAAGGCAGTTCCCTCCACACCGTCACTCAATCTTACTCTTGCAGATTGCGACACCTCGGAGCGCCCACTTGGAACTGGTTTAACGTTGTGGGCTGCCAAATGAAGCGAAAATAATAATTTATTTATGATAGCAATTCGGAAGGCTCGGCCTCCCGGCTGCCTGCACTCGGCTTGTGTTCACGCATCGCGGCGCGGCGGCTACTTACTGCCAATAACTTGGCGCATAAATACCATAAGAAGACGGAAAACCCAAATGTTAGTATTTCCTACGAGGGCTGTGATATTGAAGAAGCTAATAAGGCTAAGTTCTTAGGCATTACAATTGATAGTCAACTTACATGGAAACCACATGTTGAAGCACTATGTAAGAAACTTAGCAAATCCGCATATGCTCTTTTTCAACTCTCAAAGAAAATTAACAGTCAGGCTCTTCTGACCGCGTACCATGGACTGGTTGCCTCTGTTTTGCGGTATGGCATTATTTTCTGGGGGCAGTCCACTGATAGGGAGCTGGTATTTAGGCTACATAAGCGATGCATCAGGTCAATGTGCGGTCTCAAAACAACTGATAGCTGTGTTCCCTATTTTAAATCGTTAAAAATGTTAACTTTGTCTTGTTTATATATAATGGAAACGGCTTTGTGAAATGTAATCCTCATCTATTTAAAAAACTATCAGAAGTTAGAAAAAATCCAACGCGGACTCAATACATCAATCAGATATGTCAAGTAAAATGTAAAACCGCACTTATGAAAAAAAGTTTTTTTGGTATTGCCCCACTTATATATAATAGAGTACCTAATATTATAAAAAATATGACTACATTAGAATTTAAAATGGCGCTTAAAGAATTTTTAATTATGAAAACTTATTACACGATTGACGATTTTCTTAATGATTATTTACTAACTGATTGACATATTATTACTCTGCTTGACATAATTATTATTGCAATCCTCTTATTGATTTATTTTATTTTATTTTTTATTGCTGTGACCACGCTGACATTTTTTAAATTAATATTATATTTTGTTTTTATTTAAATGTATTTATAGGTAGTTTTTGTTAATTAAGTATTTTATATTATGTAAATTTTAAATTATTAATAAATAAAATAATCAATACTAATATTATAAAGCTGAAGAGTTTGTTTGTTTGTTTGAACGCGCTAATCTCGGGAACTACTGGTTGGAATTGAAAAAATATTTTTGTGTTGGATAGTCCATTTATCGAGGAAGGTTATAGGCTATATAACATCACGCTACAACCAATAGGAGCCGAGCATAAATTAAATATGTTGCAAAAACGGGCGTAGGGTAGGTGTAGGGTAGGTGTAGGGTAGGTGTAGGGTAGGTGTAGGGTAGGTGTAGGGTAGGTGTAGGGTAGGTGTAGGGTAGGTGTAGGGTAGGTGTAGGGTAGGTGTAGGGTAGGTGTAGGGTAGGTGTAGGGTAGGTGTAGGGTAGGTGTAGGGTAGGTGTAGGGTAGGTGTAGGGTAGGTGTAGGGTAGGTGTAGGGTAGGTGTAGGGTAGGTGTAGGGTAGGTGTAGGGTAGGTGTAGGGTAGGTGTAGGGTAGGTGTAGGGTAGGTGTAGGGTAGGTGTAGGGTAGGTGTAGGGTAGGTGTAGGGTAGGTGTAGGGTAGGTGTAGGGTAGGTGTAGGGTAGGTGTAGGGTAGGTGTAGGGTAGGTGTAGGGTAGGTGTAGGGTAGGTGTAGGGTAGGTGTAGGGTAGGTGTAGGGTAGGTGTAGGGTAGGTGTAGGGTAGGTGTAGGGTAGGTGTAGGGTAGGTGTAGGGTAGGTGTAGGGTAGGTGTAGGGTAGGTGTAGGGTAGGTGTAGGGTAGGTGTAGGGTAGGTGTAGGGTAGGTGTAGGGTAGGTGTAGGGTAGGTGTAGGGTAGGTGTAGGGTAGGTGTAGGGTAGGTGTAGGGTAGGTGTAGGGTAGGTGTAGGGTAGGTGTAGGGTAGGTGTAGGGTAGGTGTAGGGTAGGTGTAGGGTAGGTGTAGGGTAGGTGTAGGGTAGGTGTAGGGTAGGTGTAGGGTAGGTGTAGGGTAGGTGTAGGGTAGGTGTAGGGTAGGTGTAGGGTAGGTGTAGGGTAGGTGTAGGGTAGGTGTAGGGTAGGTGTAGGGTAGGTGTAGGGTAGGTGTAGGGTAGGTGTAGGGTAGGTGTAGGGTAGGTGTAGGGTAGGTGTAGGGTAGGTGTAGGGTAGGTGTAGGGTAGGTGTAGGGTAGGTGTAGGGTAGGTGTAGGGTAGGTGTAGGGTAGGTGTAGGGTAGGTGTAGGGTAGGTGTAGGGTAGGTGTAGGGTAGGTGTAGGGTAGGTGTAGGGTAGGTGTAGGGTAGGTGTAGGGTAGGTGTAGGGTAGGTGTAGGGTAGGTGTAGGGTAGGTGTAGGGTAGGTGTAGGGTAGGTGTAGGGTAGGTGTAGGGTAGGTGTAGGGTAGGTGTAGGGTAGGTGTAGGGTAGGTGTAGGGTAGGTGTAGGGTAGGTGTAGGGTAGGTGTAGGGTAGGTGTAGGGTAGGTGTAGGGTAGGTGTAGGGTAGGTGTAGGGTAGGTGTAGGGTAGGTGTAGGGTAGGTGTAGGGTAGGTGTAGGGTAGGTGTAGGGTAGGTGTAGGGTAGGTGTAGGGTAGGTGTAGGGTAGGTGTAGGGTAGGTGTAGGGTAGGTGTAGGGTAGGTGTAGGGTAGGTGTAGGGTAGGTGTAGGGTAGGTGTAGGGTAGGTGTAGGGTAGGTGTAGGGTAGGTGTAGGGTAGGTGTAGGGTAGGTGTAGGGTAGGTGTAGGGTAGGTGTAGGGTAGGTGTAGGGTAGGTGTAGGGTAGGTGTAGGGTAGGTGTAGGGTAGGTGTAGGGTAGGTGTAGGGTAGGTGTAGGGTAGGTGTAGGGTAGGTGTAGGGTAGGTGTAGGGTAGGTGTAGGGTAGGTGTAGGGTAGGTGTAGGGTAGGTGTAGGGTAGGTGTAGGGTAGGTGTAGGGTAGGTGTAGGGTAGGTGTAGGGTAGGTGTAGGGTAGGTGTAGGGTAGGTGTAGGGTAGGTGTAGGGTAGGTGTAGGGTAGGTGTAGGGTAGGTGTAGGGTAGGTGTAGGGTAGGTGTAGGGTAGGTGTAGGGTAGGTGTAGGGTAGGTGTAGGGTAGGTGTAGGGTAGGTGTAGGGTAGGTGTAGGGTAGGTGTAGGGTAGGTGTAGGGTAGGTGTAGGGTAGGTGTAGGGTAGGTGTAGGGTAGGTGTAGGGTAGGTGTAGGGTAGGTGTAGGGTAGGTGTAGGGTAGGTGTAGGGTAGGTGTAGGGTAGGTGTAGGGTAGGTGTAGGGTAGGTGTAGGGTAGGTGTAGGGTAGGTGTAGGGTAGGTGTAGGGTAGGTGTAGGGTAGGTGTAGGGTAGGTGTAGGGTAGGTGTAGGGTAGGTGTAGGGTAGGTGTAGGGTAGGTGTAGGGTAGGTGTAGGGTAGGTGTAGGGTAGGTGTAGGGTAGGTGTAGGGTAGGTGTAGGGTAGGTGTAGGGTAGGTGTAGGGTAGGTGTAGGGTAGGTGTAGGGTAGGTGTAGGGTAGGTGTAGGGTAGGTGTAGGGTAGGTGTAGGGTAGGTGTAGGGTAGGTGTAGGGTAGGTGTAGGGTAGGTGTAGGGTAGGTGTAGGGTAGGTGTAGGGTAGGTGTAGGGTAGGTGTAGGGTAGGTGTAGGGTAGGTGTAGGGTAGGTGTAGGGTAGGTGTAGGGTAGGTGTAGGGTAGGTGTAGGGTAGGTGTAGGGTAGGTGTAGGGTAGGTGTAGGGTAGGTGTAGGGTAGGTGTAGGGTAGGTGTAGGGTAGGTGTAGGGTAGGTGTAGGGTAGGTGTAGGGTAGGTGTAGGGCAGGTGTAGGGCAGGTGTAGGGTAGGTGTAGGGTAGGTGTAGGGTAGGTGTAGGGTAGGTGTAGGGTAGGTGTAGGGTAGGTGTAGGGTAGGTGTAGGGTAGGTGTAGGGTAGGTGTAGGGTAGGTGTAGGGTAGGTGTAGGGTAGGTGTAGGGTAGGTGTAGGGTAGGTGTAGGGTAGGTGTAGGGTAGGTGTAGGGTAGGTGTAGGGTAGGTGTAGGGTAGGTGTAGGGTAGGTGTAGGGTAGGTGTAGGGTAGGTGTAGGGTAGGTGTAGGGTAGGTGTAGGGTAGGTGTAGGGTAGGTGTAGGGTAGGTGTAGGGTAGGTGTAGGGTAGGTGTAGGGTAGGTGTAGGGTAGGTGTAGGGTAGGTGTAGGGTAGGTGTAGGGTAGGTGTAGGGTAGGTGTAGGGTAGGTGTAGGGTAGGTGTAGGTTGGTGTAGGGTAGGTGTAGGGTAGGTGTAGGGTAGGTGTAGGTTGGTGTAGGGTAGGTGTAGGGTAGGTGTAGGGTAGGTGTAGGTTTGGTGTAGGGTAGGTGTAGGGTAGGTGTAGGGTAGGTGTAGGGTAGGTGTAGGGTAGGTGTAGGGTAGGTGTAGGGTAGGTGTAGGGTAGGTGTAGGTTGGTGTAGGGTAGGTGTAGGGTAGGTGTAGGGTAGGTGTAGGTTGGTGTAGGGTAGGTGTAGGGTAGGTGTAGGGTAGGTGTAGGGTAGGTGTAGGGTAGGTGTAGGGTAGGTGTAGGGTAGGTGTAGGGTAGGTGTAGGGTAGGTGTAGGGTAGGTGTAGGGTAGGTGTAGGGTAGGTGTAGGGTAGGTGTAGGGTAGGTGTAGGGTAGGTGTAGGGTAGGTGTAGGGTAGGTGTAGGGTAGGTGTAGGGTAGGTGTAGGGTAGGTGTAGGGTAGGTGTAGGGTAGGTGTAGGGTAGGTGTAGGGTAGGTGTAGGGTAGGTGTAGGGTAGGTGTAGGGTAGGTGTAGGGTAGGTGTAGGGTAGGTGTAGGGTAGGTGTAGGGTAGGTGTAGGGTAGGTGTAGGGTAGGTGTAGGGTAGGTGTAGGGTAGGTGTAGGGTAGGTGTAGGGTAGGTGTAGGGTAGGTGTAGGTTGGTGTAGGGTAGGTGTAGGGTAGGTGTAGGGTAGGTGTAGGTTAGGTGTAGGGTAGGTGTAGGGTAGGTGTAGGGTAGGTGTAGGGTAGGTGTAGGGTAGGTGTAGGGTAGGTGTAGGGTAGGTGTAGGGTAGGTGTAGGGTAGGTGTAGGGTAGGTGTAGGGTAGGTGTAGGGTAGGTGTAGGGTAGGTGTAGGGTAGGTGTAGGGTAGGTGTAGGGTAGGTGTAGGGTAGGTGTAGGGTAGGTGTAGGGTAGGTGTAGGGTAGGTGTAGGGTAGGTGTAGGGTAGGTGTAGGGTAGGTGTAGGGTAGGTGTAGGGTAGGTGTAGGGTAGGTGTAGGGTAGGTGTAGGGTAGGTGTAGGGTAGGTGTAGGGTAGGTGTAGGGTAGGTGTAGGGTAGGTGTAGGGTAGGTGTAGGGTAGGTGTAGGGTAGGTGTAGGGTAGGTGTAGGGTAGGTGTAGGGTAGGTGTAGGGTAGGTGTAGGGTAGGTGTAGGGTAGGTGTAGGGTAGGTGTAGGGTAGGTGTAGGGTAGGTCTAGGGTAGGTGTAGGGTAGGTGTAGGGTAGGTCTAGGGTAGGTGTAGGGTAGGTGTAGGGTAGGTGTAGGGTAGGTGTAGGGTAGGTGTAGGGTAGGTGTAGGGTAGGTGTAGGGTAGGTGTAGGGTAGGTGTAGGGTAGGTGTAGGGTAGGTGTAGGGTAGGTGTAGGGTAGGTGTAGGGTAGGTGTAGGGTAGGTGTAGGGTAGGTGTAGGGTAGGTGTAGGGTAGGTGTAGGGTAGGTGTAGGGTAGGTGTAGGGTAGGTGTAGGGTAGGTGTAGGGTAGGTGTAGGGTAGGTGTAGGGTAGGTGTAGGGTAGGTGTAGGGTAGGTGTAGGGTAGGTGTAGGGTAGGTGTAGGGTAGGTGTAGGGTAGGTGTAGGGTAGGTGTAGGGTAGGTGTAGGGTAGGTGTAGGGTAGGTGTAGGGTAGGTGTAGGGTAGGTGTAGGGTAGGTGTAGGGTAGGTGTAGGGTAGGTGTAGGGTAGGTGTAGAGTAGGGTAGGTAGGATAGGGTAGGTACGTAGCCAGTTGACGGGAGCGAAGCCGCGATGGACAGCTAGTCATATTATATTGTAATTCTTATGATCTGCCATTTAATTTTGATATACCAATTATTTGGAATTGTAAACCTTTGCATGCCCATGTGACGGTAAAATATGGAGAACTTTATTGTAAAAACACCTATATACTCGTACTCTACCCATGTTTGCAAAGAAATAAATGATTTTAATTTTGACACTTTTTTTTACAGGTATAGATTAGTAGTTCTACAATGCAAAGAAATTTATTTTGAACAGATAGATTTAGTCGTTTTTAGGGTTCCGTACCCAAAGGGTAAAAACGGGACCCTATTACTGAGACTCCGTGATAGCTAGACAGTAGAAATATTCACAGATGATGTATTTCTGTTGCCGCTATAACAACAAATACTAAAAACAGAATAAAATAAATATTTAAGGGGGGCTCCCATACAACAAACGTGATTTTTTGGCCGTTTTTTGCGATAATGGTACGCAACCCTTCGTGCGCGAATCCGACTCGCACTTGGCCGGCTTTTTTCATGATATCTAGACTGGCAAAGGTCTGTTTATAAAATTTCGCGCGCTCGGTTTCGTCCGAAATCATTATCCATTTCGCTACAAATTTGCAAAAGTGTGTATCCGTACGCGAACTAGCTTCCTACTGCTCATCACAGCATCTATCTCTTCCGCACGTGTTGTCGGTTGATATAAAATGCATTTTAACCCCGCGCACAAAATAGTTCGTGCCGTCGACTGTGTACCGTGTACCGCGGGTGAAGCTGCGGGTAACAGCTAGTCAGTTATAATTATAAAAATATTTAATTGGTTAAGGATTAATAGGTACTCATAATCCGCCTATGTAGCACCTTAGTGCATGAAGATTAAATAAATAAATAAAGGAAATGTAAACATTTGTCATCGTACTCGTGCTGTAACTTTTAACGAACTAATCTCAACAAAAAGGGGTTATAGTTGCTCAATCGCAGCGCACGCTAAATAAATACATTTATAAGCAAACTTTTGAGATCTTATGTTAGATTATTGGCTATTTTTGTAGGGCAATTAAAATATAAATAACATAAATAGCCTATGTTACTCCGAAATTAATGTAGGTAGCCTGCCAAAGGTTTAGTTTAAAGAATTTTAAAATCGGTTAAGTACTTTTTAGAGTTCCGTACCCAAAGGGTAAAAACGGGACCCTATTATTAAGACTCCGCGGTCCGTGTGTCTGTCTGTCACCAGGCTGTATCCCATGAACCGTGATAGCTAGACAGTTGAAATTTTCACAGATTATTTATTTCTGTTGCCGCTATAACAACAAATACTAAAAACAGAATAAGATAAATATTTTAGTAGAACTCCCATACAACAAACGTGTTTTGTTGCCGATTTTTGCGATAATTGTACGGAACCCTTCGTTCGCGAGTCCGACTCGCACTTGGCTGGTATTTGTGTTTATCCATTACAAACAAACTTAAAAACCATCAAATCTTTCCTCTTTATAGTTATATATTTATATTAGTGTACATGTAATTGTAGATTTTTATAGAAAAGAAAGTTTGAGGAACATGGTTCGAGCCACATCACGGCCGCGGCGGCGCGGTACCGCGAATGAGCTAAGCCCAAATTCATTCTCATCCGCTGTAGACGCTCTGGGTTAGGTAGGAATTTTACTATACAATCTATTTTGTTTAACTACGAGCTATTCCATTAGATAGAGATGGGGGCGCGGGCGTTAGGCGAGACATGAACATGTAGCGGCACCAACGCCGCCAATAACGAACTAAAGGCATGACGTCACACAAATCCTGCATCGCGCAAGCAAAGTTTTCGGCGCGATTAGAACACATACAACAGTCCGACAACAACCGTTGGGCAGTTGCCCGGACCAGACACAACACCCGTCTGGTCGGAGGACCTTCCCTTTTCTATGGAGGTTTGTGGACTTTACACCCTGTTCCACCTACCTCCAAAAACACACTCAAAGTTTGCAGCATTTTGCAATAATTGTTCTCTTGATTCGCTCGTAGGTGAAATAATTTACAAGATTTTTTCATTTCCACAAACAAAACAACATCATGGAAAAAGTTAAAAAGAAGTAATTATGTTCGTCGAGAGGAGGCGTACGTACAGTCACAAAGTACTAGAGCGGCGGCGGCGGCGCGCGGTACAGTCGTTCACCGTACCTAAGCTTCTGATTGGAGAAGCACACCGCACCCACCGCCCGCGCGCCCGCCGCCACCCGTCGCCGCCGCCGTGCGGATAATGAAAACAAAGCGGACAAATATTTTAATTAATTGCTGTTTCTTTTTTGTTTCTTGATGACAATTTTGTAATTAATATGTTTCCGCCGGAGCAGGATCCCCTTGGATGAGCCTCCTCTTGGTGCTGTCAAAGTAAGGTCCATACAAGGTGGATATGGGTATGCCAGTTAATATAAAATGTACAGTTTTGCGTAGCGTGTAATAGATTACAAACTTTATCTGCGAATGCGAGTATTCATTTAGTCCGTGTAACACGAGCTCAGTGCTTAGTGCTCACTGATAGCTAACAAACTGTAATGCAAATGGAAGCAGCGAGCGCGTCGCGCGAGCTCACATGTCGCACTCGCGACTCGCGACTACTAATATGCTGTTTTCTTCAATATGAGAACACTATGCATTGCACGTTTCGATTTAAAGAAGCTATTTTGAGTGTGTTGTAGGACTGCTACTGTCTACTTTTAGGGAAAAAAGGCATGATTTTATGTGTAAGTGCTAATTGTGTAAACTCTGAAGCTGACGACAGTGTGTTAGCTAAATAAAATTAACGAGCCACGTGCCGGTGTGCTCTGTCAGCGCCAACACGAATATTGCAATAAAATGCACTGAAAATCATAGCATTTGGTGCTGTGATTTACACATTGACGTAAAGCAGTATCTGTCGAAGTAAACAATGTGAATATAGTAGCCTTGTATAGATAATGCAAATGCCCTAACAGTGTCGCAGTAGGTTTCGTACGTATTTTTTTATCGCCTAACAGCCCTTGCATACCTAATATTTAGAGATTTTAACAAAGACTGCTCCGTAACGGCAATACTGCAGTATTCAAATCCTATAATGTGGCGCTGGTTATCAATCTTTATTATAAAATCTTATCTCAAATACTTAGATATTTTTTTCTAACTTCACTTGTGAAATTGGATTTCTTCAGCATCGTCCTATGTGGATGCTCGTTTTTAGACGTTGTGAGCCACTGTTTTAATGTTCATGTAACAACAAAAAGCCCTCATCTTAGTCCGCATTATTAAGCAGCTTCGGAACCCTATTACTGCGCGTGGCCCAACACGCACTGGGCTGGTTTTTTCTATTTTGAGGTCTGCTTATGGTGGCCAGTTTGATTTTCGAACAAATCTCATTTAGAGACATTTTTTACTTAGTTTTACAAATTCAAATCGCCCTCGGGAGTTTCATACAACTATAATACTTTACTATACGTTGAGATTCCACATTATGTAATTGGACATTATCGAGCAGAAAGAGCAAAACACTAAAAAGTGCTAAATAACTTACGTTTCGGCAGTCGGTGCCTTTGGTACAAAAAAAAAACGGCTAGTGACTCTAGAACAAATTGTGGGATGAGTTCGACAACAATCACAAAAAACTAACAGTGCTTTGTGATAATAAACACGACTACTTTCAGTCTGGTGCTTACCTCTCCGTGAAAGAGCTCTACACAGCTACATGTGCTCTGCTGGTGGACATAACACAGACCGAAGCTATGGCTAAACAAGGCACAAGTAGTCAAGGTCAAGGTGACGAACAACACAATGTCAGCACGGAAGAGAAAGGTATGTGATCCAAAACTGAGAAGCTGATTAATAAGCAACGAACAAACTTTCGAGCCTTTTCAAGAGTCGTACGAGGTATCGACGTTAACACTATCTGTGAAAAAACCGGCCAAGTGCGTGTTGGGCCACGCGCTGTAATAGGGTTCCGAAGCTGCATAATAATGCGGACTAAGAGGGTTTTTTGTTGTTACATGAACATTAAAACAGCGGCTCACAACGTCTAAAAACGAGCATCCACATAGGACGATGGTAACTGAAGAAGGAATTATAAAATCCAACTTTGCAAGTGAAGTTAGAAAATATTATCTATTTGAGTACCACCGCGGGTAGAGGCAAGCGTTTGTAATAAAGATTTATAACCAGCGTCACCTAATAATTTGAATACTGCAGTATTGCCGTTACGGAGATAGTCTTCGTTAAAATCTCCAAATATTTACAAACCGAAAACAAATATTTTTGTATGAGTATTTTCAAACAATTTAGTCAACTACCAAAAAGTAAAATCAAATTATTTAATGATAAGAACAAACAACCTACTTAAAGAAGCTGCAATAAATAATCTATGCGATACGAGCGCGCGTTAGAGCCACGGGGAATGGTAGAGTGCGCGCAAGATAAGTCTGCGCGCGACGGGTGGTGTGCTGTTGTTAAACATGAAATTATTGTAAATCTTTTACTGAATACTTAGTAGTAACTACTGTTGACCATTAAGCTAGATTGACCCGACACAATACCGATGACATTCCGGACGTAAGCCTGTATGAGATTAGGATGGCTCTGAAACAGCTCAAGAACAACAAGGAACCGGGTGATGACGGAATTACGGCCGAACTCCTGACAGCGGGTGGAAAACCAGTACTTAAGGCCCTTCAGAAGCTGTTTGATTCCGTCATACTCGAGGGGAAAACGTCACAGGCATGGTGCAGGGGTGTGGTGGTACTCTTCTTCAAGATGGGTGACAATGCTCTACTGAAGAACTATAGGCCCATCTCACTTCTTAGCCATGTCTACCAGCTATTTTCAAGAGTCATCACGAATCGTCTCGCGCGCAGGTTGACGATTTCCAGCCTCCAGAACAAGCCGGATGCCGTAAAGGCTTCAGCACCGTAGACCACATACATACGCTGCGGCAGGTTATACAGAAGACCGAAGAGTACAACCTGCCTCTCTGTTTAGCGTTTGTGGACTACGAGAAAGCCTTCGATTCGATCGAGACTTGGGCTGTACTGCAGTCTCTCCAACGGTGGCAAATTGACTGCCGGTACATCGAAGTGTTTATACAAAAACGCCACCATGTCTGTTCGACTTCAGGATCAGACCTCGGAACCCGTCCTTCTGCAGCGAGGTGTGAGACAGGGAGACGTCATATCTCCGAAGCTGTTTACCGCTGCACTGGAGGATGTCTTCAAGGTTCTGGACTGGAGAGGGCAAGGCATCAACGTCAATGGCGAGTACATCATTCACCTTCGGTTTGCCAACGACGATTTTTCGGCTGAGACCATGGAGGACCTCAGTACAACGCTCGATGATCTCATTAGAGCTGCCGAAAAAGTGGGTCTTAGGATGAACATGGACAAAACCAAGATGATGTTGAATGCCCATGTTACACCCACACCTATCAAGGTCGGAGACTCTACACTCGAAGTTGTGGGCGACTATGTCTACCTGGGACAAACGATCCAATTGGGTAGGGCCAACTTCGAAAAAGGGGTCTACCGTCGAATCTGACTCGGCTGGGCAGCGTTCGGGAAGTTGCGCGGTATCTTCTCGTCCAACTTACCACAGTGTCTCAAGACGAAAGTTTATGACCAGTGTGTGTTGCCAGTGGTGACATATGGCTCTGAGACGTGGTCGTATACAATGGGCCTTATCAGAAAGCTTACAGTCACGCAAAGGGCAATGGAGACGGCTATGCTCGGAGTTTCCTTGGGTGATCGAATCAGAAATGTAGAGATCAGCATGAGAACCAGGGTTACCAAAATAGCCCGAAGAATTGCCAAACTTAAGTGGCAGTGGGCAGGGCACATTGCTCGCAGAACGGATGGCCGATGGGGCAGAAAAGTTCTGGAGTGGCGACTGCGAACCGGAAGACGTTGCGTTGGAAGGCCTCCCACCAGGTCTATTTCAATTTAAAAAAAAAACGGGCGCCAGATTGTAGCGTTATATAATAAAAATAAAAAAAAACTTTTAACGCAACGAAAACGTATAATTTTGAATTAGAATATAATACAGTTATGATTTAAAGAAGTAGTTTATAAAAACACACGACGGATAAAATTGATTTTTTTTAATTAAAAAAAAAGTTAAATCTGAACGTCTTTGGTGTTTAGGAATACCATATATTAGAATTTAATGTATTATTGATAAGAGACGAGTATGATTGGTTTGCAATCGAATCGTATATCTTAACTTGGTAATTATTAAAACAATTTAGATGGCTTTTACGGCACCAAGTCAATTCGTTATTAGCCGAGTTAATAATAAAAAAAATGAAAGAAGAGAATGATCTCAATACTACAATTGAAATTTACCAACAAATTGGAATATAATAACTAAAAGGGTAACATCTAAGAACTAAACTACGAGTTATCTGATATATCTGGTCCTGGGCTTCACGATGTCGATCAAACAAAATTCTCGTTGGTAGACAGTCTGAATTCCCAAATTGGAAACTGGTTGCTCAAAAGGCAGGATTAGAGGTCAAAGTTTTTCAGGAATGAAGGGGGGGGGGGGTTGGGCGAATTTATATCGCCCTACCGTCTCCGGACGAATCTACAGAAAAATAACGTAAAATGATGACGAGATGCAGGCATAATCTTTTATTTTTATAAATACAACTGGATACCCAATAAGACAGAGGTTTTACCCTCTTTCTCCTGTTAAATTAAACATTCTTAACAAAGAGATTGATACAATGTTAGAGGTCGGTGTTATTCGTCCTCAATTCTTTTTTAATTTCTTTTTCAACAATTTTTGAAGAAGCTGCTGCCACATAACCCTCTTGAGTTATTTGGGTGACGGTGCGTTCAGAAACGCCTAAAACAAAATAACAATTATGCATTATGTTACATGATGCCGGTCCTGTCTCCCTGGTATATTTATGTACCACCCAAGAACCAGTACTGTCAGGCACCGGTAGTACGAAAATTTAGGGAAATTTTAGTATATGGGATAAAAGTTACCTGTCAAATAAGCAACGCGGGCTCTATCTTTGTAAAACGTTACCGTAGGCCCATTATTGTCTTGTTCACTTCTAGAAAACATCCTCGCCAGCACTTTAAATTACTTTTGGCATAATGACGGCGATTATTTACTTCGGAAACTATAAAAACTCCGTATACGTCACTCTATCTTGACACTTGACATAAATGACAAACGTTTAGTGCCGCTTTTGGCCGCGCGCAGACTTATCTTGCGCGCACTCTATGGTTCGTTTCTGGATCCTCCCATTCACGCTCCTTGTTTCTTTCGGAATTTGAAAAATTTTGAATGCATTCACTATTTCGTTCCCGATAGTTGTTATTTAAGTAATTTTTCAATGCCACTTGTACAATTTTTTTACTGTTGCAAGTACATTTTTTAAGTTGGCCGACTATTACTCGTAAACTTGTAAAGGTCTTAGGCTTAACCTTGGATGCTAAGCTTCAGTGGGGCCCACATATAGATAAATTGTCAAAAAAGCTAAGCTCCGCAGCATATGCTGTTAGAAAAATTCGTAATTTAACTGATATAGAGACAGCCCGTTTAGTGTACTTTAGCTATTTTCATAGTGTAATGTCGTACGGTATTCTGTTGTGGGGAAACGCCGCCGACATCAAATTCGTAATTTAACTGATATAGAGACAGCCCGTTTAGTGTACTTTAGCTATTTTCATAGTGTAATGTCGTACGGTATTCTGTTGTGGGGAAACGCCGCCGACATCCAGACTATCTTTGTTTTTCAGAAAAGAGCTGTTCGTTCAATTTATAAATTAAGCCCGAGACTCTCTCAGAGAGAAATTTAAGGAGATTAATGTAATGACTGTGCCTTCTCAGTATATTTATGAAAATCTTTTGTCTGCCCATAAAAATATAAAATTGTTTAAAAATACAGTGATATCCATAACATAAATACTAGAAACAAACACAAATTTGTAGTACCAACAACAAGGCTTAAGAAAATAGGTGGCTCGTTTAGATGTCAATGTGTGCGCTTTTATAATAAGCTTCCAAGCCTCGTACAAGTTCTAAGTCTTAATAAATTCAAATCATTCATTAAACGTAAGTTGTGCCAGAAAGCGTTTTATACCATTAAAGATTGCGTTAAGGACAAAAAGGCTTGGGATTGAGCTGCTCCAATTAAAAATTAATATTGATTTTCTTATATTTTCCAACGTGAATTTTGTTTTATTTTTATTTTTTTGGTTTTCTCGCAATGACAAGAATATTTACTTTTTAAAGTATTATATTACACACACACATCTTCAGCCTATTAATGTTCCCACTGCTGGGACACAGGCCTCCTCTCTGTGAGAGGGAATGGGCCGTAATCCACCACGCGGGCCCAGTGCGGGTTGGTATTATATTATTTTATTTTAATTATTGTGAATGTGAAGACTTTTTTTTTTGTTTTTATTTTTAATTTATCATATTTTTTAATCTTGGTCTGGCATATTGAGTAGTTTTGCGGCCTACCCGAATGTCCTTTCTTTGGTATTGTTCGTCGAATCGTTGAGCTCCTTAAATTCTGTGTTGAGCTGCTCGGTTATTGACAAATGCGTGCACTGACTGGACAGGTCCACTCAATCTGGCTGGTTCTTTCCTCAAAAGACCATTTCAGACATCAATCTACATGGTCTTCACATGATCTAACCAAGATTTTTGTCTGGACTTTAAAAGAGGCTGTGACCTCTGAGTTTGTTTCGGCCTTTCTACTCAGCGTAGTCAGATAAGAAACGCCGACCTCATCTAGTTTTAAAAATATGATAACATGTCGGTTAAAGTGTTTGTACAAACCAACTTACAGAAATAAAATCATTTATCATTATCATTTATCATAAAGCCTACTTACCTGTGATAGTTTTCCTTTTAATTTCTTTATATATACTACTGCCGTAATTGTTTTCACATAGCTGCTTTCACAGACTACTTAGAGATACTACGTATGCTGCTCTAGTCATTGGTCTGAGCACATAGCCAAAAGCAACCATTTTGCTGGCAGGGGGGAGGGGGGACACCTGACTCTAACAAAAATTTGCTATTTAAAGCTTAATTTTACGCAAACGGGTCTCTAAATTGAAAAATAGTTTTAACAGACCCATAATATTTTTGAATGGCCTATCTAACGATACCCCACACCATGGGACAGACGAGGAAAAACACATCTCCTCTTTACGTTAGGAGGTAAAAGAAAAAAAATATATCATGTTTTTATTTTACCATTTTGTCGGCATTATTAATATGTATATCCATACCAAACTACCTTTCTAGTACTAAGCGTAGGTATCTGAGCTAAGCTACAGACGGACATAGCGAATTAGAGTTTCTTGTTGACTTCGGAACCCTAAAAATGGGAAGTGGATTATGAAGAGTGGATTTTGAACAGGAGTACGCGGAGCATGAAAACAATTACGAAGGCCTCAAGAGACTACTCGTAAACGAGGTGGCAACTTCCCACGACACACATCGCTATATCATGTATAGCTTTATACTCATCGTTGTTGTTGGGGCTTCTCTATGGATCAGTCTTAAACTTAAGAAACGCTATCGTGCAGTTCTTCCAGTTAACTACAGAACTGACAACTCGGACCTGGAGCGAGCCATCAGCGAACCATAATCACGGACGAGCCATGACACTTGCTGCGCGCACAAGGTCGATAGAGCAACCTCGCCGGCAAGCTAAATAATTATTATTGTTATTTAGATATGAGCTTGGAACTTTATATTTTTTATTTACATTATTTTATTTACTGTTAACTTTTACATTTCTTTTACTGTGTTCACATTATTTTTGCATGAGGTCTGGTATTTACATTTTACTATTTTTTGTGATTTGGGGGCATGTACGAGCACGTTCGACAATTTTATGCTGACGCCTGCGATCACATGCACTTACCTTTATTCACTATTACATGCGCAATACCGCAGTTACTGTGAGTTCAATAAAGCTGCTTGGTGAATACACAATGTCGGTGTTTTCTTTCACATTACACAAATGAAATCCCGGTACACATCGCACCTCAGCGGCAGGATTCCATACTATTTGCAATAACCAAGCTGTTGTGATTTAATCTTCCCACGATGATTTCGAAGATTCACACATTCATGACGATTTTGTTAATCTTCATAATGACCGAACATTTATTTATTTATTTGATTTATTTAAAACTTCGTGCGCAAAGGTACAATGGCGGACATTTCAGTTCCGAAAGGGAATCTTTCCGATACTGATTGGTTGTTCAACACAAGTCAGACCCGGGTCAACGCTCCGTAGTCGTACATAGCCTTTGTGGCTAACATATGCTACGAGTACTTTGCCCATACAAATATTTGTTGCGTGTAGGAATCCTTTACTATGGATAAATTACTTCGACGCTCTCAAAACGGTGAAGGAAAACATAATAAGGTCAACCTGCATGTTCTAGAACATAAAAAAGCTTTATAGTTTTTTTATTTGGTAGTCGGTAGTATTTTTTTGTAAATAAGTTTATTAATTTTGCACTTTTTTGTTGTACCTGCCTAAAAGGCAAGTTGTTTAGTATCATGAAACTTAAACATAACCGGTGAAATAAGAGATCTGCGTACCCTTTAAGAGCATACTGGCGTGATGTTTTTTATTTTTTTTTTATTTTTTATAGGCTCGCGTTTGACCACTATCTCGTTATGTTATGAAATTGTATAAACAATAAACAGACATGCGATTGCAGCAGTCCCGAGAGATTTGCCGTAATTTATTGAAGAGTTCTGTTGTATATCTTCGAAGTTCTTCATCAAATCTTCACCAAATTAAAATGGGATCAATTTCGGATCATTATTCGGATCATCACTATTTCAAACAAAAAAGGAATTTTCAAAATCGATCCACAATTGAAGGAGATATGAAAAAAAAAACGTGCATATAGTCGCACATAGAACCTCCTCCTTTTTGGAATGTCGGTTAAAAAAAAATCCGAAGACATGATATTCACCACCTCATAAAGAGGCCCGCATGGTAGACGTCGGCCCAGTGCCACTCACGGTGGGGGCTGGTGTTCAGTGCACAGGGATCACTATAAACTGATGAAATTATGCCGTGTACGGAATGAGTAATGAATGGCTTTCTTTCCTTCGATTTGATACGACGAAGAAGAAGATATCAACAAAGCCGAATTATGTAACAAATGTTACACGAAGAGCTTCACGAGCTCATTTCAACCTGTTTATTATAAAAGCAATTACAAGATTTATGAGTTTAAAACAGCAATTATTTGATAAGTAATCATTGCACAATCATGAAATACTGGCAGGTAGCTGCGAACTGTACCTGCGTGCTTCTACAGATTGGGCTCGGCGTGTCCGCACTTGGACTGGTCACAGCGTCACCATGAAGTGGGCGCCGTTGTTCTTAGCGATCCTTATTTACGCTACCAGTGAGTATCCTATTTTATTGATTTAAAAATTCCGTTATGAGTTTAAATGTCATCGCATCAGGGTGGCTGACACGTAAAATTGGGTATTCATCAATATTTTCAAGATCCAACATGTTACGTAGTTCTGTTAATTGTGAGCACTGTAGCCCGTGCGTAGTTGAACAAAAGATGTTTCAAAATTGAGATACTGATAAAAGTTGGTAATGCGTACGTCAAAAAGAGGCTCCGCTAACAATGCCCGTGACTTGTGTACGTGTTCATGTGGGATGTGCTGCAGCAGCGTCGCGGTGGTCAGGCCCCCCTCGTGAGACCGTTACCCGATATAATTATTGCCAGTGAGTCCCAAACTAGATAGTTCGTCTGTATCTTGGGAGTTGGTTACCACTGTTACCAGGGTAGGGACTAGTGTATTGGTGTACAGTATATTATTATGTCCATACACATATGCTGTTGTATATGTATACAGTGCCATTCTAATTTGTTACTTAAATGCATGTAATATAAATAATAATAATACAGTCTAGCAATGCAGGATCGAACGGCGTATCGATGGGGCCAGGGTCATCGGCACACTATGCTGTTTCAGGGAGGGCAATACACGACCACGGGTGATGCGCTTCGTGAGGCGGGCATTTTCGGGGACTGGAATCAGTCCTCGAGAATACATGTCTCGTGTCACGGAGCGCATCGACTTCCTGAAGCAGAAAGTTTGTGCATGGGCCAGCCGTATTCGGCGGTAAAAGTGGCGGGTTGACCGGTATTCGCAGAATCGCATGTTCCAGAGTGATGAGAGGGGGGGTATACAGAACTTGGGCGCGACCTGAACAAAGTGTGACTGACGTGTGCTGCCCGGATGATGTCGCCACGAGTACATTCTGGCGAAGCACCTGGTCGGTATCCGTCTGTCACACTGAGGGTGGCTGGATGCGTGATGTCAAGCGCGTGTGTGATGTTATACCAGAAATGGAAAAAGTAGTAATTAGTCCATCTGATGTAGCCAAAGCAGTTCGTCCACTACCGAACTGGAAGTCTCCGGGACCGGACGGACTGCATAACTTCTGGCTAAAATGGTATAGCAGCTCACACGCGTTTCTGGCATATCAATTCCAGTCATGTTTAGAGTCTGGGTCGCTTCCGCAGTTTTTAACAACAGGCGTTACCCACCTGCTCCATAAGACACGTAGTCCCGCGGAAACCAAGCACTATAGACCAATTATATGCTTATCGACGGTTTATAAGCTTCTTACATCCATCATGGTAGCAAAAATTTATAAACACATTGAAGGTAACTCAATCATGTCTACACTCAGAATGGATGTAGATGATGGGTCCCGCGGCACTAAGGAGCTACTCCTCAACGACATGGCCATAAGCCAGCAGGTTCGTCGATCCCGCAAGTATCTTTCGACATGCTGGATAGACTACAAGAAGGCATACGACTCTGTGCCACATACATGGCTCATGTGGGTGCTGGAGTTGTACAAAATAGATGCCTTCCTTGAGTCATGTATGGGGCAATGGAAGACAGTCCTTCAATATCCGGGATGTCAACCGATTCAGGGGGATGATGAGCCTGTATGGATTAAGCGGGGGATATTTTAGGGCGACAGTTTGTGTCCATTTTGGTTCTGCTTAGCCCTGAATCCTCTAAGTACACTGCTGGAGGATTCAGGTCTAGGCTATCGGTTGAGAAGAGGTGGTCAGGTATATCTCACCTCCTTTACATGGATGATCTGAAACTCTTTACCCCTAACAAATTCCAACTGACGGAGCTACTGAAGGTAACTGAAACCTTCAGTACCTCCATCAAGATGGAATTTGGTGTAAACAAATGTGCAGTGATGCATGAACAGCAAGGGGCGATTATGGAATCCGTGCGAATTCAACTCTCTGATCCCAGAAACCTTAGACACATCTCCTCAACTGAAACTTACAAGTATTTGGGTATGTCGGAAGCGTTGGGCATCAACAGTACTGACATGAAGCAACTGCTGAGGAGAGTTTCTTTGGCCGCCTGAAAAAGGTATTAAATAGTGTTTTGTCAGGCGGAATTAAGGTTACACTAGTCGAAAATTCTTCCATACAAACGTAGTCTAGGGAATATTCCACTGTTTGACAATGTACGTTCAAAATAAAAAGTGATATCAATTTGGCTCATCATCATCTAGCCCTGTATGGAAGCAAAAAAGTAAAAAAAGAAAATATTAGAAAGTTATGAGCGTCGAACATTCCACATTTCGACACTAATTTTAACGCATTTTTTTGCGCAAATAAATACCATAAGAAGACGGAGAATTGCAAATCGGCCTCCATACAGGGAAAGATTAGTAGTTTAACAATGCAAATAATTTTATTTTGAACAGATAGATTTAGTCGTTTTTTCATGATATCTAGACTGCCAAAGGTCTGTTTATAAAATTTCGCGCGCTCGGTTTCGTCCTAAATCATTATCCATTTCGCTACAAATTTGCAAAAGTGTGTATTCGTACGCGAACTAGCTTCCTACTGCTCATCACAGCATCTATCTCTTCCGCACGTGTTGTCGGTTGATATAAAATGCATTTTAACCCCGCGCACAAAATAGTTCGTGCCGTCGACTAGTGTACACTTAAGGTGCGTGCTTTCAACAGTTTGGTCATGCTGGTTTTGATGTACTCTTTCGGCATACTCAAATGGACTCAAACCGAGCTCAACGCCCTCGACAGGAGGGTCCGGATACTGCTGACCGCAAACCGGATGCATCACCCACGATCATCAGTGATGAGACTGTACATCCCGCGGAAGTGTGGTGGTCGAGGCTTTTTAAACGCCAAGACTCTTCACAACTCAACCTCAGAGAATACTTTTTAAAAGCTGAAGTTGGTATGCACCGGGATGTGGTCGCAGTGGACAAGGGACTCACCCCGTTGAACATGGCTAAAGAGAACTGGCGCAAGCCGGTAATACTAACTACTGATGAACGCAAAGAGGTATGGCAAGGCAAGGAGCTACACGGGTGCTTCTATCGGGCTCTCCATAAACCCGATGTACATTTGCCAGCGTCAGTGTCCTGGCTACGTTTCGGCGACCTTTTCGGGGAAACTGAAGGTTTTTTCTGTGCAATTACGGACGAAGTTATCCTGACGAATAACTATCGGAGACATATAATGAAGGACTGTACGGTTGATATGTGTCGGGCATGCCACCGTCCGGGTGAATCCATCAGACATATTATCTCTGGTTGTTCTCGTCTGACTAACGGTGAGTACTTACACAAGCATAACCAAGTGGCCAGGATTATTCACCAGCAACTTGCTTTGAATTACAATCTAGTGGATTCTGAGGTATTGTATTACAAGTATCTGCCCGACCAGTTCTCGAAAATGACCATGTCACGTTGTACTGGGATCGGTCTATCATCACTGATAGGGCTATTGTTGCCAATAAGCCGGATATAGTGGTGATAGACCGATTAGCGCGCCGCACAGTGATAATCGATGTCACCATCCCGCATGACGAGAACCTCGTGAAAGCTGAGAAAGAGAAACAAATCAAGTGTCTCGACTTAGCACACGAGGTTGTCGACATGTGGAATGTGGACTCGGCGATCATTGTGCCGATTGTCGTTACGGTCAACATCCTGATGTCCAAGAGCCTCGACGACCATCCGTCGAGGCTGTCATTGCGCGGTTGAGTCAACGGCCTGATACAGAAGGCAGTACTCCTCGATACGGCTTGCATTGTGAGGAGGTTCCTGTCTCTGGAGTCATAACCACCGGTAGCTTGGACCCTGCTCCCGACACCGGCGGACTACCATTATTTTTTTTAATGTTTTTGTGTGATTTGTTTTTATAAATAAATAGTACATGGGCGACCTAGCTCTGCTCGGGTGAAAATAGAGAAAACAACGTTTTTTTAAAATGAAACCTAGCTAGATCGATCCCCGAAACCCCTGCATAATAAATTTCATGAAAATCGTTGGAGCCGTTGCTGAGATTCAGAATATATATATACATATATACAAGAATTGCTTGTTTAAAGGTTTTAGATAAAAAAATGTAAAGATTAAATGTGTACAAGATTGAATAAACGACATAATAATACCAATATGTAAGTGTCCACTGCAGAATCACCACGTTTGGTCAAGGCGACTTCAAACTTATATTAACTACTCGTACTATAGAAATTCAGGTTTCTGCACGATGTTTTCCTTCCCCGTTGTCAGCGATGTCCAAGATAACCTTAGAAAGTACATGTACGAGTAAACCCGTACACAATTGTTTCATTTTATGCTGACATCGACGCGCAGCGAATGAATAAAAATCACACATTTGAGTAAGCGTTTAGTAGTTGCATAGCATCGTTGTTGGGTTGACTTGACTCATTCACCGTGGGTCGATCATCTATCAGTTTTAGGGTATTTAACTCAAAACACAATTTGAACTTAGATCAGTTTGTCATTTTAAATGTACCTTACCCGTACATTTTTGGTCCTCCGAGCCGAATGTCGCATGTGTACATTACAGCAACTGCGTTTCACTAGTGACGTCACACGAACTAGTAGTGACAGTGTTTGTACTGCTGCGATGTTCTGCACTACAAGGTTGCAATCAGCAGGGGTCAACAGGGATCCGCATTTCCCCGATGACGAAAAAACAATGTGTTTCTAACTTGAAACCTTGCCAAAACTGCTTATATGATCATAAAGGCAAATAATGCTTATCAAAAAAGCGTTGCCTCGAATGCAACACATTTCAAAACACATTGCTTCATGAATCATATTCAAAAGGGTTGTCAAAACATGGAGGTAATTCTACACAGCAAAACAACATCCGTTATAATCAGGAACATGAAAATCAAGGCAACACGCACGTGACAAAATAATTATTTGATGCAAGAAATTTTGCTTTCAACTGCACTGCTAAAGGTTCAGAAAGCAGATGGGATATATCTGATCATGATGACAGGGCTCAACAATGTCTCTCATCACAGAGAACGCTGCTCAGCTATAAGGATTGAAGCGATCCAAGTGTGACGGCATAATCACAGGCATAGGGGAAACAGAAAACAGTTGCAAAGGAATTATGAACTTGAACTGTACGAGTATGTCATGCTTTACATCACCAATAACCTAACCAAATATTTACCATCATACTCATTCCCGAAAATAGTTTGCACATTTCTGGATAATTTAGAATAAGCAGATCCTGAGTACAACATCAGCCGACCCATAGACATTTCATTGGGTGCGGACGTATATTCGAATATTATTTTAACGGGCTTGTGCAGATTAAGCGAATCATTTTCGCTTGTTCAAGAATCTTATCTGGGTTGGATATTATGTGGAAATATCAAAACTAAACTAATATGCAACATCGTGCCATTTGATTTAGATAAATTAGAGCAATTCTGGGAGATGGAAGATATTACAGAAGAAAAATCACTATCATCAGAAGAAGTGCATTCAATACTACGACAACAACAAATCGGTTGGATGATGGAAAATTACCGCGAGACTGCCACTTATATCACAATTTGAGAAGATATAGGAGCAGTCCAAAAATAAGGCTGTTGCTCAAATCATTCATTTAGAAAAGAAATTGCATAAAAACTATATAATAATTAACATAATAATAAAAATATTTAAGCCTAACGGGGCCTCTACGAGTTGGCTTCGGCTCCTGGCACGCCTTTCAAAAGACCACGACCCTAAGGCCCTTCATCATCATCATCTGCCTAGCCTTTTCCCAACTATATTGGGGTCGGCTAAGGCAAGGAAAGGCCAGGCCAGGACCTAAGGCCCCTAAACACAAAAAAAAAACTATTATTCGCCAAGTTAATAAAAATGTTTTGAGCCCTCACTGCTCAAAACATTTTCTTCTTGGTCAATTTGCTCTTCAACTTTCGCGAAATCAATGAATCTTCAATTTATAGCAATAAAAATAACAATTGTATCGATTTTTGACTAAAACACTCTTTACCGTACACTTCACTTAACCAAACTACAAACAATCAAAATCAATCTCTAGTTTATGTTTATTTTAGTTTAAAAGGGGACCCCCTCTGCATCACAAATATTATAATAATATAGACCCATCGCTTCATGTGATGGCGCTTCAAATGCCACCTAAATACAGAACAAAGAATTATTCTAATATGAAATTAATGTGACAAACTGTGGTATGCTCGTATAACTTGAGATACCTATCGCTACAATTTTTATCTCAATCTATGAACAAACAATTTACTTAAAATAATTTATCTTAGTTTTTGGGGCTTTCAAGGTATGGCATTGCCCCACAATGCCCCCCTCTAGCTACGGCCCTGGCTTCATGACCTCATGTAAACGGGACCCAATTTACAGCAAGACCTTTAGTCTCTTATCATTAAATGGACAAAAATTGGTTGTCTGTAAAGTCGGTTTATGGACGATAGTTTAACGTGACAACGTCACATTTACATAACGTTACAATTAACGTCATTGTAACTTAACGATTATAACGTTACATTGAGCGTAACGTTACATTGAGTCATCCTTTTTCGTACGTGCAGCCGGCGTTCATCGGCTAATATAAAATAAATGTTTAGGCAGATTTGGGTACACCCAGAAGATCAACCTTTACAAAAAATTGTTTGTCTGTAAAGTCGGTTTACGGACGATAGCTTAACGTGACAACGTCATAACAAAACATTGATGAAATGATTGCATACTTAACGATACAATTAACGTCATTGTAACGTTTCATTGAGCGTAACGTTACATTGAGTCATCCTTTTTCGTGCGTGCAGCCGGCGTTCATCGATTTATTAGACGTTGTCACGTCAAAAATGTGTGGCGAGATAACTCGTCACAAAAAATACTAGAATAATAAAAATATAAAATACCAAAAGCTGCTCCATTTCTTATGATGACTTTGAGACAATTAGCGGCTGATGAACGGGATAAATTCCCAGAAGCCGCCAAGGTAAAATAAAACTAATACTTCATTAAAGGCGTTTTTAATTACTCTAGATTTAGATTTTGATCAATAAATTAATTTTAAATATTCATTAAAATATGTTTGGCAGAATGAATATTTTGCTCGTGCCTTTTTGCGTAACGATGTGACAGCTATTTGCACATGCGCAGTAGATATGCCCGAGGAACTATTAGTTAATCTGTGGATATGCTGAGCGCCCTTGAATAAGCCCGCCATTTTATTAATTTCTTGCTTGGTTCAGATATTTTTTTTTATTTCCTCGCACAATGCATAGTAAAATGTTGTATGATATACGTACGTAAGATGATTGCCGACTATTGTCATGCCATTTTTCCTTCAGAGATTTTTACATTTGAAGGATTTATTTTACACACGTTGGATCTCAAAGTATTTTTTTTTGATTACTTAAATAAATCATGTTTGTGTAATTATAACTGTTTGAACGACCGTGTTTTTTGCGGTAATTCAGGTGTTCTAAGAGTACGTTTGCTTTTCAATTGAAATTTTTCATTAGTTCTTTTCGTATCCTTTATTTCCTCCTTTTTTTCCTTTGCCATAGGCTGAGTTCCTGTATAAATCTTATTTAATCATTCGACTATACACCATCAAAGGCTTGTCTCGAGGCGAGTCACGTTTCCTGTTGACGATATAGACTTGGTATGTAACTTATTTTTTTTTGTCTTCAGCTACTCTGTTATAAAAGATTATGCCTGCATCTCGGATAACCATGTTACGAAGATGTAGATTCGTCCGAAGACTGTAGGGCGATCTAAATTCGCCCTCCCCCCTAATTCCCGAAAAATTTACCTCTATTCCGGCCTTCTGAGCAATAAACTTCCAATTTTAAAACCAATAAGGTCTATGTATGTCTTTCTAGGGCTTCCCTTCCCGGCGTTTCCATTCACGTCTGCCTTGTAAATACCTTTCGTTAGTCGCCTTTCATTCATCCTCTCAACATGGCCAAACCATCTTAACATACTCTTTTCAATTTTAGTCACTACATCTTCTTTTAAACTACAACGTTGTCTTATTAAATCATTCCTCAATCATTTAAAGTTACACCACACGTACTTCGCAAGGAAGTCATTTCTACTGCATTAATCCTACTTTGCTTTCATGGTTTCTGGGGTCGCTATATACGAAACTAGCTATTCCCCGCGGCTTCGCTCCCGTGGACCAGCCCACAGGACCCGTTTTCGGGATAAAAAATAACCTATTTTACTCAGGAATAATGTAGCTTTCTATTGGTGAAAGGTTTTTTTAAATCGGTCCAGTAGTTTCGGAGCCTATTCGGTACAAACAAACAAAAAAAATAATCTTTCCTCTTTATAATATTGGTATAGATGACATTCCAAGATGGCGCCGACCAAAATTTTTGAAACATTTGTCATGCGTGTCATTTTTATGGTTTTTGGGTCGCTAGATACGAATATGGGGTCAAAATTAAATTCTAAAATGGCACTGACCAAAATTTTTGAAACTATCATCATGGTTTTCTGGGTGCCTAATTGTTTTTTTTTTAATGTTCAAAGTATATATCGCAGAGTTTAAATTACATTATTAAGAACCAAAGAAGCTGTTTATGAGTTCGGAATAATTAATTCTGAGACAAACAATACTTACGAAATAATGATAAAACTGTGAGTTTTACATTCAAGTGATACAAAAAGGAAAAACAATATCTTTAAGTACTTGATAATACAGGAGTTAGGTACATCAAACTAAAGTACATACTCATAATGTGTAATTTGCATAAAATGCTTTTTTAGCTAACGTTCTCAGTTTAGGATGACGTGTCTTCTTAGTTATATTATTTATGTTGTTATATTCGTCTTTTAATATTGAAAGTTTGGTCATGTTTTGTATTGGCAATATTTTGCAGTAATGAAATAGTTCAGAATAATCATTTTGTTCTTATTTTAAGGGGTACAATATTTTTGAGTATACGTTGTTGTAGTTTGTAAATTAAATTAGTTCTATAAGTTCTCCCGTAGCTACTGAGTCCATAACTTATTATGGAGTCAGCTAGGGCTAGGTACAATAGTCTTAGGGTTTTGTATGGCATTTTATGTTTAAGTATAATTATTCGGCCCAAGATAGATCTTAATCTATCACATATATAGTTAATGTGGGGAACCCAAATCAATTTGTTGTCGATTATGAGTCCAATGTACTTGTGTTCTGTGACGAACTGTATTGATGCACAGCTACAGTTTTTGGTACATACAGCGTGTAGGCAGTCATGGATATGTGCCTTGATGGAGGGTGTGTAGGTGGCTTTATTATGTGATGAATGTATGTGCATGGCTTTGGTTTTATCGGCATTTATGACGAGACCGACATCGTGCGACCATTTACATAATAATTCAAAGTTAGTTTGGCGAATACGCTCGGCCTTTTTAATATCTTTATCAGCCACCACAATGCAGGTGTCATCGGCAAACTGGTATACGAAACCTTCTCCTATGGTATTTCACATATCGTTGACGTACAGTAGGTATTCAGTAGGCCCGAATATTGACCCCATATGTGAATATGGAGTCAAAATGAAAATCCAAGATGGCACCGACCGAAATTTTGAAACTTTCGTCATGGGTGTCGGTTTCATAGTTTTCTGGGTGGCTAATTGTGAATATGGGGTCAACATGAAAATCCAAGAAGGCACCGACCGAAATTTTTGAATCTTTCGTCATGGGTGTCATTGTCATGGTTTTCAGGGTGGCTAATTGTAAATATGGGATCAAAATTAAAATACAAGATGGAGCTAACTGAAAGGAGGAAACCCATTTTGTATAAAGAAATGTACTGACCAAAACATTTGTGTGTCCCGATAAAAACACTTTTATTTGATTATGTTACCATAATTAATTACACGTACCAACTTTAGTCGATTTTCATTGCGGGAGTTAAGAGATATTTAACAAAATGTGTAACTTTTTAGGTTATAGTAAATTCACAGCAATATCAAATCAAATAATTTATTTAAATAAAAACAGAGATTGTAGTACATGGGGCATATACAAAGGTCAATAAGTAAAAGTTTATACCATAACAATTACTATCATGTGGGTGAAGTTCTGCTTTCCTAGGTAAGTTACAGAATAACCTGTATTAGGGATTAACAGTCCCTGTCCCTTACAAAATATTGAAATGAAACTAGTACAAAAAAATCTAATACTACAGTATGTAATTTAGAAGTTATTTAATACTACAACAATGTTTATTTTTGAGTGTATTTGTGTGTGTGTATATAAAAGTGTGTGTATTATGTGCGATTGTTTGTGTGAGTGTTTGTAAATGTGTGTGATTGTATGTATGTGTGTGTGTGTGTTCATGTTTAGTTTGATTGTTAGGTCTTGTTCCTCAACCTGACATGATGAAACCGAAAAGTAGCTCTAAGTCAGCTTATTTAATATTCGTATTCGTTAGACATTTTATCAAGTGCTGCATTCGTTAGACATTTTTTCAAGTGCTGGTAAGATATATAATATTATTCTTATTTACCGGTGTTGATATATTGTCAGGAATCCTCGGCATAATATTATGTCTACGCATATATGGCGCCAACATCAAAAAACAATTGAGACCATATCCTTGTCGGAAATGACAAATATAAAGTCCTGTCTTATTAAGCACTATTTTCACAAACACACGGTGGTGTTGTATTGATAAGATAAGTATTTAGTAACGGGGGAACGAAAATCTCAACTCGACGCAACAAAACATACTAACAAATCAAATGAAAAGACGACTACTGTCACTGTCAAATGAAATGACTGACAGTTATAGGCATGTTACCCATAGATTTAGATTTCTTTTTCTATTCAATGTTACCAAATCTATACTATATAATATAACCTTATATTTTTTATTATATTATAAATTATACTATATAAAACTGCATTACCACTGACTGACTGACATAATTGTTCTCCCAGATGGTGGATGGGGAGGTGGGTATATTTTGACAGATTCGTAAACAAGTGACTCTCGCGAGTTTGGGAAAAGTCCCAAACCTCCCCTTTTCCTCCCCCCTCCTCCCCCCCTCTATCGTATCTCGGAAACTAAGGTACCCGTAGTATGTTTTTTTTACGGATTCGTTTAGAGGAGGCTCGAAAAAGTAAAGACCATTTTTCAAAGTTGACCCCCTCGCCCCCCTTCTCCCCCCCTTTAAGCGGATCTCGGAAGTTGAGAGACTTGGAACATTTCTTTTTTCAGATTCATATAAAGGGGCAATGCTATAGTCACAAACATACCATTTTTCAAAGTTGACCCCCTTGCTCCCCTTCTCCCCCCTCCCCCCCGTTTTGGCAAATCTTTTTTTTTTGTTTTTTTTTACGGAATCGTTTAGACGAGGCTCGGAAAAGTAAAAATCATTTTTCAAAGTTGACCCCCTCGCCCCCCTTTCCCCCCCCTTCAAGCGGATCTCGGAAGTTGAGAGACTTGGAACATTTCTTTTTTCAGATTCATATAAAGGGGCAATGCTAAAGTCACAAACAAACCATTTTTCAAAGTTGACCCCCTCGCCCCCCTTTCCCCCCCCGTTTTGGCGAATCTTTTTTTTTTGTTTTTTTTACGGATTCAGCGTAGGGATCCCGAGTGGAGCGAACCTACGAGACCGAGTGCAGCGCAGGGGGGAGGTGGCGAGCGAAGCGAGCCGGCGACCTCCGTAGCGTAACGAAGGTTGAGTGGGTGAAGCGAAACTCAGTGCCTGGCGACGACAAGCAAACATTAGGGTTATGTTTTTTGGAACAAAGTGTAGGATAGGTGTAGGGTAGGTGTAGGGTAAGTGTAGGGTAGGTGTAGGGTAGGTGTAGGGTAGGTGTAGGGTAGGTGTAGGGTAGGTGTAGGGTAGGTGTAGGGTAGGTGTAGGGTAGGTGTAGGGTAGGTGTAGGGTAGGTGTAGGGTAGGTGTAGGGTAGGTGTAGGGTAGGTGTAGGGTAGGTGTAGGGTAGGTGTAGGGTAGGTGTAGGGTAGGTGTAGGGTAGGTGTAGGGTAGGTGTAGGGTAGGTGTAGGGTAGGTGTAGGGTAGGTGTAGGGTATGTGTAGGGTAGGTGTAGGGTAGGTGTAGGGTAGGTGTAGGGTAGGTGTAGGGTAGGTGTAGGGTAGGTGTAGGGTAGGTGTAGGGTAGGTGTAGGGTAGGTGTAGGGTAGGTGTAGGGTAGGTGTAGGGTAGGTGTAGGGTAGGTGTAGGGTAGGTGTAGGGTAGGTGTAGGGTAGGTGTAGGGTAGGTGTAGGGTAGGTGTAGGGTAGGTGTAGGGTAGGTGTAGGGTAGGTGTAGGGTAGGTGTAGGGTAGGTGTAGGGTAGGTGTAGGGTAGGTGTAGGGTAGGTGTAGGGTAGGTGTAGGGTAGGTGTAGGGTAGGTGTAGGGTAGGTGTAGGGTAGGTGTAGGGTAGGTGTAGGGTAGGTGTAGGGTAGGTGTAGGGTAGGTGTAGGGTAGGTGTAGGGTAGGTGTAGGGTAGGTGTAGGGTAGGTGTAGGGTAGGTGTAGGGTAGGTGTAGGGTAGGTGTAGGGTAGGTGTAGGGTAGGTGTAGGGTAGGTGTAGGGTAGGTGTAGGGTAGGTGTAGGGTAGGTGTAGGGTAGGTGTAGGGTAGGTGTAGGGTAGGTGTAGGGTAGGTGTAGGGTAGGTGTAGGGTAGGTGTAGGGTAGGTGTAGGGAAAACAACACGCGAGCTGCTTGCAGCTCGCGCACCAAGCAAATACTAGTTATAATATATAAAACTGCATTACCACTCACTGACTCACTGACTCATTGACATAATTGTTCTCCCAGATGGTGGAGGGGGAGGTGGGTATATTTTGACAGATTCGTAAACAAGTAACTCCCGTGAGTATGGGAAAAGTGCCAAACCTCCCCTTTTCCCCCCCCTCCTCCCCCCCTCTATCGTATCTCGGAAACTAAGGTACCCGTATTTTTTGTTTTTTACAGATTCGTTTAGAGGAGGCTCGGAAAAGTAAAGAACAGTTTTCAAAGTTGACCCCCTCGCCCCCCTTCTCCCCCCCTTTAAGCGGATCTCGGAAGTTGAGAGACTTGGAAAGCCAAAGAATTTATAAGTTCAATAAATTAAGCTAACTTATATATAATAATAACTGCGCGCAGTATTTTTATTAAAAGCAATTTTATAAAAGCTTACTTTTATTTTTGGTCATACACACTGCTGTTAAAAGCGACATCTGGTGTTCGATTATGAAACTACGGACAGTGAGCGGTTGTTGGTGTCAGTTGGTTATGACACCAACTAGGTGGCACGACTTATCAGGATAAAAACTTGTCTCCAAGTATTGGTACTGCTCTACGCATGCTGCACCACAGCTCCATGTGCTATCCATTTTTTTTCCTAGCATATTATTCACAAAACATCAAATCAGATTCATATAAAGGGGCAATGCTATAGTCACAAACAAACCATTTTTCAGAGTTGACCCCCTTGCCCCCCTTCTTCCCCCTCCCCCCCCCCGTTTTGGCGAACCTTTTATTTGTTTTTTTTACGGATTCAGCGTAGGGATCCCGAGTGGAGCGAACCTACGAGACCGAGTGCAGCGCAGGGGGGAGGTGGCGAGCGAAGCGAGCCGGCGACCTCCGTAGCGTAACGAAGGTTGAGTGGGTGAAGCGAAACTCAGTGCCTGGCGACGAATGCAAACATTAGGGTTATGTTTTTTGGAACAAAGTGTAGGGTAGGTGTAGGATAGGTGTAGGGTAGGTGTAGGGTAGGTGTAGGGTAGGCGTAGGGTAGGCGTAGGGTCGGTGTAGGGTAGGTGTAGGGTAGGTGTAGGGTAGGTGTAGGGTAGGTGCAGGGTAGGTTAAGGAATACTTCTCAAAAACACGACAAAGCCGCGAGCTGCTTGCAGCTCGCGCACCAAGCAAATACTAGTTATATTATATAAAGCTGGATTACCACTCACTGACTCACTGACTCATTGACATAATTGTTCTCCCAGATGGTGAAGGGGAAGGTGGGTATATTTTGACAGATTCGTAAACAAGTAACTCCCGTGAGTATGGGAAAAGTCCCAAACCTCCCCTTTTCCTCCCCCCTCTTGCCCCCCTCTATCGTATCTCGGAAACTAAGGTACCCGTATTTTTTGTTTTTTACGGATTCGTTTAGAGGAGGCTCGCAAAAGTAAAAACCATTTTTCAAAGTTGACCCCCTCGCCCCCCTTCTCCCCCCCTTTAAGCGGATCTCAAAAGTTGAGAGACTTGGAACATTTCTTTTTCCAGATTCATATAAAGGGGCAATGCTATAGTCACAAACGAACCAGTTTTCAAAGTTGACCCCCTTGCCCCCCTTCTCCCCCCTCCCCCCCCGATTTGGCGAATCTTTTTTTTTTGTTTTTTTTTACGGATTCGTTAAGAGGAGGCTCGGAAAAGTAAAAACCATTTTTCAAAGTTGATCCCCTGGCCCCCCTTCTCCCCCCCTTTAAGCGGATCTCGGAAGTTGAGAGACTTGGAACATTTCTTTTTTCAGATTCATATAAAGGGGCAATGCTTGAGTCGGAATCATTTTTCAAAACTCCCCACTCTCCCTCCCTTCATCCCTCCTCTCCCCAACCTCCCCTACCTAATATCGGTCGTCGAAACCTGTATGGTGGGAGTGGGCCAGGCAGCGTAGGGACCCCGAATGGAGCGAACCTACGAGACCGAGTGCAGCGCAGGGGGGAGGTGGCGAGCGAAGCGAGCCGGCGACCTCCGTAGCGTAACGAAGGTTGAGTGGGTGAAGCGAAACTCAGTGCCTGGCGACGACAAGCAAACATTAGGGTTATGTTTTTTGGAACAAAGTGTAAGGTAGGTGTAGGGTAGGTGTAGGGTAGGTGTAGGGTAGGTGTAGGGTAGGTGTAGGGTAGGTGTAGGGTAGGTGTAGGGTAGGTGTAGGGTAGGTGTAGGGTAGGTGTAGGGTAGGTGTAGGGTAGGTGTAGGGTAGGTGTAGGGTAGGTGTAGGGTAGGTGTAGGGTAGGTGTAGGGTAGGTGTAGGGTAGGTGTAGGGTAGGTGTAGGGTAGGTGTAGGGTAGGTGTAGGGTAGGTGTAGGGTAGGTGTAGGGTAGGTGTAGGGTAGGTGTAGGGTAGGTGTAGGGTAGGTGTAGGGTAGGTGTAGGGTAGGTGTAGGGTAGGTGTAGGGTAGGTGTAGGGTAGGTGTAGGGTAGGTGTAGGGTAGGTGTAGGGTAGGTGTAGGGTAGGTGTAGGGTAGGTGTAGGGTAGGTGTAGGGTAGGTGTAGGGTAGGTGTAGGGTAGGTGTAGGGTAGGTGTAGGGTAGGTGTAGGGTAGGTGTAGGGTAGGTGTAGGGTAGGTGTAGGGTAGGTGTAGGGTAGGTGTAGGGTAGGTGTAGGGTAGGTGTAGGGTAGGTGTAGGGTAGGTGTAGGGTAGGTGTAGGGTAGGTGTAGGGTAGGTGTAGGGTAGGTGTAGGGTAGGTGTAGGGTAGGTGTAGGGTAGGTGTAGGGTAGGTGTAGGGTAGGTGTAGGGTAGGTGTAGGGTAGGTGTAGGGTAGGTGTAGGGTAGGTGTAGGGTAGGTGTAGGGTAGGTGTAGGGTAGGTGTAGGGTAGGTGTAGGGTAGGTGTAGGGTAGGTGTAGGGTAGGTGTAGGGTAGGTGTAGGGTAGGGTAGGTGTAGGGTAGGTGTAGGGTAGGTGTAGGGTAGGTGTAGGGTAGGTGTAGGGTAGGTGTAGGGTAGGGTAGGTGTAGGGTAGGTGTAGGGTAAGTGTAGGGTAGGTGTAGGGTAGGTGTAGGGTAGGTGTAGGTTAAGTGTAGGGTAGGTGTAGGGTAGGGTCAGGGTAGGTGTAGGGACAACAACACGCGAGCTGCTTGCAGCTCGCGCACCAAGCAAATACTAGTTATTATATTATATAAAGCTGGATTACCACTCACTGACTCACTGACTCATTGACATAATTGTTCTCCCAGATGGTGAAGGGGAAGGTGGGTATATTTTGACAGATTCGTAAACAAGTAACTCCCGTGAGTATGGGAAAAGTCCCAAACCTCCCCTTTTCCTCCCCCCTCTTGCCCCCCTCTATCGTATCTCGGAAACTAAGGTACCCGTATTTTTTGTTTTTTACGGATTCGTTTAGAGGAGGCTCGCAAAAGTAAAAACCATTTTTCAAAGTTGACCCCCTCGCCCCCCTTCTCCCCCCCTTTAAGCGGATCTCAAAAGTTGAGAGACTTGGAACATTTCTTTTTCCAGATTCATATAAAGGGGCAATGCTATAGTCACAAACGAACCAGTTTTCAAAGTTGACCCCCTTGCCCCCCTTCTCCCCCCTCCCCCCCCGATTTGGCGAATCTTTTTTTTTTGTTTTTTTTTACGGATTCGTTAAGAGGAGGCTCGGAAAAGTAAAAACCATTTTTCAAAGTTGATCCCCTGGCCCCCCTTCTCCCCCCCTTTAAGCGGATCTCGGAAGTTGAGAGACTTGGAACATTTCTTTTTTCAGATTCATATAAAGGGGCAATGCTTGAGTCGGAATCATTTTTCAAAACTCCCCACTCTCCCTCCCTTCATCCCTCCTCTCCCCAACCTCCCCTACCTAATATCGGTCGTCGAAACCTGTATGGTGGGAGTGGGCCAGGCAGCGTAGGGACCCCGAATGGAGCGAACCTACGAGACCGAGTGCAGCGCAGGGGGGAGGTGGCGAGCGAAGCGAGCCGGCGACCTCCGTAGCGTAACGAAGGTTGAGTGGGTGAAGCGAAACTCAGTGCCTGGCGACGACAAGCAAACATTAGGGTTATGTTTTTTGGAACAAAGTGTAAGGTAGGTGTAGGGTAGGTGTAGGGTAGGTGTAGGGTAGGTGTAGGGTAGGTGTAGGGTAGGTGTAGGGTAGGTGTAGGGTAGGTGTAGGGTAGGTGTAGGGTAGGTGTAGGGTAGGTGTAGGGTAGGTGTAGGGTAGGTGTAGGGTAGGTGTAGGGTAGGTGTAGGGTAGGTGTAGGGTAGGTGTAGGGTAGGTGTAGGGTAGGTGTAGGGTAGGTGTAGGGTAGGTGTAGGGTAGGTGTAGGGTAGGTGTAGGGTAGGTGTAGGGTAGGTGTAGGGTAGGTGTAGGGTAGGTGTAGGGTAGGTGTAGGGTAGGTGTAGGGTAGGTGTAGGGTAGGTGTAGGGTAGGTGTAGGGTAGGTGTAGGGTAGGTGTAGGGTAGGTGTAGGGTAGGTGTAGGGTAGGTGTAGGGTAGGTGTAGGGTAGGTGTAGGGTAGGTGTAGGGTAGGTGTAGGGTAGGTGTAGGGTAGGTGTAGGGTAGGTGTAGGGTAGGTGTAGGGTAGGTGTAGGGTAGGTGTAGGGTAGGTGTAGGGTAGGTGTAGGGTAGGTGTAGGGTAGGTGTAGGGTAGGTGTAGGGTAGGTGTAGGGTAGGTGTAGGGTAGGTGTAGGGTAGGTGTAGGGTAGGTGTAGGGTAGGTGTAGGGTAGGTGTAGGGTAGGTGTAGGGTAGGTGTAGGGTAGGTGTAGGGTAGGTGTAGGGTAGGTGTAGGGTAGGTGTAGGGTAGGTGTAGGGTAGGTGTAGGGTAGGTGTAGGGTAGGTGTAGGGTAGGTGTAGGGTAGGTGTAGGGTAGGTGTAGGGTAGGTGTAGGGTAGGTGTAGGGTAGGTGTAGGGTAGGGTAGGTGTAGGGTAGGTGTAGGGTAGGTGTAGGGTAGGTGTAGGGTAGGTGTAGGGTAGGTGTAGGGTAGGGTAGGTGTAGGGTAGGTGTAGGGTAAGTGTAGGGTAGGTGTAGGGTAGGTGTAGGGTAGGTGTAGGTTAAGTGTAGGGTAGGTGTAGGGTAGGGTCAGGGTAGGTGTAGGGACAACAACACGCGAGCTGCTTGCAGCTCGCGCACCAAGCAAATACTAGTTATATTATATAAAACTGCATTACCACTGACTCACTGACTCATTGACATAATTGTTCTCCCAGATGGTGGATGGGGAGGTGGGTATATTTTGACAGATTCGTAAACAAGTAACTCCCGTGAGTATGGGAAAAGTCCCAAACCTCCCTTTTTCCCCCCCGCTCCTCCCCCCCTCTATCGTATCTCGGAAACTAAGATACCCGTATTTTTTGTTTTTTACGGATTCGTTTAGAGGAGGCTCGCAAAAGTAAAAACCATTTTTCAAAGTTGACCCACTCGCCCCCCTTTTCCCCCCCTTTAAGCGGATCTCGGAAGTTGAGAGACTTGGAACATTTCTTTTTTCAGATTCATATAAAGGGGCAATGCTTTAGTCACAAACAAACCATTTTTCAAAGTTGACCCCCTTGCCCCCCTTCTCCCCCCTCCCCCCCCGTTTTGGCGAATCTTTTTTTTTCAGTTTTTTTTACGGATTCGTTTAGAGGAGGCTCGGAAAAGTAAAAACCATTTTTCAAAGTTGACCCCCTCGCCCCCCTTCTCTCCCCCTTTAAGTGGATCTCGGAAGTTGAGAGACTTGGAACATTTCTTTTTTCAGATTCATATAAAGGGGCAATGCTATAGTCACACACAAACCATTTTTAAAGCTGACCCCCTTGCCCCCCTTCTCCCCCCCCCCCCCCCGTTTTGGCGAATCTTTTTTTTTGTTTTTTTTACGGATTCAGCGTAGGGATCCCGAGTGGAGCGAACCTACGAGACCGAGTGCAGCGCAGGGGGGAGGTGGCGAGCGAAGCGAGCCGGCGACCTCCGTAGCGTAACGAAGGTTGAGTGGGTGAAGCGAAACTCAGTGCCTGGCGACGACAAGCAAACATTAGGGTTATGTTTTTTGGAACAAAGTGTAGGGTAGGTGTAGGGTAGGTGTAGGGTAGCTGTAGGGTAGGTGTAGGGTAGGTGTAGGGTAGGTATAGGGTAGGTGTAGGGTAGGTGTAGGGTAGGTGTAGGGTAGGTGTAGGGTAGGTGTAGGGTAGGTGTAGGGTAGGTGTAGGGTAGGTGTAGGGTAGGTGTAGGGTAGGTGTAGGGTAGGTGTAGGGTAGGTGTAGGGTAGGTGTAGGGTAGGTGTAGGGTAGGTGTAGGGTAGGTGTAGGGTAGGTGTAGGGTAGGTGTAGGGTAGGTGTAGGGTAGGTGTAGGGTAGGTGTAGGGTAGGTGTAGGGTAGGTGTAGGGTAGGTGTAGGGTAGGTGTAGGGTAGGTGTAGGGTAGGTGTAGGGTAGGTGTAGGGTAGGTGTAGGGTAGGTGTAGGGTAGGTGTAGGGTAGGTGTAGGGTAGGTGTAGGGTAGGTGTAGGGTAGGTGTAGGGTAGGTGTAGGGTAGGTGTAGGGTAGGTGTAGGGTAGGGTAGGTGTAGGGTAGGTGTAGGGTAGGTGTAGGGTAGGTGTAGGGTAGGTGTAGGGTAGGGTAGGTGTAGGGTAGGTGTAGGGTAAGTGTAGGGTAGGTGTAGGGTAGGTGTAGGGTAGGTGTAGGTTAAGTGTAGGGTAGGTGTAGGGTAGGGTCAGGGTAGGTGTAGGGACAACAACACGCGAGCTGCTTGCAGCTCGCGCACCAAGCAAATACTAGTTATATTATATAAAACTGCATTACCACTGACTCACTGACTCATTGACATAATTGTTCTCCCAGATGGTGGATGGGGAGGTGGGTATATTTTGACAGATTCGTAAACAAGTAACTCCCGTGAGTATGGGAAAAGTCCCAAACCTCCCTTTTTCCCCCCCGCTCCTCCCCCCCTCTATCGTATCTCGGAAACTAAGATACCCGTATTTTTTGTTTTTTACGGATTCGTTTAGAGGAGGCTCGCAAAAGTAAAAACCATTTTTCAAAGTTGACCCACTCGCCCCCCTTTTCCCCCCCTTTAAGCGGATCTCGGAAGTTGAGAGACTTGGAACATTTCTTTTTTCAGATTCATATAAAGGGGCAATGCTTTAGTCACAAACAAACCATTTTTCAAAGTTGACCCCCTTGCCCCCCTTCTCCCCCCTCCCCCCCCGTTTTGGCGAATCTTTTTTTTTCAGTTTTTTTTACGGATTCGTTTAGAGGAGGCTCGGAAAAGTAAAAACCATTTTTCAAAGTTGACCCCCTCGCCCCCCTTCTCTCCCCCTTTAAGTGGATCTCGGAAGTTGAGAGACTTGGAACATTTCTTTTTTCAGATTCATATAAAGGGGCAATGCTATAGTCACACACAAACCATTTTTAAAGCTGACCCCCTTGCCCCCCTTCTACCCCCCCCCCCCCCCGTTTTGGCGAATCTTTTTTTTTGTTTTTTTTACGGATTCAGCGTAGGGATCCCGAGTGGAGCGAACCTACGAGACCGAGTGCAGCGCAGGGGGGAGGTGGCGAGCGAAGCGAGCCGGCGACCTCCGTAGCGTAACGAAGGTTGAGTGGGTGAAGCGAAACTCAGTGCCTGGCGACGACAAGCAAACATTAGGGTTATGTTTTTTGGAACAAAGTGTAGGGTAGGTGTAGGGTAGGTGTAGGGTAGCTGTAGGGTAGGTGTAGGGTAGGTGTAGGGTAGGTATAGGGTAGGTGTAGGGTAGGTGTAGGGTAGGTGTAGGGTAGGTGTAGGGTAGGTGTAGGGTAGGTGTAGGGTAGGTGTAGGGTAGGTGTAGGGTAGGTGTAGGGTAGGTGTAGGGTAGGTGTAGGGTAGGTGTAGGGTAGGTGTTGGGTAGGTGTAGGGTAGGTGTAGGGTAGGTGTAGGGTAGGTGTAGGGACAACAACACGCGGGTGTAGGGACAACAACACGCGAGCTGCTTGCAGCTCGCGCACCAAGCAAATACTAGTTATATTATAAAGCTGAAGAGTTTTGTTTGTTTGTTTGAACGCGCTAATCTCAGGAACTACTGGTTGGAATTGTAAAATTATTTTTGTGTTGAATAGTCCATTTATCGAGGAAGGCTATAGGCTATATAATATATAACATCACGCTACAACCAATAGGAGCCGAGTATAAATGAAAAATATTGCAAAAACGGGCAAAAATATTCCTTTTTGAGAGCCTTTGTTGCGTGCGCTGCGTAAACGGTTTAAGTTACGCAAATATAATGTATGATGGAATTGTTTTTCTTTAAAAGTTCAGAAATTTTTGTCGGCGCCATCTTATATTTTCATTTTGACCACATATTCACAATTAACCACCCCGAAAACTATAAAAATGACACTCATGACGAAACTTTTAAAAATTTCGGTCGACGCCTTCTTGGAATTTTATTTTGACTACAAATACGCATATAGCGATTCCGAAAACCACCACACACCGAACAAGCCCTTACATATCAAATTGTTTCATTTTATGCTGACATGAAACAATTTGATTAAGCGTTTAGTAGTTGCATAGCATCGTTGTTGGGTTGACTTGACTCATTCATCGTGGGTCGATCATCTATCAGTTTTAGGGTGTTTAACTCGAAACACAATTTTAACTTAAATCAGACAAATGCTTAAGGGTACACTAGTCAACGGCACGAACTATTTTGTGCGCGGGGTTAAAATGCATTTTATATCAACCGGCAACACGTGTGGAAGATATAGATGCTTTGATGAGCAATAGGAAGCTAATTCGCGTACGAATACACACTTTTGCAAATTTGTAGCGAAATGGATAATGATTTAGGACGAAATCGGGCGCGCGAAATTTTATAAACAGACCTTTGGCTGTCTAGATATCATGAAAAAACTACTAAATTTATATGTTCAAAATAAAGTTATTTGCATGGTTGAACTACTAATCTATGCCTGTATGGAGGCCGTTTTGCAATTTTCCGTCTTCTTATGGTATTTATTTGCGCCCAAAAATGCGTTAAAATTAGTGTCGAAATGTGGAACTTTCGACGCTTATAACTTTCAAATATTTTCTATTTTTACTTTTTTGCTTCCATACAGGCCTAGATAATGATGAGACAAATTGATATCACATTTTATTTTGAACGTACATCGTCAAACAGTGGAATAATCCCCAAACTACGTTTGTATGGAAGAATTTTTGACTAGTGTAACCTTAAAGCTCCAAGAGCAAATTTTTGCAAGATATTTTTAATGTTTAGGAGAAACAGGTTCTACATTTAGGTCACGTGTTTATCTCATTAACGTGTAACTCAAACAAATAAATACAAAAAGTGTGAAAAAATACTCTAAGAACTTCGTGAGGATACCTACTCGGTAAAACGAAACGATTACAAACAAAAATAAAACGATTTTAATACTTGTGATGTAGTGATTAATACAGTGATCCCGGGGTCCATTCCGAGTGGGTCCAGATGACCAAAAACTCAATACAGGGTGGCGCAAAAGTTATCACCCGATCTTCTTTGGATGTATTTTTTTTATGAATGAAATGTTTTGGTTCTGCTTTTGGATAATGTTTATTTGGTGTCTTAATGTTTTTTTCCATTTTGTCGAGAAAATGATACGTCTAAGTGGTCGTCGCCAGATTTGATAACAATTCAGGGCGAATTATGGCACTTTCCATCACTCTTGCCAGAACTTCCGGTAGATATAATCTTTGAGGGCTTCAAGAGTCTCAAACTTGTTGACATCTACTCGTGACTTAAAAAAACCGACAGAAAGAATCCTGGAACATTTAAATTGTTATGCAGTATTAAACAAGTGACTGGCAAACAGCAAAGTACACCTTTTTTGTAGTTTTGTGATCCGCTACATGCCTTAATCTTTTGAATATATATATTAGTTTACGAATCCTATTAACGAGAATGTCTATGTGTGGTTTAAAAGTTAGTGTCTGATCCATATATACTCCAAGATATCTAATGGTATCCGTTCTCTGTAGGGGTGGGCAGAGGCAAGGTGAAGGGTCCAGGTTGGTACAGGTGTGAGCAATAACATTGAGAGTTGCTGGTGGAATAAGATTTCTCCTAGGCGTAAAGGCAATATATTTAGTTTTTCATAGGTTTAATGTCAACACACTATTTTTCAGCCACAGGCAGACCTTATCAAAATCATGTTGAGCACTTTCAAAAACGTCTTCCCAGGTTTTGCCACTAAAGAAGAGCGCTGTGTCATCCGCAAAGGATAGTAATTTTTCGTGTAAAGGTTGGAGTTGACACAAGTCATTTATATAGACCAGAAAGAGGCTATGGACCTAAGACTGCCCTGAGGGACACCGTAGTGGACAAAGAGTTAATTGCTAATCCAGTTATAAATTTTCACGCGCTGCTTCCTATGCCTTCAGTAATCTTCAAGCAATAGCAAAGGGATACCTTTGACACCTATTCTTTCCAATTTGTGTACAAGCAATGGAATAGAAACCGTGTCAAAGGCCTTGGCCAAGTCTAGAAAAACCGTAAGACACTTATTTTTACTGTCAAGATTAGTAACAATCTGGTTAGTAAGTTCATGTACAGCGTCATCGGTCGACCTACTAGAACGAAAGCCAAACCGGTACTTGCCCGTGGTCCCCCAGTCTAGTTCCCCTTGGGGTACCACGAGCAAATATTTTTGCCCGTGGAACCCCCTGAATAACAATCTTCTTATCAAATATATTTTTATTGCCCGCGGTACCCCATCTCAAACATTTAAATATGTCATAAAAAAAACTTTTAATAAAACGGACTGTTGCTTGACAAATAAAGATATACAAATAAATAATTGTTTACCCACTTCATATTTGTTATGTTTTAAGTTGAAAAATCTCATATGAAGTTGTCATATGAGATGTTTCAACATAAAACAATGTTGACGCTGGAAGAATATAAAAAATGTAAGACAGAGTTTGAAGAAGAACATGGAATGTGCATCTGGTTCGAGGGCCCATTTTTTAAATTCTTGCTGAATGAAATAAGAATTATACAGACAAAATAGTAAAAACATAAAGTCATGAATTTCTTAAACGTGAATTAAAACTGATATGATTAAATTACTTGGGCCCTCAATCCAGACGCTTGTATAAAGTGGCATAGCCTAAATCTCAGAAAGTACTATCTCTGGGTTAACTATTTTTATTTAGGCATTTAGTTAAGATTATCTTTAATATTTTAAGAAATTCCCAAATCTGTACCTATAATGACGTTACAGATTTTTGTTTTTTAGGGTTCCGTACCCAAAGGGTAAAAACCGGACCCTATTACTAAGACTCCGCGATCCGTCTGTTTGTCTGTCTGTCTGTCACCAGGCTGTATCTTATGAACCGTGATAGCTAGGCAGTTGAAATTTTCACAGATGATGTATTTCTGTTGCCGCTATAACAACAAATACTAAAACCAGAATAAAATAAATATTTAAGTGGGGCTCCTATACAACTAACTTTATTTTTTTTCCGTTATTTGCGATAATGGTACGGGCGTGAGTCCCTTCGTGCGCGAGTCCGACTCGCACTTGGCCGGTTTTTTTTTCAAATGAACGTCTTTGTTGAATATGTGCGGTTACATTACAAAGTGTCTAATTACAGTATGTAGTGGAGAATAACGTAAATAATAGTAAGTAATTATTTTGCTCTGAACAAGACTATCGTGTTTCCCTAGCGGGGGTACCACGGGCCAAATAAGTTGCCCATGCCCACTTTGTCCCCCTTGAGGGTTCCACAGGCAAAAATATTTGCTCTTGGTACCCCGAGGGGGACTAGACTGGGGGACCACGGGCAAGTACCGAGCCAAACTGGACTGGTGAAAGGAGACTGTTAGTCTCAAGGAAGTTCATGAGGTGTTTATTGATCAGTCTTTCCAAGATCTTGGAGAAAGTAGGACGGGTCGATATTGGCCTATAATTATTAATAGAATCCTTATCACCTCGCTTGTTTATAGGTTGGAAAGAAAGAAAGAAAACTAGTTTATTTGGCACACACAGATACACAATGTAGGTACAGATAAAAGGGAACTGAATTTTAAAACAATTACATACATAGTGTGCCCCGCGGCTGCGCCAAAAAAGTCCAGTTTAGCAAAATGCCAGACAACTGGGAGTTGCCTGACGCTGGTTTTCAACTGAACCTTACGTTTGACAAGCGCTATCTACAACGCCCGTGGAAAGATACCAGTAGAAAACGATAAGTTGCATGTATGGGTGAGTGGAAGAGTAAGTGTTTTAGCGTAGCGGTTTAATATTTTGCCAGATCCGACTCGATGAGAGATGCCCCACTCCCACTGCTGCATACTCCCTCAGGTAAAATATGAGATTTTCCACCTCTTCTTCATCAGTAGGAAGTAAGACAAGAGAGTTGGGTGATGAAGGAATAGAGGTCTGGTGGATATTAGGCTGATGGACGTTACCAAAATTTTTTATGTATTTGTTGGCGTCATCAAATATCAGTATTGATCAGGGCCGAGGAATAGTCCACAGTTGTATACACAGCTGCATACATTTCTTACAACTTCCCACAACCTTTTATGTTAATTTTTGATTTTTCAATTTCCTGTCTCTGATACAATCTTTTCTGCTTCTTTAGCAAACCATTGCAGAAGCTCTTATATCTTTTTCTTCCAACTATGCTTTAATTTCAGCACAATCACACTAAAAACTCAGTACAAAGCGAGTCTTTAATGCTCTAGAGCAATAAAAATGTATGAAATTTCATTATTGCACAGTTTTTTTTTTAATCGCACCAAAAGGTGCCAACCTCAGTGGATTAGCTCTATTCAGCCAGCCGATATCAATACTTTTTTTTTACGTACGTATTATTCGTTTCTATCCTACTTGTTCCAAATTTAAAAAATTATTGCTGCTAACTCTGATTTAAAAATGAAAGAAATTTTAAAAAGTGATTTCGACATCGCCGCGCCCATCTACTTCCCGTGATAACGACTTCATTGTAACAAATCAGCCAGGCCCATCAACCTCGTCTGATAATATTATTCAGTCCCAAGTTAAACAAACAAATATAAATTTGCCCAATAAAACTCTTAACCTTACGTTTAATAATTGCTCAAGTATAACTTTTAATTTCAATAATTAAACTTCTATTTTAACTGTTTGATATGAGTTTCTTTTATCTACTATTCCTATAGGTAATAGTTGAAAGAAAAGCAGATTATGCACCTCGCTTTAAGTAATTTATATAGCCCTCGTGCCTGTTAGATTAGAGCCCTCGCTAACGCTCGGGCTCTAAATCAGGCACTCGGTGCAATAATAAATTACTTTGTGCTCGATGCAATAATCTACTATTGTATGTTTACTCAATTGCTTCATCGGTGGATTTTTTTTAAGTTTTTGTACAGGTTGTCTCTATTACGCATGCATAAACCAGTAGTAATCCACGGTTTGTTTATTCTTTTCCTATTCGACACTGTCTACATGAGAGTTATTCTGTATGGCCTTGCCTAGTAAAGAAATGAGCTGATCGGTGACACTCAAGTATCGGTACAAAATTAATTTCATTAATAGCATCATTTAATTCTGGATAGTTAATTCGTTTCCACGTGTAGGGCTGGTAAAGTTTTGTATCCAGGTTAATAGTAATGCCAACACTTTCATGATCAGGGGGGTGACCATAAGCTCTTAGAGTGGTATCAATTTGAGATCGAGTTAGGGACAAATGTATCTGACTTTTATACATCTGTCACTGATAGATGATTCCGCGATGGAGCAGGTGGCTTCCAGTTTTGTTTTTAACATAATATGGTCCAAAGAAGTGTAGCCATGACTGGCTTTGGTATGAGCTGGTAGTATACAGTGACTAGCTAAGATGTTGAGGTATTTAAAGGAGCGCTTATCACTAGTGTTAGGAGTTATGTCAATGTTTATGTCTCCGCAAATAATTATGTTTTTGTAGTTGGAAACATTTCTATGAAGCGCATCTAATGATGTTTTAAAATGACTCGTGTTCCTCTGGCCTGGAGGACAACAGATACCAATAATGCATGTAGCGGAAATTTGATTGATGCTAATTGTCTATTATTAAGTTTTAATAATAGACAATTAGCATCAATGAAAGGTGGTTCCTCAACTATTACTTTGTAGCTGTTTTTGTGATAGATGACAACACCCTCATTTTGAGTTTTATGAGAAGCTGTAGACGATAACTGTATCCATCGGTCAGGAATGAATTGGGTAGACTGAAGCCAGCACTCTGTTGGGATTAGGATATCCCAATCGACACCCGCTCGTGCCAGTAATGTATTAAAATTAAGTATGTTACATTTTATGCTCCTAATGTTTTGAGATAGAATTTTAAGTGTATTATTACTTGTTGGTATAACGGTTTTTATATCATCAATATCGCGTGTCATAGATTTGGCGACCACAAGCGAATCGAGACTCTGTTGAATGGAATCAATCCCTGTATTATCGAATTTTAATAAAATAATTATGTCTGGATGCCTTGAGGGAATTTGGGTATACAAAAGATACATCGGACTGTGCCAAGAGATTAGAGAGAGGTGGTAACTGTGTATAATATTGACAGTATTATAATATGAATATGTATATGTGATAGGTGTATTTTTGTAATGAAGCCATTGAGTGTACATCCATTAAACATTAAATAAGACATGATAGTTAGCATGCACATACATATTTTAAATAACGATTGAAAGACAAAAAACGAAACACAACAACAAGGGAAACAGTACCAGAGAATATCTTTAACCAGTTTAGAGACAATTGCCACTAGAGTAATCAGTCACAATGTCAACTTGTGCAACTCTGCTTCATCAACAATGCGTATCGGTACCTGACCCTCTTCTTTTTTAACATATACTTTTCCAAATGAAGTCCAAGTATGTCCAATTTTTTTATTCTTGACCAATTGTCGAGCAATGAAGCGAAGACGTCCGGCTTTGTTTGTTAGGACCTCGGACCTCCTTTTTTTACGCCACCAAAACACAGGCATGACTTTTTACCGCAAAAAGGACTAATTTCATCCAAACGCCTACTTTTCGGGGTGCATCTGTTCCTGTAACTGATCGGCTCGAACTCCTTGGCATGGAGTTGACATCAAGTCTCAATTTCGGCGCCTCCATTGAATACAAAACCCAAATTACGGCAAAGAAACTGGGCGTTCTAAACTGAGTGAAGCGATTCTTTATGCCTGGACAGCTAATAACTCTTTACAGGGCGCAAGTCCGATCCTGCATGCAGTATTGAAGCCACCTCTGGGATGGCACAGCCATATATCAGTTTGCCGCGCTTGACTCGGTGGAACGCAGAGCTAAGAGACTAATTGGCGACGACAAATTGGTGGGTGCCAAGCTGCACAGCTTGGCTCATCGCCGTAAAGTTGCCTGCTTGTCGGTCTTCTACAGCCTGTAATTTGGCGAGTGTGCTCATGAAATCCACGACCTCATCCCACCGGCCCCCTTCCAACATCGGACATCTAAACGCACTGCAAGTTACCATCCTCCAACGCTACCAAACATCCTTAATAATGAGCACATCAAAAGAGTGGAACTCACTACCTGCGTCTGTGTTTCCGAACGCATACAACCCGAATCTCTTCAAAGTTAGAGTAAACAGGCTTCTTCTGGGTAAGCTCACTCCATCGTCGACTTTGTCTCTGTCACCTCTGACCTAGACTAGAGTCAAGAGCAAGACCATAACAAAAAAAAAAGTATAAAAAAAGTAAAAATCGGCTGAGTTGCACCTGGCATGTTTAAATGTTGAGTATTGAACTGTGGCTCCTTACTTAAACGCCGAGATGTATTAAATTGCTTGTAGGCAGCCAAGACGAAATCCTTCCTATTGGTATTAATGAAGTCGATTATTAGCGCCCCTGATTTGTATCGATAAATTTCTTTGACTTCGAGGTCTATTATGGGGGTCTCAGAGCACAACATTGTGCCAACTGTCTTGACGATGTTGATCATAGTCTGTCTACTTTCGTTAGATTGCTTAGGCACGTTGCGAACTTCGATCATGGTACTGCGTGTGTTTCTTTCCAGAATTTCCAGCCGGCCTTCCAAAGTTTTAGCTTGTTTTCTATATTACATATTTTCTTTTTGTAGTCCATTTTATTAAATTAGCATTTCGTCATACTGTTTGGACATAAAGGCCACAGATTTAAAAAATTCCTGGTTTTGGTTAACTAAGACGTGTTCGGAGCTTCTCATAGATTCAAAAATCTCTTCCTGCTGGTCTCTGAGTTCTGATATCATATGTTTTATTTCAGTCATGTAGTGATCAGATTCATTAAAGGAGCGTTTTTGTCTCTTTGTAACATTCAGGAAACATTCTGCAGGATTTCCACTAGAGCAGAAGATAAGTTAAGCGCAGAGTCCGATCCGTACATCATAGGAGGAGGAGACTTTATTGTTGATCCTGGAGATGAGCGCTGAACCGACATCTTGTGTTCAATTAAGACTAAGAGGTTGATTGGGAGCGCCTAAGAATATTGGTAAACCAATTATTTTCTCTTAGTTAGTTTTATGCTATTTCAGATTGACAGGCGCTTTGCAAGTATTATGCTGCGCAAATTGTTCCCAATAGCCGTAACAGTTAGAAATATAATTTAAAAATTCCAAAATGTCAAATTTGTTTTATCGAGCATTCAAAGGAGCGATGCAGCAGTTGGGACTTGAACTCACGACGCTGAGCGCAGTAGCAGTAATGTAAAGCCGCCGACCACTCGACCAGATGAGCACTTGTGGAAGTGTTGAAATGTTTGTTCCTAAAGTAGTTGGTAATAGGAACATCGAAGCGGTCGAACCGGACGACTCCGAACAAAGTTACCCACACAGTTCTATTTGTTCACTGGCACAGATTTTAATTTCTTAAATCACTTTTTTCAATGTTTTCTTCACTGTTAAGGAGTATATTGCACTGTTTCTTTCAGTTTTGTCACTTATTGTTGCTGTTACAATAACTATTGAAGCAGGCTTAATATTTTAATTATACACATTTTTATTAAGCTTTCTTCAATGGTTATTTTAATTATACAATTTTTCAAAACACGGAGTACACATGAATACGTCTGGTCAACTTCGAGGCGAGAAGAGGGGAGGGAGATTCATCTCACATACAAACTAAAATAACATAACTAAAAATTAATATACTCAAAGTCCTTAATTTTGTTTTTAAACATTGTTCGTGTTAATTTTTAGTGTTGTGGCGTTCTTGCATGTCTTACTACACATGGAACTCGCATAGAAGAATGCATGGCAAGATACAGTACCTGTCAAAAGAGCTGGTGATAGACGTGGAGATGAAGGTCATGGCCATTCAGAGGTACAGAGACCAGTACCATAAATCACTGCAGTACCAGCTGGGCGACTTCGTGTACGAGATCCGCCATTTCTACAAGAACATGACGCGCATCTACCAGCTCGCGCACCGGGACGTGCGCTATGGGAAAGGGGATTACTACAAGGTAAGTAAGCGCAGAGGATTCAAATGAAGCCTATGATAACTTTTTTTAAATATTTCAACTCCTGTATGAACTATGCTTCCCCTTCAATATAGTCATGTTAAGATCTGAAAAAAAAGATCAAATGGGTATCTAGAGGTATTAGAATCTGCAGCAAAGAACAATGCCAATTACTCTAGAAACAAAGACTTAATCCTACTAGTGAAAATAAAACGACATTCACAGAGCAGGATTGTGAGGATCGCCTGGAGTACACGATAGAACACACGGTGGAGGTCTATCCCGCTTGGGCGGAGCAACGCCGTGTCCTCGTGGAGGCGATCGGCGGTGGCGACCTCTCGCGTTGGCCCTGGTTCAGGCCATGGTACGGAGCGAGAGGGCATGGGAAGCTGTGACCTCCTTCTGCGAAGCAGTAATACACGCGATGGAGGAGGCAGAACGCGTGAGGGAGACGCAACGGAGGCGCCCTCACGCCCCAAGCCACCGCAGGAGACGCCCTGGGCGTCGGGAGTCACAAGCCGATGCCCGGCCACCGTAGGCGCGGGCTTGCGGACGGCGAGTAATGGGTAGCTCGCTGTCCGATAAGGTCCAGGCCCGAGTCGACGGCGCGTAGTGTTCCACGCGCGCCACAAAGAGATATCAGCAAAAACTGACGGGTTCCGCTAGGGCCGATGCCTGTCTGGGTCGCGGATAAATTTGAAAAAGAGTTACCGCGGCCCTGGCTCAAGCAACTGAAGTAACACGGGTGGGTTTTAGTCAGTAAATGTCTGACTCGCCCACCCGCTTCACCCAGAGCGGGCGAAGTCATTGGATGATATCCCACCAAAAATAAAAAAGGTCAACGGGAACTACCATATAGGTTTTCGACCCAAAACCTATAGAGTAGTTCCGGTTGACCTAGAATTGTCCATTTTCACAATATGTATGTTTATTTTAAGCAACTTATTATTAGTATTTTTGTGTTTTACTTTTTTGCTTGACACAATATAAACTATGCACCTGCCATGTTATCTCTTCATCACCCTTGGTTGACTGGTAGAGAATGCCTAAGGCATTAAGTCCGCTATTGTACCTTTGTGCATGAAGTTTTAAATAAATAATAAATGTTATTACTCTGTTACCGATTTTATAAATGATGAATGGCAAAATGTACTGTTAATATAGATATATATATTCCCATATTGTAATACGAGTACCTGCATTCTATACCAATAAATGAATTATTATTATTATTAAGGTAACACTACGGATATGGAGACTAGGTCATATCTGCGCTGATTACGAAAAAGGCCGCTTCTGACAATTCACATCTGCTAACTTGAAAAGGCATATTAAACGTCGACGGTTGAAAGGGAACGAATACATAGATATAAATTTAATTAAAGTTAATAATTGTTATGTCTTCAAGTAGAAAAGGCTTCTCTGAGTGGTGTTAGATTAAAAGGTCGATATTCTTGTCTATCTATAGTGAACATTCCTAAATCAAATCAATATAATAAAAAGAAAGGAAAGGGTCTATTACATAAAAAGGACATAATAATTGAGGAGAATGTGTCCTTTAACTACACTCGGTTCCAAAAATAACGGGTCAGTCACATAAACCCGAATATCTCCCGAACTACGTATGCCATCCTAATGAAACGAAGACTGTTCAATTGAGAATTTAATTATACAGATAAAAAATAAAATAAAACTTAGTTGCACCCACAATATTAATCTCTAAATTAAAAAAAAACTAAAGTAGTCATATTTTTCTTAAGATTAATTTTTTTTATGATTGTTTTTTTGCTGTTTTTCATCACTTTCTTCATTTAATACTTTGTATTGCCTCCACGAGCTCTTCTGACAGCTTCCAGGCGATTAGGCATGCTGTACACCAAATTTCGGAGCCGGTGCTGAGGAATACCTTCCCATTCCTCCACCAGTGCTTGTTTGAGCTCGGGAAGCGTGATTGGTGGGGGGTTTCGACCTTTCACGCATCTCTGAAGCTCGTCCCAGGCGTGCTCAATGGGGTTTAAGTCCGGGCTTCGCGCTGGCCACTGCATGAGTTCGATACCGACCTCTTCAAGGTAGTTATGTAAAATTCTGGCGGTATGGGGACGCGCATTATCATGCATTAATATGCCATGCCGGTCCATCCTGGCCACGTACCTCTCTGCATTTAGAGTTCCATTTTGAATGAGTAACAGCTCCGTGCGGGCCTCAGCAGAAATCCCAGCCCAAACTTGTACGGAGCCTCCACCGTACGCCACTTTTTCCTCCACACACGTTTGATGGAAGCGCTCCCCTGGTCTTCTGTACACCAACTGCCTACCATCATGCTTATAAAGCATGAATTTAGACTCGTCCGTGAACATTACCCTAGACCAATCGTCTAGTGTCCAGTTTAGGTGCTCGCGCACGTATCTCTGTCTTGCAATTCGATGTCCCCGTTCCAGTTTGGGGCCATTTGCGGGCCTCAATGGTTTCAAATTTGCTTCAGCAAGACGTCTTCTTACTGTTTGATCGCTTAAATTGCCACCTCCAAAGCGAATAAAGTGAGTTTTTAGACCAACAGCAGTTTGAAAACGATTTCGGAGCATTGTAGCCACCAGTTGTCTGTCTTCCCTGGCCGTTGTGCATCTTGGTCTGCCATTTCCTGGTCTTCTAAGGTGTGATCCGGTCTCTTGGTACCGTTGGACTACCCGCTGAACAGTCGACAAAGATACACCAATGTTTCTGGCTGTTTCACGCTGGCTCCGCCCAAGTTCCAAAAAAGTTAGAATTCTGGTACATTCCTCTAGCGTGACTGCCATGCTTCACCTCACAGAATAATAATTATGCACGTGGAAGACGTTCACGATTTTTTTTTTGTGCCAGAATAGAAATGGAAAGCATCCATAATGACATGAAACAAAAATATTGTTTTTAAAAATAGTAATTTTTTTAAATTTTGTTATTCTAATGAAGTTTTTTTCATCAACAAGTTTAAATAATATGCTATTAGAAGCGCAACTAAAAAGTCTTTATTCTGTTTTTTATTTCATTGATCTAACTTTTACAGTTCTGGAGGTATTTCAATTTTTGTGACTGACCCGTAAGTTTTGGAACCGAGTGTATAATAAAGATAGTTCTTATTAGATTTTTTTATTAAGTTGAAAGGGAAAATCATAATTTTACTTATAATGGGAAAAGATAGAAAATAAAAATACCATTCGATAGGTCAAATGCTTAAAAAAAAATAGTTCCCTTTTTACAAAAAAACATCGAAAAACTTTAAAGTAGTTGGTTGTACCCTGTTTCGTTACAAGGGTTGTTGAATGCTTCGTTTTTTTTTCTTGGTAGCATTTTTTGTACAGTTTAAATGTTTTTGGACAGACCGTCGATGCCCTAATGGAAACGCAACGGTTGGCCATGCATATTGAAACTAAAGTCAAGATGGTGCAAGCATGGCAATACAAGAGAGAAACTAAGCAAGAGCACCGCGACCGCATGCTGACGCCGCTGCGCAGCGGCACGCCGCACGGCTCTGACTACTCGGCCGAGTCGCTCAGCGAGGCGGGAGTGCGCGCGCGCCTGCAGCGCCAGCGCGGCGCCAGATTGCCACGCGCGCCCGCGCCCGCGCCCGAGCCCGCTTCGCGCAAGAACAAGAAGTGGCGCCACGTCACTCAGAACGACTTTAAAATCTAAAACGAGTCAAATATTCAACAACAAACATTATTATTTGTTTGCATAATAATGTACATTACATTAAGAAAACTTAGTACCCACGAACCTATGTTACGGTCTAACAAAGGTAGGTACTAAGTTATGTTAGTTGGGGCAAATCGAATACATCTGAACTTGTCAAAATGTCTTTGGTAGGAGGCACTGGTTATTTTTTTTTAATAAAAATTATGCCAACAAATAAAACGCTATATAGCTTATTAAACAATGTGAAAAGAATGCGATTTATTTATGTGTAATTTTATCTTCTTGGAAATAAAACATTAGTGTCCGTTTCGACTGCTCGGCCACTATGTCGTAGAAAAAAAAAACTTATGTCAGCATTTCGAAGGAATTTGTAAAAGATGAACAGTGAAAACCGCAAATTCGAAGAGTCAATAATCAGAAAGTTATGTGGGTTTAACCGTGGCCGCGCAGTCCGCATGAATTCAACTGCGCGGCCACCAGTTCTCTTAAACGGAGCGTTGTAAAAGTCTAATTCCTTTTGCTAATCACTGACAGGATTTCGAAGAAAATGTAGATCATAAAAATAATGCCCTACTGTCTGTAGTTCACGACCTACATCACTCCAAAGGTTCGCTTTGTGCGGACTGCGCGGCCACCAGTTCTCTTAAACGGAGCGTTGTAAAAGTCTAAGTTTTTTTGCTAATCACTGATAGGATTTCGAAGAAAAAATACATTGTAAAAATATAGCTCTAAAGTTTGGACTTCTCGTTCCACAACACTCACGTAATGGCGAACCGCGCGGCCACGTGTTTCTTAAAGTGGAGCTTAAACGGAGCTTGGTACAGGTGTCTTTCTTTTTGCTAATCACTGATACGATTTCGAAGAATTTGTAAGCATCATGAATGAAGTTCTAATGTTTGAAAATCGCGAGTTACAGAACTTATACCCTGTAACTAGAGTTAAAAGAAGGGTGACCATGATTTACGATGCGCTGACGAGATATTCCCATATAAGACGTTTTCATTGTCACGTATATTTCTATACTTTTTATCGTAACATGCAAATAGTTTTAGTCTTTTGGTTTGAAATTGAGTAGAGAAGCTAATTAAAAGGATATAAAGAAAAAAATGTCATCGATTGATTTATATTTCTATTGTTATTGTTGTTGTTGTTATTGTTGTTGTTGTTTGTTGTTGTTGTTGTTGTTTTTATTGTTTGTTTTTCTTATTTTTTTTAACTTTGCAGTAAAATAGCTTACATGTCAGAATAACACATGTGCTATAATTTATATAGATATAGTGTACATTTTTCAAAATATCACGATAAATAAAAAAATTAAAATGTAAAGTATGAAAAATCTGTCTTTTGCGAGCTAGCTTTTATTTTACCCTATACTTTTTTTTGAGGCATCCTACTTCCTACTAATATTATAAACGTGAAAGTTTGTAATAATGTGTGTGTGTGTTTGCGCAACTACTACTGAACAGGTTTATAAAAACGTTTAAATACGCGCGGGCGAAGTACTTCGAACGTTGTACATCACGTTAGAAACATCAAAAATAACAGCCCCTATTTAATGGATTTTATTATTATACATATAAACCTTCCTCTTCTATCACTATCTATTAAAAAAACCGCATTAAAATCTATACATAGGGATATAGGGAGGGACAGAAAAAGCGACTTTGTATATTGTGTAGTGATGATATATTTATACTATGATATTGAAATGGAAAAAAGCCTGGATTCACACACTATAAATCTTGGTCACCCTATTTTTTCCTTCGATTATAGGTTTTAAGTTCTGTAGGTCTTGTAGTTCTTAATTATAGGATTTATTTATACTGTCTACATATTCTTCGAAATGGTGTCAGTAATTAGCAAAAAGAATGGGACTTCTACTAAGCTCCGTGTAAGGTCTATTAAAAAAAACTCGTGGCCGCGCGGTTCGCTTTGTGCGGACTGCGCGGCCAAACTTTGGAGTGATGTAGGTCGTGAACTACAGACAGTAGGGCATTATTTTTATGATCTACATTTTCTTCGAAATCCTGTCAGTGATTAGCAAAAGGAATTAGACTTTTACAACGCTCCGTTTAAGAGAACTGGTGGCCGCGCAGTTGAATTCATGCGGACTGCGCGGCCACGGTTAAACCCACATAACTTTCTGATTATTGACTCTTCGAATTTGCGGTTTTCACTGTTCATCTTTTACAAATTCCTTCGAAATGCTGACATAAGTTTTTTTTTTCTACGACATAGTGGCCGAGCAGTCGAAACGGTGGTAAAACATTAATCCTATGGAGATACAGATAGGCTGGTTTAGGTACTGCCTAGCTGCCTACGAGTGCGCGGACGCGGACACTCGCCGACACATGACGCCCGGCTCTGCTACAAACTACGTTTGCGAATCAATAGCTATTTTTTTTACTGTATATTTTGTCATTCAAAAGCGCCGTTAGAATGGTCTAGTTGAAATAAATGATTTACATTGACATAGGATAGGATAGGATAGGTGGACCCTCTTTTCTGCACTTATACTCCAATTTGGTCAGTTGCGCGTACAGGCCTCCTCTCCGTGAGAGGGAATTGGCCATACTCCACCACGCGGGCCCGCCACACCGTGTGGGTTGGTGGATGTCACATGTCTTCGAATATTTGGTTCTAAGATATGGTTTCTCACGATGTTTTCCTTCATCGGTTTGAGAGCAGTGGTGATGAAATAATTTACACAAAGTGAAACGCCTGCCTGGATTCGAACCCACCTACAACTTGTTGGTCTTGTTGTAATGTGCAGCTCGCCAAACCTTTTTACCCGACTGTCGAAGGAGGGTAATGTGTTAATCAGTCTATGTATGTATCCCATCAAAAACATTAATGCGAAAAAGGGAGCCAAGTTTAATGCTAAGAATATGCGCAGTTGTCGACTACGCCGATAAAAGAATTGAAATCTAAATGGGTTTCAAGTTCTGTATCCAGAAATTTATTTACAAGAACCTAAAACATTCTAAAATAAATTTATAAACACAATTTCTTGCTTTTTCAGCTACAACAATATTTGCTATTTTATAATATAACTTCTTAAATTTGAAAAGTCGAATTATTTACATAAAGCAGATAACTTAGGATAAATTGAAGCTCAAGATTTTGATTCGATTTTGAGTTATTAAGATGACAAAAGTGGCTCCAAATGGTTCGTGTAATATAACACACAGCTGCTGCGTCGCCAGTTCCTTTTTTGCTTGAACTTGACTTGACACGCTGCCGCTTGTCTAAATGTGTTTGTTCCTATGTGGCGTAACGTTCTAGAGACCAAACGCGATGGCCGATTTAGATGATGCGTAATTGCGTACGTCAATCGATCCAATTAAGGCGCACGGTTGGCGCAGTGGTTGAGCAATTGACTGCTGCGCTGCGTTTTGCGGGATCGATTCCCGCACGGAACAAATATTTGTATGACCTACAGATAGTTGTGCCGGCTCTGGGTGTTGTGTATGTGAGTTTAAATGTTTGTAAACGCACCCACGATACAGGAAGAAATTCCTAGTGTGGGACAACGTTTTTTAAAAAGAAAAAAAAATTACCTTGCGGGTGTCACTGGCTACATTAATATTGGAATATTGTGGTGGTCCAATTTTTTATCAGAAATGTAAAACAAATTATCAATATAAAGGATATCAAGAGATGCTTTCAAAAATATATAGCACTTATATGCTTAAATGTAACTAATGTAACTAATAACGCACAGGCCATTCCAGAGCTGATGGCCCACCCCATCTCAGCGCCAACACCCAACACCCAATCCCTGACCCAGTGGTTCCTGCTGTCCGTTGCTGCTGTCAGTTAGCCACCTTGCAGCACAAAGCTGCAAGGTGGCTAACTGACCATGGTTTAGTGCCGATTGTAACCGCGTAAATGCGCATACCGCGCGTTGGGTATACCTTATATCCTTAGCATCGGTTGACGCTCGAGTGCGCAAGGCAAATGAAGTGACTCTGAAGAAGAGAGCCTTCAACAGGGCTGCCAAGTACTGCAAAAAGGCGAGGCGAAGGGCACGGTGTGACCATCAGAGGCTCAGAGACAATGAAAAGTATTTCCTTTCACACTAATGAAAAAAGCTGCAAAAAATCAGTTACGGACAACTTTATCACATGTGAGTCTACTACTGATACGAGAACTCGAATGGCTTGCATTTACAATAATGATGTGTTTCTGATGCAGACACACATCGTGTGTGAACGTGCGACGCGTGCGATGTGTGCGATGTGTGCGACGCGTGTTACGTGTGGGTAGACCGCGCGACTCGACACTACCAAACAAATTAAAGTTTATAATAAGCAATTTGTTTGCAAGTACGCGACCGAAATGAAATCAGTTCGGAAGACGAACGAAGCGCATTTAATAGAAACTTGTACGTTGTAGCGATATCGAAACAACTTTTTTCATTTGGAGGCGACTTCCTCCGAGGACTATGAACTAAACGCGCCGCTCTGTGTCAAGCACTCTACACATGTAATGTATGTCGTCATGCCGTCATTCTGTCATGCTCATGCCGTGCGCCGCCACAACTACTTAAATATACTATTTTGACGTGATTAATTTAATTGATTTTATTCATCGAATAACATTATTCATTATTTGTTAGTAGAAACAACTAAGAACTATAGTTAGTAAAAACTCGACAGTGATTAAGACTACCACAGCTGCCAAAAACCTTGAAAACAAAACGGTCACGGTTCTTCACTGCCTGTGCCACGAGACCCAAAATTTTGTCGAATATTTAGATATCCATATGATTAATTGACTTTAAAATAAAACGCCGTAAACTAAAATGCAGGTAAATAATCAAATCGTGTGTCACCTGTGCGGGTCACAAATAAATATTTTTCTTTCTTTCTAAATTGTCTATGATATGGTGAACATTTCATAAACATACACGCGGTCATGACGAATGCACCAAAACGGGTGCATTTGTCGTCTTTTATCCACGTTAGACAAAAAAAATAATTCAATTCTATAATTATATAAAAGCGAAAGGTCACTCATTCACCTCACGAAATATCGGAAACCGCTTGATGTCTAAAGATGAAATTTGGCAGGGCGGTAGTTTATAGTTAGTAGACGTCCGTTAAGAACGGATTTTGTGGCAAGCCGGATTTACGGGTTCTAAGGGCTCTCGCAAGTTTGTATGAAAGTACTTCATTTCTTGAGCTACTTACTTAAAATTTGGCAGGGAGGTAGTTTATAGTTAGTAGACGTCCGCTAAGAACAGGTTTTGCGACAGGGCCATATTTAGGGGGTCTGAGATCTCTCGCAAGTTTGTATGAAAGTCCTTCATTTTTTGAGCTACTAACTTAAAATTTGGCAGGAAGGTGGTATAAAGTTAGTAGACGTCCGCTCAGAACGGATTTTGCGACTGGGCTGGATTTAGGGGGTCTAAGGGCTTTTGCAAGTTTATATGAAACTCATTAATTTTTTTGATACAATCTTGAAATTTGGCAATACCTCCGTATTTAATAGTTGGTATACGTCCGCTAAGAACGGATTTTACGACAGGGCTGGATTAAGGAGGTCTTAAAGGCTCTCGCAAGTTTGTACAAAACTCCTTCATTTTTTGTGCTACAAACTTTAAATTTGGCAGGGAGGTATTTAACAGTTAGTAGACATTCGCTAACAACGGATTTTTGTGCTACAAACTTTAAATTTGGCAGGGAGGTATTTAATAGTTAGTAGACATTCGCTAACAACGGATTTTTGTGCTACAAACTTTAAATTTGGCAGGGTGGTATTTAATAGTTAGTAGACATTCGCTAACAACGGATTTTTGTGCTACAAACTTTAAATTTGGCAGGGAGGTATTTAATAGTTAGTAGACATTCGCTAACAACGGATTTTTGTGCTACAAACTTTAAATTTGGCAGGGAGGTATTTAATAGTTAGTAGACATTCGCTAACAACGGATTTTTGTGCTACAAACTTTAAATTTGGCAGGGAGGTATTTAATAGTTAGTAGACATTCGCTAACAACGGCTTTTTGTGCTACAAACTTTAAATTTGGCAGGGAGGTATTTAATAGTTAGTAGACATTCGCTAACAACGGATTTTTGTGCTACAAACTTTAAATTTGGCAGGGAGGTATTTAATAGTTAGTAGACATTCGCTAACAACGGATTTTTGTGCTACAAACTTAAAATTTGGCAGGGAGGTATTTAATAGTTAGTAGGCATTCGCTAACAACGGATTTTTGTGCTACAAACTTTAAATTTGGCAGGGAGGTATTCAATAGTTAGTAGACATTCGCTAACAACGGATTTTTGTGCTACAAACTTTAAATTTGGCAGGGAGGTATTTAATAGTTAGTAGACATTCGCTAACAACGGATTTTTGTGCTACAAACTTTAAATTTGGCAGGGAGGTATTTAATAGTTAGTAGACATTCGCTAACAACGGATTTTTGTGCTACAAACTTTAAATTTGGCAGGGACGTATTTAATAGTTAGTAGACATTCGCTAACAACGGATTTTTGTGCTACAAACTTTAAATTTGGCAGGGAGGTATTTAATAGTTAGTAGACATTCGCTAACAACGGATTTTTGTGCTACAAACTTTAAATTTGGCAGGGAGGTATTTAATAGTTAGTAGACATTCGCTAACAACGGATTTTTGTGCTACAAACTTTAAATTTGTCAGGGAGGTATTTAATAGTTAGTAGACATTCGCTAACAACGGATTTTTGTGCTACAAACTTTAAATTTGGCAGGGAGGTATTTAATAGTTAGTAAACATTCGCTAACAACGGATTTTTGTGCTACAAACTTTAAATTTGGCAGGGAGGTATTTAATAGTTAGTAGACATTCGCTAACAACGGATTTTTGTGCTACAAACTGTAAATTTGGCAGGGAGGTATTTAATAGTTAGTAAACATTCGCTAACAACGGATTTTTGTGCTACAAACTTTAAATTTGGCAGGGAGGTATTTAATAGTTAGTAAACATTCGCTAACAACGGATTTTTGTGCTACAAACTTTAAATTTGGCAGGGAGGTATTTAATAGTTAGTAAACATTCGCTAACAACGGATTTTTGTGCTACAAACTTAAAATTTGGCAGGGAGGTATTTGATAGTTAGTAGACATTCGCTAACAACGGATTTTTGTGCTACAAACTTTAAATTTGGCAGAGAGGTATTTAATAGTTAGTAGACATTCGCTAACAACGGATTTTTGTGCTACAAACTTTAAATTTGGCAGGGAGGTATTTAATAGTTAGTAGACATTCGCTAACAACGGATTTTTTTTAGGGCCGGATTAAAGAGGACTAAGCACTCTTTTTTTTTTTTTAATTTATTGATAGGCTCGCGTTTGACCACTATCTCGCCTGATGGTAAGCGATGATGTGGTCGACGGTGAAGCACGCTTGCCTAGAAGTAACCTATTCACTCTTGACTTGAAGACCCCAAGGTTGTTGCTATCAGGAAACAAAGACTCTGGCAGGGAATTCCACTCCTTAGCTGTGCGTACAATGAAAGTATTCGCAAAACGCTTTGTACGTATGGGTGGGATGTCTACCATGTACGAAACGATTGTCATCGACTAAACCTAGGTACGTGTGGTGTATTACTTGATCTATTGCCTCACATTGACATGCATTTGAAGAAGCAGAGTGAAGACAACTGTGAGTATGTGCGAATATTTTAACAGAAGTAATTGGTTTTGTATGGCTAGAATGGACATGGATGATTTTGGTTTTATTTGTGTTAAGAACCAATCCAGCATCGTGCGCCCATTTAGAAAGTCTAGTAAAATCATCTTGCAGCCATTGAACAGCTACATTTACGTCTTTATGAGCAGCTACCAGGCATGTGTCATCTGCATATTGATAGACAGAACAGTGGTTGACCACATGTTCCATGTCGTTGACATATGTCAGGTAGTGTAAAGGTCCAAGCACTGAACCTTGGGCCGTTCCTTCAGTGATTTCAATGGCATCACTACTTACGCTATTGATCTTAACATTATATTTTATTATTATGAAGGTAGTCCTTGCACCATTCAAGTATTGGTCCTCGAACTCCAGAGTTTTCTAATTTTGTCAACAAGGTGTCATGTTTAAGCGTGTGGAACGCCTTGCTGAAGTCGATAAATAGCAAAATTACGTGATTTTTATCATTAAGAGATTCGTTGATTTCATCCGTGAATTTTGACAACAACTGTGAGGTTGATTTATTTGGTTGAAAACCGTATTGTGTTCTGGACAACACTTCATTGTTTACATAAAAGTCTTGTATCTGGTTGCAAACATATTTTTCTATTATTTTATCAACAACTGATAGAATAGTGATCGGTCTGTAGTTTGCATAATCAGCCTTAATTTATGTATTGGGCGCACTATACCAGTCTTAAGTTCTTCTGGATATTTACCTTGTTTAATACTAGTATTGATTAATTTAACGATAATGCCTGTCATCTTGTCGCAGATGGCTTTTATGTCAACACATCTAATATTATCTACCCCGGGCGCTTTATTAGTATTAAGATTTATGCTGACTCTGGGTGACTTCACAAGGAGTGCATTGCGTACAATTAGCTATAGGTGATGATGATGGTGATATAATTAGTAAGTATTGAGTTTAGGTAACTTATGTTAGAATAATCGCATTTATCGCTTTGGGGTATCCTCTAATGGTACATGTGATGAAGATAAAATAAATAAAACATTTTATCAAAAAAATACGACTAGCTGTTACAGATTATAAACGTGATGTTAATTTTATAATCACCTTGAGGGAACAAAACACGCACTCGTTTCACACCCGTGCGACCCACAATTTAGTAGTTTTTTTACATTCCTTATTATTCTAGGACTTAAAAAAAACCTTAGATCAAAATGTAGATAGTTAAATTGTCTTTAAAGTTTAATTAAAATAATAATAATAAGTTTACTTGCCACTGTCGTATTTTTGTCCGTCATATTATCACATAACTTGCTACTGAGGGGTATCTGCGCCTTAAAGTGTGGTACAGAGCGCGATGTTAGTGAACAAGCGTCGCGTCATGAGCTGCACTTGCCGGGGCGCGATCGGTTTTAATAGCAATAGCATTATGATTACAAGTCATCACATCTTTCTCTGGCGTGCTTATAAACTTCGGAGATCATTAGAAATGGCGTCAGTAGCTGATCACGAGACACGTATCATAGCTGCACTGACACCTGTCACCTGTCTCCGCACACAGTTATCCGCTCGGTGACGTCGGTCGCAGCTTACGCCTAAATCTCCTCCCACTGGCTGAGTAAAGTAAAGTAAACGTTTATTTTCATAGATTGTAGGTACAGTAAATAAGATAAGAAAGTTTAAATATGGGTGATCCTTGTACAATCTACCTTATACAATTAGGCATGCAAACATTATTTAATGAGATGCAATGCTATTATAGTTAGATTATTTTTTGTATATCAATAGTCGGCATGGTGCATTCACGCAACAATATATTAATTTAAATATCTAAGTACAATATAATAGGAAACGAATTAATAAATTGAAACAATGTCATAATTAAGTAAGAAAGCCGAATTATATAATATCAAGTTATTGAATACGTATACGTAATAAATAATATGTCAAATTCATTTACAGAATTTTAATAACTAGGTCAGTTTCTATTTAAAGTTTCACATTGTCATTTTTTAGGGTTCCGAAGTCAACAAGGAACCCTTATAGTTTCACTCTGTCCATCTGTCCGTCCGCAGCTTAGCACAGAGACTCTAAGTACTAGAAAACTATAATTTGGCATGGATATACATATCGATAATTCCGACAAAGTGGTACAATATAATCATGAAAAAAGATTTTTTGGGGTTCCTCCTATAGACGTAAAGTGGGGATGTTTTTTTTTTCTTTTGTTTCCCATGGTGTGGGGTATCGATGGATAGGCTATTCAAGGTTTGTGAAAAACATTTTTCGATTCAGAGATCCGTTTGCGTAAAATTAAGCTTTAAATTGCAAATTTATGTTAGAGTCAAGTGTCCCCCTCCTCTGCCAGCGAAATGGTTGGTCTTGGCTATGTGAAAAAATTCACGGCAGTAGTAAATATAACGAAATTAAAACTAAAACTATCACAGATAAGTAGGCTTCACAAGTTTACGAGTAATAGTCGACCAACTTATAAAATGTATTTGGCACAGTGAAATTTTTGTTCAAATGCTATTGAAAAATTACTTACATAACGTTGTTAGCTGTGTACAACAGATAGTAAATATATGCTTAACCATGTTAAAATCTTTAATAATAAAATCATAACATCCTCAATAATAATGATTTCTAAATTAATAATGTTTTTTTAGGCTCGGATAACGCTTTGCAGTGGCCGGAGTCGTTGGCAGTACCGGTCCGTAGCCGCGCGGGGGTGTATATTTTGTGTTAGTGCAGAAGTATTTTCAACGTATTGTAATCTAAAGTCAAATTAGATTTCATTTCCAAGCAAATTATTTATTTTCTTTAGTCGATATCCATCTATAAAGTCAATATTCGACCCGACTACATCACTAATTGAGTAGCGTAAAACTTTCCAGAACGAAATAGTGAATACCGTAGATTAGAGGTAAATACATACGAAATTTTTCAAATGCTGAAAGAGAAGACAAGGAGCTTACGCGCGAGGATCCAGGATCGAACCATACCGCGTGGCTCTAACGCGCGCCCGTATCGGCTCCTTTCGCAATTCGCACCCGCGGTGGTACTCACATAGATAATATTTTTCTAACTTCAGTTGCGAAGTTGGATTTTATAACTCCTTCTTCAGTTACCAGTTAGTCCTTCTTTAGTTTAAGTCAAGAGTGAATAGGTTACTTCTAGGCAAGCGTGCTTCACCGTAGACCACATCATCGCTTACCATCAGGCGAGATAGTGGTCAAACGCGAGCATATAGATAAAAAAAAAACAACCATCCTATGTGGGCCCGTTTTTAGACGTTGTGTGCCGCTGAAACCGTTTTATTTATTTATTTAACCATTAATGTACCTACACACATAATACATAGACAAAAAGAAGGAACAGAAAATAGGTACAAAGGTATGCTTATTTCTAACGAATGTTCATGTAACAACAACAAAACCCTCTTCTTAGCCCGCATTATTATGTTAGGTTATTTTTTTTTTTTGACACCCGTTTTACAGTCGGTAATAGCTATTACTTGACCCACCCTAAAACGAACGAATTTGAACCTTCTGCTGTTACTTTAAGGATTATTTAATTTGTATGAGTTTAGCTAGCACTACTCGATGAACAAATACAATATTAATACAGATACGCAAATTTAATCTTTAAAATTTTAGCGTTGCAATATTTATAACTATTTGTTATGCGATTTAGATTTCTATGCTGTTAGTCAAAAAGTTTAACAGACTATTGTAATATAATTAGTGTCATTGCTACTAATAGCTTATTTTAATGATTATATTCAAGTAGATCTGTTTGCGTGGTTCGTGTATAGGGCTGAGACAAACAAGATGCGAGTTCAAATCCTGTGTCGAGGATATATTGTTTTGCTTTCAATTTAGAATTCTTGCGTTATTGTAAAGAAATATAGACGGACATATTCTTCAAATATAAAATGACTAAATTGGTAATATTTTCGCCTAACTTGTAATAAGTGGATAGTTGAAAGACAAATATGCGTATTCATTAAAAACTGGTAGTCAAATGTTACTAAGGTTAAGAGTAGGAAAATAAAAATGAACCGTGTCAAATAAAGCTAAAGCCAGTCTACGCACAATAGTGTAGTGACTACGCACGAGCATTTTTTACCTTGCTTACTAAAACAACATCTCTATCAATATTTTATAATTTTATTTATTTATTTATTGTATTCTTTATTGTACACCACAAAAATATATATACAGGACAAACAAGTATAAAAGCAAGTGTACAATGCGGCCTTATCGCACAGGGCAATCTCTTACAGACAACCTTTCTAAATTTTATTATCAGATATTTATTATTAGATATTTAACTTTTTAAATTATATTATCAGGTCTCAATTGTAAAATAATCTATTTTAATGTGATAATATTAGTGTGATGTTATATTACACTATATTCACATAAGTTATTATATATGAGCTTCCAAACACGTGTGCCAAATTTTGTATGTTTGTACGTTTGTATGTTTGTATTTTTGTATGTTAGTATGTTTGTAAGTTTGAATGTTTGTATGATTGTATGTCCACCCATTTCGCCGAAACTACATATCGGATCGTGATCATTCTTTTTGTGCTGGATTAAATGTCTCTCAATTTAGAGACATTGCAGCTTTAAGCTCAATAGCTTACAACCGAACTCGAGACTCGAAGACGTCCACTGCTGGACAAAGGCCTCCCCCAGGCGTCGCCACATTGACCGATCCCGTGTGTCTAACATCCAGCGTCTCAACCAGGTCATCGGTACACCTAGTGGTAGGCCTTCCAACGCATCGTCTTCCAGTTCACGGTCGCCAGTTTAGAACTTTTCGGCCCCATCAGCCATCGTTCTACGAGTAATGTGCCCTGCGCGCTGCCATTTAAGTTTCGCAATTCTTCGTGCTATGTCGGTAACTTTGGTTTTCCTGCGGATATCCTCATTTCTGACGTAATTAGGCAAAGAAACTCCGAGCATAGCCCTCTCCATTGCCTGCATTAAGCTTTCTGATAAGGCCCATTGTGATGTGAGCGACCACGTCTCGTTCCCATAGGTAGGATCACTGGTCTTAGACTTTTGCCTTGAGACACTATGGTAAATTGGACGAGACGATACTACGCAACTGCCTGAACGCCGCCCAGCCGAGTCGGATTCGATGGTTGACATTTTTTCGAAGTTAGACCTACCCAACTGGACCGTTTGTCCCTGGTAGACATAATCGTCTACAATTTCGAGTTTTCGATCTTGATAGGAGTGGGTGTTACATGGGCTTTCACCAAGACCTTGGTTTTGTGAGCTCTACTGAGGTCATCGAGAATTGTACTTAGGCTCTCCATGGTCTCAGCCACGACCACTATGTCGCCGGCAAACCGAAAGTGAGTGATGTACTTGCCATTAACGTTGATGCCTAGCCCGCTCCAGTCCAGAACCTTGAAGACATTCTCCAGCGCAGCAGTGATTCGGATAAATGACGCCTCCCTGTTTCGATAGGTTTCGAGGTCTGATCCTGAAGACAGACTGACATGGTGGCGTTTTTGTACAAACACTTCAACACCTCAATGTACCGGTAGTCGATCTGGCACCGTTGGAGAGACTGCAGTACAGCCCAAGTTTTGATCGAATTGGAGGTTTTCTCGTAGTCCACAAACGCTAAACAGAGAGACAGGTTATACTCTTCGGTCTTCTGTATAACCTGCCGCAGCGTATGTATGTGGTCTACGGTGGTAAAGCTTTTCCGAAATCCGTTTTTTTCGGGTGGCTGGAAATTGTCAAACCTGCGCGCGAGACGATTCGTGATGACTCTTGAAAACAATTTGTAGACATAGCTAAGAAGTGAGATGGACCTATAGTTCTTCAGCTGGGCATTGTCGCCCTTCTTGAAGAAAAGTGCGACCACACCCCTGCACCATGCCTGTGGCGTTTTGCCCTCGAGAACGACGGAATCAAACAGATTCTGAAGGACCTTTAAAGACCGGTTTTCCACCAGTCTTCAGGAGTTCAGCCGTGATTCCGTCATAACCCCGGCGCCTTGTTGTTTTTAAGCTCTTTCAGAGCGATCCTGATCTCGTACAAGCTGACCTCCGGGATATCTTCGGTATAGTGTCGAGTCAATATAGCTCTTGGGTCGTTTTCTAGATTCGCAACGGGCTTGTTGATTGATGTGTGCAACTGCCCATAGAATGTCTCGATCTCCCTCACAAGCTCCAGTTTGGCGGATACGATCCTGCCATTGTCGATCTTCAGTTTTGTGAGCTACTCCTGCTTAATAGCCAGATCCCTTGAAAACACCTTGGAGCCTTTATTTCGCTCAATCGCGTCTTTAATACACTCTTTACTAAAGCAGCGGAGGTCTCTTTTCAAGGATTTAGAGATCTTTCTATTGAGCTGCCGGTATTTGCACGCCTCATCTGAAGACTGCAGGATCATCTCACGTCTCTCCTTCATAAGCTTGAGATTAGGATCAGAGAGTTTTTTGTTTCTACGGGTCTTGTAAAACTTAGACCCAACCGTATTGACATATTCCACGAACCCATCGCTGTATTCGTCCACGGTGCTCCCTAGGTACTCGAAACTATTCTGGAATTCGAGCTGAAAGCTCTCGGGGTTTTGGGCCTCGATTTGTGCTGGACGGAGCGTGGACTTCATCAGTCGAGAGCTTCCAATCTTAATATTAATATTCAATGTGCCTCTTACCAGGCGGTGATCGCTCCCAGTTTTACTGAATTGATCACAGAGACATCATTGAACATTTGCTTCTTGGTTGACATGATGAAATTGATCTCATTTTTATTGCAACATCTGCCAGGTCCACTTCTTGTGTTCTCGCTTTCTGAAGAAGGACTTCATGATAATGAAGCCCTCCTTCTCCATAAAACTGGCCAGTAGGTGACCCGGGTGGTTCCGTCGTCCAACTCCAAATTTTTCCACTTGCAACTCATAATCGTCTCATATTTTTCATATTTTTTTTTATATTTAATTTTGCCTAATTCTTTTATATTTATTTTGTGTATGTTTTTTTTTGTTTATCTCATTGTATAACGCCTTAGGTGTGACCTGTAAAGTTATACATGTATACTTAAATAAACAAATTTGCCAAGTTTCATGCATGGTTCTAGAAATATCCTTATACATGGTCTCCACTTCGTCGTCGGGGTGTGCCGAGGTCGGGGTGTAGACCTGTACGTTCTTCAGCGAATATCTCGAGGATATTCTGAGTATAAGTGACGCCACCCTGGTTGATCTCACACTCTCGATCTTCACCACGTTATTCACGAGGGACTTGTGAACGGTAAACCCGACACCACTCTGGGACTGCCGGTCACCCTCCTGGAAATAGAGCAAGTTGCCGGCTTTGATGATTATGGAGTCCTCCCCCTCTCTCCTAACTTCAGATAACCCTACAATACTCCATCATAACCTGTTCAATTCCTCTTCGAGTTTTGTGATCTTCTCGTCGGTCCAAAGTGTGTGCGTGTTGTACGTTGCCAGGTCTAGTCGTCGGTGTTTGTTGGGGTAGCCCTTGCCATGCCATAACTTCGACTGCTACCGTAATCGAGGGTAGGCAGGCTGACAGGCACTAGGAGCCATTTTTTATTTGTGCTAGTCATGGGAAGGTTTTGCCATAATCACCACGCTTCGCAGGCGGTTTGGCAATCGCAGTATGGTTGTTATAAATGCACTAAGAACGCTGCTGCCCATTCTCTGGTTTGTTCCTTAGTCGCCTCTTACGGGAAGACATGGGATGGTGAAATTCTTTACGTCCGACACCATACGGCACAGGGGGGGTCAGGTTACAGCTATTACCGACTGTAGATGTAATCGCTTCATATAGTTAGATTTATGTCTGTGGATTTACCCCTAACTACTTCCATCTTCAGGAGAAGATGGACGTAGTTAGGGAGAGAGAGAGAGAGTTCTCATTTAGAGCTAGGAAGCTCTGAATGAGAACGGTTCCACAGTAAAAAAATCGAGAGGGCTTTGACTTTCGGTTTGTCACTTTGCGTCCAAAACCAGACGAGATTGATTTTTATAAAGTTAGCAAACAATAATAAACCGCTGTAAAATAAATACAAACAAACTGTGAGCGTGTTTAAACTGGCCCGCTGTGTCGGAGCTCGCCGGCGCTCGGGGCTTGGAGGCGACGGTGTTTATACATCGAGGCCGTGCCGAATACCGTGCTGCAGGGCCAGGAGCCATGAGCCCCAGTACTTGTTGTTGATCGCGGCTATGTAACATTACAATATCATCTATACTATATATATATTTATTAATATTATAAAGCTGAAGAGTTTGTTTGTTTGTTTGAACGCGCTAATCTCAGGATCTGCTATTTGGAATTGAAAAAATCTTTATGTGTTGGATAGTTCATTTATCGAGGAAGGTTAAAGGCTACATAACATCACGCTACGACCAGTAGGAGCCGAGCATAAATGAAAAATGTTGCAAAAACGGGCAAAATATTCCTTTTTGACAGCTTCCGTTGCGTGCGCTGCGTAAGTGGTTAAAGTTACGCAACATTCATGTATGTAGAATAGTTAGGTAGCCACTTGACGGGAGCGAAGCCGCGAGGGACAGCTAGTAATATTATAAAGCTGAAGACTTTGTTTGTTTGTTCGAAAGCGCTAATCTCAGGCAACGGGGAAAAATGTTCCTTTTTAAGAGATTCCGTTGCGTTCGCTGCGTGTACGGGTTAACTTACGCAAATATTATGCTTGATGGTATTGTTCCTCTTTTAAAGTTAAAAAAAAAGTCTGCGACAGCATATGTCTATCTTTTAAGATTGACTCACTAGAAATCAAATTTGTTCATTTTCGAAGGAGTTTCATCAACATCTATACTATACTAATATTATAAAGCTGAAGAGTTTGTTTGTTTGTTTGTTTACCTACCCTAGGCAGGGTAGGTACCGTAGGTAGGTAGTGGTAGGTAGATAGATAGCCAGTTGATGGGAGCGAAGCCGCGGGAGTCAGCTGAAATTCAAATAGCGTTTATTTACAAACTTGCTTTTGCTTTTGCTTTTCATCATAGGCCTCCGCCTAGTGAGTCAGCTAGTGCATGCATATTTGTGAGACGGGAGGCCTACTTAGCTCTGTACTGAAACCACATGGTTTTATGAACAAACCGTGCCACCTGATTTATATTTATAGCAACTGATTATTATGAGTTGCAACACTCGGACTCACACCGCATATGGCGCATACGGCTACATCAATGTTCACTACTAATGTAGCGTCATGGCAGCAGTCGGTCGCTACTCAATCGTTAGATACATTGGTCAATCAAATGTTTTAACATAATTTCCATCTGTGATTGAGCTACTTGGCGTGTGCAACTGCAATGGGTGATCAAGTAACACTTTGTAATTAGACATTTATTTGTTTATCTAACGCTATCCATAAATAAATTGTAATTGCTTCATAGTCCAACCTTCCGGAACATTCGAGGACTGCTGCCATGTCACCTAGCGGCCCTAACCAAACCTGCCAGCGCATCAGAACATCTCAACCCTGCCGGTCCACTTACTTCGGGGTCAACTCCTCGGCTGTCGCGACTTTACCAGCTTCACTTTAAGCCAGGGGCTTAGGCGCAGAAGGCCTTAATCTCAACATGGCAACAGAGACAAAAGGACTAGTTCTCAAAATTGCAAATTCTCTAAAAGCCTAATTCTCTGAATGGCCAATTCTCGAAATGGCCAATTCTCGAAATGGCCAATTCTCTAAATGGCTAATTATCAAAATGGCAGATTTTCTACAATTGGGAGTACCTATTCATTAAATTAAACCGACTTCCAAAGCAAAACACTACAAAGCGAAAAATAACTTTATATTCTGAAGTCGGTCTTTGGTACCTATTTTGGTCAGTGTCCTAACAAACATGCCGACTAATTGACAACCTCCTCCTTTTTTTTGAAGCGTTTAAAAAGATAATGTTGTTAAAACACCAAGCTGAATGTAAAGTTATATTTATCACTTTCTTTTAATCCTTAATTTGAATGCTGTCAAAACAGTTTTGATAAGTGTTACATTCTTTAATTTTGAAAATAAACAAAGGTGTCAGAAATGCCTTGATTTTAATTGCCTTTAATTTACAATTTAAACTCACTAATAAAACAAATACTAAGAAATCTTTTATTTATTTGAATACTCCCTATTGTAGAAAATGTGCTATATTGATTATTAGCCATTTAGAGAATTGATTTTTCAGAGAATTAGGCTTTTAAAGGATTGGCCATTCAGAGAATTAGGCTTTTAGAGAATTTGCCATTTTGGGAACTAGTCCTTTTGCAACTCTGTTGCCATTTTGAGAATTAGGCCTTCTGCGACTAAAACAAAAGCCAAGATCGTAGTTAGCGCGCCTACCTACGCAAAATAAAATTAAGTGATGGGAATTTGTAACCCACGACCACGTAGAAATAAATTTATTGACGATGTTATTGAGTTTTATTCCTTATTTATACAGCTCACACGCTTCATTGGCGCCCTTACCGTGGTTTCTAAGGTCATTTAAACAAATTTTTTTTTCAAGCTAACATAGTTCGTCTTTTTTTTTTCATTTTTCTACTATCGCGTCTGGCTGTCGCTATGGTGAACTTTGATTACTGTCGTGTCTGTAGTGACACTTGCAAGGTTAAGACGAATCGATTAACGTAAGAATCATCAAATCGGCTCACGCATTTGGTCTCTGGAGCGCCACATAGGAACAAACATAAACACATACAAGCATACATAGACTGATAATCACATTACCCTTCTTCGGCAGTCGGGTAAAAAGGATAGATTTGACCCCAGCCTCATCTCTGTGTAATAATTTTGCACCATTTCTCCCAAACATGGTCGTGATTATTTCATTTGTTTCTTCTATAAAAACTTTTTCACAAAAATGTAAATCGACCATAATGTTATTTTCCCACTTTTTTGCGATTGCTTTGGAAGTCGGTTTTTTAAGGTCAAGTATTGTGTTTCCTATTTTTTTGTTTGGTAATAGTACATTACTGCAGAATCCAGTAAGTAAGCCTTCCTGGCCAAGTAAGAGTTAACCGGTTATATACGAGGCCAGGATGGCTTTCTTACTGGTTGAGGCTTGTATAATGCTTTTCTCAAAAATGAAAGAAAGTTTAACAACAAATTCGTTTAATTAATATTGAAGGTTACATTCATATTAGGGCAATTACTGATAGATATTGTGATCGATTTCTCGGGGGCATTTATATTTGTTTGTTGTACGTCTTGATTAACGGACTCAAAAATATATCTATCTCATAAAATGTCATACCAAAAAGAGAGATAGATATATATTTGGTTCCTCCCTCCTATAACCATGTTATAAGGGCTAAACTCTAATATGTGTCTGGCTGGTACTATGTTTTTTTTCTAAGCAGATCTGCAGAGGATGACCTACTGTCTAGAGATGGGTGTTTTCGGTTTTTTGCACAAACGGTTATGTAACCGATATACAGATTTCATATCGATGTCTAAAACGGTTTTCAGATATCGATATCATTTAGTACAGTTTGCAAAAGTTAAAATGTCATTTAGATGAGCAAACTAACAACGAACGCGAAATAATACTTAGAAAGAGAGGTAGCGCATAATTATGGTTCCTATCGTTTGTGAAGTATGCGTTGTTCGTAGTACGTACGTTTCCGCATTGTTACGGTTTTAAGTTTTGACTTCTTCGTTCTCGCACGCTAGTTAGGTTTTTATTAGATACAGTATTTGTAATATCGGTTATTTTGATAGTTATCGATATGATATGATATCTAACACATATCCGATATAAGTTACGTTTTGATATATCGGACCAATCCCTACTACTGTCCAGTAAGTAAATTACATACTTACTTACTGGACAGTAGGAGATTCCAAATTTAAAATCTCGCTTCTTACTGGACAGTTGTGAATAAGTCTCCGGTAGAGTTCACTTTCTGGATACTTTTTAGAGATGTTATGACAACATTACATACCATTTTTGAGAAAATTATTATCCAATTAGGCTTAATTCACAACATACGCATTTTTTTATAGTATTAAAGAAATATCATAATTGAAAGTGCCAAGTCCTAATGACCCACTCCCACGTCCGCGTACTGTGTTTCCACCTCATGACGCAGGGTTATTATATTTAGTGTACGACCACATTGTGTCACAGCTCATAATACAGAAAAAGTGCTCCACCATTTTAAACTAGACGAAAGAAAGGGGAGAGCTTCGTCCTTTCGTGCTGGAGGCACCACACTCTTGTTGGCTGTCACTCCAACACGTATACAATACACGTCCATATGAACAAAATGCCTCGAGTGCCGACTGCCGAGTCAACATGAGCAGTGCGCGGTGTCGCTATTCAGTTTCACTGAATGCGAGAGGGCGACATGACAACCCCGACCTTTGTAACTTTTACTGCAAAAGTTTTGAGGGAATCACTTTAATGTTTTTACTTTTTCTTTTACTTGTTTAGTAGTTTACTTCGTTCTAAAACGGACGAAAGATTTGCAGACCCACACTAGCAAAGTGCGTCGGCTGTGTTCCGCCTCGGGCCCAAGTCCCCAAGACCCAATATCAATGCTTCCAACTAATTTTAGAAAGACAATCTGTATGTTTGTTAATCACGCCTCGACGGCTGAACGACAGACCATGGCCTGGAAGACATTGCACTTTTCATTAGTCACACGGGTGAAGTGGCTACTGGTTGGCTTGTTGCTCATCATAGGTAAGTAGGTACTTAATGTTTGTATTAGGTAATACAAACATTATTCATTTTCGTTGAATGAGAATGGGCGATGCCTCTGTAGGCGTCCGCGGTGAGCGCCTGGAGTTGTGCCGCCTCCGAGCCCACGAGCAAGTTAAAGTCCTTCATTAGCGAATTCGGAAGTTGTCTCGTCCAGCCTCGCCGCCGCGCCCACGCGCCCCCGCGCCCCTGCCCGTCGTCCCTCGCCCCGGCGGTGACACAACGATGTTACATGTGTGAGTAGCGGTGCCTTGTGGCATTTCGTCTTTCCTAAAGAGATTATGGAATTATATGGTCGATTAATTATTTTCAGAAAGTTATTTCCTGCACAAGTACCTGCCGGAGCACAGAAGAGGAGGCCCCTGTAGGAAGCATTATGTTCTGTCGAGAACTTGTTGATCTAACATTATGATAATGATTTATTATTGTTTTCAAAATAGATATGTGTAAGTACGTAACGTCGGGATTCGCTACCAGCCTAGGTGGCGACGTGGTCCGCTGTCGTACAGCTTGACTGCTGTTCTGTCTGACTACGGTTTTAATTAAGAAATTCCTTGTCGGCCTGAAGCGCGATCGCGACGGGGGGTGGGGTGGCGGGGGTGGCAGCTCTCTTGTCGTTAATCTCAGTTAGAAGGCGGCTCGGCAAGGTGCCTCGTCCGAATCAATGCAATGCAAGAGTCGCAGCAGCTACACGAGGTGCTGGCGCCGCTGCCTTCAGCGCGTGCACACGTGTGCAAGCACATTGGCGGCGCCTGAACATATCACTAGTTGAACGTTGCCCAGGTTTTTTTTTTTTGGGTGGGAAATCATCCAATGATTTCTCCCGCTCTGGGTGAAGCGGAAGGGCGTGTCAGACTTTTACTGACTAAAACCCACCCGTGTTCCTTCAGTTGCTTGAGCCAGGGCCGCGGTAACTCTTTTTCTTTCAAATTTATCCGCGACCCACACAGGCATCGACCCTATCGGACCCCGTCAATTTTTTGCTGACATCTCTTTGAGGCGCGCGTGGAACACTACGCGCAACGTTTCCCAGCTGGAAACTGTTTTGAACAATGATACAGTAGGCATCGGATATTCTGAGAATAGAATTATATCATCTGCTAAACGTAAGTGATTGAGGTTTTCACCATTTATGTTGAGTCTGTTTTTATTCCGATCTAGGTTTTTGACTATCATCTCTAAGGCCGTCGAGAACAGCTTGGGTGGGTTTGGGTCGCCCTAACGGAAGCCTCTTTCTATTGGGAACTCTTCCGCCGTTGCTTCCAGCCTGAGTTGGGCTGCGCTATTTGGGTATAAGTTCTATAGTATTCGTATGTACTTTTCCTGTATACCTTGAGAACGCAATGCTTCCCAGATGTATTCATGTTCTAAGGAGTTGAAGGCCTTGTTGTAATCTACGAAAACCAGATAGTAACTTTTATTGTATTCTTTATATTTCTGTAGAACTTGTCTTAGAACGTGTATAATTATGATCTACTGTTGAGTACTTACTACGGAAGCCCGCTTGCTCTTTCTGTTGGTTTTCTTCAAGTATAGATATGATTCTGAACAAAATCAATTTACAAAAGAATATATAGATATTCGAAATCAAGCTGATTGGTCGATAATTAGCTTTTCCCCTCTATCTCCTTTTTATAGAGTTAGTAGTATTATTGTTGATTTGGTCCAATTTGTAGTAATATTAAGGCTTATTAACAGCAATTAAGGCTTATTTTATTTTTTACAGTGGGCATCCTTTACAGTTTCGTATGAAGTGAACTTTTTTAACATATTTATACACAAGTTGGCATATTCTACAGAATGTCGACGAAATTATTATCAAATGGTTTTCTTAAACAGAAGTTTGAATGTAAATCACATGAAAACTACTCAGAGTCCTTAAATTGAACGGCAATAGCGCGGGTTCACGATAGAGCAGGAGTGAGCGCGAGCGCGTCTGCGGAGACGACACGTAATGATAAAACAACAGAGTATTATTGAATCCACCCACCGCGGCACCGCTGATAACGTTTGCGTCTCGACATGTTTCCACACATGCTCTATTTATTATTGCTTTCGGATATTACACCGCGATCGTGCAGAACAGACATTCGTACTTGTCCGAACACAAGCTCGGGCTGCTGTTTCTCTTTTAATCGTAACGTTTACAATAACAACGGAGGAGCAAAGGCTTGAGTTGAACGATGCCGCTGCCGCTCGACTAGCGCGGGCTCGACTCGAGTACGCTCGCTCAAAACAGACCAGAGGATCAAAGCGAGCACAAGAGGACTCGCAAGAACACACGAGATCACAAAGCGCCTCACATCACAGAACGTGCCGTGCGTATAATAACACTATCGCACGGGTGCAGTCTGCCAAACCGAAAACATTATTTTCCTGTCCTCCCGGCGCCCATACGTCACAATTATGTTATTTGAATACTATGGGCACGGAACTATAAGTTATTATTAAAACTACATATTATATATACTGTACACTCTACCAGCCTATGGAAATGTTTAGAAGGAAGCGGTTTTCTATAAACCGCTGCGCACTGGACATTCGCGTAGTGGAACGCCAACAAACCCGGGCAATGTTGAGTGGGCAGAGTACATCATGCTCTTGGATCAACAGATTTGTACTCTTTCAATAATAACGAAACAGGTTCTATCTATCTGCGGATAATTTTATTGTTGGCGTCTCGTAGCAATCTGGCGTAGCCGGGTGCTACGCGCCTACGCCAGATTGCTACGAGACCCGCTACGGAATTTATTGAAAAGCAAAGTTTGAACACGACAATAATTTATTAGCTTCTGCCCGCAGTTTCATCCGCGTGAAATGTGTTTTATTATATATATCATTATTTACTACCGACTTAATCGGGATAAAAGAATCCTACGAGCTATTCCAACATGTAATCTAATCATCATCATCATCATTTCAGCCGAAAGACGTCCACTGCTGGACATAGGCCTCCCCCAGGCGTCGCCACATTGACCGATCCCGTGCGTCTCGCATCCAGCGCCTTCTCGCAACCTTAACCAGGTCATCTAATGTTTGTGCTCAATTTCATCCAGATCCGTTCATATTGCCGTGAATAAGTAACAAACAAAAAAAAAGTTCTATAGTAGGATTAAAAGTAGGAGCGTTGTTGGCCATAGAGCCGCGGCGTCGCACGTCGGCGCGTTACTGTGGAGATCTGTCGACACATTCTCGTGTTCATCACAAATAACTAATATATATTATCGCCCCGCGCCGCTCGCGCTCCTAGACAATAGACACCAGTAAGCAATATGTTCGCGCCGGCGACGACGGCACCACTTCATTACCTCCAGTATTTAGCGAACTCAGAAAGATAAACAAGATTCACCTTTTTGCTTGAGCGCTTCATGTGTCGTTAGGAAATATGTCGTAATGTTTGGGTACATATCTTTTTTCCTAAAATATAATACTATAATAATGTACGTAAGCGGTCGCAGTTCCAGCGGTCAGTTCAGACGACAGACTACCCAAGTCCGTCACCCGCGGGCCACACCTTATGCCGACTGGCCGGGTATGCTCTCGCTCCCTTTCAACCGCCGCATTTGCGACCATCACTTTTACGCAGAAAGGGGCGACATCGTCCGACGCGCTGTCATTTGCGACCATGGACTCGAGCAATCTGGTCAGGTTTAATGCTGCTAAAACCCAGGCGTGACTTTTTCCGCTAGCCGAGCCAATTTTACTCGGCTCCAACTTTCCGAGATGTGACCGTGCCAATAACTGACCATCTTGAACATCTTGGCGTTACGTTGACATCGACTCTCAATTTTGGCCCATACATTGAGGCAAAGGCTCAGCTGGCTGCCAAAAAGCTGGGGATCCTTGCAAAGGTGAGAAGGTACTTCTCGCGAGAACAGCTGCTCAGCTTGTATCAAGCGCAAGTTCAATCATGCATGGAGTACTGTTCTCATCTCTGGGACGGATCTGCCAAATACCAACTTGATGCACTAGAGTCGATCGAAAACCGGGCCAAGAGGCTCTTCGGTGATGAGGCATTGGTTCAGTCAAAGCTCCAGAGCCTTGAACATCGTCGCCGAGTTGCCAGCTTGTCGGTCTTTTATCGATTACATACTACCGACTTCCAAATAAGAAAACTACAAAGTGAAAATAACTTTATTTTTGGAAGTCGGTATCCATAACGCAAAAAATGGTTTTTACGAAAGACACCGACTTCCAAAAATAAAGTTATTTTTCACTTTGTAGTTTTCTTTTTTGGAAGTCGGTAGTATTTTTAGGTAAAAAAGTTTTTATTTTTCACTTTTTAGTTGTACCTACCTAATAGGCAAGTTGTTAAGTAAGTTTCCTATAACGCCGGTTAGATTACCCGAATATCATGAAACTTGAACAAAACCGATCAAATGAGAGATCTGCTTACCCCTTAAGAGCGTACTAATTACGTACGGCTGCAGTCGAGGATGCAAATAAAACCGATATAATTTACTTAATGAATTTAATTAAAGTAATTATTACATTTAGATCGGTAAAATTAAGATGCGCGACAATTGCTCGATGTGAGAAACAAGAGTGAATCACTAATACACTAAATCAATATTCATCACTGCTATTGCGCCATCTTCGGTCCCACGCCATCGAATTGCTGAGAAGGCGAATCTCACGGTGCAGAGCGCAATACGGTGTTAGTCATTGTCTTAAGAATTTAGGGTTTCGCAAGTGGCGACATAACATCTCCCTCCACGAGATCGGCAACTATTTGAAAACTCTAGTCGAAAATAGTGTCGATGGCGAAGCTGGATCAATCTCGGTGTTGCAGGTCTCCTTATCCTTAATCTTAATATCGATGCCATCAGTGGCTTTCTGAAGTTGCTTCAATCTACGACGACGAAGTATAATGATGATAACGAGTACACATGCACCGGATAGTAGAATGTATACCGGTATAGTAGTGTGGTATATAGCTTCAGTGTTCGACGACTGCAGCTTTACAGGTTCTTGTAGAACGATTTCAGAGTTACTTGAATGCAAACTGCCAAGGTCAATGGTATCTAGTTTTATCGTTTTCATTGGTAAGTTATTATACGAATTTTCCTTTATAATCGGTAAGTCCATAATTTTCAATATCTTTCCCTTAGTTTGATCATGACGATTGCTTGCAGTAAATGCTGTAGTTCTTAGCACGCAGCCTTTTGGTATGATGGACAAGTAGCTCCCTTTCAGCATTCTATAATTATCTTCAGAACAGGTTAAACGAACTTTCGTAGGTTTAGGAAAGCTTAGAATGAAGTGTTGGTCGTCTAGTTGCTCCATGGCTTCAGAAAACAGGATGACTGATGTAAATTGACAGGACTCATTAATTTTCTGGTGTAGTATAAGCTGCTGGATACAGTCCGATTGTTTGCCATGGTGGCGACTTAAATTATCCTCGCAAAGGTGACCGTGGCTATACTTCGGACATTCTGTCTCCATGTACAATAGATCTTTTTCGTGAACCGCTATGAAAGGATAAGTTGGAATCAGGACCTTATTGTCATAATTAGGAGCCAGGGATAATTTATATAGGATAAAGTTAGTAGGGTAAAGTATCGGAAATTTTGTAACTATCACTATTTTATTCCCATTGTAATAATATCCTAGTCTAATTATGTCAAAATACTCTCTAAAGCTTATATCTAGAAATTGATCCTTATTATATAACATACCTAATCTATTCATCATGTCCTTAAACATAGCATAGTTAAATATAGAATTATGAATACTTCTAGCTCTAATAAATGCTAACAAATTTTGTAATTTGTCCAGTTCTTTAGACAAATTATCTATGTTGTCTCCCAATATCATTAGTAACTGTGCTAAATGAGCATATTTAATGGTATCTGTTTCATGCCTAACGTTGCTAGCTAAAATAGAATTAATAATTTTCTCGATTTTATCTTGGTTTTCTACTATTTTATCTGTAACGTTTGAGCTACGCGAAACCCACTGCTTACTTAAACTTATTTGGTGATTCATTTCAGCAACTAAATTATTTTCATTTTGTTTTAAGATTGCAATGGCATTATCATATTTTAATGCATCAGTATAATCTAAATTACCCGAAATGCTCTTTATTACTGAACCAAGACCATCTATGAGACCTCTTTTAACACGCTTTACCTCAAGTGTTTCTAACTGTTCCGATATTTCTTCTAATTTTGTACCTAGGTAGTTAACGTGGGGCTCATAGAGAGATCGTGATATATTGCTCAATTGTGGCGTAAGATTTTGCAATTGTTCGTTAACTGTCTCTAAACTATTGCGCATATTATCAAGGTTTATAATTTGGAGGAAGGAGTGGAAATGTGAAATGACTCTTGTGGATCCTAGGTTGAAGGGCAAAATACCTGGTCCATCGTTAAGACTGTCTAGCGTTATCTCGTCTGCTCGGGCCAGGGCCAGGGTCAGGACTAGTAGTATTTTCAGTGTTCTGTAACAAACGAGCACTATTAGGCACCCGTTTTAGGCGTGATTTAGGCACAGAGCCTCTTTTCTTCTTTGTATAGATATGAATAGGCAAATCCGCTAATACCGTATCATGAGTATATCGAGCTGCTAACTTTTGTCTGTGGCATAAAGGATTCCTAATAAAAATTTGTTGCTCTGGTTCATAATTTTTTTCAGGTTCACGATTCTTATTAACATTTTCAGTAATTCCTGTGCGGCGATGAAGTGAAGTATCGTTAAGAATATCGTATACTTTTGACATTCGTTTACGGTGTTCCTGGATATATTGTTGTAAGAGATGTTCTGATAGATTCATATCTAAAGGATCCCGGGGATCAAAATGACCGGTAACTATATCGATAGGCCTACATTTTGTAAAGCTATGTATTGAACTATTATATGCCAATATAGCATAAGTCATAAGATTAGTAATCGATTCTCCTCGGTGTTCTAATTTTAATATACGCAAATGTTCTAGTAGTGTAGAATTTAGTCGTTCTACCATTCCATTTTCATTGGGTGTATTAGGACAGGTTTTATGATGTTGCACTTTATGCAATCTAGTAAATTCAGAGAATATTTGGTTGTTGAATTCCGGACCATTGTCTGTTACAATAGTTAAGGGTACTCCGTGATGAGTAGAAAACTTTAGTAAAGCTTGTACGACACTTATAGCTGTAGCATCTTTCAAGAAGTATGCTTGACCATACTTAGAGAATGCATCTACAATTACAAGATACTTATTCGTTTCAATACTAAGCAGATCTAAATGTACAACCTCAAAAGGCTTTGTAGGTGGAGGTACAATTTGTAACCTTGGTTTAACTGGATTACGATCATATTTAGCTTGCCCGCATATTTGACATTCATTGATATACTTTGTTACATGCTCCTTCATATTTGGCCAATAGCATCTACGCGATAATGCTAGATAACACTCATTGATGCCTCTATGATTGGTTTTCCCTTCATGATATTTCTTTATAATTTCCTGTTGCTTGAAATAATCTTTAACATTTTCTACTTCGGTTTTGGTAAGTACTAATTTCATTGCAGAATTTTTAAAATATTTTTGAATTATAGGTATTATAGAATACATTTCTAATGAAGGATTAATTAAAACACCTGTCTTTACTTTTGGATTAACGTATTCTTTAATTGCGCTAATAACGTCTTGTTCTAAATTAGATTTTGAAATTTGTATGACAGTTTTAGTATGTGTTTCAAATGGTTTAGAAACACTAGGCCTGCTTTTTATATCTCCAACGACATTAAGATATATTTGTTTATTAAACTTATTAAGGGGGTCGTCGGAAATAGGGATTTCTAATATGGGACTTTCTAAATCACTATGGGCGCTTAAAGTCCTAGAATCCGCGGTTTCAGTTCTAGAATCTGAGTCTGAAGGTGCACCTTGTGAAGTGTTAACTACTATCGAACTAATTTCTTCATTATGAATTTCTATTCGTGACAAGGCATCTGCATTAGTATTATGTTTTCCTTGCTTATAGACAACTGTGAAGTCAAATTCGCTTAGCCGTAATCTCCAACGGGTTAAACGGGAATTCGGTTCTTTAATATTCATCACCCATTGCAAAGGGCGATGGTCGGTCACAATTTTAAATTTACGCCCGAATAAATATGGCCTAAAATACTTCGTTGCCCAGACTATAGCCAATAATTCCTTTTCAATAGTGCTATAGTTTATTTCACTAGAGTTAAGCGTACGCGAAGCATAAGCTATTGGTTTATCTGATCCAATAGTCCCTTGTGAAAGTACTGCTCCAATTGCCAAATTTGAAGCATCCGTAGTTAGTATAAATTCTTTTTTAAAATCAGGGTATTGAAGAATTGGATCATTGACCAGAAGGGTCTTACATCTTTCAAAGCATTCAACATAATTTTGATCAAGTGTAATTTTGGAGCCTTTCTTTAAGCTTTGAGTCAAAGGTTTGGTTATTTTAGCAAAATCAGGTATAAACTTTCTATAATAACCAAGAAGTCCTAAAAACCTTTTAATTTCGGTAGGAGTTTTAGGTAAAGGGTAATTTTGTATTGCTGAGATTTTATCTGGGTTAGGCTTTATTCCATCTTTGCCTATAATATGCCCTAGATACGCTGTTTCTAATTTAAGGAACTCAGATTTATCCATTTGTATTTTAAAATTAGATTCGCGTAATCTTTTAAAAACTTTTTCTAGGTTGACTATGTGCTCTTGCAATGATGTACTAAAAACTATTATGTCATCTAGGTATACTAGACAAATAGTATTTTGGAGTTCACGCAACACGTTGTCCATCACTCTTTGAAAGGTAGATGGACTATTTTTAAGTCCCATGGGCATCCTCAAAAATTCGAAATGCCCATGTTCTACATTGAATGCTGTTTTTGTAATATCTTGGGGGTCCATTTCGACCTGGTAGAATCCACTAGCTAGGTCTAGCGTAGTAAAATACTGGCAATTGCCTAATTTGTCTAGGACATCAGCTATATTAGGGATAGGGTACTTGTCGTCTATGGTTTTCTCATTAAGTTTTCTGAAATCTACTACAATACGCCACTTCGCCTTTCCTGATGCGTCAGCTTTCTTAGCTACCACCCAAATAGGAGAACTCCAAGCAGAATTTGAAGGTCTAATTATACCTTGTTCTAACATTTTACCTATCTGTTCTTGTACTTCCTGTCTATGAATATATGGATATCTATAACTCTTTGTATAGACTGGAGCCTCATCTGTAGTTTTAATTGAATGTTTAATTTTATTTGTGAATGTTAACTGTTCACCTTCAATATAGAAAACGTCTGCATATTGCGAGCACAATGATTCTAGATTAATACGTTCTTCTTTATTTAAGTGGTCAGTACGCAGACGTGATAGCACCTCTTTTACGCGTTGGTTTTGCTGTATAGTGCGCGTGCACTCGACATTATGAACTTCTGCAGGCATTGCACGATCCATTGAAAAGATTATGTCATTCCTACTAGGATTCTGTACTTCTAATATACCCCTATTCTGTTTAACCTTAGTAAGGCATTCACGTACGATACAGTTTGAAATAGATTGTTCAGGAATATAAGCATCACCATCGCGGACGTTAATCGGAATCTTTAGTAACTTAGATGTACCTGCTGGAATAATATTCTCATACAAATTAGTATTACGTGAATCATAGATTCTAATAGGGTTTGAAGCGAACTTAGTTGTAAATAATTTATTTTTATAATCTATTGTAGCTTCCCATTCTTCTAGCAAATCGGTACCAATAAGTCCATCAAAGAAGTCGTGGAACTTATAGATATCAAATGAAACTGTACCTGAATCATTAAATTCATTAAAAATAGGTAAAGTAATTGAATAGTCGTTTCTAGTTTTAGCATGAACACTATGCACTTCAAACGGAGAATAATTTAATGGAAATTCACTAAAGTATTTTTCGACAGCATTAGGACATAGGAACGACTGGTTTGCACCTGTGTCTATTAAAAGTTTAAGGGGAGGTGACGCAATTTGAATGTATGGAAGGTACCGTTGAGTTTGGAGATTTATCTCTATTTTAATTTGTCGGATTTCGGAGTTTTCCGAAAAGCCGGCTCTTTGGATTCTTTGTCGTCCTCTTTTATGCTTCCGATCTGCTGGGGATGTTCTAGATATTCCTGAGGGGATGGTTGATACTCATAATACAAATTTTCTGGATACTCATAGTAATCGTAATAAGTTCCATCATAATCGGTAAATAAATCATTGATCGAAGGATCAATGAAACAGTCATTAAAATGCATCTCTCGAGTTTTGAAATAATTATTAGGTGGAGGATTCCCTGATCTGTTCCAATCATGCCTAGATAAAGCGTTAGTAGGTGGTAATTGTCTGCTCACGAAATGGCTAACACCACTCATTGGTCGTGGTTGCGCTGACCCGCTAGGCTGGTTAGGAGAATTCTGCTGGACTACTTGAAATGGGTTATTCTGACGGTTATAGTTCGGTGGGGGTGCCCTGAACATTTGCTGAGTTCGGGTCGGACCAAACTGACGAGGTTGGAAATAAATCGGTTTCCACTGCGGTGGTTGTTGGGTAGGAAATTGGAATCGTGCAGGTCCTGGCATGCTATAATTATTAGGCCTTGGATCAGGCATATTAAACGGCTGAGAGGGCATTTTAAAATTATTACCGGGTTGGTTATTGCTATTAATTCTTTTATCAGGCAAACGGTCATCACGATTTTGCAGATACATGGTATTAGTTTCTTCATGAACAAATTCTAATGCTTGTTCTATATTTTGAGGGCGCATACAACGCACGCGTGATCCTATAGGATCTTTTAATCCGCGCGTGAACGCCTGGAGAGTCAATTTCTTATATAAATCCCTTTTAGCATCTATAGTAGTTTTTAAGGAGTCGTGTAAGGAAACATACGTCATAATTGTACTAAAAAGGTTCTGGCAACGCTCATAGAACTCTTGCGGAGTGTTAGAGCCCTGTGTTAAAAGAGATAAATCGCTATAAAGGGCGGTCTCATCCCTCTGGTCAGCAAAATTATTTATTAATGCCTTACGGATGCCATTCCAATCAGTTGCTATGCCATTTGAGTTAATTAAGCGAGCAGCAGACCCTACAATTTTATTTAATATACCATTAAGAAGTGCTGAATTAATTAATTCAGAACCACCTTGAACATTGTAATATTCTTTAACTAAATGATCACACAATTGAATAAACCTAGTCAGCATATTCGGGTTCCCGTCAAATTCGGGTACCAACCGTAATGCTTTAAAAACGGTATCTAAATCCAAAGACATTTTCCCAGAAAACGATTCTGTGTCCTCGTATAACGTATCTAAATTAATATTTCTTCTAGTATCTATCGCCAAGTCTCTACTTCTAACTACCCTAGTATTCCTGGATTTTCGTGGAAAGAAAATTTTGGAAGGTTATATTAGTACAGGCTAGGAGAAAGCGGTCACTAGAAATAATCTAATGTACTTACATGAACATTATATCAGCCCCTTTGCGTAATCAATGTCTGGATTCCTCGATACAGCACGACGTGTAGATTCGGGATACTCTGGAGCGACTGGATAGCCGCACGGGCGGCTTTACGATAGCGGAAATCTTCCTCTTTACGCGAAACCGACCGCGAGTATCCTACCGACTGCGCCAATTACGTACGGCTGCAGTCGAGGATGCAAATAAAACCGATATAATTTACTTAATGAATTTAATTAAAGTAATTATTACATTTAGATCGGTAAAATTAAGATGCGCGACAATTGTTAGATGTGAGAAACAAGAGTGAATCACTAATACACTAAATCAATATTCATCACTGCTATTGCGCCATCTTCGGTCCCACGCCATCGAATTGCTGAGAAGGCGAATCTCACGGTGCAGAGCGCAATACGGTGTTAGTCATTGTCTTAAGAATTTAGGGTTTCGCAAGTGGCGACATAACATACTAACGTGATGTTATGTTATGATATGATATAAACAATAAACAGACATGCGATTGCAGCAGTCCCGAGAGATTTGCCGTTATTTATTGAAGAGTTCCGTTGTATATCTTCGACGTTCTTCATCAGATCTTCACTAAATTAAAATGGGACCAATTTTGAAATATACTCTTTCGAACAAAAAAATAATTTTCAAAATCAGTCCATAATTGACGGAGATATCGGTGAACATACATAAAAAAAAAGAAACATACAAGAAGTCGAACATAGAACCTCCTCCTTTTTCAAAAGTCGGTTAAAAATAATTTGTTATAAATTTAAATTAAGAATTGTGTGATTAACAAAAATAATATTTTATTGTAAAAAAGCGTGGGTGCTTGATGTCAATTGTTATAATATTTTATTAACAAATATAGGTAAAAGAGTCATTTTAAAAATATCTTAAAAAGAACCCACGCTTGTTTATAATAAAACTAGCTGTTGCCCGCGGCTTCACTCCCGTGGACCACCCCACAGGACCCATTTTCGGGATTCAATAAAAATTGTAGTTCTAAAAACACGCTTTAATGGTAAATTTAACTGAAAAGTCGCTAATCCTGAAGATCTTGGTAAGGCTTAATGGGACAAACAATTTAAACGCGCACGGTAGAATCAACTTTTATTACTTGTAAATTTTAATTTTTGTTTGACTTTCAAAAGTACTTTGACTTTGACTAAATTATTGCATTGTCATCGGTCCTGCTTCTTCTTAGCGTGTCGATGGCAAATATAAAAAAGTTAAATATTCTGTTTGGCCCAGAATTCAGCCACGGCAATACCATTCGGTCCTTGATAGGTGTGCAAAGTTTCAAATCAACGTTTTGAAGTGGGTGAAAATCACGTTCAAAGATTCCGTTACATTGATACATAGATACATAGTTACATAGATACATACCAAGCTAATGAAAGCATGTTAAAAATAGCCTTGTCACTCAGGAATAATTTAGCTTTCTATTGGTGAAAGATTTTCTCAAATCGGTCCAGTAGTTTCGGAGCCTATTCGGTACAAACAAACAAAAAAATCTTTCCTCTTTATAATATTAGTATAGATACACCTTTTTGTTTTTTAGATTTTATAAACTATTATTTATTTTTAATACGCTTTTATTAGTTACTTTTTAGTTCAATCGCTAATCCTGAAGATCAAAGACAAAGACAAAGATATTTTATTTCAAGTAGGCCACCAAGCGGCACTTTTGAACGTTAAAATAATAATAATTGATTCTACCGTGCATTCGGAAAGTAGCTTGTAATGGAGAAGAATGCACAAGAAACTCCATACTTACTCTTTTAAAAAAAAAAAAATACAATATTTAGGTACATAAGTACATACCTTGATGAATGAAATTGAGTTTATACAATTACAAATATACTTATACAGTCTTCAGAAGGTCCAACAATAATTCAAAACAATAATGTTCCGCATATCACTTGTTTTTGCGGCCTAGTGGCTGTGGAGCTGGACTAGCATTTAGCCAAGCATTTTTATCAGTGATGTAATCCCCCAACTTATAATATGCCAGCCTGCATAGTGTGCGTTTTATGCAAGTTTTAAATTTCGTCTCATTCAGTTCAAGAATGTGAGGAGGAATTTTATTGTAACATTTTGTACAGTACCCCATGAAAGATGAGGCTACTTTAGCCAGTCTGAAACCTGGTTGAACTAATTGGTCCCTATTTCTAGTAACATAATCATGTCTGTCGCCGTTTTTACTAAAAAGATGTAAATTCTTTCTCACGTACATGATGTTTTCATAAATATATTGACAAGGAACCGTCATGATGTTAATGTCCTTAAACAGTTCCCTTAGAGAATCGCGCCGGCGAAGATTGTATATCGCTCTGATGGCTCGTTTTTGCAGAATAAAAATTGACTCAATGTCTGCAGCCCTTCCCCATAGTAAGATACCGTAAGACATTATACTATGAAAATAACTAAAATAGACTAGTCTGGCGGTACCCACATCCGTTAACCGACGAATCTTTCCAACAGCATAAGCCGCCGAACTCAGCCGCCCCGCAAGGGATACCAAATGAGGACCCCATTGCAACCCCGAGTCTAGCGTGATCCCCAGGAAAACCGTTTTATCGACGAATTCTAGCTTCTCCTTGTTTAATATAATGTCACAATCAGTACTTTTGACATTCGGCAAGGAAAATTTTACGCACTTGGTTTTTTTACCATTTAAAACTAAATTATTGGCAGTGAACCAATCCTGAACCTGCCGTAGCGCGTTATTTACGTCGTCAACCTGACAAGTACGTCTATTTATTTTAAAAATTAAAGATGTGTCATCAGCAAATAACACCATGTTAAGTTTGTTTTCCAATAAACGGGGTAAATCGTTAATGTACACTAAAAATAAGAAAGGACCTAAAATTGAGCCCTGGGGTACACCCATTTTAACGTTTAACCCGGACGAATTCACACCGTTTATTTGAACTAATTGCTGTCTATCATTCAAATAAGATTTAACCAAACTTAACGCTGATTGACCTAGCCCGTAATGCTCAAGTTTCAGAAGTAATGTTTCATGATTAACGCAATCAAACGCCTTCGACAGGTCGCAGAAGATACCTATGGCATCCTGCGAATCTTCCCACGCATCAAAGATGTGTTTTAATAGAGCGACACCAGCGTCAGTTGTACAACGTCCTCTGGTGAAACCATACTGTCTATCATGCAAGATGTTATTCGTATTAAAATGAATGAGCATTTGATTTAGCATTATCCTCTCAAAAACCTTGCTGAAAACCGGCAACACGGATACTGGTCTATAATTATTTGTGTCTTTACTGTCCCCGGATTTAAAAAGTGGTATAACCTTACTATATTTCATTAGATCCGGAAAAACGCCTTGATCCACACACAAATTGAAAATCAACGCTAAGTACGGCGCTATAGTCTGAATTATGGAGGTACAAGCTTTGATGGACATTCCCCACAGATCTTCAGTCGGTTTGATCTTGATTTGCTTAAAAGCTTTTATTACTGTCATGGGGTTTATATGTGAAAAGTTAAATACAATCGGGCAGGCTGAAACGTTCGCGTTTAATAATCCAAAAGCAAGCGAGGGCGAAGAATTTAAAGTTTCAGTAGTTTTAATTGGGATGTTGGTAAAGAAATTAACAAATTCTTGCGCAACTTTTTTGTTATCTCTAATAAGTCCGTGTGTGGTCTCAAGCGTGTAATCACTACTATTTCTTTTATTCCTATTCGTTTCATTGTTTATAATCTTCCAAACCGTCTTGATTTTATTTTCTGCTAATTTAACCTTATTGCTAATGTACAAGACCTTAGCTGCCTTGCAAGTATTTTTAAAAATTCTTGAGTAAGTAGCAACATACTTATTAAACGTTTCAGTGTTAATACAGGGCTTAAGGCCATATAGCTCGTAAAGTCTTTCCCTACTTTTTCTAAGTCCTGTAGTCGCCCAGTCACTGAATAAAAACTTAGGGCATATAGTTTTAGTTTTCTTCTTAAAAGTGTTATTGAACTCTTTTTGAACCACTGAGAAAACTTCATCATACAAAATATTACCATCATTCACTGTGAGGTCCTGGTTGCTTAACTTACTGATTAAAGTGCTGTTTAATTTATTTAATTTACCGGATGTTATTGGTCTTGATTGAATCAGCACTTGTTTTATTAGCATAATGGACTCAAAGGCTACCAGTAGCCCACTATGATCCGAAGGCAGATAATTTATAATGGCCTTGTCCAAGTAGTTGCAGCTACAAAAAACATTATCAATACATGTAGCAGAAGTCAGTGTAGTTCGGGTTGGTTCCATAAACACATGTGACAAATTAAATGATTTAAAGAGATTTACTAACCTACTGCTGTCTGAATTATCTTCTAGAATATTAATATTAAAGTCACCACAGACAATTATTAGTTTATTACCCATTGCAAGTTTTGCCAAAACATCTTCCATCACTGACTCGAATATAGAGTAGTTCTTATAATTAGGGGGTCTGTAAACGCACACTATGACATGCTTATCCAGCTCAACACAGGACAGTTCAACACTATGTTCAACTGATAGGTCTACTATATCTTTACGAGGTTTTGATTTAATACCATTTTTAATTAATATAAGTGAACCCCCACGCAACATAATATTTCTGTTAAAACAACTGCCCACAGTATAATTTTCATAATTGATTAACATTGCATAATCTTTCAGCCAATGCTCAGTGAAACAAACAATTTCATACTTAGATTTTTCTAAAAACAGTTCGATTTCCAATTCCTTCGAAGAAAAACCCTGAATATTCTGATGGAATAATTTCAGAGAATTCTGCTCAGACCCTTTTTTCAAATTAAATTTTTGCAAGCAAGAAGGTACCTTTTTGATGGTGGATATACTCGTAACTACTCCGTTATTGGTACCCTCCCTTGTCCTATCAACTAGTTTAAAGAATAAATATTAATAGCATTTTTGCTAACGTTATTCAAGGTATTGACCATATTTAAATTAGTACTATTACTAATATCAATAATAACTGGATACTTCGACATACTACTTATGTCTGAGTTTAATGTATAAGATAATAGCCGAGCTATTTGATGTCTTACCCTAAGAGGCAGATACAAAGTATCGCCTGTCGACTTTAATTTACCAACAAAAATGTTGATGTCAAAATGATCCTGATAAGGATAATGGGAAAAACTGTTAAATTATTGCATTGTCGTCGGTCCTTGATAAGTGTGCAAAGTTTCAAATCAAATTGAAAATCACATTCAAAGATTCCGTTACATAGATTCATAGACACATAGATACCAAGCTAATAAACGCGTGTTAATAAAGTACCCCACCGCGTTTGTACGCGATAAACTCAAAAAACTACGGAACGGATTTTTATGCGGTTTTCACCAATAGAAAGAGTGAGAAACGAAGAAGGTTTTTTGTGAATAATAAGTCGCTAGTTTATAATAAATTATATAATGAGCCATGACGAAATACCGAACGTAATTTTTCTGCATGACTATGCTTTGACAATAGGACATTCTGCTCATAGAACGTTTTGCGAATAGGACATTTTGATACGGAGTCAATAAAACTCGCATAGTGTTATTTTAATACTAGATAATACAAATTCAACATAATTTGCATTCAATGAAACCTTTCGAGGTTTCATCGAAAAACCTGAGGTCCATGTCGAGTCTGATATATGTTTTACTTTACTTGGCACACTATTGCATACATTCAAGTTAACCTTACGCCTGTTTCCCCGAAGGATAAGGCAGAGGCGCACTTAACAGTACAAACAGTACATTCAAGTTCGTGTTGCTGGCGAGTCTGTTGCGCCACTACTTGCAGCTAAACCAGTTGGAAGTGGTGGCAGGCGCCAGGCATTATATTGCAGAACTGTCTTTACGTTTCAAGTGCTGACTCGCAGCCTTATTTGTCATTGACAAAATAAGATATTTGAGGTTCACAGAGCTAACAGTTGAATGTACGTGTTCAAAGATATGTTTCTGTTGAGTTCAATCTGCGAAGCAACATCACTGTTGTTAGAAAGTCTTCTTTAGTACTTATTTCCAAATTTTTTCGTACATTTCTGATGTTTACTGTGGTTGTGAAAAAACTGTTCCAGTAACAAATGTGTGGGCAATTAATAGGTTATTATTGGTATTTCTAGCTGGATATGCCATAACTTCGTAAAGAATCATGATCATTGAATAGGGTCGTATAGAATAAATAAGACAGATGCTGAAATCTTTTCATTGCACAGGCCTGGTGTAGGGCGGCCTTATTTCAGAGCCAGCGCAGCGTTGAGTCTGTGCGAGGCTGCGTTGTCTTATTAAAGATAAAAATAAAATTTATTTGTTCAAACATGTGTAATATGATACACGAATATGCACATATACTCGTAGATGGATCATAATTAAACCGGACCAACATGTTTTGCCTCACTCGGCGTACAAAATGCAAATAATATGTTATTAATTAAAATTAAATTGGCAATAACAAATTAAAAAAAATAATGTCAGTTTCATACATAAAATTATAGTCAGTGCAAAATATAGTAAATAATTCAACATAGTATCAGAGTCAGTACAACATGTAGTCAATATTAATTACAGACAAAATATGTTAATATACAACAAAATATTCAAACTTTATCATTTAAATATTCAACAATGTTATAGTAGCACTTATCAGTGCAGATTTTTAAGTGTTTACTTAAATACATTAATCGGAATATTATTGTATATTAACGCGGCGGGGCCATGCATACAATATTTATTCTTAGAAGTGCTGTTTTGGCCAATGTCTACAACTGCTCACGTCTATTTCTATCATCAATTGTGGACCGGTTTTGAAAATGTTTTTTTTTTGTTTGATAGAGTTTGTTCCCAAATTGGTCTCATCTTAATTTGATGAAGATCTGATGTCTTTAATAAATGACGGCAAATCTTTCGGGATTGCATGTCTGTTTATTGTTTATTCCATTTCATAACATAAAATCACGCCAGTACGCTCTAAAGGGGTACGCAGATGTGTAAAGTTCACCTTGATACACTCTCCTTTCACCAGTTATGTTCAAGTTTCATGATATTCAGGTAATCTATTCTGGCAGTATAGGTACCTTACTAAACAACTTGCCTAATAGTTACAACTAAAAAGTGAAAAATAAACTTTTTATTTTTATATTATTTTAGGTACAGCTACAAATACAGCTATTTCCAATAAGTAGAGATGTGACGGAAGTGTTACAATACTGTGCTTTAAGAACATTGATCTGCATCTGTCCATGGTTTGCAACCCAAACATAGCCCGTACACAACGCTTTGTGCTTTGAACACTGTGTCCTTGTTCTTTGAATTGCCCCAGAAATTATCCCAAATGTCAATAAAGATGCCACAAGTCCATAATAGGCCGTTAGTAAAGTGTTTTCATTGACTCATTACTACTCATTAGATACGCAAACACGCTTGTACTTAGTAATTGCATTTCAATTGAATGTTCTATCAACTAGATTGATTTATGACCCGTTCTAAACGTATACAGACACCGGACACGGACCGCCATCGGACGCACCGGGCGACGGCCGCGACGTCACCCGGTGCGTCCGATTCATTACACAACTGAAATGAACCTGAAAATATGTGTTAAGGCGCCTCCCCGAGCAAAACGCCGCGCTAGTCGTTTTTCTGCAGTTTTTAAGAGCTATCTACTCTTTATTTAAAAAGAAATATCAATTAATAAAAATACATTAAATTTCTACATAATGTTGATTCTAAAATTGTAGTACACTTTTTTTTTAAAGAGGTATATGTTTCACTTAACTCCTTCCAACAAAACCATAAAAATGTGAAATAATTATTGATAGCATGCATCACCTCTTAAAGTGTTCATTAATTATTTTTTACACTAACACTAATGGATAGACAATTTGATAACGAACATTTTGTAAGTTTTATTTTTTTATTATCAAAAGACCAATATTCGATTTTATAAAGATTTAATTCTAAAATCTGGGCGTATTCACTACCGTAATTCATGCACCAACAGTGCCGGTAGGCCAATAGGAAAGCTCATATCTCATGCTTATTTTTTGGTCAGGGTACGGCCTTAAGTACGTCGATTATGTCGAAAGGCAATCTTCTTCCGAAGTGTTAATAAGCTATGGTGGCCGGCGGAACGAGCGTGTAGCGGGCTTCAGGTAGCGGGCACGCGGTCGATCAGCTGGCAGCAGGCAGCGTCTCGGCCGCAAACAACGCGGAGCACGACACGACAATGTGCATGAAGTACGCGGGAGCCTCGGGCCCGTCTACACCCGTCTACGCCGGCAATGGGTTGGCTACATCCCGCCGCCGTATCGCACAGAAATATGGCCGCAGTTTTTCAATCCTTATTTAAGTGAGCGAATATCGAGCTCGCTCCTCTCCCCCACGCTCCTCCCCGCACACCCACAGCCCCCTCACACAATATATTCCCATCGGAAGCTCTTGATGTGTTCCCGTATATTTTCTTATCTTCATGTAATTTGAAATGAACTGTTATGAACGCACTGTTTGCGAGAAAACTTTGTGTGATATATGCGAGTGGCGTGGGGCGCTCGAACGAGTCGTTTGAGTGGTGCTGCAGGCGCGGCAACTCGCTCTAACTCGAGAGATGCTCTCAGCGCGAGCCTCTGTACACACTTATGACATTATCGGGACGCAACCTGTTTACCGAGTCGTCACTCCCTCGGTGTCTCACTATATCCCCGTCCGTGAGGGATCGCTATCGATGCGTCATCGAGTCGGATGCTGCCGGGTCGAGGCCAGCGCGGGCGGCCGCTCGCATTTTATGGGTTATCTTTATGATGTCAGTTTTGTCGGGTTAAACATGCTTGATTTTATGTTTGCAAATATTTGACTCGAAAAGCGAGGAGTTGGGTGACTCTCAGTTCTCGTATACGTGCTAATCATTAGGAATTATTTCTTCAGAACAATAGCAGCAGTAAAACTATCACTGTTAACCAGTGGCAGAGTGCGGCGCCAGCGCCGACGGTTTACTCAATTACTTACTTCGCCCGTAAAGACTCCTAACTCTGGCTGAACAGAGGCCATTACCTTAGCTTGGCCTGTTAGCGCCGCAGCTGCCCCGCGCGCCCTGCTGAGGAACGATATTATCCTTTACTGAGATAAACGTTCAATTAAGTAAGTTAGGGTTCGTTTCTAATTTCAATGTCGATTTTAACGTTTTCAAAGATTCGGCAGAAAGTAGGTCAGCTGGGTAAGCGAACGTGATGTCACTGTGCTATTCTCGCGGCGTTGCCGGTGTGGTGCGCCACTCGGTGTTGGAGCTAGTGATGCCGGTGTGGTGTGGCACGCGGTGTTGGGAGCTGGCGGTGCCGGTGTGGTGCGCCACTCGGTGTTAGAGCTAGTGATGCCGGTGTGGTGTGGCACGCGGTGTTGGGAGCTGGCGGTGCCGGTGTGGTGCGCCACTCGGTGTTGGAGCTAGTGGTGCCGGTGTGGTGTGGCACGCGGCGGTGGTGCTGGCGGTGCTGGTGTGGTGCGCTTCTCGGTGTTGGGAGCTGGCGGTGCCGGTGTGGTGCGCCACTCGGTGTTGGAGCTAGTGGTGCCGGTGTGGTGTGGCACGCGGCGGTGGTGCTGGCGGTGCCGGTGTGGTGCGCCACTCGGTGTTGGGAGCTGGCAGTGCCGGTGTGGTGCGCCACTCGGTGTTGGAGCTAGTGGTGCCGGTGTGGTGTGGCACGCGGCGGTGGTGCTGGCGGTGCCGGTGTGGTGAGCCACTCGGTGTTGGAGCTAGTGGTGCCGGTGTGGTGTGGCACGCGGCGGTGGTGCTGGCGGTGCCGGTGTGGTGCGCCACTCGGTGTTGGAGCTAGTGGTGCCGGTGTGGTGTGGCACACGGCGGTGGTGCTGGCGGTGTCGGTGTGGTGCGCCACTCGGTGTTGGAGCTAGTGGTGCCGGTGTGGTGTGGCACACGGCGGTGGTGCTGGCGGTGCCGGTGTGGTGCGCCACTCGGTGTTGGAGCCGGTGTGGTGTGGCACGCGGCGGTGGTGTGGTTTCACCATACCGTCAATATACGGCGCCGATCCAGTTTCAATACATATTGACGTTTACAAAGCGATTGAGCGTAAGTAAAAACTCGCACGATGGCCTCTGTTAGCACATCTTGCTCTAGTGAACACTTGTTGATGTTTAATGCGGCCGCGAAAACACGATTAGCTTCTAACAAGACTCAGTTGTTCCTCAAGTAAACACTACTTAGTGAACTGTTCTTGTTATTGAAACATGGAGCGAACGTTAATAACGTTCTCGGCTCTGTTTGTTAGTCACTTAGTGGCGCTACCTACGAGTACATGTAATGTACACAGCACACGAGCTAATTAAAATAAACGAGCTGCGTAATAAACTAACAACAAAGTTGTGCGCTAGGCGGCCGAGTGTCACGGTGTCGCCGGGCGCGGGGCGCGGGGCGCGGGGCGCGGGGCGAGGGGGCGCCCCTCTGATGCTACCTATTTATTTCTACTTAAATTAAACATAAGATTTCTTATAAAAATATATCATACCACTTCATCATATCATCGTACACTTTGTAAAGTCAGAAGAAAACAGGGAAAAATGAAAATCCTATACTATTTAAATTAATGAGGATTTGTTTGCCCATTTGGGTTTATTCGATTCCCGGTTCAGGCGAGTTTTTTTTAATTGTTCGCGACGAAGCGTCACCAATGATGTTATAATGTAAATAGTTTGAGTCAACTGAGATTCAATGTCCGCGAGACCTTATCTGGGATCGTAGGCGGAGGCGTACGAGTACTGCCAAAGCATGGTGCGTTGGCAGTACGCCCTCGTAGTTCTTCGCTCCTGAATTTTTTCCTTAGTCAATATTGCATAGAAACATGATTTTAGTGGTTATTTTATGTACTTAATCTAGAATCAGTAAATAATAGAAGTAAATAGTGAAAGCTTTCTTACGTATTTTATTTATTTGAGTGGGCTTTAGTCATATTATTGTCGTTTAAGCGCATCCAGGCAACCGTGATCTAGACCTAGGCCCTGTATCTAGATAAAAGTAATTTAGTAAAAACTAAATGACTTTAATTAAATAAAGTCCATTTAGTTGAGACAATCCGTTTGTACGAGCCAATTTTGTTGATGTTCTTCTAACATTTTATCAGTTTGACACTTTCGGGGCCGTCACGTGCCTGAAGGTTATAGATGTACTTGTTAAAGTATTACCTTTCAATAGCCTGCTAGAAAAAGCTACTAGTCCGTCTTTGGAAGGTGGGAATCGCTTGTATAGTTTAAGAGAAAATCAACTTGTACGATTTTGTGAGATTGCACATTTTTATTAGCTTGGTACTTGCAGGCCGTTACGTGCCTGGAGATAATAGATGTGCTCATTTAAGTATTACCTTGCGATAGCCTGCTGGAATAGCTAACGGGCTGTCTTTGGCAGGTGGGGATCACTTGGATAGTTTAAGAGAAAATTAACTTGTAAGTTGTAAAATCAATAAAATTCCCTTCCTTTCCGCATTCACTCTGAAAAATATTTTCAGTGCGTATAGATATAGATATTATTATAGGTATTATGGATATATGGCTTTACGGGACATCCGCACATATACAATTTGTTGTCTTTTCGATGAAAACAAGGGGTTTTTTGACATTTAAAGAATGTAAACAAGGAGAAAATTACCAAAAATAAGATCAAATTTTGGGAGCGTTTTGTGGTCCTCATTACAGTAAAGTTTCGGGGGTTGTAAGCGCGCCAGTGCGCCGAACTAATCGCAGTCATCGGCAAGGTACTTCGTTCTCTTTTCTCTTCTCTTCCTGAAAGCCTTTGGGGACCTGCAGAACCAATTCCCGAACTCTCGTGATCCCTTATAGGTTCACTTCGTTGTCTGTCCGTGTGTCAAGACCATTTCTCTAGAACACCTGGAGGTAGCAATTTGAAATAAATACCGTATACTTAAACCTGTAATCTCTCGGAGCTGTGAAAAAATGAAACTTCTTAATTAACGCAATTAAAATAATATACGGTCGTTTATGTCGCATATTTAACGAATCACAAAGGAATCAAAACCCAAGGGTACTTCCTGTTGACCTAGACACATATTCTAGACAAATTTCATAACTCTAGGTCAACGGGCAGTACTGTATAGGTTTTGATTCCCTTGCGAATGTCAACATACGTTGACTTAGAAGTTTTGACAGCTTCAAGGGATTGCAAAAAGGTCTCGATAGACAGACAGATTCATTATTTGCCATTTCAAAATCAAATTATTTTTTTTATTTTACATAGGCCTACATGGGCACTTATAAAACGTCGACAAAAGGTGCACGGTTCGGGTTAGTCGTTTACTATGGAGAAGAACCGGCAAGAAACTCCATGGTTACTCTTTTAAGAATGGTTTGGTTTTACAATATTTCCATGTTACAGCATTAGTACTTGTATGTACTAAAATGGGGGGGACAACGTAGGCCCGACAGTAAATCGTAAGAAATAAAAAAAAAACAAAAAGTAATGTAAAAGTTAACAATGTTAACAATCATCTAGAAATCTAGAAGGTCTACAATGTTCACACATTCACAAAACAATCAGTAAAAGAATCTATACAAAGATAAAAAAAAAAAAAAAAAAATGTCTAAGAACACTAAATTTAACACTAAACATGTGGCACTAATGTTGTTATCAGTGCTGTAACTATTCTTAGCAAAGGGCTATAAAGATGATTGAAAAACATTGTAATAAGTCTAATTAAAAGACAAAAATAATGAGATTGAGAATAGTTAGAGACATCATTTGAAGAACGGTACCCTTAAAACAATGGGTATACAAACACCGACATTCGAAACGAAAGTTATATTGCACTTCGTAGTAGTTTGATTCGGCAGTCCGTTTATTTATTGGAAAACCTCTTGTCCTAAAATTTCATTTGAAAAATGTCAGCACGTAGGTATCGGTTTTACGTCAGCGGCAATCACCTGAGCCCGAGGCCGGCAGCGAGTCGCGGCCACGACACACATCACCTCGCTACCTGATGCTCGTGCCGGCGCCTCCCGCCTGAACCATATGAGAGCGTGGGTGGTGTTGACTTAGGACCGATACAATGTGTGCTTGCCGTGATTTACCACAAATATCTTGAATATGACAACGGAGCCTCTCCACACAAGGCGGTGTTGACGGCGCCTCGCGGGCTTCGGGACTCGAACCCGCACTCGTGTCCTAGCACGCGTTCACATTTCGCACAAGTAAAACTGCTCTGTTGATCGATGCGAAGTATTCATAACTCGCAAGCTATTGTGTTCAGTTCAGATCGAAGCGTTGTCAGTAACCGGATGAATAAACGTGAACACAAAAGCGATTAGAGCTAGTTAGCGCGAGCACAATGGAAGAATAGCTCGAGCTCACGCAGCGCTCGAGTGTGGCGAGTGTCGACAGTGTCGGTGCAGTGTCGACAGTGTCGGTGCAGTGTCGCGCAGCCTAATCTGTGTAATGAAAGTCTTCAATTAAAAAGTTATAGCGGTCGTGCTCGTCCACTATTTTATTATTAACTTGAGCTAAGTTAAATAGCTTGGTGGCGAGTCGCCGCCGCACTCAATAAATATCAGAGTGCACTCCACGCTAGCTGGTCACCGAGACCAGAGCGCGGCAGGCCCAGTGCCGAGAGCCGAGCGACACTGCGCGTGCTGCAGGACAGTCGCAGGTCCGCGCCGCACGCACTACACGAACTTCTAATTCTAAAGCCTGTACCGAAACTGTGTGTACAAATGAGTGCTATCCAAAGTGAGTTTTCCAAGTGGGCGTAGATGGCCAAATCAAAAACTATGAGGAATAGCGAAAAACACTCACAGGAGTCACAGGGCCGGTTTTGATCGAATCGAACCCTGTTCAACCATGAACAGGCCATAGTTACACGCGCCAAGAACAGCATTACAGCGTCAGCGACATACTTAACACATACAATACACACACAATTCACACACACACACACAACACACATAATTCATTCTCAAGGACTTCGTCGAGCTTCATTGCCTCGGCGCTTTTCTGGTGGTCGCCACTGTTGATTCTGGCTTTCAGGAGTTGCAGTGGTTTGGGAATAGTGCGGTGAGATTGTCTCAATACTTTCGGTCCACGCGCCGGCAACACCGGCACACCGTCAGCGCAAAGAAGTGACCCACAAAAATCTTCGCTTCATCGGCTCAATACACACATAACACACATGCAAATAGCTATCAATGTGTATTGACCACAAAAGTTGTAAATAATTAAGATAAGATAAGATAACATTTATTTGTCAAAAAAACACGTGTAGGTTTTACAATGAGATGGAAAAAGAGAAAAAAGAAGTCTCAACATGTTTTGCCTAGAAAGGCGTACAAATGCACTCGAAATAAATTATTCGTATTAAAAAGAAGTAGACAATATTGACAAATTCATAAAGCGATACAATTCATAGTTAAATAGAGTTGTTAAAAACAGATAATTCGTTAATGTCCAATAGCAAATATGTTAAAAAGTAAAATGTCAATAAGCTTTAAGATAATGTCAAGAGTGTTAATAATGTCAGAATGTTCAAAATCATAATCCAAAATAATAATTAATTACATTATCAAAAATAATAATATAATGTACTTATGTCTAAAGTAATCTATCATTTAAATAGTCGGCAACGTTATAATAGCATTTATTTATTAAAACTATTTACATTTAAATCTTTGTATGCCTTTGGTAGCTTGTTGTACAATTTTGGGGCCATGCAGAATACACTCTTACTCATGAGAGCTGTTTTAGACCTGTGTAAACGAAGTATGCGATTATCACGTTGACTTCGTTTGGAACCATCTGAATACTTTGGAAACAGTTGCGGATTCTTTTTAACAAATAATACCGTTTCGAGAATATACAAGGAAGGAAGTGAGAGAATTTGATGTTTTACAAAATATGGTTTGCAACTGTCAATATTTTTAAGGCCAAACATAGCTCTTATGCATCGTTTTTGCATTCTAAATAATACATCTTTATGTGTGGAGTTACCCCAGAAAATAATGCCGTATCTAAGGATCGATGCCACCAGTCCGTGATAGGCTGTAAGCAATGTATCTATATTTACGATTGGAGCGAGTTTATACAATGCGTAGGAAGAACTGCTAACTTTTTTACTAATTGTTTCTATGTGGTCTTTCCAATCTAGTTTTTGGTCAATAGTAAGTCCAAAAAATTTGGCATTACTAACTCTGCATATAATGTGATTTTTAAATTTTAAATTAATGTCTCTTTTTACTGGTATTCTTTGATTAAAATGTAAAATTTGTGTTTTATTTAAATTAATTTTTAGATTATTATTGTCTAACCAGCAAATTACAGAAGCTAAAGCATTATTAATGTCAAGTTCAAAGGTGTCAGTATGCTTACATGTATTGTGATTGTGCTGTCGTCTGCAAAAAGAGTCATAGGATGCTCGATAGATTTGTGAAAGTCATTTATGTAGATGATAAATAATAATGGTCCAAGAACGCTCCCCTGTGGTACACCTAATTTCACTACACGTTCTTGAGACAAATACGTAGTCGCTTGTTTTGTGCGATTTATTCTTGAGATTGCTGTGATTTGTTTTCTATTGGTCAAATAGGATTCAATTAATTTAAGAACATTGCCTCTAACTCCGTATGCGTCAAGTTTTTTAATTAAAATATTATGGTCAACATAGTCGAATACTTGTGTCATATCACATAGAACAGCGCAAATAGGGATCCTTTCATCCACTTTTAACATAACAGTATGAAGAAAATCATAGACCGCTATATTTATTGTCTTATTTTGTCTGAAACCATTTTGTTCACTGCAAAGAATATTTTTTTTTCCATATATTATGTGTATAATTGTTTGTAAATGTATTTTTCGAAAATTTTCGATATAATTAAGTTAATTATTGTAATAAATTAGTCATCAAGCTGGAGTCGAGTTTGATTCATCTCTCCGTTATTCCTCTTACTGTGGCCATGACACCCTTAAACGATCCTATGAGTCTGTTGGATCGGCAGTGAGAAAACCATTTCCTGTGTACATTGCACGACGTACACAACCCCCTATTCCTACCCAAATTCCGTCTTTTACCGTAAGTCTCCTTGTAACAGACTTCCCGCACGTAAAACCAACGTAACCTACGTTTGGTGTGGTTTGTATGATAGGTTAGGGCAGTAGGATAACTAGGTTGCTGGGTTCTTGTTATAGGGCTAGGTTTGTAGTCAGTTGAGTCTTAGGTATCTCATAGGTACCTGGCTCAATTGGTGCAAACATAGCCACACTGTACGCATTTGGCATAACGCTTATAATAAATTTGGTCCTTCGAGCCGGACCTTGAATGATTTTGAATAAAAATAACAATCGTATCCGGTAGTGTCACTAATAAGGATTTAATTCTGGTAAGTAATAATATCATACGGCAAACTTAAGGAAAGACTGAATTGTTAACAAACCGTGACTCCTTTGAGTGTTTTCGCTATCCCTCATAGTTTCTGATTTGGCCGTCTACGCCCACTTGAAAAACTCTTCCTGTGTAGATTGCCTGCGCTCGGCAGTGAGGTGTCGGAACTCGTAGAGTGCCTATGTTCATTAATTAAATGAATGTTAGTTTAGCGCAATTTATCTTTATATACTAACATACGAGTTTGCCAGCACGGAGTTTTTGCAAATATTATTGACGGTGCCTGAAAGTGTGATAGGTACCTGAAACGTACATACCAAGCTTAACAAACTGATGTCGATCACGTAGGTAGTCTGCAAAGAAACGCAGGAAAGATGGTGAGAATCCTATTTTTCTAAGCTTCATTAGCAGCGTGTCATTGCTAAGCCTTTCAAACGCCTTCCGGAATTCGAAGTAAAGTACGTCTACCTGATGTCCGTGGTCTAAGCTAGAGTAAATATAATAGATTAGGGTCAGGAGATTTGTGTCAATCGACCTTTTGCCTCTGAAACCATAAAGCTCATTACAAAGATACTTGTTTATTTGATATACAATATAAATATATATATACACTATATCATGATAAAGTGAACGCTTGAAGTATATTACCAGGAAACATAGATATCACAATAATGATTTACTGTGCTCGCGAATAAGACATACGAGGGACACAAAAGTGTTGTGTCGTTTTATTACAAGCGTTCTGAGAAATGTCGCACTCTATGTTGGGATGTAGTCTTTTTGATTCAGCGTCCTGAACTACACAGTTCATATCAGAAGAAAGTATACAATCGGCATAAACTAAATAAAATTTGACGCGCTTCGCACCATTTCCACAATTGTTTCGTAATATCAGTCAAATGAAGAAATTGTGCGCCGCCCATTCTATTATTTGCCGTTGTATTATCAAAACGAAACCAAATCTGACAATCATTAGAAATCTTGTGCAAAAGCTTTAAGCCCAAGAAAAACTGCAAAAGTTTCCAAATAATTAATATATCGAATTTGCTCATGGTGACTCCAAGGTCCACTGGCAGTTTCGTTAGCACAAACGGCGCCACACAATTAATAAGAAGCAACAATTAATATCTGTAAGGAATATGTATCAACTTTTAGCATACTGATTCAAATAAAGCATTCGAAGTTGGGTCCAACTCGATTGGTAAATTCATAAAAGTAACGGAGTTTTGATCATTATTTGAGTTTTGATTCCATAGGTTTAGGTATTAACAACTCTCAAAGTCTTAGGTAAAAAGCCAGCCGTAGTCATGCGGATGTTAAAAGACAAACTATCTACTTAAGGTGCAGATACCCCTGAGTAGCTGATTTTAAAATCAGAATCATTTCTAAACGGCTAGTCTTAATTTTTTGGAAAAGATGTCATGAATTAATAAGGAGTCGCGTTTTGTTCCCTCAAGGTCGTTGGCGACTGTCGTCGTCTTAAATAATATGTTGATAAATATATCAGACTTAAATAATTTTGCTACTTGTTTGAGAATTTTCTTAAAATGTAAGGAGCAGCGGTAACGCGACCCCTTACCGCATAGCTTCCCAAATATGGCTAATATGCCTTTAATTTATTCTGTCATATGCATCTGATGTGTAGGAAAAACAAAACACTGCAGTATACTTACATTATTATATTATCGCAAAATTAGATAAATTATATATATATTTTCTTAACCTACTTCAAAAAAAGGAGGAGGTTCTCAATTCGTCGGAATCATTTTTTTATTTTTATTTATGTTCCCCACTTACTCAAAGACGCCCGACTTAAAAATTCTGCTTTTGTTTTGAAGGTTATACTTTCTAGTTGGTCCCATAGTCATCAGTTCAGGATCTGATGATAGGAAACTAGAGAAATCGAGGGAACTCCTCAAATGTTATAGGCATACATATAGCGATTATGGTATTTTCATCAACAGTGCAATCATTTGCACTCAGAAAGTATCATTTGGTGAAGTGGAACTGATGAAGAAGACCACAGATGGCCACTGGAACTCCTTAATTCTAAGTATGTCACGGGTATAAGATATCTCGAATAGTTAACCGACTGTGATGAAGCAAATACTTATAAATAAATAGTACTGATGAAAATGGCACCATCGAACTGATCTGATGATTATGCCGGAAGGTAGGCACTGGAACTCTGATATAAAACAATGTATCCTAGTCGTATTTAGGCTTATTGGAATCTTCATGAGATGTACTTTGGCTATAAATGATTATCATGTTAATTGTAGATACCTACCAAAACGAAAAAACTTTTTAACAAAAATCAAACCGACTACCAAAACAAAAAACTACAAAGCAAAAAAAATTACTTTATTTTCCGAAGTCGGTGTCGAAAAACGGAAAACAATAGGTACAAAAGACACCGACTTCGGAAAAGAAAGTTATTTTTTGCTTTGTAGTTTTTTGTTTTGGAAGTCGGTTTGTTTTTTTGTTAAAAAGTTTTTTTATACTTCAAGATAGAGTTTCGTTTGTTTAAGCATGTAATAAAATGTAAAGATACGCAAAGGTTATAAAATTACCAATACTAAAATTGTCTCCCATTTATTAATGATACCAAAAATTAAAAATAACACGCAATTTTCTCAAAACTAGAACATTTGAGTTAATTTCATTTTATGCCATTTATGGGAAATAGAAGTTTTTCATCACATTTCGAAATAGTTATTTATGCTACAAGTGCGGGAAGTAGGTGATTGCCGATGAGTGGCATTTTTATTCACGAGCGAGCGAAGCGAGTGAGTGGATAAATCGACACGAGTCGGAAATCATCTTACGCACGTGTATCATACAACATTTTACTATGCATTGTGCGAGGAAATAAAAAAATATATCTGAACCAAGCAAGAAATTAATAAAATGGCGCTTATTCAAGGGCGCTCAGCATATCCACAGATTAACTAATAGTTCATAGTTCTACTGCGCATGTGCAATAGCTGTCACGTCATAACGCAAAAAGGCACGAGCAAAATATTAATTCTGCCAAACATATTTAATGAATAATTAAAATTAATTTATTGATCAAAATCTAAATCTAGAGTAATTAAAAACGCCTTAAATGACGTATTAGTTTTGTTTTACTTTTTATATGAATGATAATCTGTACTTAACTAATTTTAAAACTTTTCTCAAATAATAAAAACTCTATGCGGCGGGCTGACGTTGGAGTTAAAAATTAAAAAAGTACAGGAAAGTAAAAAGCACTAGTAAAAAAAAGTGACACTTTCCGCACAGTTTGGCTGCTTGGAAAACGCTCTTTTCGAGGACATGCATTGTAAAGTAATTAGTAGTTTTGGAAAACTGCTTGAACTAACTTAATAGTACGTGTTAAGGATTACCAAATATATTTTTGCCGGAAAAATAAAAAAGTCATGCGGTAAGAGGTTCTCTTATAGTTTTTTTTAAATTTGCATGCTTGCCCCAAAAATAGGCATCAAATCTATTGTTAACTTATAACAGCCTTTTGTTATAAGATTGAACGCTGTAATCTTCAATCTTTTACTTCAATCTCTTTACTTTAATAACGATACTGACCCAGTACTAATAAGGTCTTGTATTGATAATTTAAAGGTCTCGTATTCCTATTGCGAATAAATAGGCTCTGATGGAACGGTTGTATGTTCTATCTATGCTAGAGGGGTTTGGTTTCCGCACTGAGTCCTACGATACAGGTGGCGCATTGTGCATGGGCGATCGCGTAGATGCTAGGAATAGATGCGAAACAACGAAGCACTGCTACGTGAATGAGCTGGCGAGATAGGAATGTCATAGTCACGAACAAAAGTTTTTAATCTATCTTACGTTGGTTTCATCGTCAATTGGTTTCATTTATTTTTCTCCTAAATTCAATGCGCAATGGCAAGTCTGTGAAACTACGTGTGTGTTAATGAATGCTAATATCGAGAACGAAGCTTGAGAGTAATTGTTTCAGACGGAGGATATGTTGGGTTTATGATAGAAGTAACTTAGGTTTTACCGCGTAGTAATAAATTATCTGGTTTCGCTGATTGAGCTGACACCGACCGAGACACTTTCCTTGCAGTCTGGTACAAAACCAAGCCTTAAAGTACATCATTTTACAATTAATAAATGATATCATAAATGTACGATCAGTCAGAGTAGTTCCATGTTTATGACTAAATGCGCATTAGCGCTATTCCCTGTGCCGCCAGGACGCAACCGTGGCCTCGCGGGACCTCTGGGATGTTCATATAGTGTGCGAGTGGCTTGCTGTGGGCCTCGTGCGCGTGTGAGCATAGCTCCGTGCCAGGCGTCGGGTGGAGCCCGCGCTCCGGGACTCCTCGTCTGCGCCACACTGTGACGTCAGATAATTAGATACGGTCTCGATCCAACTCCGCGACACTTTTACTTTGACAAGCGATAGCTCCTCGTGGAAGTGTACGCGGGAGGGGAAGGGAAGGGGGCGACCGCGACCCGCGACCACAACTGTTCACCACCGATTGAAAACTTAAACGATGTACTTGTTGACAGTATTTGTATAGGACGAGTCGTCCGCGGCGGGGACTGTTCACGAACACCTGCCGTGTTGTGTGCCACTGTGTGATTGTGCGGGTTGACACGCGACATGTGCACAATGATCTGTTAGGAGAGAGGGCGCAGTCAGGCACGGCCCGGGCCGGGACGGCTCGCAGACGGCGGCGTCGGCGGGCCGCGCTCGTAATCAGAATGTATAAGTAATGTAACGAAGAGCGCGCGCCTCCCGGGCGGCGGGAGCCGCGGGTCGCGCTAATGTGTCACACCGTCACTAAACAACGGTTAGCTACACATGAATGAACACTTCTGAACGACTGGATGGCGTGTGCAGTGTGCACACATTCATTGGGTGTTGCTGTGTGAGTGAGCGTGAGTGCGGCTCCGCTAGTGACACAGTGCTGCCATGCTGCCGCCATTATATACGCGCTGTTAGGTTAAAAATACATTTACAGTAAATTAAAGCGATCGCTGAGCGCTTCAGCTGTGACCGATCGTCGGCAGGTCGTCAGTGATGGAGGCGGTTCAGTTGTTTACGTCGCCGCATGAAATATTATATTTTTAGCAGCTGATACTTATGTGCACGACGAACAAATAGCTGTTGCAATGCGGGCCCCGTTGTTGTGCCGGCTCCACGAGCCCGTGCAAACCTGTGCACTACGAGAAACAAAACGCTGCCGGACAGACGCTGCGGACGGAACCGGACTTAGTGTGAACTACGCATTTTTTTTACGACAAATTATCCTTTTTGTATTTATGTCAGTAAACCGTTTAACAAAAGCATTATTTCTGCATGCCACATGCCATGGCAGAGGTTGTGAGGCGCGAGCGTGATCGCCACGTTACACCGCAGCTCCGTAGCGCGGCTGTGAGGTCTCGTAGCAGCACCGCGTAGATATTAATAGGAACCAGAAGCGAAACAGATTATTAAAATAAACAATCTTTTAATGCTTGGAATACAATTTGCAAAATTAGTAAAGTCCTTCGATCGACCTGCCAGCAGCAAAAGAGAGCGAGGACACGCTATGCACCTCCTTATAAACTGCCACCGTCCGCAATTCGCACAGCATTTGCAATTTTTGTCAAATCGCCAGCTAATAATAATTATTAAATTTGAATGTAAAACGAAGGCCAAAAACACCGAAGTCTGAAGTCGCTGAAAGGATTTTTTGTTTTACTTTTTTATTACTTTTAGTTCATGCTAAGATTACTAAGTCGTGAGCAAGTATTTTAGTAAGGTACCTATAGGATTGATGAGAATAATATAATCAATCAATCACATAATAAATCTGTAGAAAAGTTATTTTTATACATCGAAAATATTTTAAAAAAAAATAGCCAGGGTCATAAAGGATAACCAACAGAACCTATTTCCGGCATTTTTGGAATTTTTGTCTGTTTATCTTTTTATATGTTTGTCTGTTTATTTGTGCACGCATCACGTGAAATGTACGAAACCAATGTAAATAACTTTTATACATAAAATTGTGCGTAACTTGAAGAATACTTAGTTACAGTTGCATCGCAATCGGTTCACTCTAACAAAAGTTAGATGAATTTAAAGTGTTTAAGAAGTGAAATTATCACAGCTCACGCAATTCAGATACTCTGACAGTTGAACTCGATATTCGATAGATGGCGTTGTGCATTTGAAGCCGTTTTCTGAATGGCGATGTTAAAATTCCCCGCGAAAGAATGATGACTAGAGAAAAAAAAAATGGTAGGTAGGTAAGTAGGGTAGGCAGGAAGGTAAGTAAGGTAGGCAGGAAGGTAAGTAGGGTAAGGTTGGCAGACAGCTTAAGGAAGCGAAGCCGCGGTCACAGCTAGTATCTACCTGTAATGATTGAATGGAACTTATAAGGAGCTACGTGTGTAGTCCAATCCAGTCCATAGTTAAGTACCTACGTTGCAACAAAAACTTAAAAATATCTTAATTACTATAGTTACATTTCCTATTGCAATTAGTTTAATTTAAGGAGTTAACTGGTATATTGGCAGATCAAGGTCCAATGCAATTGAAATAGCTACGGTGCTACCATGGAGCTTTTATAATTAAACCAAACAAAAGAATCACCAAGATCGGTTCATAACATAAAGAGTTATGCGCGAATAGATAACCCTTTAGCATATCTGATAAGCTCGGAAGGGGTACGTACCCCTTCCGAGCTTATCAGCGTAATGTTACGTTACGAAATGGTAAAACAATAAACAAACATGCGAACAAACTCTTAAAAAAAATTAAAAGAATCATCAAAATTGGTTCACAATTGGCGAAGAAAACTCGCCAACTCGCCTCATAAACACTATCAATACTTTAGCCCGTTACGATCACGTTAGCAAGACCACTGTTTATAGTATTGAGTTGACTCCTTGCACCAAAAAACATAAATTTAGTTTTAACTGGGTTGAGTTACAGGGAGTTTTGTTTCGACCAGTCCTCAATCCTGTCCAGATCTTCGTTTAATAATTTTACTGCGGTCACGTAGTCATCCGGTTTAAAAGAAATGTATAATTTAATATCATCAGCATACATATGAAATTTAGAATTTTTTATAACATTAATAGTAGCCGCACTATACAAAATAAACAAAGGAGGACCCAATATAGATCCCTGTTGAACACCCTTTACCACCGGAGTCATATTAGACAGAATACTAGATCCATTGGCATCGAGAATTTCAACCAGTTGTCTACGATTACCCAACTAACTGCTGAACCATGCAACTGTAGGCGCGTCAGAACCGTAATACGTCATTTTAGAGAGCAAAAAGGACAAATTAATAGCATCAAATGCTCGGGAGAAGTCCAGTAGAACCAACAGGGTACAACATCCCTCATCTTAGCCGCTAATATGTTGTCCGTAACATCTAACAGAGCCGTTGTTGTGCTACGGCCCCTCCTGAAACCCGATTTTTCTTCCGGTAGGATGTTATTTCTCTCAAGGTAAGCAGTTAACTAATATTTACTACCTTTTGCAGCACTTTCGACAAGAAGGGTTGAATACTTATGGGCCTAAGGTCCTTAATAGTGCTAGGGTTCGCGACTTAAGGAATTGGACGCACAACAGCAATTTTCCATAGGTCAGGAAAGGTCGACGTAGAAATGGAATGGTTAATAATAGAAGTCAGCATACCTAATGTTTGAGGGAGAGGCAAGAAAAACATGTCAAGCTTAATGTGGTCAAAACTAATTCGATTCAAATTTTGATAATGTCAGATTGGTCTACAGGATCAATAGCAAAACCCCTTCACCAAATCTATGAGACTCATAGTAAGCCGGACATGATGCTGGTGCTATACCATCACCTGGAACGTTCAGGAAATGCGAATTTATCTTATCTGGATCATTGAAGTTCTACCACCGATCAGAACAGTCAACACAATGGACACATTTAGGAGACGTTTACGGCAGTATCTGGTGGAAGCGCAACGTAAGCTGGATATGGTTGCACTGAACGCCTCAATAATATGACGCATGGGCCTCATTTATTCGTATGTAGTGTACATGTATTTGTTTTATTTTTTATTATTTGCAATATACACTTGTACTTTTTTCACATACTCATTTAGTTACTGTAAGACTGCTTTACGTCCGTCACGTCAGTCACAGGTTCAGTTAAAAACCAGCGTCGGGCACTAGTTGCCCGACATTTTGCCGCGGGACACACAATGTTACTTTTATATTGATTTTTTGTTTTAGTATTATTGTCGTTTAGTCAAAGTTTTATTTTTATTTTTTTATTTCTATGTTGTATGCTCTGGCTTGTGTCAAATAAATGTGTTTTCTTTCTTCTTTATTTCTTCTTTTTCTTTATTTCTTGAAGTGAGAGTGCAATATTTCGGTCTGCAGGGTCTGAAGTAACCTAACATGAAGGAAATGACCTATCCGTGTCCAACGATACCCCACACCATGGCAAAGACGAGAAAAAAAACCACCCCACTTTACGTGTACAGCACGTACTCATAAATATTTTTTTTTGCATGATTTTATTTTACCGCTTTGTCGGCGTGACTAATATGTATATGTTATGGACCAAGTGATTAATACGGCATTATTCATAATGCCTAATGATAAAAACAATGCACTATTTATTCTCCTTAATATATGGATATAATCATATTACCTAATTGAGGTGAGGTGGTCCTTCGAGCGAGTTTATGCGGTCAGAATAATTATCAAAGTGATTAGTAGCCGAGAGAGGCCGCGCGGCGTGGTTGGCAGGCTCAGCGGGTAGCTATTAGTGCGGGCTGCTGATGGAGAGGGCCCATTCGTTGATTGTCAACATCAGAACGGTCCCCGTCCCGCGCCGCCGCCGCCGGCCGTCCGGAACGATGCAACGCTCGCTGGCGACGAGCTCCGGCGAGCAGGCGACGTCGCATGTCTGCCCCGCACACCGCACCCCGTCCCCCACACCGCGCCGCCAGCCCGCAGGCTGCCAGTGTTGATGAGAGCTGGTGCTGGTGGCTGATGTGATGGCGTCCGCAGTCGCTCATGCAAGACTATCTGATAGCGATAGCGATGCGACTTCTGATGGGCCGCCGTGCCGACCATGGCGACCATGCCGCGCGCCACCTCCGGCGCGCTGTGACGTCACTCGGCCCGTCGTGATCGGCCGGTCGGCACTTACATTCATTTTGTTACAAAAATACACACTAGTCAGATGAGTGTTTGTTTAAACATGTATGATACATGGCGGGAACGTGTTTCTGTGATTGTTGCCAGAACACATCAAAAGCTACATCTATTTTTTGATTTATAATACTCAATCTGTATTTCATTTAACATTCGTTGTTTTCTCTTGAAATGGTGTGCGATGTTTAATAGTCATCAGAGATGATGAAGCGGCAACAGTAGGTAAGTTAAATTGTGTTGTATGCATTAATGGTCTTCGAGAGAGACGGGGCCGAGCGTGAGGCGTGCTCTGAACACACCGCATATTGACACGCGCGACAAGAAGTCGACAAGTAAGCTGACTGACCGCAGTGATGCAGGGCAGTTGTCCGCTCCGCGGGCGCCGCGCTCGGCTCGCCGGCGCACCCGCTCACCCGGGAGTGTCGTCAGAGGCGGCGGCCGCGGGAGCTAATGAGAAAAGTTTGTCGCTCGCGGTCGCTAATGCGTCCCGGTACAACACTCGCTAAATGATACTTAATCATTGTTATTTACATATATGATGAACGTAAATGAGCGCGAGAGGATCCGACGTTTGTGTGTGTGTAAAACAGTTGCAGAGTAAGTGCTTTTAGACATCGTCACTCATCAGCAGTCTTCTGCCCTCAGTCCGCACCTCGTAGCCCGCAGCCTGCAGGCTGTAGAGCGCCCAGACAGAGGCCGCAGTGGCAGAGCTGTGGCAATAATCTGGAGGTACTTTGAACACGTTTCGATTATATATTTAGGCTTAACACGCATTGCAATTTTTATTCTCACGAATTTTATTCGCGCAAATTTTTGTAGTGTTATTTTGCGCGATTTTTTTACCGCAATGCGTGCAGCTTAATGCGATGCCATAGGTCGCAGAATGGTCGGAAAAAAATCACGCGAATAATAATCGCAGTGCGTGTTAAGCCTTAGATCCCATTCACAGAGTGATGGTGATAGCTTGTAGTGTGTGGACTGGTTACCTCGCCGAGGAGTATGTTTCCAGCTAAATTATTAGAAGGTGGCCTGAAGAATCAGCATTGTCATTCAACATGGCAATGTTGCCGGTTTTTGGAGCTGACGATAGCGATGCGGACGAATTGTTTGTGTGAAGAGTTTTACAGTGAGAATAACTGGGTGAGAGATCGATATGGACACATAGAGATGGTGCGATGTCGTTCACGATATTTTCCATTACTTAATTTGATCAGCCTCTTTGCGATAGTTCAGAAAGACGTTCCTTTAGTTTAATAAACTACAGGTACGCCAACAGAAAAAGTCACGTTTTGCGCGTGAAGTACTGCATTTCGAGTGTGTTAAAAAAATACTTTTGAGTTTTTACCGACATAGTGTAAGTAACGGGTTATGTGTACTAATTAATTTAATTTAATTTTAGTTTCTAAGTTATCTGTAAGTTAACCACTATATTTTTGTATGCCAACAGGCAGAATGTACTGGGAATATATCTGAAACTAACATCATTATTGTAATACCTGCATTCTATACAAATAAAGAAATTATTGTTATTATTATTATTTCCTTTATTTATTCTCGTTCTTACTTTATACATTTTTAAATATTAATAAAAAGAAAACTTAAAAACATTTAAAAATATAAAAAATAGAGGCCAACCGGTATCGGGAACAGGGTCCAAGCTACCGGTGGTTAGGGCTTCAGAGACAGGAACCTCCTCACAATGCGAGCCGTATCGAGAAGTACTGCCTTCTGTATCAGACCCTTGATCCAACCGTGTAATGACAGCCTCGATAGATGTTCATCGAGGCTATTGGCCATCAGGCCGTTGGCCGTAACGACAATCGGCACAATGATCGCCGAGTCCACATCCCACATGTCGACAACCTCGTGTGCTAAGTCGAGATACTTGATTTGTTTCTCTTTCTCAGCTTTCACGAGGTTCTCGTCATGCGGGATGGTGACATCGATTATCATTGTGCGGCGCGCTAATCGGTCTATCACCACTATATCTGGCTTATTGGCAACAATAGTCCTATCAGTGATGATAGACCGATCCCAGTACAACGTGACATGGTCATTTTCGAGAATCCACCAGATTGTATTTCAAAGCAAGTTGCTGGTGAATAATCCTGGCCACTTAGTTATGTCTGTGTAAGTACTCGCCGTTAGCCAGGCGAGAACAACCAGAGATAATATGTCTGATGGATTCACCAGGACGATGGCATGCCCGACACACGTCAACCGTCCCGTCCTTCATTATATGTCTCCGATAGTTATTCGTCAGGATAACTTCGTCCATAATTGCACAGACAAAACCTTCAGTTTCCCCGAAAAGGTCACCGAAACGTAGCCAGGATACGGACGCTGGGAAATCTACATCGGGCCCATGGAGAGCCCGATAGAAGCGCCCGTGTAGCTCCTTGCCTTGCCATACCTCTTTGCGTTCATCAGTCGATAGTATAACAGGCTTGTTCCAGTTCTCTTTAGCCATGGACAACGGGGTGAGTCCCTTGTCCACTGCGACCACATCCCGGTGCATACCCACTTCAGCATTTAAAAAGTATGTGTGTGTATCTTTTATTATTATTATAGATACATAACATGCTGCACACTGTCTCTGGCAACAAGTATGTAACCGGACTGGTTTCTAATTCATGACTTTCTGTTATATCGAAACGTACATGTTAGATCTACATATTAATTCGTATATAATATTGTTCAAAAACCCTCGCTTTTTTTAATAAGATCGGCCATGTAACTTACAAAACTTCAGTTGTAAGTTATTATGGTGTAGGTAAAAAAAAGAGTATTATATACCTCTTCACCCGTAGTTAGTATATACCCTCCGAGGCCAAGCAGAAACTTTTACAGTTAAACAGTTACTGAATGTGAATGTAAGTCCATGAGTCTGTTCTCTGACACGGTCGTGAGACCGTAACCCGTCGTCACGCTACATTAAAACTAAGTTGTTTAGTGCCCAATATTATTATATTCATAACAGAGCCGGCAATCGGTAACCGGTCTAGTGTAGGTACCTGATAGAACAGCTATGCATATAGTACTAAGTAAATAGTCTACAGAAAGCTCGTAATGATAAAGAAAAGCAAAAGACTGCATAGCCACGAGGTATGCAGTCTTAGGGAATATTTTCAGATAGGCGACGACGTGGGCATGCATCGAGATGTGGCGGTGGTCAAGGCCCTTTCCCTGCTCTCCGTGGCCAACGAGAACAGACACAAACCAATAGCATTGGTATCTAATGAGCGCAGGGAGTACGGCAGAGCAAGGAATTTCACGGTCGCTTTTACGAAGTCCTACATGCGCGGCATGCGCCCGATGTACATCTATTAGCGTCACGTCCGTGGCCTGGCTGCGCTTTGGTGACCCTTTCGGGAAAGCGCAGCCAGGCCATGACAATTCCATTATTCACTGTTTTCAGTGAATAAGATAAGCTTTTTAGAGGGGGAATGGTACAAAATACAATTTTGCAACTGAAGTTAGAAATAGTACATTGTGATACAAGGGTGGAAAGTAGGTTCTTGCAAACGAGCTGTCATTAACAAGCCCGAGCCGAAGGCGAGGGTTTTTAATTACACGAGTTTGCAATAACCTACACACCCGTGTATCACACGACGTTTTTCAATACAGTTGTGAGAAATAGTAAAAACAAATCAAAGAATTAGATATGTTTATTCACAAAAAATAAAATTTTCAATATGGCGCGCTTTTGCAACTGGACATATTTTTTTACAAAGAAAACAGCCTATACAGCCTATTCGATTTTTGACAAACGTTGATGTGAAAATAATAAACTTAAAACTGGTAATTAAATATATTAAACAACTATTTAAAATCTTTTAAGAATTTAATGTCAAAACGTACGGCATCATTCATTTTTCCTCGTATAAAATCTATCCCATTTTATTCTATGTATGAAAACTCCTTACTACTAAACTTTTTTAAACTGACTTATAAATAATGGCGCGTTTTGCAACTGGACATTTTTTTTTTCAACGAAAACAGCCTATACAGCCTATTCGATTTGTGACAAATGTTGATGTGAAAATAATTAAATTAAAACTGGTAATTAAATATATTAAACAACTATTTAAAAGACTTTTGAGAATTCAATGCTAAAACCTACGGAATCATTCATTTTTCCTCGTAGAAAATCTATCCCATTTTATTCTATGTATGAAAACTCCTTGCTGCTAAACTTTTTTAAATTGACTTATAAAAAACTAAACTGCAAACATAATGATCGAGCTCGTAAACAAAAGTCACGACCGCGTAACAGAAAGATGCCTATGCGTAAGATTTAACTTTCGAATCATAATTATAGCCTCTGAAAGTACGCCATGTTTAACAACTGTATTGAAAAATATTATCTATTTGAGTACCACCGCGGGTGCGAATTGCGAAAGCAGCCGATACGAGCGCGCGTTAGAGCCACGGGGAATGGTATGGTTTTTTTCAATACAGTTGTTAAACATGGCGTACTTTCAGAGGCTATAATAATGATTCGAAAGTTAAATCTTACGCATAGGCATCTTTCTGTTACGCGGTCGTGACTTTTGTTTACGAGCTCGATCATTAGGTTTGCAGTTTAGTTTTAAATTTATAAGTCAATTTAAAAAAGTTTAGTAGCAAGGAGTTTTCAAACATAGAATAAAATGGGATAGATTTTCTACGAGGAAAAATGAATGATTCCGTACGTTTTAGCATTGAATTCTCATTTTTTTTTTTAATAATTGTTTAATATATTTAATTACCAGTTTTAAGTTAATTATTTTCACATCAACGTTTGTCAAAAATCGAATAGGCTGTATAGGCTGTTTTCTTTGTAAAAAAATATGTCCAGTTGCAAAAACGCGCCATATTGAAAATTTTATTTTTTGTGAATAAAAAAATCGAATTCTTTGATTTGTTTTTACTGTTTCTCACAACTGTATTGAAAAACGTCGTGTGATACACGGGTGTGTAGGTTATTGCAATAACCTACTTCCCACCCTTGTATCACAATGTACTATTCCTGGATACCTGCGCGCACGCTCCTTGTTTATTTCTCTTTCGGCATTTGAAAAATTTCGTATGTACCTCTAATCTGCGGTTTTCACTATTTTGTTCTGGAATGTTTTACGCTACTCAATTAGTGATGTAGTCGGGTCGAATATTGACTTTGTAGATGGATATCGACAAAAAAAAAAAAAGTAATTTGCTTGGCAATCGAATCTTATTTGACTTTACATTACAAAACGTCGAAAATACTTCTGCACTAACACAAAATAGACTCACCAGCGCGCATGCGCCGTATGGACTACAGACCGGTACTGTCAACGGCGCCGGCCACTCCAATACGTTATTCGAGCTTAAACATTATTAATTTAGAAATCATTATTATCTTATGATTTTGTTTTTGTATATTTTTCCTTGGTTCATAAACATATATTTACCATCTGTGTTACACGGCTAACAAAGTTATTTAAGTAATTTTTCAATGGCATTTGTAGACATTTGACTCTAGCATAAATTTACAATTTAAAGTTTAATTTTACGCAAACGGATCTCTGGATTGAAAAATAGTTTTAACAAACCCATAATATTTTTGAATTGCCTATCCAACGATACCCCACACCATAGGCTTCGAGAAAAAAAACATCCCCATTTTACGTCTATAGGAGGAAACACAAAAAAAAATCTCATTATTTAATTTTACCACTTTTTCGGAATTATTAATATGTATATCCATGCCTAATTATAGATTTCTAGTACTTAGATTCTCTGAGCTAAGCTGCGGACGGACAGAGCGAAACTATAAGGGTTCCTTGTTGACTTCGATACCCTAAAAAATCCGACGAATTGAGAACCTCCTCCTTTTTAACACGCTTTTATTAGCTTGGTATGTATCTATGTATCAATGTAACGGAATCTTTGAACGTGATTTACACCCCGTTTAAAACGTGGGATTGATTTGAAACTTTGCACACTTATCAAGGACCGATGACAATGCAATAATTTAGTCAAAGTCAAAACCAAAGTCAAATATGTTTATTCAACTTGGTTCAAATTTACAAGTAATGAAAGTTGATTCTACCGTGCGCGTTTAAATAGTTTGTCCCATTAGCCTTACCAAGATCTTCAGGATTAGCGACTTTTTAGTTCAATTTACCATTAAAGCGTGTTTTTTAGTTTTCAAATCAAATCAAATCAAATTGCAGTCCAGCCTGATGCTGCGGAGGACCCGATCCAAGCTGAGAGGGTTTCTCAAGACACTGTCTTCGCACAAGACAATTCTAATGTAGCACAGGATTTGCCTCAATTAGACCGGCCTGAAAGTGCTGGCTTTTCATCTAGTCAGAGAAATGAAGGTTTTCATTCGGTTATGTTTTCGGATGGTGTTGGAAAAGGTTTAGGTAATTTAATAAATGGCAATCAGAGTCATTCCACTTTTAATTATTGCATGCCCGGGTCATCATACAAGCAAATAATGGAATCTGTGACAAAGAATATACATAAACCAGATACCAATATAACTGTACTTGTAGGTAATAGTATAAAAGTAAAAAAAAGATGACATCACTGAGTGTGTAAAAGAGATGTTAAAGTTAAATTATAATAAAATTATTTTGTGTGCCTTCCCTTACTTGGATAATTGTCAAATAGACAAAATAATCACATTCACATGCTTAATAAGCATCTGCACTTTCTTGTGAGTCACTATAGTGATAAACTAGTTTTTTTGACATCAACGTTTTTGTTGGTAAATTAAAGTCGACAGGCGATACTTTGTATCTGCCTGTTAGGGTAAGACATCAAATAGCTCGGCTATTATCTTATACAATAAACTCAGACATAAGTAGTATGTCGAAGTATCCAGTTATTATTGATATTAGTAATAGTACTAATTTAAATATGGTCAATACCTTGAATAACGTTAGCAAAAATGCTATTAATATTTATTCTTTAAACTAGTTGATAGGACAAGGGAGGGTACCAATAACGGAGTAGTTACGAGTATATCCACCATCAAAAAGGTACCTTCTTGCTCGCAAAAAAATAATTTGAAAAAAAGGTCTGAGCAGAATTCTCTGAAATTATTCCATTAGAATATTCAGGGTTTTTCTTCGAAGGAATTGGAAATCGAACTGTTTTTAGAAAAAACAATGTTTGAAATTGTTTGTTTCACTGAACTAGTGAAGAACTAGAATAGTGTTGAACTGTCCTGTGTTGAGCTGGATAAGCATGTCATAGTGTGCGTTTACAGACCCCCAAATTATAAGAACTACTCTATATTCGAGTCAGTGATGGAAGATGTTTTGGCAAAACTTGCAATGGGTAATAAACTAATAATTGTCTGTGGTGACTTTAATATAAGATAATATATATAGATTTTATATTCTAGAAGATAATTCAGACAGCAGTAGGTTATTAAATCTCTTTAAATCATTTAATTTGTCACATGTGTTTATGGAACCAACCCGAACTACACTGACTTCTGCTACATGTATTGATAATGTTTTTTGTAGCTGCAACTAATTGGACAAGGCCATTATAAATTATCTGCCTTCGGATCATAGTGGGCTACTGGTAGCCTTTGAGTCCATTATGCTAATAAAACAAGTGCAGATTCAATCCAGAACAATAACATCCGGTAAATTAAATACATTTAACAGCACTTTAATCAGTAAGTTAAGCAACCAGGACCTCACAGTGAATGATGGTAATATTTTGTATGATGAAGTTTTCTCAGTGGTTCAAAAAGAGTTCAATAACACTTTTAAGAAGAAAACTAAAACTATATGCCCTAAGTTTTTATTCAGTGACTGGGCGACTACAGGACTTAGAAAAAGTAGGTAAAGACTTTACGAGCTATATGGGCTTAAGCCTTGTATTAACACTGAAACGTTTAATAAGTATGTTGCTACTTACTCAAGAATTTTTAAAAATTCCTGCAAGGCAGCTAAGGTCTTGTACATTAGCAATAAGGTTAAATTAGCAGAAAATAAAATCAAGACGGTTTAGAAAATTATAAACAATGAAACGAATAGGAATAAAAGAAATAGTAGTGATTACACGCTTGACACCACACACGGACTTATTAGAGATAACAAAAAAGTTGCGCAAGAATTTGTTAATTTAAGGATGCAGGATGCCATAGGTATCTTCTGCGACCTGTCGAAGGCGTTTGATTGCGTTAATTATGAAACATTACTTCTGAAACTTGAGCATTACGGGCTAGGTCAATCAGCGTTAAGTTTGGTTAAATCTTATTTGAATGATAGACAGCAATTAGTTCAAATAAACGGTGTGAATTCGTCCGGGTTAAACGTTAAAATGGGGGTACCCCAGGGCTCAATTTTAGGTCCTTTCTTATTTTTAGTATACATAAACGATTTACCCCGTTTATTGGAAAACAAACTTAACATGGTGTTATTTGCTGATGACACATCTTTAATTTTTAAAATAAATAGACGTACTTGTCAGGTTGACGACGTAAATAACGCGCTACGGCAGGTCCAGGATTGGTTCACTGCCAATAATTTAGTTTTAAATGGTAAAAAAACCAAGTGCGTAAAATTTTCCTTGCCGAATGTCAAAAGAACTGATTGTGACCTAATATTAAACAAGGAGAAGCTAGAATTCGTCGATTAAACGGTTTTCCTGGGGATCACGCTAGACTCAAGGTTGCAATGGGGTCCTCATTTGGTATCCCTTGCGGGGCGGCTGAGTTCGGCGGCTTATGCTGTTGGAAAGATTCGTCGGTTAAGGTTACACTAGTCAAAAATTCTTCCATACAAACGTAGTTTGGGGATTATTCCACTGTTTGACGATGTACGTTCAAAATAAAATGTGATATCAATTTGTCTCATCATTATCTAGCCCTGTATGGAAGCAAAAAAGTAAAAATAGAAAATATTTGAAAGTTATAAGCGTCGAAAGTTCCACATTTCGACACTAATTTTAACGCATTTTTGGGCGCAAATAAATACCATAAGAAGACGGAAAATTGCAAAACGGCCTCCATACAGGCATAGATTAGTAGTTCAACCATGCAAATAACTTTATTTTGAACATATAGATTTAGTAGTTTTTTCATGATATCTAGACAGCCAAAGGTCTGTTTATAAAATTTCGCGCGCCCGATTTCGTCCTAAATCATTATCCATTTCGCTACAAATTTGCAAAAGTGTGTATTCGTACGCGAATTAGCTTCCTATTGCTCATCAAAGCATCTATATCTTCCACACGTGTTGCCGGTTGATATAAAATGCATTTTAACCCCGCGCACAAAATAGTTCGTGCCGTTGACTAGTGTACCCTTAACGGATGTGGATACCGCCAGACTAGTCTATTTTAGTTATGTTCATAGTATAATGTCTTACGGTATCTTACTATGGGGAAGGGCTGCAGACATTGAGTCAATTTTTATTCTGCAAAAACGAGCCATCAGAGCGATATACAATCTTCGCCGGCGCGATTCTCTAAGGGAACTGTTTAAGGACATTAACATCATGACGGTTCCTTGTCAATATATTTATGAAAACATCATGTACGTGAGAAAGAATTTACATCTTTTTAGTAAAAACGGCGACAGACATAATTATGTTACTAGAAATAGGGACCAATTAGTTCAACAAGGTTTCAGACTGGCTAAAGTAGCCTCATCTTTCATGGGGTACTGTACAAAATGTTACAATAAAATTCCTCCTCACATTCTTGAACTGAATGAGACGAATTTTTAAACTTGTATAAAACGCACACTATGCAGGCATATTATAAGTTGGGGGATTACATCAATGATAAAAATGCTTGGCTAAATGCTAGTCCTGCTCCACAGCCACTAGGGCGCAAAAACAAGTGATATGCAGAACATTATTGTTTTGAATTATTGTTGGACCTTCTGAAGACTGTATGAATATATTTGTATTGTATAAACTCAATTTCATTCATCAAGGTATCGCATCATATAGGTCCATAACGCAATAAATTGGTACCTACGAAAGACACCGACTTCCAAAAATAAAGTTATTTTTCACTTTGTAGTTTTATTTGGAAGTCGGTAGTATTTTTTTGTAAAAAGTTTTTCTATTTATCAACAGACTTCAAAATAAATTGTAGTTCTAAGACAAAGACAAAGATATTTTATTTCAAGTAGGCCACCAAGCGGCACTTTTGAACGTAACATTTTACAAATAATAATAGTTGATTCTACCGTGCATTCGGAAAGTAGCTTGTAATGGAGAAGAATGCACAAGAAACTCCATACTTACTCTTTTTAAAAAAAACTTTTTACAATATTTAGGTACATAAGTACATACCTTGATGAATGAAATTGAGTTTATACAATACAAATATATTCATACAGTCTTCAGAAGGTCCAACAATAATTCAAAACAATAATGTTCTGCATATCACTTGTTTTTGCGCCCTAGTGGCTGTGGAGCAGGACTAGCATTTAGCCAAGCATTTTTATCATTGATGTAATCCCCCAACTTATAATATGCCTGCATAGTGTGCGTTTTATACAAGTTTAAAAATTCGTCTCATTCAGTTCAAGAATGTGGGGAGGAATTTTATTGTAACATTTTGTACAGTACCCCATGAAAGATGAGGCTACTTTAGCCAGTCTGAAACCTGGTTGAACTAATTGGTCCCTATTTCTAGTAACATAATTATGTCTGTCGCCGTTTTTACTAAAAAGATGTAAATTCTTTCTCACGTACATGATGTTTTCATAAATATATTGACAAGGAACCGTCATGATGTTAATGTCCTTAAACAGTTCCCTTAGAGAATCGCGCCGGCGAAGATTGTATATCGCTCTGATGGCTCGTTTTTGCAGAATAAAAATTGACTCAATGTCTGCAGCCCTTCCCCATAGTAAGATACCGTAAGACATTATACTATGAACATAACTAAAATAGACTAGTCTGGCGGTATCCACATCCGTTAACCGACGAATCTTTCCAACAGCATAAGCCGCCGAACTCAGCCGCCCCGCAAGGGATACCAAATGAGGACCCCATTGCAACCTTGAGTCTAGCGTGATCCCCAGGAAAACCGTTTAATCGACGAATTCTAGCTTCTCCTTGTTTAATATTAGGTCACAATCAGTTCTTTTGACATTCGGCAAGGAAAATTTTACGCACTTGGTTTTTTTACCATTTAAAACTAAATTATTGGCAGTGAACCAATCCTGGACCTGCCGTAGCGCGTTATTTACGTCGTCAACCTGACAAGTACGTCTATTTATTTTGTTTGTTTTCCAATAAACGGGGTAAATCGTTTATGTATACTAAAAATAAGAAAGGACCTAAAATTGAGCCCTTGGGTACCGGGTTACGTTCAAAAGTGCCGCTTGGTGGCCTACTTGAAATAAAATATCTTTGTCTTTGTCTTAGAACTACAATTTATTTTGAAGTCTGTTGATAAATAGAAAAACTTTTTACAAAAAAATACTACCGACTTCCAAATAAAACTACAAAGTGAAAAATAACTTTATTTTTGGAAGTCGGTGTCTTTCGTAGGTACCAATTTATTGCGTTATGGACACCGACTTCCAAAAATAAAGTTATTTTTCACTTTGTAGTTTTATTTGGAAGTCGGTAGTATTTTTTTGTAAATAGTTTTTTTTATTTTTCACTTTTTAGTTGTACCTACCTAATAGGCAAGTTGTTTAGTGAGTTACCTACTCGTATAACGCCAGAATATATTACCAAAATATCATGAAACTTGAAAATAACCGGTGAAATGAGAGATCTGCGTACCCTTTAACAGCGTACTGGCGTGATGTTATGTTATGAAATGGTATAAACAACAAACAGACAAGCGATTGCAGCAATCCCGAGAGATTTGCCATTGTTTATTGAAGAGTTCTGTTGTATATCTTCAAATTTCTTCGTCAGTCCTTCACCAAATTAAAATGGGACCAATTTCGGAACATGATCTTTCAAACAAAATAACAATTTTTGAATTCGGTCCACAATTGACGGAGATATCGGTGAACATACACAAAACATACATAATGTCGAACATAGAACCTCCTCCTTTTTGGGAAGTCGGTTAATAATTAACAACAATAACGTATCTTAACAGGATGCAAAACTTCTTTTCTGATTAATTTATATTAACATTTATATTATATATTTTTAAGTAGTTAATTAATATTATTATATTTCATAGAAAAATCTGCACAAATTCCATCTTGCTTCTCTTTTCATTCAGTGCAATTTGACAGTGACCGTTTTGCGGCGCTGCTGATGGACGTACGTCGCTTTTTCCGCAAAATGCAAAAACGATATTCGATTTATTTCTCGTCGGTTAAATCTGTCAAAAAAATATCAGGTATAATGCAGCCAGATCAAATAGTCGAAATCACTAGGAATATTGTCAAAGCCTATATTTTTTTTTATTCTCGAAGACTGTGAGAAACTGTCTGGCGACTGTGCTGTTACCACAAAATAGAAAGTATACAGAAGGGCCACTCCCGCCGTTTATTTCTCTTTAGGATTTTGAAAATTTTCGTATGTATTCACCACTAATCTGCGGTATTCACTATTTCGTTCTGGAAAGTTTTACGCTAGTCAATTAGTGATGTAGTCGGTTAAAATATTGACTTTATAGATGGATACGAGTATCGACGAAAGAAATTGAGTAATTTGCTTTGCAATCGAATCTAATTTGAGATTACAAAACGTCGAAAATACTTCTGCACTAACACAAAATTGACACCCCCGCGCGCATGCACCGTATGGACTACGGATCGGCACTGCCAACGACTCCGATCACTCCAATGCGTTATTCGAGTTAAAACATTATTAATTTAGAAATCATTATTATTAAGGATGTTATGATTTTATTTTCGTATATTTTTACATAATTCATAAGCATATATTTATTATCTGTTTTACACAGCTAACAACGTTATTTAAGTAATTTTTCAATGGCATTTGTATTAAAATTTTACTGTGCCAAGTACATTTTATAAGTTGGTCGACTATTACTCGTAAACTTGATAAGATAAGATATATTTATTTTTCATACAGTTGTTAAACATGGCATACTTTCAGAGGCTATAATTATGGTTCGAAAGTTAAATCTTACGCATAGGCATCTTTCTGTTACGCGGTCGTGACTTTTGTTTACGAGCTCGATCATTATGTTTGCAGTTTAGTTTTAAATTTATAAGTCAATTTAAAAAAAGTTTTGTAGCAAGGAGTTTTCAAACATAGAATAATATGGGATATATTTTCTACGAGGAAAAATGAATGATTCCGTACGTTTTAGCATTGAATTCTCAAAAGTCTTTTAAATGGTTGTTTAATATATTTAATTACCAGTTTTAATTTAATTATTTTCACATCAACATTTGTCAAAAATCGAATAGACAGCCTATAGGCTGTTTTCCTTGAAAAAAAAAATGTTCAGGTGCAAAAACGCGCCATATGTCAATTTTAAAAAGTTTAGTAGCAAGGAGTTTTCATACATAGAATAAAATGGGATACGATTTTATACGAGGAAAAATTAATGATTCCGTACGTTTTAGCATTGAATTCTCAATTGTTTTTAAATAGTTGTTTAAAATATTAAATAACCAGATTTAAGTTAATTATTTTCACATCAACGTTTGTCAAAAATCGAATAGGCTGTATTGGCTGTTATCTTTGTAAAAAAAAAGTCCAGTTGCAAAAACGCGCCATATTGAAAATTTTATTTTTGTGAATAAACAAATCTAATTCTTTGATTTGTTTTTACTGTTTCTCACAACTGTATTGAAAAACGTCGTGTGATACACGGGTGTGTAGGTTATTGCAAACTCGTGTCATTAAAAACCCTCGCCTTCGGCTCGGGCTTGTTAATGACAGCTCGTTTGCAATAACCTACTTTCCACCCTTGTATCACAATATACTATTGTAAAACATGAGTACAGTATGAAGGTCTTTTATTAATATGAGGTGGCTACATGTTTTGCCATTTATGGCGTACAAAATTTGTTGCACTAGACAAACAATACAAAAAAAAATACAATATCAAAATTTAAATTACAATGTCAAAATATAGATTCAATAAAAAATCACGACGTCAAAATTTAAATTAAATTGGAATTACAATGTCAAGATTTAAATTCAATAAAAAATCACTATGGCACAATTTAAAATTCAATTAAAAACACTATGTCAAAGTGTTTTATTCAATTTACGTAAGAAAGACAGGGAAAAAAACCCGCATTCAGAATTCTATACAAGCGAAATATCGTTTTCATCTACACTGTAATAGCACTTCTCTAGTAATATACCCTGAAGGGACTTTTTAAATTTGTTTATAGGCATACATTTAGTATTATCAGGTATTTTATTATAAATATCTGGAGCAATACCAAAGAAACTCTTTTTAAATAAAGCAGTTTTACACTTGTATTGACATAACAAATTCTCATATTGGGCACGAATTGGGGTTTTCTTAACTGCTGCAAATTTTTTAAATAATTGTTGGTTAGATTTTACAAATAATGCAGTTTCCAATACACACAAAGATGGAAAAGACAGTATTTTAATTTTTTTTAAGTAAGGAACGCAACTATCCGTTATTCTTAGACCACACATTGATCGTATACACCATTTTTGCATCCTGAATATAAGTTCTCTATTAGTTGACTGTCCCCAAAAAACAACACCATATCTCAAAATAGAAGCGACCAATCCATAATAGGCTCTTAAAAGTGTGTCGGTATTTACTTTCTTTGATAATTGGAATAATAAATATGCAGATTTACTCACACGCTTGCAGATTTCCTCTAAGTGAGGTTTCCAGGTTAGTTTATTATCTACAGTTATACCCAAGATGTTTGCATTTGTAACTTCTTCTATTCTACAATTATTATAGGCAACATTAACTAGTGGATTCTTACGGCGCTGGTGGAAATGCATAACTTTTGTTTTATTTAAATTAATTACAAGATTATTTTTGTCAAGCCAATTTATAATGTCACTCAGATAATTATTTATGTCATTTTGGTAATTATTAGGATTAGTATATTCCACAATAGTCGTGCTGTAAACAGTACCATTTTATGATCTATAGTTTTTGGATGATCATAAATGTATATTAAGAAAAGTGGTGGCTCCAGTAAGCTACCTTGAGGTACACCATATTTTATATGCCTTGGTTTAGATACATATTTTATCTCCAATTTAGTAATAGGACAAATTCTAGTGATTTCTATACATTGAGTTCGTTCATTTAAATATGATTCTAGCCCAAGTAACACAGGAAGCATTTTAACAAACGATTAGTACACTTATGTAGAACTTAAGGTCCGTATAAACTCTTATATAAGCTCACCGGGTATCTAGACGCTTTATATTGGCATTTTTAAACCATTATTATGCTTAACACTGTATAACGTTTGGATAATGGCATATCAAAATGCTTTTGGTGCAGCAAACCACAACGCAGCTGTAAAGCTTTCAGCTGTTTTTAGTGCATTTGGAATTACAATAGCATTTTAAAGTAGTAAATAAATGTTTAATACTGTTTAATAGCATATACATGAAACTTTTTATAATGCCACGTAAATCCGCTATACAGCTTTCAGCTGTTTTTAGTGCCTTTTGGTCTACAATGCCATTTTTAAGTAGTAAGATAATGCCTAATGCTGCTTAATAGCATAAACTTGTGCCATTATAATGCACCGTAAATCCGTTAAACAGCTTTGAGCTATTTTTGGTGCCCTTTGTTGTTTAATAGTACTTTTAAGTGGTTAGTAAAAGCCTAGACCTGCTGAGCAGCACAAACGTGAATCACAAAATATAATGCTTGCATTTTTAAAGATCAACTGAGTTCTGTTGTATAGCTAGCAGCTCTTTAATTAAATACACGTGAGTTATTGTAATGCGTAAAGCTGCATATAGGTTATTTTTACTAAATTTTAAAACCATTTGTCGGCCATATTGAGGAAAAGCACAAAATGGCCTATAAACATGCTTTTTTTTTGTTGAAGGCAACATCATTATTTTTATAAGCCACGCACAGGCATATGGAGATCATGCGTTCAGAAAGCTATTTTATCAACAGACTGTTGGCAAACGGATACAAGTTGTACAAAAATACTGAAACGGGGTTATTAGTTTTGTTCAGGGATCCCCAAAATTGCGTTCAAGTAATAGCACTATTTCAGTCTACATCATGTCTACTGGTATACTGGTGAACCCATATAGAACTACTTAATAGACAATGGCACTACAGTGGTTCATAAAAATGTAATTAATGCCGCCAGCAGTATTTATACTGCTGGCGGCATTAATTAGCCATTGTAAATGCTCACCGGGCTGCTACAGACCGACACCATTTTGTAAATATGTTATATCCAAAATGTATTATCATTCGGACCTTTTTATAAAAGCAATAGGCCTTTATAGTAATAAAATAACTTAATTTAATACTGTCCAACCAATACTATTATGTTAATTGTGCAATTTTTTTTCTATACTAGGAATACACAATTGTTTTGGTTATTTCACACATGTATTTATATAACATTTTTTAACAAAACCACAAAATATCGAAGGCGCGTGAAAATTTTAAGTGAAACTGATATAAACATTTACAGTAAACTACTTTGCGCAGAAATATTTGAAGGCTTGAAATAACAAAAGAGTCAAAAACTTAAACAGTATTATACATTTTGTTTTGATGCAAAACAAATATGGTGTCACGCCCACAGTTTTGACCCTGTTTGTCCATATTACATTGCGAGAAAAAGTAGTTAAATTACAACGATAATTTATTATAACATTTGTACCGTGGTATTAGAGATGTTTTTGCAATAATGTAGGATTTAATTAAGTTCTAACTGTGAACACTTAAATAGCTCCAAAAATTCTTTTACTCCATTCTAATGCTAGTCTAATGCTTTTGTAATGCAATTAACATCTCCATTATCAATAATATTGCTAGTATAATGCTCCTGTAATGCGATTGGTAACTTCATCGACCGTAATATAGCTTCTTTAATGCGATGGGCAACATCATTGACCACAATAATGCTAATATAATGCACCTGTAATGCAATTAAACAACTCTTGTGAACGTATTTAGGATCTAAAGCCGTATAATTTGTGCCCAAATAAGAATTACAGTAGCCGTATTATCGTTTGTAATGCTACTATAGAACTAACTCAAAATGCGAAAACGATAAAGAAATGCTGTAAATCAGCCGTTATACTGCTTTGATGTGTTACTTGGAGGTGTTTCCTCTTATGCCATACCCATGTAATTTTTTGCAGCAATATCTTATGATCCACAAAATCAACGCTTTTGTCATATCAGTGAGTATAGCACACACAGGATTACTTTTATCTACAGATGTCATTACACTAGATAGCAGGTCGAATAGAGCCATATTAATATTTGTATTCTTTTTGAAGCCTTTTTGTTCATTGCAAAAAAGTTTTAATTTTTCGAAATAAGAATATATAGAGGTACTAGCTTCAAAAGTAGTGTATTTTGCGTAACTAATATAAGCAACTAATATAAAAATAATTTAAGCAAAACTTTTAATATTCTACTGCTTATTTTTATTAGCGGGGTATTTTTATGCTGTGGATATGCCTCGCAAGCGTAAATCTCATCTGAGCCGTAGCTCTAGTAGAGCTCGAACAGCAAGAGTAAGTAGAAGCCAAGAAACGGAGGAGCAGACTCAATCCCGTCTAATTTTAAATGCTGAACGTCACGCAACTGAAAGAGCTGCTGAGACTTTCGGCTAGACTCGGGCTCCCAACTCGCAGATGCTGAGCGTCACGCAACTCAAAGGGCTGGTGAGACCTTGGAGCAATCACAGACCCGTCGGATTTTAGATGCCGAACGTCACGCGTCATCGATAGCTGCTGAGACGCCTGAAAATCCCAAATACAGCGTATTTTACGAGCTCAACGGCAGTCTGAAAGGAAACGTACGTTTGCAAGAAATACATGGCAGTCGTTTTACAACGCTGCGTTTGATTATGACCCAATGATTGATTACACTAACCATCGATTAGTTCTCTTATAGAGCATGGATAACAAATTAAGATATTGTGAAGCACTCAAGTGGAATGATGAGAAACTGGGTATGTGTTGCTCTGGTGGAAAAGTTTCAGTTCCAACGCTTGGTGAGCCAGAAGAACCACTCAAGACTTTGCTTTTGTATGACAATGATGAATCGCGCCGTTTTTTAATCAGAATAGGTAAATATAACACATGCTTCCAAATGAATTCATTCGGTGTTGATAAAGAGGTAGTAATGCCAGGGTTTTTAGCAAAAGATGGTAAAACTAAAAATATTGTCTACACGACTGTGTTAAACTAAGTTATAAAAAATTACAACTCTGTGCTTACAATCAAAAATCTAATTAGTACTGCATTTAATGTTACGCAAAATGCACTATATTTGTACTATTACTCCGTGTTTTTTATTTTCTACGTTTTACGCGAGTGAAGCCGCGGGTAGAAGCTAGTAGGTCTATAATTTTGAACATCACTTTTATCATTTTTTTTATAAAGCGGTTTAATGATGACTTTATTTAGGCTATTTGGGAATAAACCATCAGAAATGCAAAGATTAATTATGTGTGATAGTAGAGTCGCTATAAATTCTTTAACGTATTTTATAACTTTAGTTGATATGCCATCAACTAAAGCTAACTAAACTATATGTATTTGTATTTTTTAGGTTGCTAATTATTTTGATTATATCAGAAACTGAAACAGGTAGCATAAATCTTCTTCTACCTAGCGTTTATCCCGGTTGCTCATCCCGCCCAGCGCGGGAGAACCCAGGGTCCGCTTTCCTACATTTCCTCCTCCACTTTGCCCGGTCTTCGGCATCCCTCGCAACTAGCCCATTGGCGCGCATGTCATCCTGCGCGACATCAAGCCAGCGTTTCTTGGGCCGTCCTCTGCTCCTGGTGCCAGGTAGGGTCATGACCAGGCATTTGTTTCCCACGTAGCTTGCCGGTCGTCGTAAGACGTGGCCGTACCAGCGGAGGCGACTTTCCTGCAGCTTGGCAGCAATGTCGCAGACATGGAGGCTGCCGCGGATGTATGTATTCCGTACACGGTCTTTCCGCGTGGCGCCACACATCCACCGCAGCATGTTCATCTCCGTGACATGCAACACCTGTCGGTGTCGCTCCAGCACCGGCCACGCCTCACTGCCGTACGTAAGGACAGGCCTTATGATGGTCTTATAGACCTGTCCCTTCAGCTTGACCGGCATTTTGGGGTCACAAATGACACCCGACACCTCGCGCCATTTCGCCCAAGCCGCTGATACACGGGCCTTGATGTCGCGATCGATGTCCCCGGACGCATCAAGCACAGATCCAAGGTACCTGAAGTTGTCCATGCGCTCGACGGTGTCGTCGTCGCCTATACGGAGAGACGTCAGATCTGTGCTGTTGCAGGCCATATACTCCGTTTTCGCCACGTTTAGCTTCAGCCCGCCGTTCTTAAGCGCCTCCCTCCATGCGTGCACGCGTCTGGTGAGCCGTGCGATATCATCAGCGTACATAAGCAGCCAAGGCTGCGGTAGTTTCTGTACGCTGGCTGACAGTTCGTCTAATATCACACTGAAGTGATAGGGGCTCAAGACGGAGCCCTGATGCACGCCTACGGTTATGGGGAAGGGGGTGGTATCACCAACAGCGGTCCTGACTATTGAATCGGAGTTGCGGTACATATCACGTACGATTTCCACGTAGGTCTCTGGTACCAACTTTGACCGCAACGCCCACCAGATCATCTCCCTGGGAACACAGTCAAAGGCCTTCTGCAGGTCTAGGAATAGAAAATGCAGAGGCATATTCTTTTCCCTGTGCTTCTCCATGAGGATCCTTAGGGCGAATATAGGGTCCAGGGTACCGCGTCCTGGTTGGAAACCGTACTGGGAGTCCGACACTGTACACTCCTGTCGGATCCTGGCGTCAATAATGCGCTCGAAGAGCTTCATGGTGTGTGACATCACCTTTATACCGCGGTAATTACCGCAATCCTGAACGGACCCTTTACCCTTGTGGACCGGCGTTATTATACTAAGCCACCACTGATCGGGCATTATTCGGTCGCTCAGGATTCTATTGTAAAGGTTAGTAAGAATGCACACGCCACGAGCCCCCAGCGCTTTCCACGCTTCAATTGGCACTTCGTCCGGTCCGACAGCTTTCCGATTCTCCATGTGATGAAGAGATGCGAGGACCTCGTCAGGTGTAATCGGTGGCACGAGTCCATTGTTCGGGAGTTGTTCGGGAGGGTGCACTTCCCGGTGCTGAGTATTTAGCAAAACGTGGAAATAAGAGCGCCATCTCTCCTTCACCGCACGACCATCGTACAGGAGCTCGCCATTAGGGCCGTTGACGCTGCAGCAGCGAGTAATATCTTGCGCTGCTTTGGCCCTAGAGCGCGCCAGTTTATATATGAGCTTGTGCCCCTCAGGAGTGTCCAACTTAGCATATAATGGTTGCAAGTGGTCACGCCTGGCTCTGGCTACAGCTTTCTTGGCAGCTCTTTTCGCTGTCATGACATTTCAGGAGATTTGGTCGCTTGCCACGTCTTGAAGAGCGCTTTCTTCTCCCGTAATGAACCCTGGACTGTGGCGTCCCACCACCAGGTCTCCTTGTCGGTTTTGCGGCCCCCTTTCGCCACGCCAAGAACTTGCTTTGCCGTCTTTGTGATTGCTGTCTGAATCGTTTTCCAGCACTCTTGGACGGACTTGCCTGCTGTGTCGAGACTAATATCCCAAGCGGCAGAGTCAAACTCTGAGTAATCTGGTTTGATCCAGCAGCCACCACTTGATTTGACGGCGGCAACGTTCGGCGTGTCTGCGACGGGGTTTTACGCAGAGGTCCATGACAAGAAGTCGGTGTTGGGCAGTGAGACACTCACCGGGTATGACCTTACAGTTGGCCACGCGACTGATACGGCTTCTCCTGGTCAGTAGATAGTGGATTTGAGTGGCGTTCCGACCGCTCCTGTAGGTAATCAGGTGCTCGGTTTTCTTTTTGAAGAACGTGTTCACCACGGCCAGGTCAGCTGCAGTGCAGGTTCTGAGAATGGTTTCCCCCTCTGCGTTTCTTCGGCCGTAACCATAGCCGCCGTGGACACGTTCATACTCCCCCTGCACCTCGCCCACATGACCGTTCAGGTCGCCACCCATAACGACATCGTGGGACAACGGTATGCCGCGAAGTACATCTCCGAGCCGATCCCAAAACACCGTCTTATCCGCGTCGCTGCAACCGACCTGTGGGGCGTAGGCACTCATTAAGTTGGTCACGACCCCCTCAATAAGCAACCTTACTACCACAAGTCGGTCGCATATGCGTCTAACTTCCAAGACGCTATCGTGGAAACGCTCGGCGAGCACCACTGCCACACCGTTCTCCCCACCAGAAGAGCCTGTATAGATCAGCTTGTAGCCGTGCCCAATATTCCGGCTCCTGTTGGCCTTCCACCGTGTCTCCTGCAGGAATGCCACTGCCACTTTACGCCTGGCAAGTATGGCCGCAAGTTCTGCGGATCGTCCCGTAAGCGTGCCAATGTTCCAGTTTGCAAAGCGAATCTTCGTAGTTGGTGCTAACGTCTTTAGCCGGGCTCGCACGGGGCCCCTCGCATACTTGTCGCAGGGTTAAGGCGATCCCCATGCGCGTCGTTATGCGGCGACGCCATAGCCCTAAACGTATATCTCTTTCTTTTTCTCTCCATTTTAAGTGGCTTTGTGCCAATTACCGGGGCGACTGCCTTCTGAACCCCGAAGCCCTAGGACGAACCCCAGAGGAGTGGCATCGCCAGAGCCCTTTCCGTTGTCCAGCAGGTGCGCCACGTGCAGGCGAGGTTGGCTTGGGCTCCAAGGTCTTAGCGGAGCCCCTTACACCCAAAGGTAAGGTAAACAGGTAGCATAAATAATGATTGCGAATTCGAATGTTCAATAACTTAATTTTTGGTGAATGTTCCTTTAGTTTTATTATTATTTTCAATTACCTTTATAAAATAGTTATTAAAGTCGTTTGCAATTTTTAACCGACTTTCGAAAAAGGAGGAGGTTCTATGTTCGACTTCTTGTATGTTTTTTTTTTATGTATGTTCACCGATATCTCCGTCTATTGGGGACCGATTTTAAAAATTATTTTTTTGTTTGAAAGAGTTTGTTTCGAAATTGGTCCCATTTTAATTTGGTGAAGATCTGAGGACGAACTTCGAAGATATACAACAGAACTCTTCAATAAATAACGGTAAATCTCTCGGGACTGCTGCAATCGCATGTCTGTTTATTGTTTATACCATTTCATAACATAACATCACGCCAGCACGCTCTGAAGGGGTAAGCAGATCTCTCATTTGATCGGTTTTGTTCAAGTTTCATGATATTCGGGTAATCTATGCTAAACCGGCGTTATAGGAAACTTACTTAACAACTTGCCTATTAAGTAGGTACAACTAAAAAGTTAAAAATAAAAAAAACTTTTTTACAAAAAATACTACCAGCTTCCACAAAACTACAAAGTGAAAAATAACTTTATTTTTGGAAGTCGGTGTCCATAACGCAAAAAATGGTACCTACGAAAGACACCGACTTCCAAAAAAAAAGGTATTTTTCACTTTGTAGTTTTCTGGAAGTCGGTAGTATTTTTTTGTAAAAAAGTTTTTTATTCCAAATGTGGAAAAGTTATTGTTTAAGAAAATAATGATGAAATGAAATTGCTTCTCTTGTAGCCATGACCATTTTATAGTATTTTTAACACAAATGACAACTTTTATTTAGGTATAACCATTGCAAACTAGCTTTTTTTATGAAATTACGAAAAATATCTGGAATTTGTCGACGAATTAATAATAGAGTCAATTTGTCACCGAGAAATGAGCAAATTATATATATCTTAATAAAACTGACATAGGAAGGAGAAACGTTGTGGGGAAAATATAATTTAATCTATACTTTGTATACTAATACTAATAATATAATAAAGAGGAAAGGTTTTTTTTGGTTTGTTTGTTTGTTTGTACCGAATAGGCTCCGAAACTACTGGACCGATTTTAAAAATTCTTTCACCTATGGTAAGCTACATTATGTCCGAGTAACATAGGCTATAATTTTGACGGGAGCGAAACCACGGGGGTCAGCTAGTTAGGAATAAACAGATAAAACTTGCACAAATAAAACGGCATTGACGTAGGTAAGCAGAAGTTTGGTATTTCCTACCACATATGGAATCATTATTAAAATTGAAATCATAATATTGTTCAGGAAGTGTGCCGAAAATCGTTAAAATTAATGTTGTGGTCACCTTTTATTAATGTATTTTTACTATAAAATATATCAGAGGAAGGTATATGACTAATAATCTAGAACAAAGAAATATGACGCATGTAAACTTATTAATTCAGTTTTGTTTAATTGGCAACATTTAGCCTACGATTCAATCTCAGTTAGATTTTATTCGATTGACAACACTTTATTTTACTTATGTCAAAATACTCGATTTGGATTGGATGTTATAAGCGGTAATTCGCCGGATGAGTGCTTGAGCCAATAAAAAGCAGGGGTGTCTATCCAGACACCCTGAGCGAGTTTCTCCCGCCATGTTTTGTCGTGAAGTTAGAAAAAGGAACGCGCGGGCGCGCGTTTGCGGAGTTGACAAAGAGTTGTGAGGAAAATAGTGGAGAGGTGGCCTAAAGTGGCGTGTATAAACTTGAAAGTGTGTTTTGTTGAGAAAAAGCGAAACGATAGGTGGCCGAATTCGCTGCTTTGATAAGATTGGAACAAGGACTATCTCCAAAACGACATAAGTTACCTGCTTTGTAGCATGCATATACCCACGAAAGCCCACAAGTCCGAGGGTTTATCGAAGAGCCCTCCTATTTGCGACAAATTTTTTTTTTTGTTAATCACACTAATTGTAATTTAAATTTATTGAAAATTATCATAGGATGTGTAAGAGATAAATTATCTTTGTTTATTGACAGTATAGGTTCTTGCGGTAAGTTGAATTTTGATTTTTTAATGACTTGCCAAGCAGCTTTTGACTTATTTTTTGACGTATATAATGTAGTGGTTATTTTGGGCTTTTTGAGTTAAGTTTATTATTTTTTTTTTTTTTTTTTTTTTTATATCCTATAGGCTCGCGCTTGACCACTATCTCACCTGATGGAAAGCGATGATGTGGTCGACGGTGAATCACGCTTGCCTAGAAAAAACCTATTCACTCTTGACTTAAAGACCCCTAGATTGTAGCTGTCGGGAAACACAGACTCCGGCAGGGAATTCCACTCCTTAGCTGTACGCACAATAAAAGTGTTCCCAAAACGTTTGGTGCGTATGGGTGGGATGTCCACCATGTACCGATGACGCATCGCCGTACGTCTGGTAGTCCGAAGATGAAACGGGCTAGGTGGAATTAGATCATGCAATTCCATCGCACACTCGCCGAAATGTAACCGATAAAAAACCGACAAACTGGCAACTCGACGACGATGTTCAAGGCTCTGGAGCTTTGTCTTGATCAGTGCTTCATCGCCGATGAGCCTCTTGGCCCGCTTTTCGATCGACTCCAGTGCATCAAGCTGGTATTTGGCAGATCCATCCCAGAGATGAGAACAGTACTCCATGCATGATCGAACTTGCGCTTGATACAAGTTGAGCAGCTGTTCCGGCGTGAAGTACTTTCTCACCTTCGCAAGGATCCCCAACTTTTTGGCAGCCAGCTGAGCCTTTGCCTCAATGTATGGGCCAAAATTGAGAGTCGATGTCAAAGTAACGCCAAGAAGCTCAAGATGGTCCGTTATTGACACGGTCAGATCTCGGAAAGTTGGAGCCGGGTGAAATTGGCTCTTTTTCGCGGAAAAAAGACACGCCTGGGTTTTAGCAGCATTAAACCTGACCAGATTGGCATCGCCCCATTCGGAGACTGCCTGCAAGGACAGGTTCAAACGCTCCACCATGGCCTCACGAAGAGACTGGATCTGCGGCCCGGTAGCCCGTGCGTTGGACAAGTATCTCTCAGCAACAGTGCTGTCGTCTGCATACTCAAAGGTGCCGGGTTTTAGCAGATCGTTAATGTGTAGCAAGAATAATGTTGCTGAGAGTACCGACCCCTGAGGGACCCCGGCATTGATATCCAATTGGTCCGATGAGCAGCCATCGATAACTACTCGAATGGACCGGTCTCTCAGGAAGTCTGCTATCCAATCACATAGACCACCGGGCAGACCGAATGAAGGAAGCTTACCAATAAGGCTTTCGTGCCAGACCCTATCAAAAGCCTTCGAGATGTCGAGGGAGACGGCAAGCGCTTCCCCGTGCCTCTCAATGGCCTCACTCCATATGTGAATGGCATACGCTAGAAGATCCCCAGTAGACCGATTTCGGCGGAAGCCGTATTGGTGGTCACTAAGGATATCGTTAGTTTCTAGGTATGCCAGGAGCTTAAGTACACGCTCCATACTCTTACAGAGTATGGACGTTACTGAGATGGGTCTGTAGTTGGCCGGGTCAGCTCGACTACCCTTCTTGGGCACGGGCTGTACGTTAGCTTGCTTCCATGCATTCGGCACTTTTCCAGTCTCATACGAAAGGCGAAATAGGCGAGTCAAGATCGGAGACAGTTCAGGCGCACAGGTTTTAAGAACTATTGCTGGTATTCCATCAGGGCCACTAGCCTTGTTCACGTCGAGGTAGCGCAGCACCCTACGGACGTCCTTTTGATGGATGCGAATGTCCGACATACTCGTCTGACACCCATCAGGAGAAGGAGGGGGCCATGAATCACCAGGATTCAGACGCGAAGATTCCGCAAAAAGAGAGGCAAATAAATTTGCCTTCTCCTCAGCGGTGTGAGCCAGTGACCCATCGGGTTTCAGCAGTGGTGGTAGTGAGGGACGGCAGAAGTTCGACTCGACCGACTTAGCCAGGGACCAAAAAGCTTTACTACCAAATACTACTACAGCTGGATAAGAAGCAAGTTTGGCCCCCATTCGGCCAATGTGGTCGAAACGAGCCCCACGCAACACCTTCTTGCAGGACTTGGCAGCCCTGTTGTAGGCTTTCTTCTTCTGATCCACATCACTTGCTTTGCGTGATCGAGCGTCGACCCATGCCAGGTACGCCTCATGCTTAAGCGCGTCGGCACGATGACATTCGGTGCCAAACCATGGCCGGTCAACGCTGGACATTGCTACGTCAGAGAACGGAATGTAGTACTCCATTCCCTGACGCAACACATTTGTCACGGCGTCCGCGCACGACGAAGGATCAGTCGAAGAAAAACAAGTAGGCTGCCAAGGATAGCATGCGAAGAAAGATCGCATGCCATCCCAATCTGCTGACCTGTACCGCCAAACCCGCCGGGTGCCTCTTGGGCTGGGATCGGGCGGGGAGTAGACGGACACAGACTTCACCAGACAGTGGTCGGAACTACCCAAAGGTGAAGTTATCGACACAGAGTATCGGTCTGGATCTGTTGTCAGCAGAAGGTCCAAGCAATTGGCCGTGTGCGAGTCAACGTCCGGTACCCTCGTTGCTCCCTGGACCAGCTGGGTAAGGTTTAGCGCAAGCGAAAGTTTACGCATCTCCCGTCCAGCATGGTCAGTGCTCTGGTATGGGAAGAGCCAATCCTGGTGGTGGGCATTAAAGTCCCCCAGTAACACTAATTGGGCGGAAGGGTACCGCTGCTGTGCCGCGTCAGCAGCCTCACTGAGGCACTCTGTGAGCCTGGTTGTCTCCTGATCTCCGCTGTGCGAACGGTAGACACAGGCGTAGACAATTTTATCCAGACCTGTGTCCACTAAAGCCCACAGCGTTGAGAATCTGGAGTCCTCAAGGTTACGGAGACGCCGATAGCAAGTATCGTCACGGGCGTACACACACACACCCGCGCGCGGTTTAAAATTGTACTCCAGGGTAAACCCTGGGTAAGATAAGTACGACACGTCTGACAGACTCGCTATCTGCGTCTCCGTAAGGAAAAACAGCGCTGGTTTCTCAGCCTCCAGGTGGTAGTGGACTGCAGAGAGATTTGAGTGCAGACCTCGAATGTTGGTGAGGTGCTCTTTGTGGGGGAGGGGGTGCAGCCGCTGTTTTAGTCTAGTAATCTTTTTCCTTGGCATCATTGTAGTAGAGTGAATGGAGGTGAGGAGAAGGAAGTGAGACGAGGTTCTACGCTGCTAACCTACAGACACGCACTGAAACGACGACATCATTGGGGCACTAGTCCGGAGACTGCGTGGACGCCCGAGCCCCCCCCTATTTTTCTGTATGTTGAAGAGTATTTTTTAAACGCTAGTCTGTTTTTTGTATTAGGATTGAATCTATATGTCCAAAGCAATTGCCTTTGCTTCTGACTACATATTTTTATTCCACGAGATATCCACCTATTCCTTTTATTCGTAAACACAGTCACAATTCTATTTGGAAAGCATAATTTGTACAGTAATGAAAAATCATCTATAAAATGTTCATAGGATTCATTCGCATCTTTGGCTTTGTATACCTCCGAAAAAGATAAACACTTTAGATGGCTTTTGAAATTTTCCAAGTTGCCTACTGAGATATCCTGTTTTTTTGATTTCCAATATTTTAAAGCAATTTTTTTTTAATAGGAACCTGGAGTAATTGAGACGTATGACCTAAAAGTACCAAGTCCATTATTTCAGCTTTACATTTTTTTTCGGTGGGTTTGAGCAAAATTATCCATGCAGGAATTACTACTCAATCTTGTCGGCTTATGAAGTTCTAATTGCAAAAGAAAGTGTTCGAATTCGAAAGTAATTTTATTCCTTTTTAACACTACTATGTTAAAGTCTCCAGCTAAGATAATATTTTTATTTCCATATGAGCAAAATTTTCGCAAAATACAGTCTAGTGTCTCGTAAAATATGCTGTAATTATAATAAGGTATTCTATAAACACACATAATGATAATACTATAAGATGTCAATTCTATACCACAACATTCAAAAACGCCTGCCACTGATTGTTTAGCAATATCCAATAATTCTCGATACTGCAGTCCTGGGGGGTGACCATAAGCTCTTAGAGCGGTATCAATTTCATATCGAGTAAGTGACAGATGTATACAAGTCAGATACATCTGTCCCTTATTCGATCTCAAATTGATACCGCTCTAAGAGCTTATGGTCACCCCCCTGCTCTAACGAAAATGCAAGTGCCACCGCGTTTAACATTTCTAGTGAAGAAAGCTGCTGGGCAGAAATTAGTTATACTCGTATGTAATGTATTCTCGTAGCCCGTCTCAATAAAGTGCTCCGTTATACAGATTACGTCTATACTAATTCTTTTACTATGAAGCTCTTCTAATTTTACAATAAGCGTATCCGCTTTGTTCATAAGTCCTGCAATGTTTTGATGGAGAATATTAAGATAATAATTATAGAAAAAACCGAGATGTGTTTTGTGCCATTTCAATATTTTCCTTCTGGGAACAATCAACCATTGATTGCACGGTGTTTACGTTATCTAGATCTAGGATGAGGTGTTGCAAGTTAGAAATTACGATTTTAAAGCCTTTATTATTGAGATTAACATGCCAGTGGTTGTAAGTATCAAGCGTGTAAGGAAGATTTAGATTCGAGTCTAAGATAAACGCATAGCTGTATGTCTGGACGTCCATATAAATTAAATTATTAATAGTATCAATACGGCTATTATACATAATATTAGAATTATCCATATATTTAAAAGTAGGTAGTCATATAATAAAATTAGTGTGATTCAATTTTAATAGTTTCTCACGAATTAATGTCACCAGTTCTATATATTTATTTGTTTTTTTGAATTCATCCTCACCAATAAAAATGATATAATAATCTGAGCAAGTAAAATTACGAACTTTGCATTCAATATTTCTTAAGATATGCTCAATTCCATATTTAGGCGTACGAAAATGGCACATATTATAATTATTACTTAGATGAGTGCCTTCACTCATGGTATGTATTCTATTTGAATATTCACTGCTTATGACACAAATGTTACGTTTCAAAGGAGGGGATGATGTATTAGGACTCATTTTGTTATTACAATTTTGTGTACTTTCAATATCAACATCAATTTGAGGTGTGATTTGTTTGATTTGAGTATTTTCCGAAGTTAGAGCCTGTTTTGTTTTGATATGTTTCGTTGTTGCATTCTTCCTTGGAGTTTTGATTTTGTTTTTTGTGCCTGACTGGAGTGTTATAAATGACTTTATATGTTTTATTAATTTCTAATAATTCAGCATCGACGGGGACGTGGATGACTCGGACTGGCTAGGGCTCTGCTTGTTACGGTACTCCACCATGAGTACAGCATCAGGTATTTTTGGCACTTTATAGGTAATGCTGTTCTCATCAACAGCGTTTCCCACCAAAACTTATCCTGGCTTCACTCCCCCCATCAATCATCATCATCAATCAATACATATAATAAATCTGTAGAAAAGTAATTTTTGAACATCGAAAATATTTCAAAAAAAAAATAGTCAGTGTGTTAAAGGATAACCAACAGAACCTATTTCCGGCATTTTTGGAATTTTTGTCTGTTTATTTGTGCACGCATCACGTGAAATTTACGAAACCAATGTAAATAACTTTTATACATAAACATTGTGCGTAACTTGAAGAATTACTTAGTTTTTGTTTCATCGCAATCGGTTCACTCTATCAAAAGTTAGATGAATTTAAAATGTTCAAGAAGTAAAATTATCACAACACACGCAATTCAGATACTCGGACAGTTGAACTCGATATTCGATAGATCGCGTTGTGCATTTGAAGTCATTTTCTGAATCACGGTGTTAAGATTCACTACGAAGGATTGATGACTATAGAAACTAATATGGTCGGTAGGTAAGTAGGGTAGGCACATAGATATTTATATTTCTATGGATAGGCAGGAAGGTAAGTAGGCCGTAGGGTAGGGTTGGCAAATATGACGGGAGCGAAGCCGCGGGCACAGCTAGTATAGAGTATAACATATGTAAATATTGTGCTATTCCAACAATGTTACATACATAAGTGTCGAATTGATTACCTCCTTCTTTTTGAAAAAGAACTTGCGCGGTAATGTTTTTCTAAAAATGTTCGGATTCGAAAGAGTCCGTTTATGATGTGGGCCTCTGTGCTCGGCTTTGTGTATTTAATTTTGAAATAGTTTTCGCTCCAATGTAAGTTTGGCCCTAAGCTATCGATGATAGTAGGCGCGGCTCAAAACCTCAGATGTCGATTGTCAACTGTTTGTAGTCACGGCCTTAACTGAGACCGTTCCTAAGGTAGCAAGAGAGATGTTGACACCCATCAGCGAGCTATCGACTGAAACGTCACTGCACACGCGGCGACACTAAGTCCTGCTATGTACTTTTATGTTTTATGAAGGTATAATAAATATATATGGCATGGGGAGCATTTATAAACATCCCATTCCGTAGCGCGCAGCTACTTCAGAATGGACGTAGTTAAGCGGTCGGAATATATTGCGGTGGTGCAATTCTCGTATTAGTGCGGAACAAACTGTTTGCTCGCCCCATTAAAACCCTAATTAACGCAAGCGTAGTCAAATTAGACTGAACTCCTAGTTGTTCCGTACGGAATGAAAAACGGAACACTTATTCTTTACAGGATCACTGTTATACTGATTACTAGTATTGCCTGTCGGACTAGTTATTTTCACAGAAAAATCATTTTTACAAATAATGATTTTTCTGAATTAGTGCTAATTTGTGTTTTTTTTACCCGACTGCGCGACGCAAAGGAGGGTAATCAGTCTATGTTGATGTGTATATGTTTGTTCCTATGTGGCGTTCTAGAGACCTAATGCGTATGCCAATCGATTCGTCTTAACCGTGCAAATTGAAAAAAAAATGATTTGGATGCCATATTGTGGGGTATCAAAATGAAGGGATTACAAAAATATATACCACTTACATATTTAAAAGTCATTCGTATAAAAACATTATAGCTAAAAAGTTATAAATAAATAAAAAGAATATTTAAAAATAAAAAATACGCTACAGCTTATCCATTATGAAGCGAACTAAAAAGAGGTAATCAAGAAGAAAATGTGCAGTCGGAGGATACAATACGCGTATGGTTTTGGTCAGTCAGCTCGCGATTACGCACTCGATAGTTCAATCCAAGAGCTCGATAAAATGCTGTCACACAGTTTATGAAAAACTTTCTTCAAAATTTTGGCTTTATATAAATATACACTATGAGCTAATAATAACAATTCAATAAATCAAAGTTGTCGATGTCTTACAGATCCTCTGAATAAGAAAGCCCAACTACTAGCAATTTTCTTTATTATTTTTTATAAGCTATATTTTTTACAAATTTTACACAAATTTTATAACTGTTTTCATAATTAAATTAGTTACCTATATGTTCGTTTCTTTTAATTATCAATCTTAAATCTATTTATTTTTTTAATTAAAATCAAATTTATATATGTTGTGTTCACCTATACGTGACATATTTGCCCAGAATGATGTTTTATGTACTATTCTATGTATGTTTTTTGTAGTTGGTTTTCCTATCAATAAATAAATAGTGATAGTCGCCTCGCTTTTCGCGTTTTTTTTATCTATGTTTGACAGCATATTTTATTTTTATTTCTTTTATTTGTGATGGGTTTGCTCCTGACCCTAATCTAGGTCAGAGGTGACAGAGACAGAGTCGACGATGGAATAAGCTTACCCAGAAGAAGCCTGTGCACTCTAACTTTGAAGAGATTCGGGGTGTATGCGTTCGGAAACACAGACGCAGGTAGTGAGTTCCATTCATTCGCTGTGCGCATTATGAAGGATGTTTGGAAGTGCTTGGTGCGAATTGGTGGCGTGGCAACAAGGTAAGGATGGTAACTTGCAGTCTAGATGTCCGATGGTAGAAGGGGGCTGGTGGGATGAGGTCGTGGAGTTCTTCAGCACACTCACCGAAGTACAGTCTGTAGAAGACCGACAAGCAGGCAACCTTGCGGCGATGAGCCAAGCTGTGAAGCTTGGCATCCACCAGTTCAACGTCGCCGATGAGCCTCTTGGCTCTGCGTTCCACCGAGTCAAGTGCGGCAAGCTGATACTTAGCTGAGCCATCCCAAAGATGGCTGCAATACCCCATGCAGGGTCGGACTTGCGCTTTATATAGGGTTAAAAGCTGTCCAGACGTCAAGTATCGCTTCAGTCTATTTAGGATGCCCAGTTTTTTGGCCGCAATTTGGGCTTTGTACTCAATGGAGGCGCCGAAGTTGAGACTGGATGTCAACTCCATGCCTAGAAGCTCGTGCCGATCAATCACAGGGACAGACGTACCCCGAAAAGTGGGAGTTAGACCAAAAAGACTCCTTTTAGCGGTACAAAAACACGCCTGTGTTTTGGTGGCGTCAAAGGAAACCAGATTGTCATCACCCCACTGGGAGACAAGGCTTAAGGTCAATTCTGTCCGCATCACCATAGCCTCTCTCAAGGAACGAACTTCATCCACGCTGGTTTTTGCGCTGGACAAGTATCTCTCTGAAACATTATTGTCAGTTGCGTACCCAACAATACCAGGCTGAAGTAGGTCATTGATGTTCAGCAGGAAAAGAGTTGCAGACAGAACAGACACCTGAGGAATGCCGGCATAAATAGCCATAAGGTCAGAGGAGCAGCCGTCAATGACTACTCGGATCGACCGTTCGCTAAGGAAGTCTGATATCCAGCTACAAAAACCAGCGGGGATGCCATAAGCAGGAAGCTTACTGAGAAGACTTGCGTGCCGACAACATATGTCATCGCGGACGTACACACAGACCCCAGCTTGCTTCTTGAACTTGTGTTCAAGAGAGTAACCCGGGTAGTTGAGGTACGCCACGTCCGACGGGGTTGTTATCTTCGTCTCCGTTAGGAAAAGGTGGACCGGATCGATATTACAGTGCAACCCCCTGATGTTAGTGAGGTGCACTTTTTTAGTGGGAGGAAGTGCAGCCGTTGTTTCACCATATTCTTCTTCGCTTTGGTCATATGTGTTAATTTAGAGTTTGCTGGGGAAGAAGTTGAACTGTCGAGGCGCTGCTCAGTGAACCAAGTGGAACACTCCAGTGTTCCACTTGGTGTGCTCCAGCTAATCCAACCTATAGGGAACTCATTTGGAGACTGCGGGGACACCCGAACCTCCCCGGATATGGCCACTGGGTCCTCCCATCCAGTCGCCAGCTAGCACGGTGGACCATACCGGGATTTTTCGCGAGCTGTCAGCCTTTGGCACGTGGCTGGCGTGCTACTTGGGCCACCTACTGACTGCAGTCGGCCAACGGTTGTCACCGTACTTCGGAACCCGCTACCCTCCAAAATGAGATGAGGAGCATCCAGCAAGTTTCGTTCATTTGCGCAAAAGTGGTCAAACCACACCTTTTGGCCTATTTAATATTGTAAACGTATCGACTCATGTAGTTCACTATACATTCTTTAACATCCTCCTGAAAAGCATACTTTAGTTATCTGCGCTTTTTTTATGGTCTATGGGCTCGCGTTTGACCACTATCTCACCTGATGGTAAGCGATGATGTGGTCGACGGTGAAGTACGCTTGCCTAGAAAAACTATTCACTGTTGACTTAAAGACCCCTAGATTGTAGCTATCTGGGAACAGACTTCTTAGATGTACGCATAAACAAGTGTTCCCAAACAGTTTTGTGTGTATAGATGGGATGTCAACCAAGAACCGCTGGCGCATCGCCGTACGTCTTGTCCTGATGTGAATGTCCGAGTGCAAATGCTTGCAAAGATGATGAAAATTTAAAAATACCTATATATATATTTTAGGCATATTTGCGGAGTTACCTCATTAGATTCTAACTTGGTGACCGCCTCGAGACCCTTTAAAATACAAAAACAATATTCAAAATCGATCCGCAATTGACAGATAAAACGGTGAACATAATAAAAATATATATACAGATGAACATAGAACCACTTCCTTCTTGGAAAGTTGGCTAAAAAAATCACAAGAACAATACACAAGTATTTTGTTAAAAACCAGTCAAGTGCGAGTCGGACTCGCGCACGAAGGGTCCCTTACCATTATCGCAGAAATTTAATTTCATTACGGCAAAAAAACACGTTTATACTTACATATTTATTTTATTCTGATTTTAGTATTTGTTGTTATAGCGGCAACAGACATACATAATAATAATAAATATCTGTGAATATTTCAACTGTCTAGGTGTCACGGTTCATGAGATGAGCCTGGTGACAGACAGACAGACGGACGATGGAGTCTTAGTAATAGGGTCCCGCTTTTGGGTACGGAACCCTAAAAATGAGGTTTTTCTTAAGTTTTTGATAATATTTTCCAGATTTTGATTCGTATTGCTAGACACTATCGGATGATGCTATAATATAGTGTTTGTTTTTTAGTTCAAATCATCAGCTTCGATTCCTGGCCAAAATACATTTTTCAAAAATGAATGATGCTTAAAAACACTAAGTAAATAACTTAGGGTTTTTGTTAATCCTCATAGTTCTGGCCTCCATGCCTTTTGAAAAACTCACCTTGTAAACCCACGAGTAGACACACTACGATCGACAATCCATCGAAACACGAAATTACAGCACGATATCTTGCGAATTATCGCCGATTCAAGAATGACTGAACCGGTTTCAATCAAATATAGCTACAGCTAAGAACAATATCAAAGAAGTCACCATTCAAAAATATTTCTTTTTACAAAAAATAAACCAAATTCTAAAGCAAGACACTAAAAAGTATAAAAATAACTGTCTTCGGTAGCTGTCTCATGTTTTTATGTTTGTAAGTTATTTATGTTTTGCTATAGAAGTCGGTGAATATTTTTATTATGTTTTTTTTTTAACACACTTGCTCATAAAGTGGCTCTAATTCCACCGCAATTAGACACATAATGATACCTGTTATCAAACTGTGACTTTTTCATTGCTATTATTCACAAGTGAGATATAGAGTTTTTATTTAATTTCATTGGTTGAGATGCTTTGTTCTTAAAAAAGTTTCGATACAAAAGAGATCGTGCTCAATAGTACAAATAAATGAATGTACCTATTGCTTGCTCATTTTATGCAACTTCGTATTTAAATAGATAATTTCAACTTGTGCTTGCTGAATAAATAAAACTTTCACTCAAATAATAGTACATTGTGGTACAAGTGAGTAATGTTGGTGATTACCGCTGAGGCGCCATTGAGACCCGAGCCTTTAGGTGAGGGTCTTAAGAGAGCCGAGGATGGTAATCATCAATACACACGTGTATCATATGACGTTTTTCAACACACTTGTGAATAAAATAATACAAAAAAATCATTTTCAACAGTGAAAACGAGTTGTGATTTTTTTTTCGCAATGGCGGGGTAAATTAAGCAGTTTTCCTATGCGCGCGCATCTGACAATGGCGATCGGCCATAGACTAAAACAATGAGGTTACTTTCTTTTTTTTATATTTTCGCGGATAGCGTATTAGCCTCGTACAAAATGGGGAATTTCAAGTTTTCTTTATTGCAGAGAAACAAAAGTTATATTTGAGGGAAAGTTTTATTTATTAAACACGTACTGGACAATGCAATATGTTAGGTTCTAGCATTTTGCTGAATTGTTTGACTAGAAGATAGCTTCTTTGCCATATTTTATGTATTTAATGGATATCATGGAAATAGTAATTACTACCCATATCATGTTATGGATATAGTAAGTACTACTTCCATGACAGGAATAGAAAGCACTGACCTCTAATATACAAGTACGCTGGACTTCATATTATCGATGACAAAATTAAGACATTTGATTTTCGCCACTTTGGCGCTGATAGCAACGTGACTTAACGTGAGATTCCATGGAACTAATATTAGAGATGGGACATAGCCTTCGGTATAAAAATACGTGAGAATAATTTAATACTTAGGAGAACAAGAAAATCCCAATTATTTTAATTGAGATTCATTTCTAAGTAATAGAAAACTTGCTGTAAAGGTTAACTGAAAAATACTTTCAATCAGATTGCAAGCTATAAACTAGTGGATAACTAATGTAACCTATTCTACTATAATGTTTACTGTGGTCGCTAATGTCCTTAGATGTTAAAAAGCGAACTAAAATAAATAAATAAAAAATAAAATAAAAACTAGTGGATAGCGTGCTACTAAAGTTATAGCGCATTACTGTCAGATCAGAGAGATTTAAATATGGGTATAGGCTAACAACTTATCCTTAAAACTAGTATATTTGTGCAAGTATCTGCTCGCTCAAGTATACTAGTTAGTTAATATTTACATTTACAATAGTTTGGATTCACTCGGTTGGAAAATCATTCATACAAATATTTGCGTACGAATGAGATGGATAATAATTTACAACGGACATATTTCTCGCTCTCATCGCTGAGATCCTGCCATGTCTCTGTAGTGTTAAGGTGCAAATAAGAGTGACATCGCATTCCAGCGACGTGAAGACTTATATCAGTTTTCAACTCTGTTTCAGATGCAGATATAAATTGTTTGACTTAAAAACATTTGTTAATACAATTATAATTATCATGATATTATTCCAGAATTAATTCCAGACAGGAACGAGGTGATTGATACAAGAAGAGGGAGGCCTGTGCTCAGCAGTGGGCGAAGTCGGACTGTGGATGATCATGATGATGATTCCAGAATTTAGTATTACACATTGCTTTTTAACATATTATTACTGATTATTAGGCATTCATATAACATTCATCACTAAACCAATATGAGATATTTAGTTGCAACATATTATGTGAAGTCAATACAGTAGATGAGTGATACGCCTTGCCAAGTCTACTATTTTGATATTAGTGTAATTTAAAAATATTACTAATACTCATATACTCGTATTAGTTAAAATAATAAAATATTTCCAGGCGAATATATTAGTATTACCTAATCTTGAGAAATATCGGTATTAACCTATCTCTAAATGTGTCAATTTTAGTTCCTGAGAACCCCGAGTGGGGCGCTTTGATTCGGCACAAAAAACAACTGTCATTTCATCTAATATATGTAGTCCAGCGTACTTGTATGATAGAGGTCAGTGAATAGAAAGGGATTAATGTCGAATGGGACACTTTTAATTGATTAACAGTGTTAAAATTTATTATATTGTAAATACTTCAATTTTAACTGGATTAGAATTAATTACTTATTTTATTAATTTTCATTGGATTGATTTGTGACACTTTTAAAATTAGTTTAATTTAAAAGTATTTAAAATGAAGGTAGGAAACCATTTAAAAAAAGCTATAACTCACTTGTGAATAATAGCAATGAAAAAGTCACAGTTTGGTTACAGGTATCATTATATGCCTAATTGCGGTGAAATTAGAGCCACTTTATGAGCAAGTATGTTGAAAAAAAATATTTGCTCTGTAATAAAGAAAAATTGAAATTCCCTATTTTGTACGTGGCTAAAACACTATCCACGAAAAGCCAAAAAAAAAGAAACCTCATTCTTTTAGTCTATGGCCGATCGCCATTGTTAAATGCGCGCGCATAGGAAAACTGATTAATTATGTCCGGCATTGTGAAAAAAAATTCACAACTCATTTTTACTGTTGAAAATGATTTTTTTTGTATTATTTTCTTCACAAGTGTGTTGAAAAACGTCGTATGATACACGTGTGTATTGATGATTACCGTCCTCGGCTCTCGTAAGACCCTCACCTAACGGCTCGGGTCTCAATGGCGCCTCAGCGGTAATCACCAACATTGCACACTTGTACTATTAATTTTCTCTTTTTAGTTTTGATACAACCTCCTATTATAAAATTGAGCAAATTCTGTAGTGAGGTACTTATAAAATTGATAAAATACCCATAATAACTCAATTTACACATATTTTCGTGCTGTTTGTCGTTAATGAGTTCATATGGTCCATATCTTAACAACTACTGATTTTGATTTTGATGAAACTTGCACTATTCCCTAAGTTCAGAGATAGGTACTTAATCCAGTAAAAAAAGAATGATCACAATCCGATTACAAGTTTCAGACAAATGCGTGGACAAGACAAATATACATACACCTATATAATATAATTTTGTTATTCATACTGTCGAATGATGGAAATGTCCTTTTTAAGTTGGTTACAATGTTATGTTACACAGGTACACATTGCATGACATGTCGAACTTATAACAGCACACTTTCCGATTGAACATCATCTACAACTCGAAGCTCTCACCAGCACCAAGATGAACACGCGTCCTTTATCAGGGACGGGCAGCGGGCAGGACGAATTGTATGGTGCAAGTACCATACAATTCGTCCTGCCCGCTGACAACCCCTATTGAGCGCATGGGTCAGAGCCTAAAACCATTTTGAGGATATGATTACTAACTTTTTAGTACATACTTTTTATAACATTCACCCCTAAGTATAATCTTTAGGTACCTATTTGCTGAAAGTGCAAAATAGTTATAAAATAATGTAATAGGTTTCATGAAACTTTGATTGCGGCTTTTATCAAATAGAGCACCATTAATTGCAGTCGCCGTATCGTTGGTGCCACCTGGTGGTCCCCGAGGACCGCGTGTGCTGATGCTGGGCGGGGGCGCGGGCGGGCGGCGCGGCGGATGGCGGCTGGCGCGGCTCACTGTGCGCCCGACCGCCGCCGCGCCGCCACTTGTCGCTCGCCGCTCGCTCACGCGCTCCGTACTTCGCCGCCGGCGCTCCGGACCTCACCGGTGCCGCCCCGCGTGCCATCAGCAGTCCAGCCTCAAGTGAAGTGACCTCCACAGTGCAGTGCTAAACTTGCGATCAGTTCAGTGACTAGGAAAACTTTCAAACTTGCGCGGGAAAACTTTCTGCAGCCAGCAGCGGCGCCCGTCTCTCCGGCCAGGCACGTCAGCCCGTGCAGCGCACCACACAGGTAGGCACTCACCACACACGACTGCTTACAAGTATATTTCTGGCTCGGGACCCCTTGTCTCCCAGTCGTACGAGCAGTATAATTAATTGAAAGTTACCGACTAAGTTACAAACTTTTCACACAGTTCGTTAATTCGAAGACAAGATAGTGGTCGTGCGCTGGTTACATCAGCTTCATAAATACAAACGACGATATTATTCCACAAGTAACGCTCGTCAGCTTATAGTTTGTTCGCTGAACCCTGAAACTTTCATTCTTGGCGACATGTCAACTATCACGGAGAGAAATTTTCTTGTAAACATGTCATGCTGATAATAATATATACCTAATTCTATAGTCTCAATGGGTAGCAGATGAGTGTACGATAGCCAGAGCAACCAACCAAATTATTATTAAAAAACTGATATATAAAAAATGCAACCGACTTCCAAATAAAAACACTACAACGTGAAAAAAGTTAATTACAACAACCAAAAAACCCCGACTGCTTAAAAAGCAAACTAAAAAGACGTAAATAAGAAGAAAATCATGCTGTGCAGTCGGAGAATACATGTTCGCGAGCTGGCTGACCAAAACCAGATGTATCCTCCCACTGCACAGCATGATTTTCTTCTTGTTTACGTCTTTTTAGTACACTTTTTAAGCAGTCGGGTTTTTTGGTTTTTGTAATTAACTTTTTTATTTATAGTTTTTTAGTTATTTTGTTTTAGAATTTGGTTCATTTAAACATATAAGTGTTATATATTTTTGAAATCACCCCTTAAATCCCTTTATTTTGATACCCCACACGCCACACGATAGGATTGGAAGAAAAAAATTGGTGCCTCACAATATGGCGCCCAAAATCCGCAACTATTTTATTTTCTAATTTTAATGCCAGTGACACTCGCAGGGTTAAGCCGAATCGATTGACGTAAGAACCATCAAAATCGGCCATCGCATTTGGTCTCTAGAACGCCACATAGGAACAAACAACATACATACATTACATACATAGACTGATAAACACATTACCTTCCTTCGGGTAAAAAGAACTTCAATTTCGGCAGCTGGTGTTTCTGGATTCGTTTCTTCAATTTTGACACTGACCTCCAAAATTGAAATTATTTTTCAATTTGTAGTGTTTTTATTTGGAAGTCGGTTGTATTTAAGCCAACTTCAATAAAAAAAACGACGTTACTTACTTTTCCATTTGTTTTGTAAAATTCTTGTTAGATACATTTTTGTGGTTTTACTTAGTGGGCAATTCTATGGTATTATTGTAGAGTTCTATTGCCATATCTCCAAACTTCATTTATACGGGACCACCTAGGCAAAGTAGGTACCCTCTCAAATACAAAAATAATTTTTAATATCGGTATATAATTGCCGGCATAATCGGTGAACAAACATTTAAAAAATATATGCAGTCGAACATGGATCCTCCTCCTTTTTGGGAAGTCGGTTAAAAGTGAAAATGTAGGTAATATTGAAATAAATTGTAGTTCTAAAAACTAAAAAACACGCTTTAATGGTAAATTGAACTAAAAAGTCGCTAATCCTGAAGATCTTGGTAAGGCAAAACAAACAACAAACACACAAACAAACTATTTAAACGCGCCCGGTAGAATCAAAAGTGCCGCTTATTGGCCTAGTCGAATAAACATATTTGACTTTGACTAAATTATTGCATTGTCATCGGTCCTTGATAAGTATGCAAAGTTTCAAATCAATCCTACGTTTTGAAGGGGGTGAAAATCACGTCCAAAGATTCCGTTACATTGATACATAGATACATATTTACATAGATACATACCAAGCTAATAAAAGCGTGTTAAAAAGGAACTCTTTCGGTAACCTAGGTGATTTAGGTAGGCGCCTGTACATGATGTTTACCCGACTACGGCAATGCCCAAAGCATGAGTTAGAATTTTAACAAAAGGTACATAGAGGTACATATTTACTCAAACCGTTTCAGCGTTGACAGAAACACATCGAAGAACAAAATCAAAGCGCTGTTAGGTACTGCTGCTCGCTGGTCACTGACACTGGCCACACGCGCTGGCACACGCTCAGCGATGCTCCTGAGAGCTGTGAGCCGTGCACGGTGCTCCGCCGGCTGCTTCCGAACAAGCTATATTGATTTAACCTTGTTGCCGCGACCGTTCGCGTGAACTAGCATTTGATTGTTTTCATTATTAATCGATTCCTCTTCACATGGAAACGTTTGAATCGGGAGATATTTATATTATTGCCGAAATCGTTGAAACGATGTAGCCCAGCCCATGATACAATATTGACATTTAGATCTATTCCCTATGAGGAGGTGTAACGTTAGTCAGAGATTGAAAACTGTTTCTTCTGTATAGATAAAACACAGATATATTGTGAAATATGGATCGGCATTTATTGTGTATAAATAGTAGTAGTTTAAATAGTTTTACAAACTAACGGTGTTTGCAATAATCCGGTGACAAACGTGTAGGTACTATATGTATGCGATGGTCAAGATGGTACAAACATGTGCGTACCTACCTAGCATAAATACAGAACCAACTGACAAGAAGTGGTATTGTTAGATGAGCACATACCTCGGACAGGGGGTCGATGGAACGAGGCCCGACGATGTAGCCGTGCTAACAACGACCCAAATAAATTAATTACAAATAACTCATAAAATGCCGAATGAACATGATTGCCAACAGATGCTCGTCACCGGCGCGCGGCTCGTCAGCGTGTTTCATGGCGCAGTCGCACAGTCGCACGTGCGGACACATTCCTCATCAGCCGCTCACCCACACCCGCACACTTTTACATTCCGGTTTCCTCTCATTCAATAATAACAATATTTGCGACAAAGCTTGTTGGCATAATGAATCTGTTTCCAACAACTGGTTCTTGTTCAAGTAGTGCATTACTGCGAGCTACTGCTATTTTCGAGAGCAGTAGCGTCCCAGAGCACAATACTCACGTTATAGGCCAGAGATAGCGCGCAAAGTCAGAATGAATCTGATGTGGCACTGTCGCTTACTGACGAACATGGGATCAAGAGGTGAGCCAAAGTGCGATGAAGCTAAGCTACTAAACAAATCTGTTATTTGCACCAGAGCAGAGTGGTGTAGGAGTGTGGCGGAGCGGGGAGATTCGTTTTGCGCTTACTACGCTATGTACAAAACTTAGATGCATTGAAACCTTTTCCACCACAACTAAATCAAAGACCTGTGTCACACGCCCGCTCACCATATCCTGATGAAGAAGCATTATATTGATACTGTTTGCTTGGATGAGCTTGATGCTACCCAGTCAGTCGGATGGGAAGTTGGTATATCGTGGTAGTAAGTATTTTCTGAAAGAACAAGGTGTGCTGCAGTCCGAGCGGAGCTGAAGACAGGTCGGACCGGCAACGCGAGCTTTCTTGTAGTTACTGTATATAGGTATGGAGGAGACAAGACGGTATGGAGGAGGAAAACTTGTTGCACCGACCACAAGTAGCATGGGACAAGAGCAGGAAGATGATGATGAAATTGGGACAGTGAACGTATACATTTACCTGAAGAAAGATAACGTTTTATTGTCTACCAAGTTCAGAAAAACGAAAACGAAATAATAAAACAAACAATGGGCGCTCTTATCTCTGTACCGATCTATGCCAGACAACCTTATGTTGGATAAAACTCTTGTAGAAACGATTGGCAGAGGCAACCGCTTACGATTTTCTTAAATTTTGTCTTAGCATTGGAAAACTTCGTTAAAGATATTATTCGACCGATACGGTCGCGGTACGGTGCAGATGTCTGAAAGCGGCCCTCGTGCACACAGCACGCGCGGAGCCGGCGAGCACGCGGCTGCGGCGCGGCGTGAACCGGATCGTGACTGATGGAGCTCATCGCTCACGCTAAGTACTCGCTTCCACAATATTTGTGTGTATAAATTGTGCCACGATTTATGAATATTACAAAACTGTCAGCAAGTGTAACTGATACACGGCGAACGCCGCGCGCCGCGCGCCGTGTTACATCGTTTGTAGTACATATATAAGGTTCAGTAAAACTGATGTTAAATTAATATATAATAACAGGCTAAAGTGCTTGTCGGGCAGCTCAGCCGTCCGACGGCATTATTAAAATAAAAAAAATAAAAAACCCCAGACTTAAAAACTTCTAAAAAGCAAAAAATAAGAATCGTACTCGCGTCGGGGAACTGACTAATAATTTTTATTTCATGTTTTTTAAACTACGTATAATATACCTAGTAGTAGACACGCTTCAATCGACAATCTATCGAAACACGTAATTATGACATGATATCTTGCGAAAAAACCCAGATTCAAAGAGTAAAATGCGAATTACTTTTGAACGGTTGAACCGATTTCAATCAAACATAGCTTAGAACACTCTCGACAAAGTCACCTTTCAAACAATAAATAATCAACATCGGTTCATCCGTGTAGGAGCTATGATGCCACAGACAGACAACCAGATACACAGCAACATACGTCAAACTTATATAATACCCCTCTTTTTCCGTCGGGGGTTACAAATATTTAAAACATCACTATATTGTAAAGAGCTATCCAACAATTACATGATGAAAACTTTGTCAATTTATTGCTTGCACTTGCGCGAATGTTATAGGCAAGTATATACAACACTGAACAATCGTCAACGTCGAGCGGCAGCAGTGTTGTTAGCTTTTTATTGTACGAGCTTTGTTCTTAAAAGCAGATCAACATCACATCTATTAGATAGGAGGAACACAAAACCGTTTTATCAGAGGTCGAATGTCACGTCTCTCCGACGCACGGAAGGTTTCGATATGAAATGGATGGTCACCTATCCATATAATGGCCTCAGCAAACATCATTCCTTTGATTGGCCCGTGCGGCTGTTATAACTAAGCTATGAACCCCTTGACAAAAAGGCAGACAAATAAAAAAGTTCCTAATTATTATGCCAATTAACGCTGCGATGAAGCGGCCAATGTGCAATCATTTCAACGTGTGACTGAAACGATAGCTGTCTCTGTAGCGCGCTGTGCCGCGCTGTACCGCGCTGTTCCGTGCTGTACCGTGCTGTACCGCGCTGTACCGCGCTTTGCCGTGCTGTGCCATGCTGGGCCGCGCTGTGCCATGCTGTACCACGCTGTAACGCGCTGTGCCGAGCTGTACCGCGCTGTGCCGCGTCGCATGCAACGTGTGTGGAGAGAAATGCGTTAAATTGTTTTCCAGTATGAGCAAACAATATTTCAATTTCTCTTCTCACAATTGGTGGCTACACCGGCAGCGGGTACGGAGTAGCGCTGAGTCAGTATTTAGTATAAGCAAGTCGCACTCCTCCGCCCGCCCTAGAGATGTCATCAGATAATCAATCTGGACATTAGTCGATCTATGAAATTTCTGTTGAATTGGTTGGATGGTGGCTATCGCCGCAACCATGTGTTATATGGGTGCAACACTCGCTCGTGGAGATCAGTGGCAATCTACCGCGCGCAGTGTTCTAAAGGCGCGGGAGCGGGGGCGGGAGCGGGCAGTGCGGGTTTGCGGACCGGGACAGGCCGCTGTGACACTCCTCTTTTATGTCACCTTTATAAAGTGTTCGACGATTGTAAAGACCCTTCCAATAATTTTATTCGTAACATGCGAATTTAATGAATCCCGTCCGAGAATAAATTAGCATGACATTAGGCGTCCATCTGTTGCTACAGACTACAGTGCGTCGCGTCACGCGGCAGAGAGTCGTGCTCACGAGGCAGGCGGGTGTTTCATTGATGTTCTCTGCGGCCCTCCTTCTTACTAGGTACCGTCCAAAACCGATTTTGAGAGTTTTAGACGGTTTAGATAGAATCACGAACAATGGAAGCTGCGTGAATGAGGCGAACATTACTAAAGCTACTAAGATGAAGATCGTACGTTTACTTGCATTCCCCAGATTTTTGCACGCAGCAGATACATGGGTATTACGAGAACTCGAAAGTAAAAAGTAAATGCTCTAGGAATGTGTGCTGGAAAAGAATGCTTGAGATGTCATGGACAGAATTTAACAAAAAACTCCATGAGATCTGCATTAAACAGCGTCCATCTGTAGTAATACAGTCCCGAATACTGACTCCATAGGGTGAGCAGTGGTTTAAGGCAGAGTGGCTATTATGCCATGCGGGATATCACCGATGAGCTAGGCTGATCAAATGAAAGCCCAGCTGTAATGCCCTGTTAGTGAATGCACCAGACCATGTCGTCTGATAGAACCAGACCGAGAGATAACGTGAGGCGCGATACGAATGCACCAGCGACTGCACGCAAGTCATCGGGACCACCACCGCTCTGTCACGCGCACCGGAGTGAACCACAGGAAGAAGTGCTTCATCCGAAGCACGCGTTAGTACCGGCTTACTTTAGGGAAAACCAGTTCTTGTACAATATGTTGCCGTTCACATCTGCCGAAGCAGCGTTATTGTTTTATTTTATACTAGCGTGTTGCCCGCGGTTTAGGTGCCGTGGCCCACCCCGAGGGTAATGCGTTTATCAGTCTATGTATGTATGAATGTTTGTTCATATGTGAAGATCGTTTTAGAGACCAAACGCGTTGGCCGATTGTGATGATTCTTACGTCAATTGATTCGTCTTAACCTTGCGAGTGTCACTGACTACATTAACATTGAATGAAATAAAAATATGTATATACGTACAATATACGGATTTTGGCCGCCACAATCTAATATATATTTTTTTATTAGATTGTGGCGGCCAATTTTTTTTCTTCAAATCCCATCGTGTGGGGTATCAAAATAATAGTACATTATGGTACAAGTGTGCAATGTTGGTGATTACCGCTGAGGCGCCATTGAGACCCGAGCCGTTAGGTGAGGGTCTAAAGAGAGCCGAAGACGGTAATCATCAATACACACGTGTATCATATATATAAAATATATATATATATATAAAATATACATATAATCAAATCTTTAAATATCTAGATAAAATTAACATATTAACCGACGAACAGAAAGGCTTCCGTAAAAATAAAACCATCAATATAGCAATATATGACTTTTTGAACAATGTCATTACGAATGTTGACAAAAGAATACCTGTTTGTTCAGTTTATTTATTTATTCATTTTATTTATTTATATATACTTTATTGTACACCAAGAAAAAAATTACATACGGAAACCTTAAAATAACAACAAACAAACAACAGGCGGCCTTATCGCATTCTGCGATCTCTTCCAGGCAACCCAGAATGGAGAGAGATAGCCTGGACACAACATGGGGTTGCACTTGGTGCAATTTTAAAATTAAATAATAAGTCACAAACATAGGAAGAACCAAATATAAAATACTAAAATAGATACATAAATACATACATACATTTATAAATATACAGTCAAGAAAACAATACAGTTCCAACAAGAATAAGATCACAGTGACGCGTAGTGCTCCTTTACCAGTCTTTTAAAGATCGGTAGTGATTGCGCGCGTTTTATTGTCACAGGCAATGCATTCCATAGACGAGCGGCCTGGACAGTAAAAGATTTGTCTAGGAATATAGTGGAATGCATTGGCATTTTAAGTTTCATGTTATCCGATGACCTAAGAACCTTCGTATGCGAGTCACATAAAAACTGAAATCGGTTTTAGAGGTAAAGAGGGTTAGTCGGGATAAATAGTATATTATAGAGGAGGGAAAGAATATGAGCATTCCGGCGAAGGCGTATTGGCAACCACTTGAGCTTTTCGCGTAATTCAGAAACATGGTCATATTTACGCAAACCGAATATGAACCTTATACAAACATTTTGAAGTCGTTCAAGTTTATCAAGTTGTACTTCAGTGAGGTCAAGATAGCTGGCATCAGCATAATCAAGGATGGGTAGAAGTAGAGATTGTGCAAGCGCAATCCTGGTGGCAGTCGGCAGAAAATTACGCAGTCTTCTCAGAGATCCAGCAGATGCGAATAGCTTGCGGCTAACTTCGTTAAGTTTATTGTGACATGACTCAAGCGTTTGACTATGTCGATCACAATATCTTGCTCAATAAACTGGATGCGTACGGTATTAGAGGGAATATCCTCAGTTTAATAAATTCATTTTTGCGGAACACGAAACAGTACGTTGAAGTTACCGATATAGATCCCAAAACTAAATTCCAACGAACCTATAAATCTAATTATCGCACAGTTGCTTATGGTGTACCCCAGGGCAGCGTCTTAGGGCCCCCGCTGTTTATACTATACATAAACGATCTGCCTAAAGTAACAAGTCACCCTATGTCACTGTTTGCTGATGACAGCACTGTGACCATTAAGAATACTGATGATCAAAACTACAATGAAGCTGTCTCTCAGACAATAACCTCCATAGTGAAATGGTTAGATAATAATAATCTAAAAATAAATTTTGATAAGACGAAATTAATGATGTTTAGCCAGCGTGCGAATAACAATATGACAGTATGCTATAATAATAAACTTATAACACAAGTAGATACATCCAAATTCCTAGGATTAACGATTGATAAAAAAATGGACTGGAAAGCACACGCGGAGGAGCTAACTAAACGAATTAGCAAATCAGCCTATGCCCTGTTTAAACTGACACCAGTGATTAATGTCGATGCTTTAGTCACAGCATATCATGGTTTGGTGGGTTCAGTATTGAGATATGGTGTCATTTTCTGGGGTAACTCAACCAACAGGGAAATGGTCTTTATAGCACAAAAAAGGTGCATTAGGTCAATGTTCAGACTCCACAGATTAGACTCTTGTAAGCCATTGTTTATCAAATACAAATTATTGACATTGCCTTGCTTATATATTTTTGAGTTAGCTGTATTTGTCAAGACCAATCCAGACCTGTTTACCAGAATATCATTTTATAATAAACGAACTCGACCACAGAACAATAACTTGTGCGTTAAAAGGTCCAACACAGCTTTGATGTAAAAAAGTGTTTTTTGCATGGCACCAATCTTATACAACCACATACCCATTGCAATTAAAGAGTTAAACATAAACTTATTTAAAAAAAGGCTTAAATTTTTTCTGTTGTATAAAGCATATTACAGCATTACGGAATTTTTGACAGACAAAATATGATGAATGTGTTGTTGCCAATAGTTTGTAAGCATTGACCTGGCCATGACCCATTTTTTTTTCTTTAACATTGCACGTGACATTTTTGTATTATTATATTTTTTTTCATAATTGATATATATTTTTTTTTTATTGAAATTATTGTATATTTCTCCTTTTGACATTTTGTAATATATTTTTATTTGTTTGTGTTTTTTTCACGAATTTATTGTAATCCAATAATTATTATATCAATTTTAATATCAATGTAAGCTATGATATTTGTACGCCTTCTGGCATAACATAGCGCGCTTGTAATTTTTATACCATCCATTTTTTGTACCTATGTTAACAAATGATTAAATGAATTATGAATTATCATACGACGTTTTTCAACACACTTGTGAAGAAAATAATGCAAAAAAAATATTTTCAACAGTAAAAATGAGTTGTGATTTTTTTTTCTCAATGGCTGGCAAAATTAATAAGTTTTCCTATGCGCGCGTATTTAACAATGGCGATCGGCCATAGACTAAAATAATGAGGTTTCCTTTTTTTTTTGGCTTTTCGTGGATAGTGTTTCAGCCACGTACAAAATAGAGAATTTAAATCTTTCTTTATTACAGAGCAAATTAAATTTATATTTGAGTGAAAGTTTTATTTATTAAGCACGTACAGGTTGAAATTATCTATTTAAATAAGAAGTTGCATGAAATGAGCAAGCAATAGGTACATTAATTTATTTGTACCATTTAGCACGATCTTTTTTGTATCGAAACTTTTTTAAGAACAAAGCAAACTCAACCAATAAATAAAAATAAAAAACTCTATAACTCACTTGTGAATAATAGCAATGAAAAAGTCACAGTTTGATAACAGGTATCATTATGAAAATAGAGCGGTGAAATTAGAGCCACTTTATGAGCAAGTGTGTTGAAAAGTATTTTAAGAGGTGATGTCAACGCTTGTATGTTTAAATTTAACAAATTCGATAAAAATCAAAAGTAATAAATAAAAAAATGTAATTAAAAAAAATCAAAAAACCCTACAGCTTAGGAAGCGAATTCGCGAATATGTGTCCTCCGACTGCACAGCATGATTTTCTTCTTGTTTACTTTTTAATTTGCTTCTTAAGTAGTCGGATTTTTTTGATATTATATTAACTGAAGAACTCAGTTTGAAAATGAAACTCACTCTTAGTTATTATTCGGAACTAAAGATTTTCCGATTTCCATAATACCCATACAAAACTATTTATTGAAGCTGAAAAAAAGTGCGCTACTAGGTATCTGCCACTGCTACACCGGAACTCTAAGTATATTGATGTACCTATGTTACATAATCTGATGAAATGTAAACCGCGGATGCTCCAGAAGAAAACTTCGACAGACACCTGGAGCCTCTGGAAGTGAAACGTGTCACCGTTATGATTTCTTCAGTGGGTAAGTACGAGCCTACGAGCTCGTAGAGTGACGCGAGCCGCGCGTCGTGTGGGCTCATTCATAGAGTAGCGCTAGCACGACGCAAAACGCGCACGCGTGACGTCACGCCGGCGGCGCGAGCATTACGCCGCTTGTTATATTTTACGGCCGCTTGGCCCTCGACCAGCGTTATTTGTATTCGCGTTCGTTTGCCAAATATATCGCGACAGTCGGTGCGGCTAGGCGGTTATCGGGACTCGACTCACTCATGATAACGACGCGCGGCCCTAGGACTACTAGTACCAGCTACATAAGATTGCGTGTCATTTGCTTGATAACTCCGGCTATACAATTGTCTTTCTAAGTTGCTAGTTAGCTACAGGCCATAGAATGATGTTATGTCTGACAAGATAAGGTAACAAAGCACTTCATGAATGTTTCACAAGAGTTTGAGAGGTGTCGCTTGCGAACCTCAACCGTTGATCCGTGCTGATGCGAGCACATTCCACGGCCGTCGTCTAGCAGTGCGCCAGTGTGCGAGTACGACCGACTCCGACCTTCAGCGACACGTATTCGCTCCACCGCGCTGAGAAAGCTCGTTTAGCTCGCACATTATAATGACCACCGTTAGGACATTCTGATGCCGCTCGTAAACACGACGTGTGCGTTAGAATGTACTCATAAAGAGCGAGGGTGTAGCCGAGCAGCCGGCCGGCCCACGGACGATCACGCCAATCAAACGGTCCGGACCTCCGTGGAACTGACAGACGCACGATAAACACTCGCCTTATCGCCGAGCTGCGAGCACATATATCCGCAATAAATCCGCCAACAGTTGGACATGGAGGGGTGTAGGCTCGTGAAAACTAAGCGCTGTACTCTGCAATCAAAGTTTACGACATAATGAAGAGCTTCGCGTAACGAGACGCGAACGTTCTCTAACAAGCGAACATACATTTACAATAAGTGTCCGCCGGACATTACCGGACATGACCGGTCCGTTACCATGCTTATCAAAATAGTCGACACACGGATTGTATTTGTTACGTCGTCGACGTTTCATATCAATAAATATAGAGTGTGTCCATCTGCGAGTGGTCTTAGACTTTTGTAGGTGCGTCATTTCAGGGGTCCAAACAACTTGAGTGTACAACAACACTACTGATTTTACTGATAGAGAAAATACTGACTTTTACAGAACCGAAGTTGAATTAAAACTGGTTTTAGAAAAAAATACAACCGGTTTTTAAATAAAAACACTATAAATTGAAAAATAAATGTGAAGTGAATTTCTCGTACTTCACGGCGGACAATGATGTACCGGTATCTACTATCCAATTCCGAGTAACGCCAGATACACTCATGGGAATGAAATTTATATTTATATTAATTGCATTATCAACGAAAAAAACTATGCACGGGCTCAACATTTTCTGAACTTTTCTGTTGGTTTTCCTGTGAATTTTCAGTTGTTTGTCGAGCCATATTGATACTATTCCTATTATTTTGGAACCTATTCCCTCACATGTATCATACGACGTTTTTCAACACACTCGTGAATGTGAATCAGTTTTCCTATGCGCGCGCATTTAACAATGGCGATCGGCCATAGACTAATAGAATGGGGTTTATTTTTTTTTGGCTTTTCGTGGATAGTGTTTTAGCCACGTATAAAATAGGGAATTTCAATTTTTCTTAATTACAGAGCAAATAAAATGTATATGAGTGACAGTTTTATTTGTTAAGCACGTACAAGTTGAAATTAATACGAAGTTGCATGAAATGAATTGAGCACAATCTTTTTAGTATCGAAACTTTTTTAAGAACAAAGCAACTCAACCAAAAAATATAAACTATAACTCACTTGTGAATAATAGCAATGAAAAAGTCACAGTTTTATAACAGGTATCATTATGTGCCTAATTGCGGTGAAATTAGAGCCACTTTATGAGCAAGTGTGTTGAAAAAATTATTAAACTTACCTCTTGCGTGCCCGAAATGCATGACTGAACTTTCTGGTTGCGATGACAGCTCTTCTTCCATTGCTCCACTGATAGCATCTTTCAGCGTGCAATAGTTTTGCGCTGCTCCAATAGTACTGACACGACTATTTCTGAGGCAGTCTGAGAATCTTTTAATTGTATTTTTCTCGTTAATTGATTTTAAAATTTCGTACTTCTGGGAATCCCCGCCGGCCTGTGAAATTGTCAGGTCCACAAACATAGTCTCGATATCCTTACCGAAATCTTGTAAAGTCTTATCACTTTGCTTTGCCCGCTGTATTTGACTTTTACGCCAGAAAAAAACATTTCATATCCTTTATTAATTCTGCAAATGAAGAATAATTTTGAGATATGCGCTATTTCACATTTTCTGACAAATATGATTTTAAGATAAAATTAATTATTGATTTTTATCATTGCTGTCCAACATAGCCTCATACAATTCTATGTTGTCGATTAATTGTTTGGTTACATTTTCTTCACCAGTCATAACGGGTATCAATAAAATTGCCGTTTTAAAATTATTTTTTTCCATGTTGGAGTTGATGCTTTCCGACTCCACAACAGAGCAAAGTCATTTTATGTTTTAGAGTGTGTGTTTTATCTTTTCATACAAATCTTCTAAAACTTTTATATTTGAATGTTTTACTTCTCCACTTGATACACACAGTTTTTTCCTTCCAAACCCATCGTGTGGGGTGATTTCAAAAATATATAACACTTATACGTTTAAATATACCAAATTCAAAATAAAAAATAACTAAAAAGTTGTAAATAAAAAAGTTAATTAAAAAAAACTAAAAACCCGACTGCTTAAAAAGCGAACTAAAAAGACGTAAACAAGAAGAAATTCATGCGTGCAGTCGGAGGATACATATTCGCGAGCTGGCCGACCTAAACCAGATGTATCCTCCGACTGCACTGCCAGATGTATCCTCCGACTGAACAGCTTGAATTTCTTCTTGTTTACGTCTTTTTAGTTCGCTTTTACATCATATTATACATCTGGCAGTGCAGTCGGAGGATACATCTGGTTTAGGTCGGCCAGCTCGCGAATACGTATCCTCCGACTGCACGCATGAATTTCTTCTTGTTTACGTCTTTTTAGTTCACTTTTTTAGCAGTCGGGTTTTTGATTTTTTTAAATAACTTTTTTTTTGTAAATATTTCTTTCACTTTTTAGTTGTTGTACCTAGTGGGTTTTGTACTGAATTTGAACGTCATGCAGAGAAGTACCAAACGGCTGAACTTTTCAAAAAGATCAGGCTAATAATAACTCAGAGGTTTAAGCCATCCATCCAACCATCCGTTATCATCAAGTAATATGAGATGATATACATCAAAACGGCTATTTTTATTTATTTAAACATTATGTCCAATGGTTACACATATTAAATTTATTACATATTATTATTTTATTAAATTTATTACATATTATTATTTTATTGCATATTTTTTCTTTTTATAGTGTTTTTATTTGGCAGACGGTTGTATTTTTTTGTAAACAAAGTTATAAATTTTTACTTTTAAGTTGTTTGTTACTTACCTAGTGGGCAAGTGCCATAGTATGGTAATAAACAATAAACAGACACAGGCACATGTACATTTATCTCGAAAGTTCTTAATCGCCAAATTTATATGAGACCTCAGGAAAGTACCTATCCAATCAAACGCAAAAGAATTTTCAAAATCGGTCTACATTGTAGTCCGGTTTTCACCGATTTCACCTTCAATTATTGTAGACTCTACATTAATTGAAGGCGAAACCGGTAAACATATTTATATAAAAATACATACAGTCGAACATAGAACCTCCTCCTTTTTGGGAAGTCGGTTAAAAATGTGGGTATTAACATTTGAACTATCAGTAAAATTAATATCAAAATTCTGAGTAAGCTAGGTTCTTTGGGAAGGAAACATTGGCAAAGGCAATATCAAGATTTTCAAAAACTTTAAATCTGATGACTATACTGATAAGCATACTTTTTAAATGGGCTTTTTGAGTTAACTAAATTTGCCCAGGACAACGTCTGTTGTGGTAGCCATGGGTGACGTGGACTTGCACTGACTATGCTTAGGGGTGGGGCAAAAGAAAAGAAACTCGTTAAGTAGTAGGAGTTTTAGTGGTGGACTATAAGCCTGCCGTGTTCGAGCTTCATTGCCTCGGCGCTTTCCTGGTGGTCGCCACTGTTGATTCTGGCTTTCAGGAGTTGCAGTGGTTTGGAAATAGTGCGGTGTGATTGTCCAAAAAACAAGCCGGCCGTGTCCCGAACGGCAGAACCCAATGTTAGGCACGTACCGTGCGTGACGGGGCACTAAAAAGGAAAGCTGAAGATTCTGAATGAAAGAGCGAGCTCGGAAATGTTGGCACCATTTGTTTACACTTCGCATAATACCTGCAACTACGGTAGGTGGATGTAGGTACCTACGCCCGCGTTGTACACGCCTAGTATCAAAAACCGTTTGATGTGAAAATATTGAGTGCCAAGCTCTAAAAAACGGACATACTGACCGGTTTACAAAAAACTGACTTTTACTGATTTTCTTGACCAGTTCTACCGTTTTATTTTATTTTTTGTGGTGGGCAATCATCCAATGACTTCTCTCGCTCTGGGTGAAGCGGGAGGCCGTGTCAGACTTTTACTGACTAAAGCCAACTAGTCCGTTCAGTTGCTTGAGCCAGGGCCGCGGTAACTCTTTTCAAATTTATCCGCGACCCAGTTTCGACCCCTGCCATTGGTAACGTGTCGCTCCCGCGTTTGTACCGCGCTCATGCGCGGGGTAGGATTTCTTCAGCTGTATGCTGCGCGCTGCGTATGTGGATGGGACGGTCGCCAGTCGCTCAATTCTTAATTAGATTTATTGAATACTCGGTCAAAAGATCTATGAATATTATTTATTTAAATGCGAGTCAGCGAAGCAGCATACTCCGATCGATAAATGCGCCATTTGGAGCTTTCGTGAGCTTCACTGGCGATGTCATCGGTGTTGGAGATGTCGCTCTAAGTCAGGTGCGCCACAGAGGTTGTGCCCCGCCCCGCGACCCGCGCTCCTCTCTGTCCGCCACATTAGTGGTAACGACTCTGCGGCCGGCTTTATTGCACATTGTTCCACACGTCCAGTGTCCAGCGCGACCTTCTTCCGCGGCTTGCGCACGCGCACATGCTGTGGTGCATAGCGGGCTGGCTCCGGCGCCATTACAATGATCTCATTAAATGTGCAGATGCTCGTTAATGGCCGTGAAAGTCCATATCTGTACGACGCCGACGCCGACGCGCGACACTACTAGCGCGCAGACACATTACGTTACGACGCCGCGCGCCGCTCCGATGTACTCACTCTAAGTAATAAATGTCCCACTTCCGTGCAAGTAGCAGCGTGTGAGCGTGCGACCACTTGATTGGTGTCCTCGTAGAGCTGATATAAAGTGGACAATGATGGCTGGTGTCGGACATGTTCCGTGGCGAACACTCGCGGGTGTCGCGCAAGGTAGGTACATGAGGGTAATAAGGTGATATATCTTAATAATACTAACACCAGAAACTATTTGGCACCATAAGTAAATAGCTAATAGACAAGTATAGTAAATAAACACAACAAGTGCCGCGTTTAATGTTTTAACAACGCCATTAGTACACTCAAAAAAGTACGTTCTCCTGAAAACTTGCATTCGACTTATTATTTTTGGTAAAATCTGCTAAATTATTAAAATTACTACAACCTGTAAACATGGTCATGAAGTTTCCAGTAACACCACATTGCTGTACCAATATGGATAACAGAGTCTGTGATGATCAGACCTTCGTTATTGTATACTAGCTTCTGCCCGCGGCTTCGCTCGCTTGAAAAGTGTTTTATCATACCAAATGAATGCAAACTATCTTATGTCCTTCCCAGGGTCTCAAACTATGTCCATGCCAAATTTCATCTAAATCGGTTCAGTAGATCCAGAAATTACCCCCTACAACCTGACAAAATTTACTTTTATAATATTATAGTTTAGACAAGCTAACTATTACCCGTCCCGAACGCCACGAGCCGCTATAACGGCTACATAAAGCGCGCCAAATCGAAGTTGTTCTTGATTCGCCACTAGGGGGCATGCTTGCTATTTGTTTTGACGTCCGTGCTATTAACTAAACCCGTCATAATCCTTATATTAAACTGAGCTTTATACTTTAACGAAAGTGAGGTGCAATTATAATTAAACACGGTTGGTACCTGGTAACTTCGAAGCTACCATGATCCAAACTTCATATTCGGGGTACTGGGTATATACAGAGAAACTGTCAGCTTTTATAAAATAACGAAGGTCTGATCGTCGCGGGGGCGGGGGCTTGGGATATAATGTTAAATTTCGTATTTTAATGATTTTATCATATTTCAGAGTCGACAGCGTCGAAGGTCGACACAGACCCTTCATGAAATGAAATATGGTCAAGTTCCCTTTTTTACTCCAAGTTTATAATTTTTGGCAAAGTTTTTGTACCTTGATTCTTGTGTATAAAAGGCATTTTAAAATTGTGCGCCAGTTATCGTAGTGAGTATATCAACATTAAGATTAGGAAAAAGCCGATAAAATATTCGCACTCAAATCATGCACAGAATCCATGGTACTCGTTTTCACGTCGGTGTCATAGACATTCTGAATGGGATTATGGGCTCGAAATTCAAGATGGTGGCAGTAAAAGTTAGCAAATTCTTCATGGATGTCATTTTCATGGTTGCTCATCACAAAAATGGGCTCGAAACTCAAATATATCTCCAACAATTTTGTCACGATTCTCGGGACGGGTAACTACGGAACCCTCCACTGTCCATGGTCCGACACGCACTTGCCTGGTTTTTACACGAGTGACAAGTGCGCTGTTCAGGATTGTGGGTAGTTTGTTAGTGTTGATAGAGCGGCGGGGCATTGTTTTTGTTCCGCGGCGGCGCTCAGCAACAACAAGCACGTCGTGAGCGGCGCGCATTAATATGACCTCCGCAGTGACGGGCGGGTGTTTATCGAGGGCTGTGGCTGTGTGGGCTCCGTTGTGCCTTCCTCGCCACGAGCCTGACATATCTAATGTACTACTACAGGTCAGCAGCAGCTTGGTGGGCGACGTCGGCGCCGGCGACAGTCTCATTGTTCAATTACTATCTACTTAAAATAGTCTCTTATAATAAATATAATGCTCAGTTCAAATTACTGGTACATCTCTACTCAATCTTTTTTATTGACATGGCTTTACACACCGTTGAAAAATCTATCAGGTGTGCTGGTTTTCTCAAGATGTTTTCCTTCACCCTTTTTAGCAAATGATAATTAATTTATAATACGCACATGAATTCGAAAAGAAATTGATGCGTGCTGGGGTTCGAACCTACGATTTGTGACTTGGTAGTAGTTGGTAGACCAACGGTGCCCATGACCATACCCCTAGGCTGCGTCGTGTCGCATAGGTGGTTCTATAGGGGTATAGGACTGGGTCAGGGGACAGGGTCGAAGTGTCCGAGTTATTTCTCGGCCCCTCCATAAGATTATTGAAAATATAAATTTTGTCGGTAATAGTTGTTTCTACAGGCCTTCGGATCACAAATCCAAGAGGCGAACACTGGGGCCCATAGCAGTGCTGCGACTCTTGGATCCTATCAGGTCTATACCTGCGAAACTGCGATGCGCAACAGCGGAAAGCTAGGGATATGTTCCTTAGAAATACTGGTTCCTGTCTGACAGGTGGAAAATGATACTTACAACTATGCACTTACCCTTATCCTCGTGGTGGTCTCCTGGCCCCGTGTCCGGTCGAGGTTTGGAGGCGAAGATATATATAATAAAGGAAGGTGCAACAAACGTGTTCTGGTGGGATTCCCGCCAGACTGGGCACGTTGTCGACACAAAATAACTCGCTGCGCGCGAAATATACACAAAACCAAATGCACAGGCGGAGCACATACCACTCGCGGATGGAGACCGTAATTTTAAAGAACGATGGGTGGATTATCTGGCGATAACAAAGCAATCCAAGCAAGACCACACCGTATTACGTCTAGCCATGTCGGTCACCATTTTCAGCCTTTGGATCTATTTTATCATTCTTGGCATAACAAAGTAAGTCTCTTTGCTTAGTACAAATTGCGTTCACGTGGCTGAAAATTCGTCTTGATTTGTTATTTACATACTTAATAATTTAAATTTAACAGTTAAAATGAGTTCCAACGGTTAAAAGAGTGAAATGGAGATTGATTGTATTCCACCAGATTTAAGGTCAGGAGCCAAATTGGCAATGGAAAACTTCCTTCCAGCGAATTCAAAAGAAAAAAAAAAAAAAAAGAACTATAAAAAAGTGAACATTTACTCCAAAACTGTATTTTTGGCGTATTTTAATGAGATTGCTAAAACTAAAAAGCCATCTACATTATGGGCAATTAATTCCATGCTGAAATGTACAGTTTATGTTAAAAACGGCATTAACTTGAAAAATTATGGAAATTTAACTACTTTTCTTAAACAACTATCGCCCGGATTCAAAAGTAAAAATTGAAATTCTTTACTAGCGAAAACATAAAGCAATTTTTAATTAAAGCCCCAGATGATATTTATTTATTCGTTTATCTTCGCACTGGAACGCCTTGCAGCAATTACACCAATGGAGCACAATCTTATAATAAACTCACTATAAGTCCAGGTTTCCTCACGATGTTTTCCTTCACCGTTGTCAGCGATGTCCAAGATAAACTTAGAAAGTACATATGATTTGAATAAGTCACATTGGGCTTCGAACCCAGGACCTCAAGCACGAGAGGCGAGGTCTTAGCCACTGGGCCACCACCACACCACATATATATTTAGCGGTAAATATAATTATTAATTATTTTTTTGAGACACTGGATGGATTAGGATGAATTTTGATACACCGGATTTATGAGTCTTATTAAATATACTGTCCGTAGCTGTAGCTTGATATTTAGTTTTGTTTGTTACAGGTTGCTATGATATATTAGGCGTTAACGGAGCATGTCGGAGTATCGAACTCTATAATATTACCACAAAAGACATAGTAAAAAAAACATTATAATCTTCGTCCAGCTACCACAACATCAGACAGGTTTAGTCATAACTTTCAAAAAGGGAAGTGCACGTAGCAGGGCATTGGAAGACACAAAATAGCTAAAGAAATAGCAACTTATTTATAGTTGACAAATCCTGAATGTTACACTGGAGATTGTTTCCGAAGGCCACTCTTCTGGCTGACTCTGGAGCGAATTTGACGACTCTGGAGCGAATTTGACGACTCTGAAAAGACACGGAGGCTGGTTGTCCAATAAATTGGCTGAAGGCTAAATTGAGGACTCAATTGAAAACAAATCCGATAAAAATAATAAAATAAATCAAAACATCACATTGCAACCTAATTCGGAAACAGAATTAGGTTGCAATTGGCTGGCTGGCCACTTGCTAGCATCTAAGTCCACAGCCATCCACCTCAAAACAGCATATTCAGCCATCTACCACTTCATCCAATCCAAATCCCACCTGCAAACCTCATCAGAAGTTTAACAAACAAACATAATTGTACCGAGAAAATCAATAACATTTTCTTTTAGTAATTGCCCCAATATGACTAAAGTAAATTTTGATATTAATAAAATTGTAAAATTGTCATTTGGGTGAAAAATTACTGGTCAAAACATTCTGCTGAAACATTCTGGTGAAAAGTCCTTTGGATGAAAAAATTATGGTTTAAAGATAATGTTGACCAACGGTTCATGAACCAATCGACTGTTGGGTAAGCCTTTTCAGTTTCATCTTAGGGATAACTCCTGGAGCGCCTTATCGTTTAACGTTTGCTACCGGATTGACCTAAATGATGATTTGCGATTCCACTTCCAAGCGGCTTTTCATTAACCGGTTACGCGGACGACGGTCTTCTGGTCATTCAATCAAGTACTCAAGAATTTGGTTGACACTTGCCTATGATTAATATCTCAGAGGGGCGATCGAAACCGTCTGACCTTTGCTCCGCACAAAACCTATCAACACATACTGACATACATTATATGGGTGGAAACTTTTAATTGGCCTTTTTTTGTATGTTGTTTCTGCGCATTGATGTATTAGCTGTAAGTTTTCGTAAAATTAATAAAATAAAATAAAATAAAATACTGAAAGGTAAAATATTAAATTTAATAACGTTCCCGTAAAAAGGTGTTAGAGAGGAATTTTGCATTTATAGATCAGTAAAATTATCGGTGAAAAAGAAAAAAGAACTTCTATGCCTTAACGAGAGTATCTAAATCTACGTGGGATCTGTATTTTTTAACTTCAAAGACTATTTATGGGGCTACTTACTTGGGTTGTATGGGCTACGGTACGACGTAAATTACTTTAAAGTCAGCGTTTAGCTTTGATATGCAAAGCGTACAGGACGGTTAGTACTGAGACCTTACCGGTACTTGCTGGTGTACTTCTAGTCGATCTTGAAGTGCAGCGACGTGCCGCAATGTATTACGCACGAGAGACCATGGACGCGGACTTTTTTAACGCAGAGTTAACGTTATCTCTAGATTATTTAACCTACAGACGACATTTGACGTCTGAAAGGAACTTTTATCAGAATCGCAATGTAGGTGGGATAATTCCATCAACAGCCGACATCTCCACCAATTCTTTCCATCCATTCTCATGTGGCTGGCCAGGACGTGGCTGGAGGTGGATCACTGATTTCCCTAATTTCTCACAGGACATGGTAGCTTTAAAAGTAAATTAATTTCCTTCAAGCTTGTTGCCTCGCCTCTATGTCAATGTTCTACATCATTGCAAATATGTACAATCTGTACATCATATCTTATGGGAATATATTCTTTGGCAGAATGAACCTAATTTTATGTTGGACTAGCTGTGCCCGCGGCTTCGCTCCCGTCATCTGCCTGCCAACCCTACCATACTTACCAGCCTGCCTGCCTACTCCACATACTCAAAAAAACTTTTTACAAAAAAATACTACCGACTTCCAAATAAAACTACAAAGTGAAAAATAACTTTATTTTTGGAAGTCGGTGTCTTTCGTAGGTACCAATTTATTGCGTTATGGACACCGACTTCCAAAAATAAAGTTATTTTTCACTTTGTAGTTTTATTTGGAAGTCGGTAGTATTTTTTTGTAAAAAGTTTTTTTATTTTTCACTTTTTTGTTGTACCTACCTAATAGGCAAGTTGTTTAGTAAGTTACCTACTCGTGTAACGCCAGAATATATTACCCTAATATCATGAAACTTGAACATAACCGGTGAAATGAGAGATCTGCGTACCCCTTAAGAGCGTACTGGCGTGATGTTATGTTATGAAATGGTATAAACAACAAACAGACATGCGATTGCAGCAATCCCGAGAGATTTGCCGTTATTTATTGAAGAGTTCTGTTGTACATCTTCGGATTGCTTCGTCAGTCCTACACCAAATTAAAATGGGACCAATTTCGGAAGGAACATACTCTTTCAAACAAAAAAAGATTTTTTGAAATCGGTCCACAACTGACGGAGATATCGGTGAACACTGAACATACACAAAATATAATAATAACATACATAATGTCGAACATAGAACCTCCTCTTTTTTGGGAAGTCGCTTAAAAAATATACGTACTACAAACCAATTTTTTTTTTCTAGCGTCATTCTTTCGCGTAAAATCTTAACACCGCGATTCAGATAATGACTTTAAATGCACAACGCCATCTATCGAATAGCGAGTTTAACTGTCCGAGTAACCGAATTGCGTGTGTTGTGATAATTTTACTTCTCGAACACTTTAAATTCATCTTACTTTTGATAGAGTGAACCGATTGCGATGAAACAAAAACTAAGTAATTCTTCAAGATACGCACAATTTTTATGTATAAAAGTTATCTACATTGGTTTCGTACATTTCACGTGATGCGTGCACAAATAAACAGACAAACAGACAAACAGATAAACAGATAAACAGACAAACAGACAAAAATGCCAAAAATGCTAGAAATGGGTTCTGTTGGTTATCCTTTAACACCCTGGCTATTTTTTTTGGAATTTTTTTCGATGTACAAAAAATATTTTTCTAGAGATTTATTATATGTATTGATTGATTGATAATGTACAGGCTGCTTCCAGAGTTATTTAATATACGGACCATGTGGAAACTAGAACAAATTTCCGTGCGTTCAAGCGTTTTTGCCATACGTATTATTGGAATTAAATACCAATAACCCAATGATATTAATGATAATTTTATGCATGGTGCTAGCCAACTGGGCTTATCCCAGTTGTAAACGACCCTTTGTGCCTATTGGCCTTGTTTGTTCTGTCTCCTGCATGATGGAGGGAAGTGGAAATTATGTTTTTTCCTACACCTCTGTTATTTATTATCTTCTGATTAATTTTGTTGCGGATCGGATCGCAGACAGGTAAATTCATTCGTCGGGATTTCGTCGAGCTTCATTGCCTCGGCGTTTATCTGGTGGTTGCCACTGTTGATTCTGACTTTCAGGAGTTGCAGTGGTTTGGGAATAGTGCGGTGGGATTATCCCAAATTTAAGCACTATCCTACCATATACCTAGTATGTGATAAATAAATATTAGATAAGTTCAGGATGTCTGCACCGTGCGACATAACGTTACCGACAGATAGTTAGTGGTATTTACATTTATTTCCAGGTGTGGGAAGGGTACACTCACTGCCAGTCTCGCAGTCTCACGAGACTGATCAGAGATGGCTAAAGGTGTCTAGGCCAAAGTGTAATGAGACATGAATGTTAACATCAAATTTGATTTATTAAAAATATTTTACTGCTTAAATACTATTTTGTCTTTATACACACTAATGTACAAAACCTGTGTCCTATGCGTGTAAGATGAAATCAAACCATATTTTAACTAAGCCGCTCGTCAGCCGGGCCAAGTGCTGAGTCAATGGTCAACATTGGTAACATTGAACATTCTGGCGACTGTCAGGAACAGGGCCCTAGTTGGTACGTCTTGATGGTCTCGTATGGTCTGGCCCGGCCTTGTTCGGGTTTTTGAGACTGAGCGGGCACGCTGCGTGGTATGCCGTAAGGCTGTTGTGGTCGTTGCCTGTTATGCTGTATTGCTGACGGTTGTTGGTTGCCGTACAGGTAGTGCAGTGCATCTTCTTGCTGCAATGAAGGATCGAAGTTGATTGAACGCCTGTGGACCGAAGTAAATTATAATACCAGCTATAGTAATAAATATGTATAAGACAAGTACTGATGCTAGCTCTGTATGTATGAGACTCTAATTCTTTCCAAATCGTGTTTTATAGTTCAGTTTGTAAGTTTCTTTGGGATGGTAGCAAACTGGCCAAAAACTCCGTTTGATCTGTCAAACAGTAATTGTTCTTTGGATATGTATTTTATGTTTGGTGGTACAATAAGGTAATAAGGAAGATGTTCGTTATTTTGGACTCAGATGGCTAGAGACTAGCACTGTCATTATAGTTGTTATTTTTTCAGCAAGTATGTTATTACGTGTTTTAATGACGCAACTCCGACATTGTTACTTCTTTTCTTTGACCGTCACACACAATCGATACGGTAACCGATTTTATGGAATGAAAAGCCAAGTGTTTTGCATGTACGAGTATAATAAATTGCTTCCATACAATACAACATCTGTCGATAATTTGTAGATTTTTGACGTGCATTGAGTTTGAGTATAGTTTTCAGTTTTAATAGATAGTTATTCAACTATGCAATTTTTACTTAATTGCATGTTCTTGACAACCACAGGATAGCAGTCAAATCAGTCTTTAAATACCTTTTGACTTAGATAAGATCCATCTACTTACCTCTCTGGAATAGGCGTAATGTGTTTAAGAGTATGTATATATATATCTGCATATGTTATATTTATATATATATATATAAACATTTTTACATTAAAATACTACCGACTTCCAAATAAGAAAACTACAAAGTGAAAAATAACTTTATTTTTGAAAGTCGGTGTCCATAACGAAAAAATTGTTAGCTACCAAAGACACCGACTTCCAAAATACATCAATAAGGATTATTCTACCCCTAAGGAAGTGAAAAATTGGAAATATGTTGGTATTATCTATGTGAAACTTGGCATTGGCGTAAATAGTACAGTTTTTTATAATAGTACGTTGAAATTGTTAGTTTTTCAAAACTACTCTTAAAATACAATATAGCGGTAGTTTAAGATGTTTTAAGTATTGTACTGTACAAGGCTTCTATTTAAAATGTAGAGGAGTACTAAGAAGGGATTTTCGGAAATTCAACCTTTAAGGGGGTGAACTAAAAAGTCATCTGTAGGATGAAATACGGATCACGCGAACGAAGTCGCGGGCGAATCGTGTATTGGAAAGTATGCGCACACTTATGTGGGTATTATTTACATTCATCTCTGTTTGTATTATTTAAGCCAGAATAATTTTGAAGTTTGATGGTAGCTTTTGATTAGCTACTTTTACTATGTTGCTAATGTGTCTTGGTGTTAAAATAGGTACGAGTACTATATACAGTTGCTTTTTGTGAATAAATTTCCAGTAAACCTGGAAATATAAACCTGCATAATTTCATTTCTATAATTGTTTGCTAACTCGTAAGCTCGCATTACTTGTATCTTAACCTGATTTTTGTAAATAGATGTATACCGAACATTGTGTCCATTCATAATCGATATTGCTTCATTTAGTTTTGCTTGGACCTTCTCTTTTTCTGGATTTGTGATAATATAATGTAGACATTATCTTTGTTTTATAATTAGCAGCACTTATAAGTTTCTGCTGATTGTTGATGGTGAAAAAATTCATTGCAATGTGTCTCATACATGATGTTTTGAGTAGGTAACCTTGCAAATTTTTGGAAATTGTAAAGGTATTTTTTCATTTTTTTTTTGTTCTAATTCCAAACTTTCTCTCACGTATAATAATATGTTTCTATTCTAAAAGTTGGTCGGTTAATTTTTGTGGTTCCCACTTTTGAACATATAGTCCTGGATTTTAAGTGTATGTGGGCGTACTCGACACAGTGCCAATTAATAGAATAATTATTGTATGTAATAGTAATTTCTGTATCCAATTGTTTGGTGTTCGTAATTATTTTTGTTTATTGTGGCAGATGATATGTTATATTGCCTAGGCGTAGACGTTTTTTTTATGTCAAGCGTGGTTTCTGACAAGCGCCTGTTGAATTTTAAAGAGTTTTTACTTTAACTACACCATCATTTCCCGGGTGTACTTCTTTTATTTTTGCCAACGGCTATTTTCTTGGACTTATATTGTCATCTTTTATTAGTACAACAGTTCCAATTTTTGCATTGTCATGTGCTTGTTTCCATTTATACCTTTGCTGAAGTTGGTGTAGATATTATTTTGTCCAGTTGTTCCAAAAAATTTTTTTTTTTTGTACTGTTTACAGCTGTTTAGTATGTCAGTATTAATGTTTTCTAACGGATCTGGTATTCCTACTGCTTCACGGGTCGATTAAAAAGGCTTGGAGTTAATATTGTGTTGTCATTAACATCCTCGGTTTGCATATCAATTTGGTGGAGAGAGGTTGTCATTTCCTCGTATGTTTGTGTCGAATCTCCGATTATTCGGTTTAATTGATTTTTCACTGACTTTACCCCAGCTTCCAGATGCCACCGAAATTTGGTGATGACGGAGGAATATAATGCCACTGCGTTCCTATGTTTGTTATTGCGTTTTGAAATTGCGACGATTGCGTGATTTGTTATATTTCTTGACGTGATGAAAATTTGGCTGTTCCTACGAAGTGTTGCATTGTCACTGTACATTTGTGACACGTGACCTCTTCGTACCATGAATCTGCGTAGCGCTGCGATAAATGTCTCTGTGGTTAAATCTCCCACCAATTTTAGGTGTATAGCTTTTTTGCTATATGTACAAAAACAGCAATATATGATTTGTAAGACTTGTGACGTCTCCCACAGTTCTTATTTGTATTGGTACCGCATAATCCACGTCATTATAACTGAATGGTATAGGGTAGGATTGCGTCACCCGTGCCTTTCGTAGTAAATGAAAAAAAAATGGGATTTTTGAGAGTTTGTGTCTGCTTTGTATCGTATGCGCCTCACACATTTGTTAATTATACTCTTCACTTTCCTTTTTCCGCTAACGATCCAGTATTTTTGTTGTTGATAAGCTAATGTCAATTAATTGTTACCTCCATGCAACGGTTTTAAATGTGAGTCTTGTATAATTAATGACGTTACATGATGATATATAGTAAAATAGCTGTCCCCCGCGGCTTCGATCCCATCAACTGGCTACCTGCCTACCCGAGTTCTGTTGTATATCTCCGAAGTTCTTCATCAGATCTTGATCAAATATAAACGGGACCACATGGGAAGCAACAGCTTTCAAATAAAAATAAGTATCATCTAAATGGGTTCACCTAGTCAATAGTTCAGAGGTAAAACACATCAAGAACCTCCTCCTTTTTGAAGTCGGTTAGTAAGAGGTGGGAGCGTTTGAAACCACAAATGAAGAAGCCGAAACTAGAGTGATTTTTCACAACGAAATACAAGACAGTGTGATAACATAGTAATAGATGCTGCAGACACATTAATCATTATATTGGCAAATATGAACAAGTAACATGCCAAAAATGTTTACCTTGTATCAAGAAATCCAAGAGTGATAGAAAATGTTGACTGATAAACTGCACAAAAAATCTAGGATCTAGGAAAAGTTTTATCCGTGTTCTTAGCACTGCATGCATTTACCGGTTGTGACTTCACGTCACCCAGTTTTTTCGCATGGCCAAAATAAAGCGTTCAATTTATTTATAGTACCTGGGCGAACGAGCTCTGCTCGGGCGAAAATACAAAAAAAAACGGCTCCAACGATTTTAATGAAATAAATTTTTGGAGCCGAGCATTAAAATCGTTGGAGCCGTTTCTAAATCTGTGCCGTTTCCGAGATTCAGATTACATATATACAAAAATTGCTCGTTTAAAGATATAAGATTTTTTTTTAACTATATGCTCGTTTGACCACTATCTCGCCTTATGGCAAGCGATGATGTGGTCGACGGCGAAGCACGCTTCCCTAGAAGTAACCTATTCACTCTTGACTTAAAGACCCAAGGTTGTAGCTATCAGGAAACAAAGACTCCGGCAGGGAATTGCACTCCTTAGCTGTACGCACAATGAAAGTATTATTTTTCATGTTTATTTCTTTAAACAACTGTATACAATAACAATATAACATTACAACCATGGCGTCCCAGAGAGACCGTTTCTGAGGCCCAGAAGCCCTTGCGTTGGACAAGTATCTCTCAGCAACAGTGCTGTCGTCTGCATAGCCAAAGGTCCCGGGTCAAAGCAGATCATTAATGTGCAGCAGGAACAATGTTACCGAGAGCGCCGACCGCTGAGGGACGCTGGTGTTGATATCTAACTGACCGGACGAACAGCCATCGATAACCACTCGGATGTATCGTTCCCTCAGGAAGTCTGCAATCCAATCACACAGACTACTAGGTAGACCGAAGGTAGGAAGCTTTCTAATAAGGCTTTCGTGCCAGATCCTGTCGAAAGCCTTCGAGTTGTCGAGAAAGACGGCTAGCGCTTCCTCGTGTCTCTCGATGGCCTCACTCCTGAATGGCTTACGCTAGAAGTTTCCAATTGCGACGGAAGCCGTATTGGCGGTCACTCAGGATATCGTTCGCTTCTAGAGTTCACGTTCCATACTCTTACAGAGATGGGTCTGTAGTTGGCTGGGTCAGATCGTCTGCCCTTCTTGGGCACGGGCTGTACGTTAGCTTGCTTCCTGGCCTTCGGCACTTTTCCAGTGTCTATCGAACGGCAATATAGGCGAGTCAAGATCGGAGACAATTCAGGCGCACAGGTTTTAAGTACAATTGCTGGTATCCCGTCGGGGCCACTCGCTTTGTTCACATCAAGGCTACTTAACACTCTACGGACGTACTTTTGATGGATGCAAATGTCCGACATATTATTCGAAAGGAACACAAAGTTTCAAAACGAATTTATGAATTAAATAAAAAAATATATATCACTGTCATGGGTACAATGAATGAAATGAAAAAAAACAAGAATGAAAAAAAATGCCTAGCCATTGAAGCATTCACAGTTTTGTTTTGTTTTTTATTTTTATTATGGCATTAAAACCTGCAAAACTGTGAATTCAGCCCGACTGGCATTATTCCAAAAAAGATTTTCTCACTTGGACAACACAAAAAAATACATATATGTTCCAAAGCTACTAACCGGACCTCACCTGTGGTTCGGTCCGGTTAACTCATACTTGGCCAGGAAGGCTTACTTACTGGATTCTGCAGTAATGTACTATTATCATCCATTCGGAAAAGTAGCTTATTATGGATTAGAACGGACAAGAAACTCCAACAAGAGCCTGATTCAGAAAGCAATACTCTTCGATATGGCTCGCATTGTGTGGAGGTCCCTGTCTTTTGGAGCCTTAACCACTGCACGCTGGGGTCAGCAGCAGCAACCCCGGTAGCAAAAAACTTAAATCTTCTTCCTGCCCCCTTCCCAATTTATTTGGGGTCGAGCCTCCTTATGCGTCTACGCCAGGATGGTCTATCCTGGGTTGTCGATGGCGGAAACTTTTTCTGTTTGAGGTGTCTCACGACAGTGGTCCACCAAGAGGCTGGTGGTCTGCCCCTTGTTCGTTGCTTGGTGTTGATTTTGAGCTTTGTCTTCACGGAGTAGCTATCTAAGTCTGCTCTCTCTGATCTTGTCGGCGTTTGGGGGTACCTTGTATGATCCTCTTAAGTATTCGTTCTACACTTTATCCAAGCGCGTCACGCCCCCTAAAAATTTAATAAAAAAAAAAAAACTTAAAGAAAAAAGTCTTTTACATGCAAAAACATTACAAATATTACCATTACAAATGTTGTTATGAAGCAGGGTTCAAGCCCGGTAACTTGAATCCTGCTTCCGACCCCAGCGGACAATTTTTATTTAAAAAAATATTATAAATGATTTTTGAGTTTTTTTTTAATATATAAAATTGTATAAGATAAGAATGCAGATGAATAAAGGATAATTACCTATAAATGCAAAAGTAACTCTGTTTGTTAGTTAATATAAACTTTTCACGAGTAAACGGCTATTTTAACGGAAATTTAAAGATAGACATTATGTAGTATAGGATTTTAATCCCGATAGTGTGTTCCCTTGGGATGACAGAGCATCATATACGCGGGTGAAGTCGCGGGCAGAAACCAGTTGTTTATAATATAAAGTTCAACGCTAACGCTACGCGTAGCGTCAATACAGCGGCCGTTACTGAGAGCTTATGGCAATAGCGCACTAGCGTACTTTAATAAACGTTACAATACGAAAATTGTATGAAAAGTGTTGTATAATAATAAACCATACAATTAGGTATGTAAGAATTTTACAAGCAAAAACATTAAATTATTACCATTACAAATGATGTTTAATAAACGTTTACATGTGCAGAAAACGCCTGTAGATTTCGATGACAATATTTTATCTACAAGTAATTGTAAGTTACAAATTACATAAATGTAAATTTGCTAAATGAGTGTAAGGGCTGCATTTCTCTTAGAATCGAATTTAAGATCATGTCCTATTTTCGTTACAAAATATTCGACGGTAGTTTTGCTGACCAGCAATTTTTCGTTGAACCTAAAATCTATATCATCAAAAGTAATGTTTATACTGTTATGAAAAACTCGCCGTTGCCGTTCGCTCATATTCATCATCACTACTTCCACTACTAGTTGATAGAATCATTATTAATATATAACAATTAAATTTCTTCACTTGACACAAGGCGAGTCCACCTGTCGGAATCGTTCTTCCATTTACTAAATTTGTAATTACAAAAACAAAACAGCTTTCCTTACAAATATATAAATTGTCACCTGTATAGAGAAAATGTTTATTACAATTTTGTCAGTTTTTCACCATGGTAAATTTGTATTCTTTATCAGAGACTTGTAGATTCGTAACTTGTAAAATACAATTATAATTAGTAACGTTTATTAAACAGGGCCCAGATCACAGCGGCCAGCGAGATAGATGCGAGTATGTCGCAGCCATCTGTTTACATTAGCCAACTAATTGGACGCCTAGGCTGTTCAAGAACGTTGGCATCCAATTGGATGTATAGGCCGATAGTTAATTGAACAAGAACCATTCAACGTTTAACAATTTGGCGTATTGAAAGTCAGCCCTTTGAAGATGACTGACCAAGCCTCGGCCAAGTGATTCAAATTAACTATTTTTAGCTAGTACTCGTAGTCACCAAAACAAATATGTTGTCAACACTCACCAGCGCAAACCGTAAATGTTATTTTTCAATGTTCTTTTAATGTTGTTCTTGTGTGCAATTTTAAGTGAAATTCAGTCAGATATTGTCAAAATAGTATGAAAACATGGAGCTGCCTATTATACTACATCTTCTGAAAGATTACGCTAAGTATTTGAGTCTAAACTGACTGTTAACTCATAGACACCTTAACCAAACATCACAAGTCCATCAATACCCAATTTTTGTATAATTATGACTACACGACATTCAGCGTTGTCCTTCAGGCATTTAATGAACGGCCTAGGTGTCCAATTAGCTGGCTAATTTAACCAGATGGCTGCGACAGATACATTATTATGAACATTTTGGGCGCACGGATGACGCAGTGGTTGAGCGGTTGACTGCTGCACTGCGTGTCGCGGTTTCGTTTCCCGCACGGTACAAATATTTGTATGATCTACAGATAGTTGTTCCGGCTCTGGGTGTTGTGTGTGTGAGTTTATATGTTTAAACGCACCCACGATACAGGAAGAAATTCCTAGTGTGGGGCACCGTTTTTTTTTATATAATAAAATAAAATAAATAAATTATGCAATTGCCACGAAGCACGCGCACCTTGCCACACGTGGCCAGCGCTCCCACCAACCCGCAGCTGCTGATGGTGCAGTTCTGCTGACCATTTTGATAAATAGCCGCTGCACAGCGCCGCAGCTACGACTAGTAAAGCTAGTCGCGCCGAGTACAGGCGCAGTCTCCCGCGGCCACAGATCACAATGAACGGCTTGCTGAGCGCCGGCTCCTTGCTTCCTCCCCCTCCCACCACGAGTGCGCGAGTGTAGCACCGCCGCCGCTCACTCGACACCAGAAGCCAGCACTCATCTGATTAACAACACGGGACGTCTTCATGACAAGTGTGACGTTTGCGTGTGTGTGGATGTCACGCCCGAAACAAATGAAAGTCGCGCAGCGAAAGTCGGCCTGTGTCCCGAGCTCCTGTCCGCTCGGCACTCATCCTTTGAGCTGTATAATCCCGCGATCGCTCCCGACTGCTCCCGGCACGAGATAAATCCCGGTTTACGAGTGTTACGACACAAGCAGACTCAGAGAAGGGGTAACTTACAATTGTGCTTTCCTAATAACATTAGAAATCACTGAAGCGCAGTCAGATAACATAAACCTACGATTTAAATATTGTTACAAGATAGGGCAACGCCATCTAGTGACGAGTAGAAGAACTAAGTAGTTACTAGTGGCGCCATCTAGTATCGAATAGCGGCACTAATCGTCTCGTGTCGAATGGAATTTTCCAGAATGTTCGAACCGAACATTCTGGAAGTTTCTAGTCGCTTCGGGAACAGTGAGTTCGAAAGTCGATTGTTCTGGAAGTTTCTCGAATTATCTAGAACAGTATGGAACGTTCTAGAAACATCTTCGGTGCTATATAAAGAGCGGTCGGGTTCGTCGTGAGTCAGTTTCGATTCGGAAGCGACACAGAGCGATCAGAAAAGGAAAATAGTGCGAAGTAATAAAATTGTTTAAGAAGTGTTTTTGTAATAAAGAGTGATTAATTGAAGTCTGCTGTTTAAATAATTTATCCCTGAGCCCCAGCTCGTAACAATATGTACTTCCTACGGGGGATGTAGTACACAATGTGGCTGTAAGGCCAGCGCTGAGCACCTGGTGCTCACGTCGTCACATGCGGAGTGACCGGTGACGAGACGCGACAGCTGCGGGTGACCGCAACGTGCGGGGGCGCGGACTGATCTTCACCTCGCCTACTGACCTATAATTCATCTCTACTAAAAAAATATCATATTTTCGTGCCAAAACATTACCTACTGTTCTGTTCAAGTAGTCTGTGTGCCTGACTTTCCATAACTCTATGGCTCTGTTAGTTTGCGAGGCAGAGTGTTGCAAAGTACTAGAATCAACTATTATTATTTGTAAATTTTAATGTAACGTTCAAAAGTGCCGCTTGGTGGCCTACTTGAAATAAAATATCATTGTCTTTGTCTTTGTCTTATACGTATTTCTTACTACTAGACTGTGTACCAAAATTTTTTGAAATGAAATCTATTTTCATAAACCTAGGTTAGCTATTTCCTTATAAGCGGTAGCTAACCAAAAGCGGTCCTGGCGAGAGGGAATTATTGGGTTTGGTAGAAATGGTAGAAAATTTTATATTTTTCTTCTTATGTTATTCCAAAACGAACTATTCATAGACTTTGAAACGTATTTAAATATTTCGACAGTGCCTAATAATTACCTAATCAATTCGTTGTATATAAAAACATATTTATTAACTAGCTGTGCCCGCGGCTTCGCTCCCGTCATCTGCCTGCCAACCCTACCCTACTTACCTGCCTGCCTGCCTACTCCACATACTCAAATATTATACCAATCTTTTTTCTGGCGTCATTCATTCGCGTAAAATCTTAACACCGCGATTCAGAAAATGACTTTAAATGCACAACGCCATCTATCGAATAGCGAGTTCAACTGTCCGAGTAACTGAATTGCGTGAGCTGTGATAATTTTACTTCTTGAACACTTTAAATTCATCTAACTTTTGATAGAGTGAACCGATTGCGATGAAACAAAAACTAAGTAATTCTTCAAGTTACGCACAATTTTTATGTATAAAAGTTATCCACATTGGTTTCGTACATTTCACGTGATGCGTGCACAAATAAACAGACAAACAGACAAAAATTCCAAAAATGCTAGAAATGGGTTCTGTTGGTTATCCTTTAACACCCTGGCTATTTTTTTTGGTTTCTTTTTCTATGTACAAAAAATATTTTTGTACAGATTTATTATATGTATTGATATTGATGATACTGATATTACTCGATATTAATAAATTATTTTATAAATACAACGAATAGTACTACTCTTAAGTAGTACTTTTAAATGTTTGGGCCTGGTAATACTAAATGTCAGATGGTGGTTTGCAGAGTTTTCCTTAGGGTATATAATTATGTTCTGTGGTTTTTGGCGGGTTTTGTTCGAGTGAAATTCAGCGGCTGATAATATTATTTGCAAATTGATTCCTAGTGGAATAAAATTGGATTAGTTTTGTTTCTCAACTGTCTTCGCAACTGGACAATAATTATGTGAAATCAATGAGATCTTTTAGGGTATATTGGTATATTTAGCTGCCGGTATTTCAAACCATCGTCTGAAGACTGCAGGATCATCTCACGCCTCTCCTTCATGAGCTTGAGAGTAGGAACAGAGAGCTTTTTGTTCCTATCTATACAATGGGTCTTGAAGAACGAGACTTGATGAGACTTGGGATTTGAGGATTATCGAGTCCTCCCCCTCTCTTCGAACTTCAGATAACCCTATAATACTCCATCGTAAACTGCTCAATTCCTCTTCTAGTTCGGTGATCTTTTCGTCGGTCCGGAGTCCGAAGTGTGCGCGTGTTTGTACGTTGCCAGGTCCTGTCGTCGGTATTTGTTGGGATAGCCGGATCTCGTCCGGGATTTGTAGCGCCTCTTGCCATACCGTAACCTCGACCGCTACCGTAGTCGAGGGTAGGCAGTCTGCCGGGCACTAGGGGCTATATTTTATTTATGCTATTTATGCTGCAAAGAGCACACATCAAAAAACTAATTTTTTTGAATGGGGTCTACGAGAGCACTAAGAAGGATTTTTCGGATATTCAACCTTTTATCATCATCATCATTCAGGCAAAAAACGTTCACTGCCTACCCCAAGCGTCGCCACACTGGTCGGTCCTGGGGGTGACCATAAGCTCTTAGAGTAAGGTTATTTTGAGTGTGCGTAAGGGACAGATGTATATGACTTGTATACATTTGTCACTTACGCGATCTCAAAATAACCTTACTCTGAGAGCTTATGGTCACCCCCCCCCCCTGTGCGTTTCGCATCCACCAGACTCCCGCAGCCTTGACCAGGTCGTCGCTCCTCCTAGAGGGCTACGGCGCGTCTGCCCGTATGCGGTCGCCACTGCGAAACTTTTAATCTTGAAAGGGGGTGAAAAGAAGGTAAAAGCTTTGTTTGTACGAAACATATAATTCCTTGGTGATAAAGTAAATAATCAAATTGACATAAAACTCTTTTTTGAAACTTACTTTATCACCCCTTAATCCTATCTAGGGGTAGTAGACAGGATTAAGGGGTGATAAAGTAATTTTGAGGAATCTTTCTGTGCAATCTAACTAACATAAACGAAAAATAAAAAAAGAAGAAAATAGTGAATAACATATTTGGGTTGTTAACAACTCGATCCTCAATCGGCAAAAAAGGAGTTATTCAGTTTTTAGGGGAGGATATTATTTGGTAACCTAAAATTGATTATTTAGGTCACATAACGAATCGTCCCAAACCATTAAACCCTACATATTGACGATGCCCCATTTTCATTGATTTAACAATAGCTAATTTTTGGTCGCCTTCACTAACTGCACATAACAAAGTCATTTGTAGGATAAAATACGAAATCACGCGAACGAAGTCACGGGCGTAGTGCTGTGAACCGATATGGAATATCCTTTTTGAATTTGGAATATACTTCTTGAATTTTCATCAACAAGTCAATCATTTGCATTCAAAAAGTATCATTTGGTGAAGCGGAACTTATGAAAAAGACAGATAGCCACCGGAACTCCACAAGTATAAGAATTTTACGGGTGGCGATAAGATATCTCGAATAGAATAGTTAAGCGACTAAGACGAAGCAAGTAACATATAATATGTATTAATGGTTCTGATGAAAATGGTATCTTCGGTAGGCATCGGAACTCCTTAGTAAAACAATGTACTCTAGCCGTGTTTGCGCTTATTTTAATTGCCATAGATGCACTCGCTAGTTGTGTTCCAAATAAATATACAACAAAGTGAAAAATAGAAACTTAACTAGAAACGCCGACTTCCGAAATGAAAGTAGGTAGGTATCTATTATTTTTCAGTATGTAGGTAAGTACTCTCCGTTCAGCCTGTTATTTTACATTTACAAAAAGTAATCATTTAATGATGAACTAATGCGTTACCGATTCGATTTCTTATAACAATCAACTTTATCAATGAACAAATTTTTACTATTTTAAAACTTCAATCAGGCAGGTAGGCACTCAATATAGTAAAAACACATCATCCAACCATGTATTGGTATTTATTTTTTGCTCAATATTTTGTATTGTTTTATAAACATCCCGAGGCGTTTAAATGACGTTTCGACCACATCATCGCTTGCCATCAGCTGAGATAGTGGTCAAGCGCAAGCATAATATTTAAAAAACTATATGTTTTGTTTAAAATAGCCGTTTACGAGCACTACGTAACGGTAGGTGTCTTACAAAATAGACATGACACACAATGCTACGAGTATATTCACTGCAACGTAAATTCGATTTAACTGTGGATTTTAATTTATCGGATTTAAGGAGCGAATAAACACGTCGCATCACTACTGTAAGCATCCATGAAGTATTGCATTTTATTGTCTATGGTTACCTGGAAACTTATTAAGCTCGAATCTGTCATGACTGGCTGGAGGCTATAGTTTAGTCTCCACAGGATTGCTCGGTTAAGCAGTAGCCAATCACTTGGATTGACCTGCGAGGCGCCCCACAAAAATAAACAAAAATGACGGACGGAGAGTTGTGTTTTTATGGAAGTCGGTTGTTTTTTTTTAGAAACAACTTTTTTTCGCAAACAGTCTGACACCACTCAGTAACGATAGTGTTATTGTTGTGGTATGTGTGACGGGACTTGGGAGGCGGGCACGGCAGCACGGCAGCACAGCAGCGCGTCTCGTCAGTCGCCACGTCGCCACGTCGACATGCCCCTGGCGCGATGGCGGCCGCACGACCGCGCGCCCTTTGGCGACAGTCTGCCTCGGCTATTTATACACGGCGCTCGCGCGTGCCCGTGAGTCTGTTTGTACACGCACATATTAATAGTCGGCGAAAGTTGTCGCGGAAATAATTACACGCTGTTTTCGTCACCTCCAACAATGCCCCGAGTGCTTCCGAACGAGCTGCCGAACTCTGCCGAAGCTTGTATCTTCGCTCGAACTCGGCGTGCGGCGCGCGACTGTACGAGTACCACAATCATGGCCATTTTACAGTTTTACGAAAGTTGCATGGGGCACAGTTTTTATACGTAGATACTAAATATGTGTCTGAGAGCGAGTCTATTTTTATTTGTTTATTTTTACACACTGCAGCGGGTATCAAGACTTACGGCAGCGGCACACACGAACACTGAAACGCGCTATTGTGCAAAAAGATGTTTTGGTTAAATGCGGCTTCTTCTATAACATTTAAGGTCTCATGAGTCAGCAGAACGTACAATGTACTTGGAGATAGTCTTTATAATTATTATTTGTGGCAGTCTTCTTCTTAGCGTTTCGATGACGATGACTCATATAAAAACCGGCCAAGTGCGAGTCGGTACGCGTACGAAGGGTTCCGTACCAAAATCGCAATAAAAAAACACGTTTGTGGTATGGGAACCCCTTTATTCTGTTTTTAGTATTTGTTGTTAAAGCGGCAACAGAAATACATCATCTGTGAACTGTGAATTTCAACTGTCTAGCCATCACGATTCGTTCGATTAGCGAAAAATACAAAAAGGAGTCACGCGCCCGATTTTTATAAAAACAATATCTCGATTTTCGAAACATGATAATTCCTGACCAGAAACCTAACCCGTTGATTTCTGTTCTTTGAGAATCAAATTCTGGGAACTTATGTCATACGGCAAACTTATTATGGAAACATTTTAAACAAAATACTTTTTCAATACAGTTGTTAAACATGGCGTACTTTCAGAGGCTATAATTATGATTCGAAAGTTAAATCTTACGCATAGGCATCTTTCTGTTACGCGGTCGTGACTTTTGTTTACGAGCTCGATCATTATGTTTTTTTTTTTTTTTTTTTTTTTAATTTTGGCAAGTCGCTATTTGCGCAATGCCACATACAAAAACGGGGAAACTTGGTAGTAAATATAATTTAATTTAGGATACGGAATTTGGATGGATATTGGACAGGATTATTAAGAACGAAATTATAAATAAAATAACTATTAAATACGTATATTATTAAGAGTGATAAATGAAGATAAATACATGTATATTTTAAAATCATTAGATGCAAGTAAAACAGAGATAGACGTAGGAAAAGGAATGCTATAACAAAGTAAAGATGATATAAAAGGATCATGGTTAAGTAGAGGACAAGAAAAGAAAATGTGGTTTAAATCACCCACCTCTCCACAATCGCACAGGTCGCTAGAAACGATCTGCAATCGTGCAAGGTGGACTCGGGAACAGTTATGACCCAACCTCATGCGAATAAGGCAACTGGTAGCAGCCTTACCGAAGTTAAATTTCGAAAACCATGGTTTTTTGGGAATACATGTCTGAATACGTGAATAATAATTTCCTTTGGTAACGCTGCTATCCGCCCAAAACTTGCTCCAAGCTTCCCAAAGAAAGTTAATAGGCAGATTCGCCAAGTCGTGGCAAAAATTGATGTAGGGAAACAAATCACCGCAGTCTACCGCTTCATTAGCCAGGCGATCGGCTTTAACATTTCCCGTGATATTACTATGGCCAGGTATCCAAGCGAAAGAAATTTGAAGACCGAGTTTTACGCATTTATACAAAAGGCTTCTAATGAACATAACTATAGGAAATATTGGTTTACATTTAAAAGGATTTCTTTTAATGGCTTGCAATGCACTTAAAGCGTCAGTAAATATAACTGTTTTTCCCAATTTCATGATGTAAATATATTCTAAGGCTTTGAACAGACCATAACATTCGCCAGTAAACACTGATGACTCAGGAGGAAGTTTAATTTTTTGCACTATATTGTATTGAGAGTGAAAAACTCCAACTCCAACATTTCCTAAAGAAGAGTGCTTAGAGGCGTCCGTATAAATATGGTGCCAACTCTCCCAATGCAAGTCTTTGGAAAAGTTAAATAACTCTTTTACGAAATCATCGTGTTTATTAATACCTAAATTCAAGATAACATCCGGAGTGAGCACCAATGATTCATATGAATGATTAAAGAGTGGATATGTAAGTGACTGGTAAATAGGAGCTTGCATAGCTATAAACTTTTTATAACTTACAACAAGACAGGGAAGAGATTTGTGAGACCAATAGTTAGAAGAATTGGTTTCATCTAAAAGTGACTGAAGTTTTGCACGTAAAGGATGGTTGGAAAATTGTAACGAGCGGAATAGAAATTTGTCGGAAAGATACTGACGTCGAAGAGAAAGAGGAGGATCTACAGTTTCAACCTGTAGGGCATTTATTGGGCTTGATTTCATAGCTCCCGTCACTATTCGTAATGCTTTGGACTGGATACTATCCAATTTCTTTAATGCGGCCGAATTACCAGGTTCTAATAAAAATGTTCCATAATCAAGCACACTTCTAACTATTGCATTATAGATTAATTTTAATGAAAAGGGATGGGCACCCCACCAAACCCCTGATAAACATCTTAATATATTTAATCTTTGTTCACACCTTGCCGCTATATACTCACAGTGTGGAATCCCAGATAGTTTACTATCCAAAATCACACCTAAAAATTTTACCGAAGATTTTACAGGAATGGAAGCATTATCATAATATACAAAAACAGGAGGAGGAAAGCGCATTCTAGAAAAAAGCACAACTGTACTTTTGGAAGTAGATAGCTCAAGACCATTGATGTCCAACCATTTTTTTAAAAGTCCAAGGGCCGAAGTCATTGTATTGCAAGCCGCTGCAATAGAGCTATGAGGGCAATATAAAAGAAGATCATCAGCGTATTGAAGCACTTTTACTTGATTGTTCAAAGAGGATTCAAGATCATAAGTGTAGATGTCATATAATAAAGGACTAAGAACTGATCCTTGAGGGAGGCCTTTCCACACGAGTCTAGATTCACACCTAGAATCCTCGAGTGTAAGATTTATACACCTCTCAGATAAAATATTTAAAATGAAGTTTGTGAGAAAAATAGGCACATCTAGCTCCTGAAGTTTATATTTTAATTTTGATATTTCCACATTATCATAAGCAGAAGTTATATCTAGAAAAGCAGAAACTACGGAATGATTCGAAGAGAATGCTAACCTTATATCAGTGACAAAGATACTCAAATTATCTAAAGTACTTTTACCTCGCCTAAAACCAAATTGACTGTCGCTAAGTAGTTTCCTGTTTTCTAAATGCCATTCTAACCTATTTTTAACTAAATGTTCTGTGATTTTTAACATTACTGAAGACAAAGCTATAGGTCGGTAGGATGTGCTGCTAGATGGATTTTTGTTAGGTTTGAGTATCGGTAGAATGTCTTGGGATTTCCAGGAATTGGGAATATTTCCGGTTAACATAATTTTATTTATTAAATCCAAGAAGTACAAAAGAGATAGATCACTCATGTTTGACAAAAAGGAATAAGGAATTCCATCCGAACCTGGTGCAGAGTCCTTAATATGACATAAAACACCTTTAAGCTCTTCGAGGGTAAATATATTATTTAATTCACAAAGAGAATCCACCATTGAACGGGGAATGGAATAGGTAGTAAAATTTTCTGGGACATATGCGGGAGCCAACTTATCTAAAAAATTATTTACTAACTGAGATGGAAGAAATGCTCTCGATGGTTCTGTGAATGCTGATCTAAACCTTCTGATATTGCGCCAAACAACAGATGGTTGAACATCTGGAGAAATAGAGAAGCAAAATGATCTCCAACTTTCAAATTTCTTTTTTTTAAATAGTTTTTTAGTTTCTGAAACTATTACGCTCAAAATGTTGAAATTTTCTTCGGTAGAATTTTCAAGATAATTTAGTTCACACTGCTTCCTTTGTAATATTGCATCTGTGCAATCTTTGTCCCACCATGGTGGAGAAGGAATTTTATTTTTTAACGATTTCATTGGAAAGAGTTTATTGGCTGTTTTTATCATGGCTTTGGATAAAGCATCGGCACAGGACTGTTCATTACCATATTTAATTTCAGGAAGAACAGAAACTATTTCATCTAAGTGTTCCCTATAATTATGCCAGTTAACGTCCGCCAGTTTGTACTTCAACCGCGGAGGGCGATTGGAATAAGGTTTTTGACTGTGAGGAAATGTTAAGACTATAGGGAAATGATCGCTACCATAAGTGGAAAGCATAACTTCCCAACTCAAACGCGAAGCTAATTTATCCGTGCATAATGACAAGTCAGGTGCACTAACACCTTCATTTGGAGAAGTGCGTCTAGTTGGGGACCCAGTGTTTAATATACAAAGATTGAGGTTATCTACAATATCTATTAAAGTGCTACCATAGTTATTTGTTGACGAACTGCCCCAGACTTCATGCTGGCAATTAAAATCTCCTAAAACTATAAATGGCTTAGGAAGAATAGAAAAAATATTTACAATTTCATTAAAAATTACAGCAGATGGACGGGGTATATATACAGAAACAAAACAAATATTATCTACAACTGCTGCAATAACAGAAAAATCATTATTATGAGGTGGAATTGTGAAAAATGAAAATGAATGATGATGTTTGATGAGTAAAGCGACGCCGCCATACCCATCAGAGCGGTCTTCTCTAAGACAAGCATAACCAGGGATCTTGAACAAAGACCCTGGTTTAAGCCATGTCTCTTGAAGAGCAAAAACATAAGGTTTATATTTATTTACAAGATATATTATATCAGATTTTTTACTAATTGCACTTCGGCAATTCCATTGGAATACTTTGGCTTTGTTGTCCATTATTAATATTAGATTCATTAACTGCGTTCAATACAGTGGCAGCGATGGACGGTGAAAGATGATGAGTTTGAGTTAGTGATTTTATTAAAGCAATGATTAATTCACTTACAGATACGGCAGACAAGTCATCTCTAGGGATGAGAGCACAGCCATCTTTTGATTGAGGCAAGCCCTTGACAAGTTCCTGATGGAATTGCTGATCATAACCTTTAGAAAAGTGAGGTGGGGAGCGAGGTTTAATAAAAACTGTTTTTTTATGTGATGAAGTTTTATTTTGTTTTGAAGGAGAGTAATCCTGAGGAACAGAAGCATTTATATGGCTTGAAATTGAGGGTGAGGATAGTAAGGCATCAGCATATGATATTTTTGAAATTGTGGGATGTAGCTTTGAAGCTTCAGCATATGAGATGCAAGATTTGGCCATTGATTCCTTAATGTTCTTCTGCCTCTCATACTCTAAACATTTTTTACTTGTAGCCTCATGAAATCCTTTGCATAGACAACAAGATAAATTGTCCCCAGAGACAGTACACCCATCCCCAGAGTGATCTTGACCACACCTAAAGCATCTAGGTTTAGCCCTACACTGATTTTTCATATGGCCATATCTGCAACAATTAAAGCACTGGATTGTTGGGTAAATATAGAGGTCCACAGAAAGTGCTGTATAGCACATATAGACGCGCTTAGGAAGAATTTGCCCATCAAATGTCAAAATTACTGTTTCAGTATTTTTAAACTGAGGCTTATCCTCTACTAAAATTTTCCTTTTAATTCTCCTCAACTTCAATATCCTCCCACAACCAATTGGGACAGAGATGTTATCCATGATTTCATCATCCGCCCACTCCATGGGTACGCCTCTGACGACACCCATGCGAGTGACGGAAAATGATGGAATAAAAGCTTTGTACTTCTCTTTTTCCAAAAACTTGCTAGAAATAAAAGAGTTGGCATCTTGATATTTAGAGAAAGATATTACAAGTCTGTTACGGCCTATTTTCTTAAGACTACCATTAACAATATTATTAAAAGAATTCCTTTTTAAAAATCGCCCAAAAGAGATCGGATTTAAATATATATTTTCGTTGGAAGCGGATTGTTCTCTTTGAATATGGACTAAAAACGGAGCCGCATCCGAGGAATTATATAAAAGTCTAGAAACTGGTTGATGCGATGACACGTTCATCCCATCAACTCCAACCCTCAATGGAGAAGTAAGTGGAAGATCCTTGGTTTCAGTCTCCATTTCCACCTCGCCACAGTCACAATCATTATGGCGTTTCCCGCCACTTTTACGCCTTTTTTTGTTGCAATGTTTGCAAATTGTGGGCCGAGCAGAAACCCTTTTACGCTTGGAATTATTAGTTAAACTTACTGAACCATCAGTATCAACACTAGTGTCATTATTAGAGATTGTAACATAATGACCAATCTCTGAAGGTGGTGTTCCTCCGGGGTCGTCCGGAGGATCCATGGCTAACAACTATATATAGAAATAAAAACACTTACCAAATATAATAACAACACTAAAACTAACTAAAGTACTAAATAATAAGATAAAATATATACAAAAACTTAATCCAATCCAATATTATTAATTAATTTATGAAACGATCGAAAAAACCACGTCCGCCAAATTTGAGGTTTCCCGCGCTTTTTTCATCATTATGTTTGCAGTTTAGTTTTAAATTTATAAGTCAATTTAAAAAAGTTTAGTATCAAGGAGTTTTCAAACATAGAATAAAATGGGATAGATTTTCTACGAGGAAAAATGAATGATTCCGTACGTTTTGGTATTGAATTCTCAAAAGTCTTTTAAATGGTTGTTTAATATATTTAATTACCAGTTTTAATTTAATTATTTTCACATCAACATTGGTCAAAAATCGAATAGGCTGTATAGGCTATTTTCGTTGAAAAAAAAAATGTCCAGTTGCAAAAACGCGCCATAAATCAATTTAAAAAAGTTTAGTGGCAAGGAGTTTTCATACATAGAATAAAATGGGATACGATTTTATACGAGGAAAAATTAATGATTCCGTACGTTTTAGCATTGAATTCTCATTTTTTTTTTAAATAATTGTTTAATATATTTAATTACCAGTTTTAAGTTAATTATTTTCACATCAACGTTTGTCAAAAATCGAATAGGCTGTATTGGCTGTATTCTTTGTAAAAAAATATGTCCAGTTGCAAAAACGCGCCATATTGAAAATTTTAGTTTTTGTGAATAAACAAATCTAATTCTTTGATTTGTTTTTACTGTTTCTCACAACTGTATTGAAAAACGTCGTGTGATACACGGGTGTGTAGGATATTGCAAACTCGTGTCATTAAAAACCCTCGCCTTCGGCTCGGGCTTGTTAATGACAGCTCGTTTGCAATAACCTACTTTCCACCCTTGTATCACAATATACTATTTTTTACTACGAAATCTAAGAAACGTGCAGTTGATAATATTATGAAATAATCTTCGGAAATATTCTAAACGGAATCAAAATCATTGTAATGCTGAATGTGTTTAAATCCATGTCGTCGAATATGGCTAATATGTGCTTTGAAAATAGTGGTTATAATTTTGAACAATTAATCTATTAATAGGTAAAAAGAAAATTATATTTTAACACGCTTTTATTAGCTTGGTATGTATGTATCAATGTAACGGAATCTTTGAAAGTGATTTTACCCCCTTCAAAACGTGGCTTTGATTTGAAACTTTGCACACTTGTCAAGGACCGATGAAAATGCAATAATTTAGTCAAAGTCAAATAAATTTATTCAACTAGGCCAATAAGCGGCACTTTTGAAAGTCAAACAAAAATTAAAATTAAAATTTACAAGTAATACAAGTTGTTTCTACCGTGCGCGTTTAAATAGTTTGTCCCATTAGCCTTACCAAGATCTTCAGGATTAGCGGCTTTTTAGTTCAATTTGCCATTGAAGCGTGTTTTTTAGTTTTTAGAACTACAACCTCGGGGTCTTTAAGTCAAGAGTGAATAGGTTACTTCTAGGCAAGCGTGTTACACCGTCGACCACATCATCGCTCACCATCAGTTGAGATAGTGGTCAAGCGCGAGCCTATCTATAATAATAAAAATAAAAAAAACAATTTATGTTAAAAATCAGGTGCCGCTAGTGCCGTGTGTCATTGTTACCCAGAATACGGATGTTTCCTGGGCACAAAAATGATAGTTCTATTTAGTCCGTCAGTGAGATTATCATCATATTGATGATAGGACACGTAAAAAGATTTTAAACTTACTACTAAATAAGTATATTAATTTCTTTAAGATACGAAAAGTGGCTCAATCCTTACGGACATGTATTTTTTTCTTTACCAAATACAACTTGATATTCAACGTTCACAGCTTTTTTGTCATTAGACAATACAAACATGTTTTATTTAGAGGTTACTCTTGAAAGAGCGACATATAATTAGCCATGTGAAGAACACTCAACCCTGCTATTTATTAATGGTCCTTGCAAAAGATATCTTTACCGGCGATTGTAGGCGTTTAATTTGGAACCGATGGTATCAGAGAAATTCGGAGATTCAATACACCTTCTCCGGTACCACAGCCAGTGAGTATTGAGCTCTCTATTATGAAAGTTTTTAGTGATTTTACCAGCAAACGCCTGCCATTGCAAAGTTTAGGTGGATTCTAGGTTTCTTAATAAAATAACAGGACAAGCTACTTTCAACACCATTTTATGAGGAGGGAGTCCAGACAGGTTCTAAGAATTAAGAAATTCTGTAGGCAAATGAACAGCTTCTTCCAAATCGAGAACAGTATAGACCGAGTAGTACATTTGCGTCGGCGATTCAATCTTTGAAAGAATCAAGTTATTTACCTTAACTACTTGTTCGTTAGTTGGTTACAGAATCGCTGTTTATTTAAACCAAGATATAGTCTTACAACTTATGTTATCAATGTCGGGATAGGCATTGTTGACCAACTCTTGGATGATGTCTATCAAAACACAAAGATTGTCTAGGTTAATCCTTCCATCACTTTGTGTTAACTGTCCATTGCCAACTTTTATCAGCATCTCTGAAAAAAGCCTGACCTGTCTCACGTGAAGACAATGAAACCCTCATGTTAGTTTTAAGCTCTAATTTATTGACGTGTGGCCAAAGGTTGGATGTTTTTAGGGAAGCAATTAATTCGTCAGCACGTGTTCCTCGAGTCACAACTGTTAGGATTTGGCAAAAGTCTCGTGAGAACAGAATTGTACATCCGCCCAAGGTTAATTTTTACTGCGCATATCGCGCATTGTCCTATCCAGTGCTTCCACAGACGTCTTGTTTGACAAGGTGGCTTCGTCCCAGACTGTTAATGAGCAGTCACGCATAATTTTTCCTGTATTGCTCTGTTTAGAAACACTACAGACGCTGTTATTATCATCGGCGGCGATTTTCAGCGGGAGCTTGAGTGTAGAGTGTGTGGTTCGGCCGGCACTGCCGCTACGCTTTTCTTCAGAAGGATCTAAAAGCGTAGCGGCAATGCCGGATGACGCGACAGCTAATGCAATTTTTTCGGTAGATCTCACTTTTGTTAAAAGCAAATTGATTAAAAATGTTTTTCCTGTACCTCCTGGGGCATCAAGGAAAAATATTTTTCCTTCATTGTTATCAATTAATGATAGTATTGTAGTGAATACTTTTTAGGGTTCCGTACCCAAAGGGTAAAAACGGGACCCTATTACTGAGACTCCGCGATCCGTCTGTCTGTCTGTCCGTCTGTCACCAGGCTGTATCTCATGAACCGTGATAGCTAGACAGTTGAAATTTTCACAGATGATGTATTTCTGTTGCCGCTATAACTATAAATACTAAAAACAAAATAATGTACATATTTAAGTGGGGCTCCCATACAACAAACGTGATTTTTTGGCCGTTTTTTGCGATAATGGCACGGAACCCTTCGTGCGCGAGTCCGACTCGCACTTGGCCGGTTTTTTTTTCTTATCGATGTTCAATCGTGGCTCATCTTGAACTTTATTTTGTAAAAGTCTCGATTGATCGTATGAAGTTTCTCGTGTGTATTCGGCACTATTCGTTACATCTGAGTTAGTGAATTAGCTGGCATCGGCAACCCAAAATCCTTGTTCGATTTACCCGAAAGTAATTGCACTACTTTGTTCAATTCAAATAATGCTTTGTCAAATATGTTTTGATCATATTGTACATCATCTGAAACTTACTCTCGCCGTCGCCGAATCAGAATACGAGTATCACTGGCCATGTTTTCTTGAAATAGATTCCATAGTATAACAGAATCAGTTACCCGCTATGTGCCTGCATATTAAATCTGTAATATCTTCGAAAATATTCATTTAAATTAGATGCTGCAAAGGGCTATATTGATCTATATCAAATGCACAATTTATTTAAGTAACATAATTGTATAAGGATTAATGCTGTACTGCTTAAAATCGCTTCGTAAATAAGCCATTATTTTTCGTAAAAAGTAAATGATAAAAAATGGTTTTAGGGTAGGGTTCAGCCAGCGTTTGCAATGTAAGCGCAAAAATATGTGTTTATTTATGACATCACATTAGAAACCTCTAAAATTATCAGTGTTACTCTACTATATTATGCATGTATTACATATAAACTTTACTCTTGAATCACTCTATCTATCAAAAAAAACTGCATCAAAATCCGTTGCGCAGTTATAAAGATCTAAGCATACATAGGGCCAGACAGACAGCGGGAAGCGACTTTGTTTTATACTATGTAGTGACTAGCTGTTCCCCGCGGCTTCGCTCTCGTGGACCACCCCACAGGACCCGTTATCGGGATCAATAAACAGCCTATTTCACTCAGGAATAATTTAGCTTTCTATTGGTCAAAGAATTTTTTATGGTCGTAGTTTGTAGCATCAGCATGTGAGGTCACTTTGTCAGTATACAGTGAAGCACATCGTGACGTCACACGATATTTCAACGGATGTATTGGTGTAATTTTTTGTTTACGTGGCAAAGTAATAAATACATGTCCAATACTTTTAGGTTATCTAACTGACAGACTAAATAGATTTATTTTGTCAACTACCCTAACGGATCCTTTGTAGCGACACTACCGGATGGTGTAATAATACAGCGTGTGTATTTTTTATTCAAAATCAACAGGAGTCGATCCCTGCCTAGGACTATTGATTTTTCCTAAATCAAATGATGCAGTTTTAGTTTATATAAAAATCAGCCTCGTGACTCCTGTGAGTGTTTTTCGCTATTCCTCATAGTTTCAGATTTGACCATATACTTTTCCGTTGCCTTTTCGGGAAACTCACTCTGTATATGTACACCTAGAAGGTGCCGCGCCGGGGTCTGAGTTCTAATGATAAAGTGGTCGTTTATATTTCACTTCAGGACTGCCGACTACTATTTAACTGTCGAGACCACCGAGAATGCTCGCTAGGAACAATATATTAATACGTATAATCCCGACACGTCGATATTTATTTATATCTGGTACGCCAGCGACGGACAGATATGCTCCCGAGCCGCCGCGGTGACCTACAAACATCACTCTCTCGGTCACTGCAGATGGTGACAGCACAGCGACGGCTCTTGATAGCGTGTTCTGCTGGAGATCCATCAAACGTCTCAACTTTTATGTGTTGCCATAGGTTGTCAAGTTTGGTAGATATTGCTGTTATGATAAGTCCTCATTGCACCCGTGACATTGGCAATAATTTTAAAGTTTTTTTTAATTTTATTTTGAATGTACCTACATTTTTTTATTTTTTTTTATTGGGATATCATCCAATGACTTCTCCCGCTCTGGATGAAGCGGGAGGGCGTGTCAGACTGACTAAAACTCACCCGTGTTCCTTCAATTGCTTGAGCCAGGGCCGCGGTAACTATTTTCAAATTTATCCGCGACCCAGACACAAGTAGGGATATGTAATCTGTCTAACTTTAATGTATTACGAAACGGTGGGTCTGACTTCAGTGGGCACTGCGGCAGCACTTGTTTTCTACTATCTCATCCGAGCTGATGCGATTCTAGTACGACACATCAGACTGTGTTGCAGACGCACCGCACGTGCTTCAATACTGTCGCGTGCGTGGCGTCGTGGTGTCACAGTCTGTCCCCGTCCGGCGCGCATGCAGCCCGACCTACATCTATACAGAATAACAAAGCCACGTTCATTCGACGACGGACCAGTCCTGCTGGTGAAGTGGCGACACTATTTGGTATAATCCATAGTAAATATAATACTCTAAAATAGCAAATGAATAGTGTGGGTATACTACGCGAGCTAGCTAGCACATTAGAGCGCGCCTGCCGACGCTGCCCGTCGCCACCGTGCGCCACCTGTGTCAGGTATCTGATCATCAATCTTCAATATGTCCCATATTAGATGCCGCGGGAGATAAATCGGATAATGTCTACCCTTCGGCTGGAGCGCGAAGCGAGAGGCGCGACCCCGCACCCCGTACTGTTGCCGCAGACGCGTTTGTTGCGACTCCTATCTCTACGCAATCAGCGTTATTTACGGCTTAAAGTTACACTAGTCGACGGCACGAACTATTTTGTGCGCGGGGTTAAAATGCATTTTATATCAACCGACAACACGTGCGAAAGAGATAGATGCTGTGATGAGCAGTAGGAAGCTAGTTCGCGTACGAATACACACTTTTGCAAATTTGTAGCGAAATGGATAATGATTTAGGACGAAACCGAGCGCGCGAAATTTTATAATCAGACCTTTGGGAGTCTGGATATCATGAAAAACCACTAAACGTATCTGTTCAAAATTAAATTATTTGCATTGTTGAACTACTAATCTATCCCTGTATGGTGGCTGTTTTCGATTTTCCGTCTTCTTATGGCATTTATTTGCGCCCAAAAATGCGTTAAAATTAGTGTCGAAATGTGGAACTTTCGACGCTCATAACTTTCAAATATTTTCATTTTTAACTTTTTTGCTTCCGTATAGGGCTAGATAATGATGAGACAAATTTATATCACTTTTTATTTTGAACGTACATTGTCAAACAGTGGCATAATCCCTAGACTATCTTTGTATGGAAGAATTTTCGACTAGTGTACCCTTAAGGAGGTGTTTTCGTTCTTACGGTACCAAAAACGGACCTAACGTACTTAAAAGGTCCGTGCTTGAGCTCATGGATTCAAATCCGGGCTAGTACCTGTACTTTCTAAGTTTATCTTGGACATCACAGGCAAAGATAAGGAAAACATCGTGAGGAAACCTGGACTTCTACATAAGTCTGATAGCCAAGGCAGTGACCTGTGGGTTCTCAGAGGTGGCTCCATTTACTCTGACACCAGAGGTGGTGATCCTCACACGAAATTGAAAGACTACTAATACAAACGTGTAAGTTTGTGAGTAGGCGTTTTTTTTGTTCTGTGGTGAGAATGGAAGGATGTTTGTTACTCTTTCACGCAAACACTTAACAGAAATATAGGTTACACGTCAGACCAAAACATGGGCTATAGGTAATGTATAAAGATATTGAGAGAAGTACATACAGCACGCGGGCGCCGCGCCGCGCCGGGTGGCTGCTAGTAATGTTTTAAGTGACAGGATTTAACAAACCTAATGCAATAAGAGAATGTTTATTCATTGCGTACACTATTTAGCAACGTTTGTACTATTACCTACACACAAAAAATAAAATATTTACATGTTTTTCACATGTCCATTCCTCTTTTATAGGTCTACACAAGAGAGCAGTGGTGGCCCAGAGGTAACGGCCGCGACTTACAAGTTGTAGGTCGTGGGTTCGAACCAAGGCAGGCGCTTTAATTTGTATAAATTATTACATCATACACATGCTCTCAAAAATGGTGAAGGAAAACATCATGACGAAACCGGCATGTCTTAAGAACTAAAATTTCGAAGACATGTGACATCCACCAACATGCACTGGGCCCGCGTGGTGGATTACGGCCCATTCCCTCTCACAGAGAGGAGGCCTGCATGTACAACGGACCAAATGCGAGTCTAAGTGCGGAAAAGGGGTCCATCTATCCTATCCTATCCAAGGTCTACACAAAAAAGTCTGCCATGGCATACGTCTATCTTTCTCATTAGATCAGGGGACCTTTGACGTCAAGGGCCGAGAATACTTTAATTTTGGGTCAATGGGCCGCAACACAAGGAACATATTCCATTATAGCCCCACTAGGAATTTCTTCCTGTATCGTGGGTGCGTTTTCAAACATATAAATTCACATATACAAACACCCAGAGCCGGAACAACTATCTGTAGGTCATACAAATATTTGATCCGTGCGGGAATCAAACCCGCGACACGCAGCGCAGCAGTCAATCGCTCAACCACTGCGCCAACCGTGCGCCCAACTTAAGTGCGCTATCAACTTAAGTACGTTACTTACCTTAAGCATTTCATGCACATTAAGATAATCCGTGACACCATACAATTTAAATGAATATCTTAGGAATTATCGCAAAATTAAAAACTAACGCGCGAGAAAACAAATTCAAGCGGGCGGGCCTCACAAAGAAACAGACGTGGTAGGTATAATAATTTATGCTCTTCTACCTGTGCGAAGCCAGGGCGGGTCGCTAGTATTGTACTAGGACCGCCAACTAATTTTTTTTGAAATAGTAGAAATGGCCCCTACACTGCGACGTTTCTGGCCGTTACTGCCCAGCTAGCCGCGATCAGCCCCCCTAGCCAAGTTATTTTTTTATGTCCTATAGGCTCGCGCTTGACCACTATCTCACCTGATGGTAAGCGATGATGTGGTCGACGGTGAATCACGCTTGCCCAGAAAAAACCTATTCACACTTGACTTAAAGACCCCTAGATTGTAGCTGTCGGGAAACACAGAACTCCGGCAGGGAATTCCACTCCTTAGCTGTACGCACAATAAAAGTGTTCCCAAAACGTTTGGTGCGTATGGGTGGGATGTCCACCATGTACCGATGACGCATCGCCGTACGTCTGGTAGTCCGATGATGAAACGGGCTAGGTGGAAATAGATCATACACTTCCATCGCACACTCGCCGAAGTGTAACCGATAAAAAACCGACAAACTGGCAACTCGACGACGATGTTCAAGGCTCTGGAGCTTTGTCTTGACCAGTGCTTCATCGCCGATGAGCCTCTTGGCCCGCTTTTCGATCGACTCCAGTGCATCAAGCTGGTATTTGGCAGATCCATCCCAGAGATGCGAACAGTACTCCATGCATGATCGAACTTGCGCTTGATACAAGTTGAGCAGCTGTTTCGGCGTGAAGTACTTTCTCACCTTCGCAAGGATCCCCAACTTTTTGGCAGCCAGCTGAGCCTTTGCCTCAATGTATGGGAAAAAAATGGAGAGTCGATATCAAAGTAACGCCAAGAAGCTTAAGATGGTCCGTTATTGGCACGGTCAGATCTCGGTAAGTTGGAGCCGGGTGAAATTGGCTCTTTTTCGCGGAAAAAAGACACGCCTGGGTTTTAGTAGCATTAAACCTGACCAGATTGGCATCGCTCCATTCGGAGACTGCCTGCAAGGACAGGTTCAAACGCTCCACCATGGCCTCACGAAGAGATTAGATCTGCGGCCCGGTAGCCCGTGCGTTGGACAAGTATCTCTCAGCAACAGTGCTGTCGTCTGCATACCCAGAGGTTTTAGCAGATCGTTAATGTGTAGCAAGAATAATGTTGCTGAGAGTACCGACCCCTGAGGGACCCCGGCATTGATATCCAATTAGTCCGATGAGCAGCCATCGATAACTACTCGAATGGACAAGTTACAAACGTTTCGCATCGAATCTCTTTCTAAAATCGTTAACTTCGTCAGAGGTGTCATTCCCATACATTGACTACTAGCGTTATCGATTGTCGATTGTCAACTTGGCTACAGGCTACAGGTGCAGGTGCAGGTGCATCTAGTCGAACGATTTTATAAATACGGTTTTGACTGTAAAACGATGTGTCATTGTTTTGGTCGCGGGCACTCGTACTACGAGTATTAGAACAGCTTCCAGTATCTGATTACTTGTGTTTTCCATCTCAGTTAAAAACATCCTATATACGGATAAGTCGTACAAAACTGCGGATTATAGACCACTGCAGTGAATTTTATCATGAAATAAATTTTATTTAGGTATATGAAGCTTATTTACGAGGTGACATATTATTTTAACGACTTGTTATGAAACGCCAAGCTATCATTTTTACGAGGTCGCTTAGCGGACGACAAGTTGTATCTCATGCGGCACGCGTCCGGCGTCCGGTGCCGTCCGCGTGCCGCCGGACACCGGATGCCGAACTCGTGATCGTCATATTTTTTCTATGCGGAGCGCCTCCTAGCGCGGGGCAACATCAGCTGGTGCAGCGCTACATCATAAGTTTTTTTTTTCTTACTATATAGATATATATATTGTACACTGGATTACTGCCCTCTATTATGATCTCTATCACTCAAAGGTTTGCTGGCAGAAAATTCCATTTGGAGTTAAGCTCGCCTTTGTACATGCACTTTGTTATCAACTTGTTTTAATGTAATGTCTTGTTGTACAATAAAGAATAAAGATAAGTGGCACAATACTTTCTGACTATGATTGAACAAACAATTTGAAGCCGAAGTATAAGCATAATTGGTATTTGTGTGCAAGTGTACTTAGCTATTGTAGGTTTAGGAGCCGCCTGTTGTGTGTGTGCCACCGCGCCGCGTCGGGAGAGACGCTCGCACCGCACTCGCACACTCGGAGCAGGTTGCTTCACTGAGCCGTGGGGCACCTATTCCCACTTATCTGTACACATTTGGCTTTCTGAGAAACGGAACAGAATGTAAAGCCCCCAACCTCCATTGTAAAGGGAGGACCACCCGACCAGACAGCCGTTGTCTCTCGAGCACGAGAGACAACGGCTAGAGAGTAACATTAGCATAGTGAACATCACTTGTGAGCTACGATATAGGCACAGCCACGTCGTTATCATTGATTAGGAGCTGATTGTTGGGACTACTTGTCCAAAAATTCATATTTTGATTGGAATTGGTTCAGGTATCAAAACGTTTGAGTTGAGCCAGACGTGATGAACGAAAGAAGTAATTAATTTTTAAAACTATAACACCTATTTAAAACTACATTCTGACACTCAATATAAATATTTTGAAAAGTCGCGTCGGCCGGAGGCAGCGTGTGAGCATGTGAGCAGGCACGCGCCCGGCCTCATGCCTGCAGGTCGCCTGTGTGCGCCACAGCGGCGGTGGCGGCGCCGCGGTGCGATGGCGCCGGAGTGCGGCATGTGTCGTGTGGCGGCACAGCGGCGCTCGCACGCAAAGCCCGAACTCCACTAATTGACAGCTCGGAGAGAGCGCGTTGACGTCATTATTTTTTCATTAGAGCTGGCAACGTCCATCATTGTCTCCCTGACGCACCACTAATTACCGCGGAAGGCTTCGCCCCCGCCGCCTGCCCCGCACACCGTACCCCGCGCCCCCGCGTCATCGCCTGTCGTCAGGCGCCAGGCGCTATCACTGCGACTATATAGCTTAAATTTGCCGTAAGTATGTCATTACTGCCCGGAATTTTACATTCTCGAGTGGTGTAATAATACGACGTGTTTTTTTCCAAAATTAATGGGTTCCATTATTGGCCAGGATATAGATTTGTCAAAAATCCAATGATGCAGTTTTAGTTTTCATCAAAATCAGGCCCGAGATTCCTTTAAGTGTTTTTCATAGTTTTCTATTTATCCACCCGCACGCGCACGGCCGCTTGAAAAACTTATCCTGTTAATTATGTACGTATGTATGTATGTCTGCCGGCCGGGCGCCGCGCGTTGTGGCGACCAACACGCGAGCGATGTGGCGCGCGGTGGTGCAGCGGTGCTGTGTGTGCGTGCGCGTGTGTTTGTGAACGTGCAGCGTGCGGACGCTAACCACTTCATTATACACACTAATTGAACCGCGCCCACCGCCAAGCAACCGTAGACGCGCTACGCTGCTACGGCGCTACTCTGCTACGGTGCTACGCGGCTACGATGCACGTTGCTACGGCGCTCCATGACGAGGAATGATACCCCCTGTTATCAGACATAGTTGGCGACCACAGATATAAATCTAATGACGCGAATATATGTTAAACACTGGGAACCGGACAAGGTTAAAAACTGACCCATTTAATTTAAAAAAAAACAAAGTGAATAATAACTTTATTTTTGGAAGACCGACTTCCAAAAACAAAGTTATTATTCACTTTGTAGTTTTTTATTTGGAAGACGGTAGCGTTATTTTGCAAAAAAAAAATATTTTTCACTTTTTAGTTGTACCTACCTAATAGGCAAGTTGTTTAGTAAGTTTCCTATAACGCCAGAATAGATTACCCGAATATCATGAAAGTTGAACATAACCGGTGAAATGAGAGATCTGCTTACCCCTTAAGAGCATGCTGGCGTGATGATATGTTATGAAATGGTATAAACAATGTACAGACATGCGATTGCAGCAATCCCGAGAGGTTTGCCGTTATTTATTGAAGAGTTCTGTTGTATATCTTCGAAGTCCTTCATCAGAACTTAACCAAATTAAAATGGGACCAATTTGAGAATATACTCTTTCAAACAAAAAAAGAATTTACAATGCATGTCCTCGAAAGGAGCGTTTTCCAAGCAGCCAAACTGTGCGGAAAGTGTCACTAGTGCTTTTTACTTTCATGTACTTTTTTTAATTTTAACTCCAACGTCAACCCGCCGCATAGAGTTATTTATTATTTGAGAAAAGTTTTAAAAATTAGTTAAGTATAGATTATAATTCATATAAAAGGTAAAACAAAACTAATGCTTCATTTAAGGCGTTTTTAATTACTCTAGATTTAGATTTTTATCAATAAATTAATTTTAAATATTCATTAAATAGGTTTGGAGAATGAATATTTTGCTCGTGCCTTTTTGCGTTACGACGTGACAGCTATTTGCACATGCGCAGTAGATATGCCCGAGGAACTATGAACTATTAGTTAATCTGTGGATATGCTGAGCGCCCTTGAATAAGCGCCATTTTATTAATTTCTTGCTTGTTTCAGATATATTTTTTCATTTCCTCGCACAATGCATGGTAAAATGTTGTATGATACACGTGCGTAAGATGATTTCCGCACTTTTAGCGTAAATAACTATTTCAAAATCGGTTCCTAAATGACGGAGATGTCGGAGAAAAAAAAATACATGCATGAAGTCGAACAAAGAACCTCCTCCTTTTTGGTAAGTCGGTTAAAAAGTAGTTTAAAATTGTCAAAATAGTTAAATTTTTTCCTATTATTGTGCATTTAGTTTACTTAAGGTTACACTAGTCGACGGCACGAACTATTTTGTGCGCGAGGTTAAAATGCCTGCTATCTCATCCGAAAACACGTGCGAAAGTGAGTAGTAAGAAGCTAGTTCGCGTACGAATTAGCACTTTTGCAAGTTTGTAGCGAAATGGATGATGATTTAGGAAGAAAACGAGCGTGCGAAATTTTATAAACAGACCTTTAGGAGTCTAGATATCATGAATAAACAACTAAATGTAGATTTTCAAAATAAAATTATTTGCATTGTTGAATTATTAATCTATTCCTGTATGGTGGGTGGCCGTTTTACAATTTTCATTCTTCTTATGGTATTTGTTTGGAACCATATCGCTTTGTTGCAACACTGAGTCAACCGGCTGTCATCGATTTTTGACAGTTGTGAGTTGATGGTTGACAGGTGTCACTGAGTAGAAAAATTGGGAACGAGCGCGTGCGTCGCGATACTGGTCGAGTTGGATAATACTGTAATTGTGAATTAAACCAGACATCTTTGTTGAAAAGGGCACTCGCCATTCGTGATTGGTTTTGTGCGGCGCCTGTGCATTGGCATTTGTGTATATTTGCGTGCAGCGGAGCAGAGGCGGCTGTACTTTAAGTTCACTCGTGCACTGAACTGCCAGATTTGAAAAGGTTTAGAAATAAAATAAAAATGTTGAATAATATCTGATTAACGTTCCATTCAATATTTACGAAATTATGACGAACAAATTTAAGCTCTCTGCTAAAGTAATAAGACGTATATTGCTGTAAAAAATACTCCCCGTGCGCTAGGCTAAAGCGCACGGCGAGAGTTCATACTATTCTACGAGAAACAAGCGAAAACGCCTGGCGCGTGAGACAGAGATAGTTCAATAGAAAATGTACGGCGAAATATGACCATTCTCGTGCGCCGCACCAGCGAACCGAAGATTACCGAGAGCGGGCGAGGTTTGACGAACGAAATTTATCTTAGGGTCGAGTACCAACATTAAAAGTTGTACAACGACGTAACTAGATGGCGTTGGCGTCGAATTAGAAGTCGCTAGCGAGATGGTTTGCCGATTTACATAGGCTCCTGTGAATTTTAGCAAATCTAACACAATTACCCAGCGAGACGGCAAAGTGCACTACTACTACTATGATCCACCAGCCGCCACTGCAGCGGAGTATTGTGTGTCGACAACGTGCCTGGTGGAAGCTGGAGTTTCCGGTACAGAAGGCGACGCGTATTCCCTATTGTCCTTTATTATATATATATTTTCCTACCAATAACCCCACACCACCCGGCCACACCCGCGGATTAAACATCCCCAGGGGTCTCCCGCGGGAAAGGTGAGTGCTAGTGTTAATTCGTGTACTTGTCCCACTTCCCACCTGTCAGACAGGAACCAGTATCTTTCCCAATTAAAATCAGACCCCTAGCCATCGCAGTGTCGCGGGTATGGTCCTGGTTGGATCCAGGAGTAGCAGCGTTGCTAATGGGCCCCAGCGTTGCCTCTTGGCTGTGATCCGCAGGCCTGTACTAAACAGTACTACCATATTTCCGTCCAAAGCACCGTAAAAATTAGTGTCGAAATGTGGAACTTTCGACGCTCATAACTTTAAAATATAATTATTTTTAATTTGTTTGTTTCCATACAAGGCTCTAGCCTTGTATCATTATCTATAATGATGAGACAAATTGATATCAGTTTTAATTTTGAACGTACATCGTCAACCAGTGGAGTAATCGCCAGACTACGTTTGTATGGTAAAATTTTCGACTAGTGTAACCTTAACTGACACGGAAGTCTTCATTTGAACACGATATGTAATATTTCTTCACCGACAGCGGCACCCCACCACCAGGCAAGAGACTGCCAAAGGTCTGTTTATAAAATTTCGCGCGCTTGGTTTCGTCTTAAATCATTATCCATTTCGCTACAAATTTTCAAAAGTGTGTATTCGTACGCGAACTCGCTTCCTACTGCTCATCACAGCATCTATGTCTTCCGCACGTGTTGTCGGTTGACATATAATGCATTTTAACCCCGCGCACAAAATAGTTCGTGCCGTCGACTAGTGTACCCTTAAGCGTGCTGCACGAAAAAATATTTATGACAATAGAAAAATGTCAAGTATGAAATGGCATCAAACGCATAGAGGAAAATAATATGATCAAACGTCTAAAAAAACGCTAAAACTTCTGCTAAAAATAGCCGAACAATCTCGCTTAATAGTGCTCAGTGAGTAAAACCGTGGTACACGAGTCATCGCAACAGAACTAAATGTCTCACGGAAAAATGTGAGAACATGGATTAGACGGCACCCCGTACGGCACCATATGATATAAAGTTACAAATAATACAAGCCAATACATCACTCGATTGCATTTTCGACACCATGCTAAGGAAGTAGTCCTAACGGAAACCCACTAACGAGCAACATTACATTTTGATCGTCAATATTTGGACTTTGACTGGAGAAACAGAGGAATGTTTTAAATGTTCAAAGTATGGTTGCAATACTTCGTGGCGCTATGCGGAGGAGCACGTAGCGGCAAATCAATTATCCGGGCGAATATGTGAGGATGGATGGTCGGAGGTATAGGCGAGCTCGTCCAGATTTCTCCTCGTGCGAATGTAAGCAGCTATCACATCACATCACACATCATCAGCCAATTAATGTTCCCACTGCAGGGATACAGGCCTCCTCTCTGTGAGAGGGAATGGGCCGTAATCCACCACGCGGGCCCAGTGCGGGTTGGTGGATGTCACATGTCTTCGAATTTTTGGTTCTAGGACATACCGGTTTCCTCACGATGTTTTCCTTCTTCACCGTTTTGAGAGCAGTGGTGATGAAATAACTTACACAAAGTAAAGCGCCTGTCTGGGCTCGAACCCACGAACTACAGTTATTAGAAGAAAACAATTTGGTTTCACTAGCATTCTGCCTCAATAACCACATGGCCGTCTAGGTCCCCGTGTCTGAATCCAATCGAAAATTTGTGGGGTTTCATGGTCCAAATGTGGGATAATAGAAACGAGGTCGAGGTCGGGTCGATGCGTTCACGACTACTGGCCGTCATTGAAAGCAATGGTGGTTCACTCGGTTCTAGGTTTCTACGTTCATGACAATGATGACATCTGCCTGCCTTTGTGTTGGGGTCGGCATCCAGTGTTTCACATGGAGTGACTCCGATCTGACCTCCACAACCATGCTGGGGTCGGCTTCCAGTCTAACCGGTCTCAGCTGTACCAGTGTTTCACATGGAGTGACTCCAATCTGACCTCCACAACTCAGCTACTGGGTAACAGGTTTCTACGTTCATGTATTGATATATACTTTATCAATGTCTGTTATTTACTGTTACAAAGTTTCAATAAAAGTGTAACAATAAGGGTCGATTTTTTAATAGGCAGATAACTTTTACTTAAGGAATAAAAAAGGGCGATGGCGGTCTAAAAACTTTTCTATAGAAGATAAGTATGCTAGGCCATTGAGATGTATGTGGTGCCTAGTACATTATTACCTCGATTTGCTAGACTTATTTATTCTTAAGTTTCTGTTGTCACTTCGTTTGAAGAACGAGTGTTTAAGGCGTTCTCAATGCAAAGAAGTACGGATGCACAGTTTTTTTTTCTAACTTTAACTAAAGAGTCTAGAATCAAATAGAACAAAATTGACTAATTTATAAAACATCAAGGAATTAATGGCGACATGGTCATGTCAGCAAGATAAATGAATTCTAGTTGTTGTCACTGTCTAATAAAATTGATAACAAGTTGATTTCTAGGGAAATATGAGCTCAAGCAAAATTCGACCTAATTGTATTAGAATGTGTGTTGAAGAACTAGCTTATGGTGGACTAGTTTTTAACTTGTCGAGTGTACTTCACGTGTAAACCGATATTATATAGCGCTATCGGCAAACAACCGATATTTTCATACGGTATATTTATATAGTTTATTATACTAGTTAGGTTTATGTCTGTGATGGCGATACGCGCACGAGAACGTCATACGTAACGGGTGAGCCTGTGAGGAGTAGACGTGGGCGCGCGCGGGCGAGTAGTCGCCGGTGTAATCATTGTTGATATTATCCTTTTATTGACGACATATCCTCAGTTAAAGTAAAATAAATAATTAACTATTTGTTCATATTATACAGGATCTTGTTGGTGGTGGCCAGCCATATCTCTCGACCACTAATTTAAGTTTCATAAATAGGCTATTTTTATAAACATGCCAATTAAGCACTGATTCTGAACCTTAAGTGTTATCTGGCATTGATTATTATCATCTTAAATTGCTAATCATAATTAGTGTTAGTATCGTGGTGACCCAGTAGCTTTGACTTCACCTCTCGTGTTCGAGGACGTGGGTTCAAATGCGGCCAATTTAAAATTCATAATTATGTATTTTCTAAGTTTATATTGGACACCATAGGCAACGGTGAAGGAAAACATCGTGAGAAAACTTGGGCTTATATAGTTAATGTAAGTCTGATATAGCCAAGTCAGAGGCCTGTGGGGTTCCCAGAGGCGGCTTCATTAACTCTGACACCAGAGGTGGCCACATCCTCACACGATAAAGATAGATAGCAGCTTAATGGTGGTCGTCCAATAAACTATACACAGTATCACAGCGCTGTCAGCAGATGTTGCAGCTTCGCCGAGTGGCGCTGAGCAAGCGGAGCCAGTCCTCACCCTGTCATAATGCTCTGCAAAGTTTAAGTGATATTATCTGTTTTAGGGTTTCTTATCTCCGAGCGAAAAACGGAACCACCCTTCACTCGTGTGACTGCCTGAACAGAAAGTCACACGAGGCAGATAGGTGAACAATTAGCTGCCGATTGGACCACGTATGAATATCTGTGACTCGAACACGGATGAATATGGAATTTACTTTTATACTTAACGAAAATAGGAAAATGAAAAGTTGCAAACTGTACAGCTTTAAACTTATTGAAGAAAGTTGAATATTCTCCCCCTTTATCTCGAAAATTACTGAGCCTAAAATTTAGTTTTAACTTATAAATTGCAGGAAAACAAATAGAAAGTATATGGTTTTATAATAACACTAGTATTTGCTTGGTGCGCGAGCTGCAAGCAGCTCGCGTGTTGTTGTCCCTACACCCGCGTGTTGTTGTCCCTACACCTACCCAACACCTACCCTACACCTACGCTACACCTACCCTACACCTACCCTACACCTACCCTACACCTACCCTACACCTACCCTACACCTACCCTACACCTACCCTACACCTACCCTACACCTACGAAAATATGATTCGGTGCGCGGTAGTGACCGAGGTGATACATTACCGTCACGCGGTACTCGCTAGCGAAGGGCGATCCTAGTGGGCGCACTCCAGGAAGCTATAAACTGAGTCGTGAGATCAGCAGAGTGCTGTTAATGTGTCCCCTGACTGCGGCCAGCCATCGATCTTAATGTGCCGGCCCAACATATCCCTTTATGGCGCCCGTGACACACACACGTTCTCTCTATCAGTTTCATGTACTTTCTACCGTGCAGAGGTTTGAGCGCGCAACCCTGCAGGCTCGCAGGCTGGGACGGGGCGAGGGCAGGAGGGGAGGGAGGGGACGAGTGCTCCACGCGGCACTAAACATTTAGTCGTCAGATTATGAGCCATATATGTGGTTAATGAACAGTAATGTGGTTCATTTACCGTTGAGACGGTCGAAGTGCGAGCCTCGCGAGTGCTGACAACGTGCGCCGCCACCCCAGATACACACCTCGGCGCAGTCGCACACAGGCGCTGGTGGCTGGTGGTGTCCTTTGCTCCTCGCTTGGCTCGAGACTGCGTGTCGCACGCCGCTTTAACGATATTGTACGGGTGGGCACAGTACACTTACTGCGGCTCTGCAAACATCGAGTAAGAGAACATCAGGGGCTCCACTCGCCGCCAGCAGGCACGTGGTGCTGACAGCGTCACGCACGGCGAGCTGCCGACAGGCGGCACGCAGCTCATTTACCGCTCATTGTCGAAGCGGCTATTCATTCCCCGAACAATGCTCAACAAATTTATTGGCTTATTATAATATTTAATTCAAACGTATCCGTTTGATTCCGTGCATTATTCATAAATCAATCGAGGTCCCATTCATCGTAGGATTGAAAGGATAAAGGTCGCACAAGCCAGGTGCCCGTTGGGTATAGCAGCGCTCGCTGTATCCATTTACAACAACAGCATGTTGACGGTAGTCAGCATTGGTATCCGTCACAGTCCCCACTGCTGCAGGGAGTAAGGTCCGGCGGGGTGCCCGTTCTAGCGGCCTCGCGTGCTGTTCGCGCCCGGTGCCGCCTTCCGCGCGCCTTCGTTGACCGCAGGCCGCCCGGTGGCGCCGGCGACACGGTCTATTTTCATGTTTAATGGATCTCGCTTTACGGAATCTCGCTCGCCACTTCAAACAAAGATATTTCGATTTTCTCCGTTGCAAAGGATTTAGATTTTCTCAGAATTCTGCATGGCAAGGAATAAATAAAGTCCATCGTAACAAAGAGACATTTTGATGATGTTGTCGCAGACAGTTGTTCGCGGTGCATGCATGCCTGTAGGCTTGCTACTATAAAATTTCCTTTAGTCAATTTTTTTATATATAGTTTGACCGAGACTGCTGTACCGCGCCTTCGGTATGTGCGCGGCGAGACGGCGCGCGGCGGGAGCAAAGCTATAGAGGATAGACAAACGCACAAAATGTGAATGTTCACATGCTGAGTCTGGTGGAGCACTCGAGTACTCGAGCAGCAGAAGTCGGTCGAGAGCCACGAGCATGCAAGTGCAGCGCTATATTAGCATTGCTGCTCGCTTGACCTACATAATTAGTATGCGCCGCGCGCCGCGTGCCCTGCCATGCTATTCTCTAAGAGACAGTTTCTTGGCTGTGCTCGTCGACGAGCTCGTCAGCGAGACAGTCTCGAGATAGACCGATCGTGCAGCGCTGATTCAAATGGTATTCTCTAGTGCTGTTATGGTCGTCGACGAACTCTAGGCTGACATCTCCCGGGCACAATATCGTAGACGAATTAGGGCTTGAAACAAATTCTAGAAATTATAATCGATAAATCTTGACTGAGAGTTATATGGGCTTAAAATGTATAATGAGTGAAACTACAAACGATTTCATAGTTATAAGAGTGTAAATGGATGTGAGATGTGTACAGGCGGAGCTTCGTCACGGATGTCGGTAACAGCTGACTAGATTGATATACGTATGCATTTTAAAATACATATAGTGATTTTTCCTCAATTCTACATTGATAGAAGAATAATCCAAGATACATTTATACACATATTCTGGTGCAGTGAAAGTGAACAATTGAACAAAAAAAAAACATAATCTAAATAATGCCAGTGCAATCACACAACCGATACTTTACAAATATAAAAAAAACTTATAGCTCGAACAATGTTTATAGTAAAGGTGCGGTGTGTTTTGTGGTAAACAAGTAGAAAATAACTATCAAGAAATTTAAATTAAGAATAGTGTGATTAACAAAAAAAGAAGATTTATTATAAAAAAGCGTGGGATGCTTTTTAAGATATTTTCAAATAGTACATTGTGATACAAGGGTGGAAAGTAGGTTATTGCAAGACACAAGTTTGCAATAACCTACACACCCGTGTATCACACGACGTTTTTCAATACAGTTGTGAGAAATAGTAACAACAAATCAAAGAATTACATTTGTTTATTCACAAAAAATAAAATTTTCAATATGGCGCGTTTTTGAAACTGGACATATTTTTTTACAAAGAAAACAGCCTATACATCCTATTCGATTTTTGACAAACGTTAATGTGAAAATAATTAACTTAAAACTGGTAATTAAATATATTAAACAACTATTTAAAAAAAATAAGAATTCAATGCTAAAACGTACAGAATCATTAATTTTTCCTCGTATATAAAATCGTATCCCATTTTCTTCTATGTATGAAAACTCCTTGCTACTAAACTTTTTTAAATTGACTTATAGCGCGTTTTTGCAACTGGACATTTTTTTTTCAACGAAAACAGCCTATACAGCCTATTCGATTTTTGACAAATGTTGATGTGAAAATAATTAAATTAAAACTGGTAATGAAATATATTAAAAAACCGTTTAAAAGACTTTTGAGAATTCAATGCTAATACGTACGGAATCATTCATTTTTCCTCGTAGAAAATCTATCCCATTTTATTCTATGTTTGAAAACTCCTTGCTTAACAACTGTATTGAAAAAGTCATTTTCAATACAGTTACGCCATGTTTAACAACTGTATTGAAATAGTACATTGTGATACAAGGGTGGAAAGTAGGTTATTGCAAACGAGCTGTTATTAACAAGCCCGAGCCGAAGGCGAGGGTTTTTAATGACACGAGTTTGCAATAACCTACACACCCGTGTATCACACGACGTTTTTCAATACAGTTGTGGGAAGTAGTAAAAACAAATCAAAGAATTAGATTTGTTTATTAACAAAAAATAAAATTTTCAGAAAATGGCGCGTCTTTGCAACTGGACATATTTTTTTTACAAAGAAAACAAGGTAGCAAAATGTTGCTTATAAAATGCATTCATTGGCGTGCGCTGAGAAAACTATTGATAATAGATAGAAAATTATTAGGTAGGTAGGTAGAGTAAGCAGAGTAGGCAGAGTAGGTAGAGTAGGTAGTTTAGGTAGAGTAGATAGAGTAGGTAGAGTTTGTAGAGTAGGTAGATTAGGTTGAGTGGGCAGAGTAGGTAGAGTAAGTAGAGTAGGTAGAGTAGGCAGAGTGGGTAGAGTAGGTAGAGTAGGAAGAGTACGTAGAGTAAGTAGAGTAGGTAGATTAGGTAGAGCAGGTAGAGTAGGTAGAGTAGGTAGAATAGGTAGAGTAGGTTGAGTGGGCAGAGTAGGTAGAGTAGGTAGAGTAGGAAGAGTACGTAGAGTAAGTAGAGTAGGTAGAGTAAGTAGAGTAGTTAGAGTAGGTAGACTAGGTAGATTAGGTAGAGTAGGTAGAGTAGGTAAAGTAGGTAGAGTAGGTAGATTAGGTAGAGTAGGTAGAGTAGGTGTAGTAGGTAGAGGAGGTAGATTAGGTAAAGTAGGTAGAGTAGATAGAGTAGGTCGAGTAGGTAGAATAGGTTGAGTAGGTAGAGCAGGTAGAGTAGATATACCTGGATAGGCTGGGAAGGCAGGGTAGACTGGATAGGCAGGGTAGCCAGTTGACGGGAGCGAAGCCCCGCGGGTCAGCTAGTTGACTTATAAATTTAAATATCAACTGCAAAACTAAAGATCGAGCTCGTAAACAAAAGTCACTCTACCTACTCTACCTACTCTACCTAATCTACCTAGTCTACCTACTCTAACTACTCTACTTACTCTACCTACTCTACTTACTCTACGTACTCTTCCTACTCTACCTACTCTACCTACTCTGCCCACTCAACCTACTCTACCTATTCTACCTACTCTACCTACTCTACCTGCTCTACCTAATCTACCTACTCTACTTACTCTTCCTACTCTACCTACTCTACCCACTCTGCCTACTCTACCTACTCTACTTACTCTACCTACTCTGCCCACTCAACCTAATCTACCTACTCTACAAACTCTACCTACTCTATCTACTCTACCTAAACTACCTACTCTACCTACTCTGCCTACTCTGCTTACTCTACCTACCTACCTAATAATTTTCTATCTATTATCAATAGTTTTCTCAGCGCACGCCAATGAATGAATTTTATAAGCAACATTTTGCTACCTTGTTTTCTTTGTAAAAAAATATGTCCAGTTGCAAAAACGCGACATATTGAAAATTTTATTTTTTGTGAATAAACAAATCTAATTCTTTGATTTGTTTTTACTGTTTCTCGCAACTGTATTGAAAAACGTCGTGTGATACACGGGTGTGTAGGTTATTGCAAACTCGTGTCATTAAAAACCCTCGCCTTCGGCTCGGGCTTGTTAATGACAGCTCGTTTGCAATAACCTACTTTCCACCCTTGTATCACAATGTACTATTACCTGTCAATAAAATATTATGACAACTGACATCAAGCAGCCCACGCTGTTTTCCAGTAAAATATTGTTTTTGTTAATCACACTATTTTCAATTTAAATTTATTGATAACTAGCACTCCACCCGCGACTTCGTTCGCGTGATTTCGTTTATCCTGTAAATGATTTTCGTATATGCAGTTAGTGAAAGCGACCAAAAATAAGCTGTTATTAAAATAATAAAAAACTGGGTATCGTAGATATACAGGGTTTATTGGATTGGGCAGACTCGTTAGTTGACTTAAAGAATAATAAATTTTAGATCCTTCCGTAAAAACTTATCAACCCCTTTTTGACCCGTTGAGGGTCGAGTTTTGAACAACCTAAATATGCTTTTCACTTTTTTCGTTTTTATTTATCGTTTATATTAGTCAGATTGCGCAGTGAGGTTCCTCAAAAAAAACTTTCAATTTTCAATTCCCCTAACCCTATCTGGGAGGGCGTTTTAAAAATGTTTTATGTAAATTTTGATTATCAACCTTATCCTCAAGGAATTTGTTTTTACATACAAACTAATTCTGACCCTTTTCACCTCCTTAACCTTTTGAACGCCAATGTCGGCTATAGCCGACATGAGCAAGCGTGCCCTGTGCGCCAACGACGGCTATACTCGACAAAAAACAGGTCGCAGAAAAATACTTGGCGTACAGGGCATAGGAATACCGATATGGCGTGGCGGTGAAAAGGTTAAAGGTTGGATTGCCGCAAAATCGCGCCTTAGTGCTCCCCTAGAACCCTACGTCAATAACGAAACCCTGTCCAGTAAGATTCTTAGCTTGAGTTAGTTTCGAAAATTTTATAATGACAACCTTTATTGTTTCCTTAGGTTGGTATTTATGTTGGGCACGCCACAATTGCGGCAATTGCGGCGCCACAAGGCCCCTCTTTGAGGAGTGGCTTGAGAGGCGCCACGGCGTCCTCATCTTCCTCCTGACGCAGGTCCTCACCGGACACGGCTGCTTCGGGAGGAGCTCTGCCGTGTCCTCGAGGAGGCGATCAGCGGTGGCGATCTCTCGCGTCCGGCCCTGGTTCAGGCCATGGTATGGAGCGAGAGGGCATGGGAAGCTGTCATCTCCTTCAGCGTCACGCCCCTAGCTACCGCAGGAGACGCCCTGAGTAATGGGTAGCTCGCCGTCCGATAGGGACCAGGCCCGAGCTGACAGCGCGTACTGTTCCACGCGCGCCTCAAAGAGATGTCAGCAAAAGTTGACGGGGTCCGCTAGGGCCGATGCCTGTCTGGGTCACGTTTTTTTTTACAATTTGAAAGAGAGTTACCGCGGCCCTGAAACAAGCAACTGAAGGAACACGGGTGGGTTTAAGTCAGTAAAAGTCTGACACGCGCCCTCCCGCTTCACCTAGAGCGGGAGAAGTCATTGGATAATTTCCCACAAAAGAAAAGTTTGGTATTTATGTAAATTTTAAAATTTATTAACCCAAGAAATATATTTCAATAAAAACTTTTTACAAAAAATATAACTACCGACTTCCAAATAAGAAAACCACAAAGTAAAAATAACTTTATTTTTGGAAGTCGGTGTCTTTCGTAGGTACCATTTTGTTGCGTTATGGACACCGACTTCCAAAAATAAAGTTATTTTTCCCTTTGTGGTTTTCTTATTTGGAAGTCGGTAGTATTTTTTTGTAAAAAGTTTTTTTTATTTTTCACTTTTTAGTTGTAGCTACCTAATAGGCATGTTGTTTAGTAAGTTTCCTATAACGCCAGAAAAGATTAACCGAATATAATGAAAATTGAACAAAACCGGTCAAATGAGAGATCTGCTTACCCCTTAAGAGCGTACTGTCGTGATGGTATGTTATGAAATGGTATAAACAATAAACAGACATGCGATTGCAGCAGTCCCGAGAGATTTGCCGTTATTTATTGAAGAGTTCTGTTTTATATCTCCGAAGTTCTTCATCAGATCTTCACCAAATTAAAATGAAACTAACTTCGAAACATACTCTTTCAAACAAAAACAATTTTCAAAATCAGTTTAAAATTGACGGAGATATCGGTGAACATACACAAAAAAAATATACATACATGAAGTCGAACATAGAACCTCCTCCTTTTTCGAAAGTCGGTTAAAAATACTTTAACACCCCTTGAATCATCTTTTGGGGGTAGTTTCGAAAAAGTAATCATGAAAATCTTTATAGTTTATGTTGGTTGGTATTTATGTCAAGTTTCATGTTTATTGACCCAAGAAATCAGATTATTCCATACAAACTACAACAGCCCCTAAATCATCATTTGGGGGAGTTTCGAAAAACTAATAATGAAAACCTTTATTGTTTATTAAAGTTGGTGTTTCTGTCAGGTTTCATGTTTATTAACCCATCTAGGGTTAGGTTAGTGTGTGTAGTGTAGTGTGTGTGTAGTTTAGTAAGATTCTACAAGAAAATTAACATGCCATAAATTGTCTTTTGGGGGTAGTTTCAAAAAATAATAAAAACAACCTTTATTGTTTATCGAGGTTGGTGTTTGTCTCAACTTTCATGTTTATTAACTGAAGTAATAAGATTCTTCAAAAAACTTGAATACCCCTAAATCATCTTTTGGGGGTAGTAAAACTAAAAATGAAAACCTTTATTGTTTATTTAGTTTGGAATTTATGTCAATTTTTATGTTTATTGACCCAAGAATTAACCAAGACCCAATAGCAGATTCTTCCATACAAACTTCAACATCCCCTAAATCATCATTTGGGGGAGTTTCGAAAAACTAATAATGACAACCTTTATTGTTTATTTAGGATGGTGTTTATGTCAACTTTCATGTTTATTAACTGAAGTAATAAGATTCTTCAAAAAAACTTGAATACCCCTAAATCGTCTTTTGGGGGTAGTTTCAAGTAATAATAATAACAACCTTTATTATTCATTTAGGTTAGTATTTGTGGCAAGTTTAAAGTTTATTGACCCAAGAAATCAGATTTTTCCATACAAACTTCAATCATCATTTGGGGGGGGGGTAGTTTCGAAAAACTATTCTTTTTTTATTTATTTATTTATATAAAAAATACACATTTTACAAATTACTTTCGTACGTAAATAGCTACATTAATTATGAAACTGCGTTGCAGCTATTAACACCCTCCTCCAAGAGGGAGAAAACAGCGTTCCCGAATATATATGTAGGAGGAAGATATATGACTAATAATCTAGAACAAAGAAGTATGACGCATGTAAACATAATTCAGTTTTGTTTAATTGGCAACATTTAGCCTACGATTCAATCTCAGTTCGATTTTATTCGATTGACAACACTTTATTTGGCTTATGTCAAAATACTCGATTTTGATTGGATGTTAAAAGCTGTGAACTTTGTCCGAGGTGTTCTTAAACCAATGAAAGCAGGGTAGCCAATAATAATTGCGACCTGAGCGAAGTCTCCCGCCATGTTTGGTCGGAAAAAGTTAGAAAAAGGAACGTGCGGTAGCGCGTTTGCAAAAAGTTGAGAAAAGAGTTGTGAGGGAAATAATTGAGAAGTAGCCTAAAGTGTGGCGTTATAAACTTGAAAATGTGTTTTGTTGAGAGAAAGCGAAACGAATAGGTGGCCAAATTCGCTGCTTTGATAAGATTGCAACAAGGACTATCTCCAAAACGGCATAAGTTACCTGCTTTGTAGCATGCATATACCCACGAAAGCCCACAAGTCCGAGGGTTTATCCAAGATAGCCCTTCTATTTGCGACATATATAATAGATGTAGTGCGTAGAGTGTGCTTGTGGCAACTCCCCACGAGCAAACTCCTCGCTGCGTGTATTTGGTATGAATGTCAACGGCAGGAAGATCTTTAGTTTTTGACTAAAATCTCTAATTATCCGTATGTGAGAGTATGAAGCCATTTGTGAATCTTTATCATTTACTTAGAATACTATTTGTGCTAAGTTTCAAGAATTTTGGCCGAAGGAATTAGATTTTTCATACAAACTTTCAATCCCCTTTTACCCCCTTAGGGGTGGAATTTCCAAAAACTTTCTGCTAAATTTCACGCTTCTAGGCTTAGCAGTTTTGGCTGTGCCTTGATTGATCAGTCAGTCACTTTTCGCTTTTATAGATGTAAGATTTGTTTGTACCTTTTAGTATTGTTTTCTATTACTTAAAGCGTTTTTTTTTTAGTTTTTTTAACGATTATTTATTTTTTACGTTTTATTTCAATCGCTAATCCTTAGATCCTGGTAAGGATAATGGGATAAACTATATAAATTATTGCATTGCGGTCCTTGGTAAGTGTAGAAAGTTTGAAATTAATCCGATATTTTGAAGAGGGTGAAAATCACGTTCAAAGATTCCGTTACATAGATACATAAATACCAAGCTAATAAAAGCGTGTTAAAAACACATCTTTTAAGTGCCCGGCCCACTAAGTGATGGGCATTATTCAGAAAGCCCGGAAAATTTATTTACGTACTGGGCATTTTTCAAATTGCCTGGCCATTATGAAAAATGCCGTATTTAACACTTGGTCCATAACATGTATACTGGTAAACCCACTGCAATCAAGTCTATCAAAGTGCCTATCGATTAGTGTTCTAATATCAAGTAAAAGTTTTTCTTTCTATAAAGCATATTCTAACAATGAGCCTTAATAATGCATAAGTGACAGGATTCCATACCTCATTTGCAAATGTTTCACAGAATTTGGTTTTCCATGTGGACCATGCCGAGTTCATTGTCAGTTTTATAATCATGGAACTGTACCAATCTGAGCAGCTGCACCAAAATATCTATCTATAGATTTGCATTTGAATTTCTGCTTGTAAACTCAATTACAAATTTATCTGCAATCTGTTTTAAGCAATCTGCTGTCTATTTTCCAAGAAGAAAATCATTCGGAGGATACATATTCACGAGCTGATTGACCAAAACCATAATGTATCCTCCGACAGAGTTTCTTTTAGTTCGCTTCTTAAGCTGTCGGGTTTTTAATTTTATTTCGTGTGAGGATGTGGCCACCTCTAGTGTCAAAGTTAATTAAACCGCCTCCGGGCACCCCACAGGCCTCTGACTTGGCTATTTGAGACTTACAATAACTATACAAGTCCAGGTTTCCTCACGATGTTTTTCTTCACCTTTGCCTGTTATGTCCAAGATAAAAGTTCAGGTACTTGCCTGGTTTTGAACCCACGACCTTAAGTACGAGAGCCGAGGTATTAGCCACTGGGCCAACACGACACACTTTTTACCCGACTGCAAGGATAGGTAGGAAGGCATTATTATTTTTCTTATTATTTTTAAACATATAATAATATAATAAAGCCATTTATTACAAATCTCACTTTATATACATTACAATGTTTGCTAGTCAATTGTTGTTTAAAGAAAGGTTACTTATAATTAATGTTAGTATTATGTATGAGGTTTGTACGCCTGCTTGGGTAAAGGCCACGTCCATGCTTTTCCATGACTCCCTGTCCTTGCCTGACTTTATCCAGTCGTTTCATGCGACGTGTGTTATGTCATCAGCCCATCGTCTTAATTGTCGACCAACATTCCTTTTATTATCAACCCAAAGATGGGTTTGGAAGAAAAAAAAATGGGTATCCCACAATATGACGCCTAAAAGCCGCCATGTTTGTTTTTCTTATCGTCATTTATCTAAGAACACTTGGGCGGTCAAGACCTATCTATCAATGCCTCAATAAGGAACTATCCGCAAAGCTGCGCTCAGATGGCACCACAGGTTTCAGCGTAAACAAACTAGAGAAGGGCGTTTTCGGTTTTTTGCGCAAACGGTTATGTATGTGTTTTCATACAGATATCGAAAACGTTTTTCAGATATAGACATCAGTAGTACAGTTTGCAAAAGTTAAAATGTTATTTAGATGAGCAAACTAACAACGAACGCGAAATAATACTTAGAAAGATAGGTAGCGCATATGGTTCCTAACCTTTGTGAAGTTTGCGTTTTGTTCGTAGTTCGTACGTTTTCGCATTGTTACGGTTTTAAGTTTTTAATTATTCATTCTCGCATGCTAGTAAAGTTTTTATTAGATACAGCTTTTGTAATATCGGTTATTTTGATATCGATATATGATATGATATCTAAGACATATCCGATATAAGTTACGTTTTGATTTATCGGACCGATCCCTAAAAAAAAACAAACTGTCAAAATCGAGCGACAAAATTTCGCAGTCTAAGCATACAAAATATAAAACTAATAGTGAAAGTAAAATGAAGCTAACTACTTCCCCAATATTATTATTTGGTTTTTGAACACAAGTTATCTTAAAAACAGTAAAAAATAGTTCGGTAACCACAAACAGTAGTAGACGCCATGTTGTTATGTTTTTGTTTACTCTGAGCCGTCAAGCGCCTTCTGGCGGGAGCAATTGGCAGTAATGTTCCCTATTACATAAATCCATCATACAAATTACGCGCGAAAAACCCTAGCCTTGCAGTCGGGTAAAAATATTCAAATCTAAACATCCAGTTTTTTTAGGGTTCCGTACCCAAAGGGTAAAAACGGGACCCTTTTACTAAGACTTCACGATCCGTCTGTCTGTCTGTCTGTCTGTTCGTCTGTCACCAGGCTGTATCTCATAAACCGTGATAGCTAGAATCAGAATCAGAATCAGAATCATCATTTATTGCTAATAATGTAGGTATACATATGAGATGGTGATTTTTGTAGACAGTCCCGGTACATTTTACCTTACGGCATGCAAAATTGTACAGTTGAACATATTAATTTTAAAAAATCAGCAATTAATACAACAATAATTAAAAAACATCCGGAATTAAATATCACTATGTCAACAAAATAATAAATTAAAAGCAATCATAGTCAAAAAATTAATATATAAAAAAGTTAGGCATAAATAATAATCATGTCAAACAAAATAATAAATTAAATACAATCATAGTCAATCATCAGGAATAAAATATAATCATGTCAGCAAACTAATAAATTAAAGACTATGATTGTCTCGTGTAAAAACATTAGGAATTAGAAATAATCATGTCAACAAAAGAATTAATTAAATACAATCATGGTCAAATTAAATTGGTCAAAAAAATAGTCATGTCACCAAAATAATTACCACAAATAAGTGGGTACATTTCAACTGATAGTTTTGTTATTTAAAAATTCTTTAATTGTGTAGTAACACTTGTCTAGTAACAGCCTTGTTAGCTGTTTTTTAAACATTTGGATGGGTAATTCTTTGATATTCTTAGACAGTTGAAATGTTCACAGATGATGTATTTCTATTGCCGCTATAACAACAAATACTAAAAAAAGAATAAAATTAATATTTAAGGGCACCAAAACAAAAACACGTTAGTTGTATGGAAGCCCATACAACTAACGTGTTTTTGTTGCCGTTTTTTGCTCGATATTAATAACGGCAACAGGTAGACGCTTGAAATATTCACAGAATATTTAGATGTATATTCACATAAAAAAATATGAATTATTAAATTAAAATAAAATAAATTAAGGGGGCTCCCATACAACAAACGTGATTATTTTGCCGTTTTTTGCGATAATGGTGCGGAACCCTTCGTGCGCGAGTCCGACTCGCACTTGGCCAGTTTTTTAAATTGTGTTTTACTTTTATTTTTTTAACTCCGTCTTTAATTAAATATTAAATTCTTTGATTGCATTCGGAAATCATCTACTTAATTCAATATATAACTAAAATAAACAACATTAGTTAAGCGACTTTTGATATTGTGTCTAGGCAACACTGGTAACGTGCATATATTTTCTACGTTTAAAAAAGTGATGTCTCAGGATTGGTGTTAAGAGCAATTTTTGTAGATAATTGCATGATCTCTAAGTTTTGTCTGACCTACATATTTTTACGATGTAAGTTACCGGAAGAAACCTGAAGAAAATGAAAATATCTCATTTTTGCCAACTTATTTTTTTTTGTTCAAATCAGAAATCGATGGAGACTTTTCATATATCATTTACAAAGATGTTCCCAACATTCGTACCAATTGCCAGCTCTATGCGAATATATTAGCCTGCAATTTCTATTTTGATGATCGCACTATTAGTCCAACAATAAATTCGACACAAGCGGCGGCGGCGTCGGGTTCACAACTTCACATCACCATTCTAACTCTTCACTTTGCAATCACATCACACACATCACATCATCAGCCTATTAATGTTCCCACTGCTGGGACACAGGCCTCCTCTCTGTGAGAGGGAATGGGCCGTAATCCACCACGCGGGCCCAGTGCGGGTTGGTGGATGTCACATGTCTTCGAATTTTTGGTCCTAGGACGTGCCGGTTTCCTCACGATGTTTTTCTTCACCGTTTTGAGAGCAATGGTGATGAAATAATTTACACAAAGTAAAGCGCCTGCCTGGGCTCGAACCCACGACCTACAACTTGTAAGTCGCGGCCCATACACTTAGCCACCACTGCTCTCACTTCACTTACTTCTGACTTTGCAATAGTTCAACTCAGTCCATACTATTTCATCATATGCATACTAATTCATATATTTATATCAAATAATACTACATTCATACTAATCCTACTTACTAATATAAACGAGCAAGTTTATGAGGATGGATGGATGGATGGATGGATGGAGTTACTCTTTCACACGAAAACTACTGAACGGATCTAGATCAATTTGGGCACAGAGATGGATTATGGTCTTGAATCGGTTATTATTTTTTTATTTCCACGTGAACGACGTCTCGGGCAACAGCTAGTACTAAATATAAAAGCTGTCTGTCTGTTACCTGTTTACGCTTAAAACGCTGTACTGATTTAGATGAAATTTTGTATGGAGATAGTTTGAGAACCAGGGTAGGACATAATAGTAGTTTATGACACTGTTGCATAATAAGGGGTATTAAAACATGAGTGTGAGTTTAAAAACCGAGCCGTAGGCGAGGTTTTTAATAGTATTCACACGAATGTTTTAATACCTAGCTATGTGCAGTTTCATACACTACTTTATCTACACTCATACATTTTGGGATTGAACCTACATAATCTTTTTTTTTTGCATTTTCCATGCCATAAAGTCGTGATAAATGCATCATATAATAATCTCGACTTTGCTGGTAAGAGATTATGAGTAATGTCTTTCGCCGCATATAAAATATTTGGCGGCGTCAATTTTTCTTCACATTCACTAATATCAGACATTTTAAGCCTGAATTTAAAAAAGTCAGTACAGCGAAACCTGCAAAACGTGTGAATGGCGCCAAAACCCAGCACATCACCGCATTATCCCCGCATGCGCTAAGGCTTAGCTCACGCACTGCGACATTTATTCGCGCGAATTTTTCCGCCCATTCTGCGACCTATGGAATAGTATGAAGCTGCTCGCATTGCGGTAAAAAAATCGTGCGGCAATAATACCGCATGAAATCCGTGTTTTGCAACAGAATTGCACACGCACCGCAGCGCGAATTTAATTCACGCGAATATTTTGAGCTCTATACACAGGTGGAAAGAGACAAAAGTTCGCGCAAATAAAAATCGCAGTGCGTAAAAGCCTAAAGCGGGCATTGTCACAGACAAGATAATTTTTTTTTTTTTTTTTTTTTAGGTACTATAAAAATGGCATTTCAAAAAATTTAAATAATTGATGGAATCTCCTTAGTGATTAACTTCTTGGACTTGTCCTGTATCGTAATAGAAAAAAAGTTATTTTATGATGCAGTTGTTTGCAAATCGAAGGCAAATGTTGCACTATAATGGTATTTTTTTTTAATTTTACCTATCCACGAATATAAAGTACGTGTTTATGCAATATTTTTTGAATTCATATTTGGAACATTACGTTGTGAGTGTTGATAAAATAGTTTTTATCACGAAAATCATCCTGAAAAGGGTAGAAAGGAGTGGAAGTTTGTATGGTGAACCAATATTTCTCAAGTAAGGCGGTAGTACTAATGCTACGAAGACGAAATCGCGGGCAAAAGCTAGTGTTCCATAAACGTCAAAATCCCCGCTCCGAAGACGGATAAATGGCTCCGACACCGCCGAAACTATTTAACTTACGACTCTACTCGTATGTAGATTGTGCCGTTACCGAGGAGATCAAAACGTACTACGTAATAAAGTAATAACAATTCAGTAACTTTAAAAAAAATAATGATATATATATATCTCGCATTATGGAACCACTTTCCCTACCACCCTATCCTAACCACATTTTTTTGGCAGTAAACTCAGTGGGGTATGTTTGGATTGTTACAGATCGCCCAGATGCGCGTCCGCCAGCTCCATGCGTTAGTAAGTACCGCCCGCGTCCGCGTCACTATTTACCTCGTCAGTAACCAGCTGCTGACGTTTTAGTTTAAACAAAAGTGAAGTATCATCCGTAAACAACACTATATCATGGTTATCCTTTATGAGGTAAGGTAAGTCATTAATATAAATAAGAAACAAGAAAGTACCAAGAATTGAGCCCTGCGGGACTCCCATTGTTACTATAGATCCGGGAGATATTTTTCCATTAACTGGTTTCTTCCTGTATAGGCAGACTATTAGAAAATACTAAAGGTTCAGACGAAGTCTTCGTATTGTTGACATTTCTATTATTTAAAGTAGAAAACAATCTTCAAAAAATGTAACGTCTCCAGGCTTTTGTAAGGTTCTAGGGCAAGATGAATTTCTAAAAAGATAACTATTAGGATCTTCTGTATAGCCTACAAATATAGCTTTATCAGTTTTAACATCCTATCCAATTTCTTATTGTGACAAGAAGGTATATTAGCTATAAGAGCTCTACACCCAAAAACTCTGAGATTACTTAGGTTTAGTTTGCAACCATTCCACAACTCGTAGGGAGTTTTATTATTTAAGGCACGGTATGGGCATCTGTTCCACAGGTACACAGCCGTTTGAACAGCATCTTCCCAAAAGGCTTTAGAAAGATCGCTTTCAGCCATAAGAGAGCGTGCCTTTTCTACAATTGAGCGATTAGTGCGCTCGGCAACATCATTCTGCTGAGGGCTATATGGTACCGTAGTTTGATGATGAGTACCACAAAACTAATGAGCAATCTTTCTAAAGAAAGGATCATTCCATCGAGGCCGTTTTAACACACTGGCATTGACTTTACAGGCCATGTGGATGTGAGGATAAACAAAGGCCGCGGGATAAAAACCTGCAAACAACATAGCCATATTCATATGTATGTGCGCAAAAGCAGTACATATTGAACTTGTTTCGGACCTATCCACGCAAACATTCATCGCAGCATTAAAAAAAATGTGCGCTAGAAAAGGCACCCCAAATCACATCTACTCCGATAACGGAACCAACTTCGTCGGAGCCGCAAGAGTCTTACAGGAATAATTCCAACAATACAAAACAGCTATCCTCAGAGTTCTTTAGAGAGATCAACGACCTTCAAATAGAGTTGCACTTCAACGCTCCATCTTGGCCACCAGCAGGAGACTTATGGGAAGCTGCTGTACGTTCCATGAAAGCACACCTGAAACGGGTAATTGGAGAAACGAGCTTACATAAATTTGCAACACTTCTGACACAAATCGAAGCGTGCATGAACAGCAGGCCGCTGTGTCATTTACTCACAGTGGGTCCAACGCTAACACAGCCACTCAACAAACCTGAGGAAACGAAAGCAGTAGACATCAGAAATAACTGGAAACTCATTGAGCTCATGGCACATAACAAAAAAAACGGTGGACACTATTGGGACCGCTGGTCAAAAGAATACCTTCATACATTACAAAACTGAAACAAATGGCAGCAAACAAGGTGAATATACAAAAGGGCCAACTTGTCCACATCAGAGAAAGCAATCTACCTCCGAGTAGGTGGGCAATGGGCCGCGTAGTGGAACTACAACTTAGTCCGTGTGGTCACGCTCAAGACACAAAATGGAGTCCTCAAAGGACCAATATCAAAACTTGCCCCATGACCTATAAACGAGGTAGGTGAAAGCATTAGTTCATAGAAAGTGATTCCGGAAACGAAGCCCTACAAGCAAAATAAAGGGATCAAAACCAACAATAAATAAAAAACAAATAGCCTTCTTTTGGCGTTACTAGTAGCGTTCACAACGCTATCAAGTGGGCTAGCGACACCCCTGCAACATTTCAAAATAACAATATTGACAGATTGGTTTTACAAGAGGTCGTTCAACTACTGATTGCACATATTTATAATGCATGGGAAGATAAGTGCGATGCCTTGGGAATCTTTTGTGATTTGTCCAAGGCATTTGATTGTGTTCTTCATGATCCGCTAATCAGGAATCGCCGCCACTACGTGATCCGGGACAGCACTCTGGATCTTCTTACTTCATACTTGAGTAATAGGACTCAGAGCGTTGACACTAATGGAAAAAGATCTCCTGGATCTATAGTAACAATGAGAGTCCCACAGGGCTCAATTCTTGGTCCTTTCTTGTTTCTTATTTATTTTAATGACTTGCCTTACCTCATAAAGGATAACCATGATATAGTGTTGTTTGCGGATGATACTTCACTTTTGTTCAAACTTAAACGTCAGCAGCTGTTAACTGACGATGTAAATAGCGCTATCTCAAAAGTAGTTTCCTGGTTCAATGTTAACAATTTACTTCTTAATAAAAAAAACCAAATGCATTAAGTTTACCCTACCTCACGTCAGGCAGGTGAAAACTGATGTGTTGATGAAGGGCGAAGAATTGAATCCTGAAAATAGCACAGTATCCTTAGGCTTAACCTTGGATGCTAAGCTTCAGTGGGGCCCACATATAGATAAATTGTCCAAAAAGCTAATCTCCGCAGCATATGCTGTTAGAAAGATTCGTAATTTAACTGATATAGAGACAGCCCGTTTAGTACACTTTAGCTATTTTTGTCGTACGGTATTCTGTTGTGGGGAAACGCCGCCGACATCCAGACTATCTTTGTTTTGCAGAAAAGAGCTGTTCGTTCAAATTATAAATTAAGCCTGAGACACTCTCTCAGAGAGGAATTTTAGGAGATTAATGTAATGACTGTGCCTTCTCAGTATATTTATGAAAATCTTACGCCCATAAAAATATAAAATTGTTTAAAAAATATAGTGATATCCATAACATAAATACTGGGAACAAACACAAATTTGTAGTACCAACTACAAGGCTCAAGAAGGTGGCTCGTTTAGATGTCAATGTGTGCGCTTTTATAATACTCGTAAGCTTCCAAGCCACGTACAAGTTCTAAGTCTTAATAAATTCAAATCATTCATTAATTGTAAGTTGTGCCAGATAGCGTTTTATACCATTAAAGATTACGTTGCGGACAAAAAGGCTTGGAATCGAGCTGCTCCAATTAAACATTAATTTTGACTTTTATGTTTTCCACCGTGAAATATTTTTTTTTTTGGTTTTCTTGCAAAGACAAGATTATTTACTTTTTAAAGTATTATATTATTTTATTTCAATTATTGTGAATGTGAAGACTATGTGGACCATTATTTTTTTTAATTTTTTTTTAGTTTATCTTAGTTTTCAATCGTGGTCTGACTGTTTGAGTAGTTTATGCGGCCTACCCGAATGTCCTTTCTTTGGTATTGTTCGTCGAATCGTTGAGCTCCTTAAATTCTATGTTGAGCTGCTCGGTTATTGTTAGTGCACGCATTTGTCAATACAAATGCGTGCACTGACTGGACAGGTCCACTCAATCTGGCTGGTTCTTTCCATTTCAGACATCAATCTACATGGTCTTCACATGATCTAACCAAGATTTTTGTTTTGTCTGGACGGCGGCCCCTCTTGACCACCGTCTTCCAGGCCTCCGTGGAGGGGGCAGGCGGTGAAGCTGAGGTCGCAGCCGCCGACTGGGAGGTGAGCGCGGACCTATCCTCAGCGGGCTTGCCAGCCTCCTGCCCGGCTCTTCTTGGCTCAACCGCTGCGGCCGCCGGGCCCGGTTTTGCGGCCGCCTCTTTTCTCCGTTTAACCCCAGCGAGTGGTGGGCGGAGGGTTTCGGCCGGCAGTCTCGCCTCTATGGCCTCCAACCGGGCACCCACCATTTGACCGCACTGCATTATGCAGATACGCGCGATCTTCTCAATATCTGCATCTGCAAGTGCTGGACTCGATGATGGTGCCGGAGATGGAGCCGACAATGAGGCCGGAGATGGAGCCGACAATGAGGCCGGAGATGGAGGTGATGATGGCGCCAGCGGTGGGCTCGTGACAACAGTGGCTGCCTTCTGGGCTGCAAACTGCAGCTTGAGGTCCTCCAACTCGGATCGAAGACGGCTGTTCTCCTCCCACAACTTCACCGTCTCCTCCGTAGTTGTGCGGCTACTGAGGACCTCAACCGCCTCCTGGATGCTGTCCACCGCGTCCTTCAAGGCACGCGTGAACGTGCCTTTCAGGTTACCCGATTTGGTGGCAACCTTCAGGACGACATCCAGGCCGTCCGAGACTTGGCGACTGAGCGCCACCGTCGATGCATCCGCCGTCCGAGTAGAGCGCCGCTCTCGGGCCTGTCGGGCCAACTCACTGACCTCTTCTACCGCTATAGCCCGTTGCTGAGCCCACTTTGCGGCATTCACCTCCGCCTTGTTTGCCTCTAGCAGGGACGTGGTGGAGCCACCACTCTGGTCCGCACTCATGTGCCCAGGTTCACTGTGTACGCACTCTGCAGGGGCAGGCGTGTCGGGTCGAGGCACGAAGCGACCCCGGACGTCGCGAGCAGTGGCAACACCCGCCACCGCGCGACCCCGCCCTCTTCGCCCCGTTGAGACTTTCGGGGCCGACAGGTTCTCCTCACTCGAGAGACCCAACGACCCTGAGTCTTTGCTGCGCGGACGCTTCCTCCAACCTTTGGAGCTACACCCGCGCGAGCCCTGGTCGGACAAATTGTCTACAGGGCCTGAGCCTCCTCGGCTCTTGTTGCCGTCAGTTACGGCAAGTGGATCTTGGTCGTCGTGTATAGTAATCTTCGTCGTTTTCCGTTTTGGCGTGTAGTCGTCATTGTTGTCCGAAGACATTGAAGGAAGACAGTTGTTGCCCACCTCAGAATACGGAGGGCAGCCCGCCGAAACGGGGTGGGATTCCCCGACCGCTGAGCAGTCGGGACCCGCCCGGGGACGTTTTTCGCAAGTGCCTTTATTCATTTTTTTGGTTTTTCCTTTTAAAGGGTGAGGTCCCTTTACTACTTCCTACTCTATGCCCACTCGTCCTACCCTCTGTAAGCAGAGGGGGGAGTAGGCGTTAGAAGCCACCAGGCCCATCCAAGAGATTGACCTGCTGACCCATCTCTAGCCCGGTTCCCTTCACAAACCATCCAGGATGATCTGCGATTGGAACCGTGACCCTTCCTCTTGTGTTGAAATTAGCCGCCCACCCCAACTGTCCACCCAACGTGGGTGGGCAGTTGGTGCCGACGTTGCCCAGGGTGCGCCGCGAGGAGGCTTTCAACTTGCACCCCGGGGCTCCTTGCCCTAGGTCAAGATTGCTTACTACAACATAAGGATGTGACGATCTACTCACATAACGTTCTTAGTAGTAGTATCAATATTGGAATTACTTTGGCGGTGCCCACTATAGAATCACCAAATGATATGTGGAGTTCATTCAAAAACACAAAATTCGTGCTACCCAGCCTCAATTTATCTAATGAACACACAATATTAGATAACCAGATAGTTGCACAAAAGGGACGAGAGAGCCTACCTTACGAGTTAAATGTCCACGACATTGGCAACTACGCCATAAGCGCTTTGTTGGGGGGAGGAATCGTCTGCGCTATAATAGTGTGGCGACTAAGAAGATATTATCAACAAGCACGCAAGAAGAGCAATACTTCGACGGCCAACCGGACTCGAGAGAGGACGGCGGGTATTGAACTAAAGGAGATTCCTGTCTACGGTAATATAAGAAGTGGACCCTCATCGAGCAACCGTCTAAAGCAATCAACAGCATTCAAACTTTGAATATTTAAGAATTTATGTGATTTCATGTTTATTGTTGAAATATTTAAGAATGTATGTGACGGCAGCCATATGTTTTAGCAGCTGTGGGAGACTGCGATTACATGGCGCTAGTGGAACGTGCACCGGACGCATCTTGGACAAATCATTTACTATCTGTCATTTGGCTTAAAAGACTTGAAGTTAAATCGAGTAAAACAATGTGACGTTTACCCCCCCACTGGTGATCGCCTTTATAAGGAGCTGCACTGTTCAGTCGGTACGCATTTCGAACGGATGCGTCTTGGTGCACGGACCACTGTCTCTCGACAGTCAGTACTGCTCAGTAATTAGATGTGGAACATTGTCTCCGACAAGTAGTACTATCTTGATTGCTTTGGGTGCACGGAACACTGTCCCTGACAGTCAGTACTGCCCAGTAATTGGATGTGGAACATTGTCTCCGACAATTAGTACTATCTTTGTTGCGGTGGGTGCACGGAACACTGTCCCTGACAGCCAGTACTGCCCTATGTGACCGCCTTCGCTGCCATTATTTGTTACTTAATTAATTGGATTATTAATTGATTATTTTCTAGGTTAAGATAACTGATTGTTTAACTTAAATAAATTTGTACATTGCCATATCTGAGTTTCAATCCTGATGTCTGAACCTAACCCGACATCAGAATTGGGATCGGATTATCCGCCCACCTCTGGCACTTCATCGTCACAAGGTATGCAGGCAAATGTGCCGCTACCCTCGAACAGTTTAGAAGCATTTCTTTCAAAATTAACTGATGCCCTACTACCCCGGTCCAATGCGCCACCACAACCTTTCGTGTCGTTAGTACCTTTTGATCCTGACGACCCCAATTCAGACATAGGGGGCTGGTGTCGGCTGTCAGACACTATAATTAAGAGCAAATGTCTAAAAGGTGTAGATCTAATCATGACCCTGACCCATTGTCTTCGAGGCCGCGCAGCCACATTACTGACCAAAATACCTCCCTATCAATATGAATGGGAAGATATACAGGAGACTTTGAAAGCTCAGTTCTCTCGCCCTATGCTTATTCAGGATCATTTTGACAGTATCCTCAAATTTCAACTTAATTCTAATGAGACCCCTGCTCAGGCGTGTTTACGTCTTTGGCAAATGATCGAAAATATCCCGGATGCAAGATTATCTGAAAAGGTTATAACGGGCTTTGCCATTTCCGTATTATCTCAATGTGATTTTCAAATACGTCGTGAATTAAACTCAACGGTGGTAAATGACAAATCCCAACTGTTTCGAGTACTGCGAGGCATTTCCTTGAAAAGAAAGTCAGAATTTCCTGAGTCAAACGATTCTGATATCAAACGCCCTCGTCCTACGTTTGGCTTTCGTGCCAACTGCAACATATGTGGCAAGACTGGGCATCGTGCGGCTGATTGCCGTGAAAGAAACAAACCACGTAATGGTCCAACTGTTGCGGACAAACGAGTCAACCAGAAGCCACAAGTCACATGCTACGCCTGCGGGGAGCCAGGTCACGTCGTCCCCACCTGCCCAAAGAGGGTTGACAGTACAAAGAAGGAACAAGTCGCTACTGGTAGCAAAGAAGTCAACGTGTGTTCGAAGATTGTTCGAGGTACTTTGGACTGTAATAGTATGAAATTTCCCTTTATTTTTGATTCCGGTTCAGAGTGTAGTTTAATTAGGAAAAGCTTTTCACACCTTATTATTGGACAAAGATCGCATGACGTTATCAATATGACTGGTATTGGAAAAAGTATCATTAGTAGCACAGAGCAAATCATTTGTAACATAAAAATCCAGAACGTCGAAATGAGCGTAACTCTTCATGTAATTCCGGACGACTGTCTGCGCGACGCTATTTTATTAGGTAGAGATATACTCGAGAGCGGTATTCTTGTAGAAATTTCAGAGGGCGGTTTAACATTCAAGCGGTGTCCAGAGTCTAATATGTGTACCAAAACCAAACCTATTTTTGACATTGAATCAATTAATACTGACTTGACCGGACCTGATAGAGTAAAACTCTTTAACATATTAAAGCAATATGCAGACAATTTTATTGAAAATTTTCCTACAGCTAGAATTAAAACGGGACAGTTGAAAATCGATTTAATTGATCCCCATAAAGTAGTACATAGAAGACCGTATAGGTTATCTCCTCAGGAATCTAAGATAGTTGATGAAAAAATTGAGCAATTATTGGCGGCAAATATTATTAGGGAAAGTTCATCCCCATTTGCAAGCCCCATCATTCTTGTAGAGAAAAAGGACGGCAGTACGCGTATGTGTGTCGACTATCGGGAATTAAATAGTAATACTCAGCCGAATCATTATCCTTTACCTTTAATCAGTGAACAAATTGATAAACTAAACGGTGCTCATTATTTTAGTAGTATTGATATGGCCTCTGGGTTTCACCAACTGCCTGTACATGAAAGTTCCATAGAAAAAACAGCATTTGTTACCCCAAAAGGGCAGTTTGAATATTTGGCTATGCCTTTTGGGTTACGTAATGCCCCTTCCATTTTTCAAAAGGCAATTAATACTGCGTTAAAGTCTATGAATGATGAAAAGATCCTGGTTTTCATGGATGATGTTCTTGCAATTTCAACAGATATTGATGAGGGACTTAACCGCTTAGATAAATTACTTAAAACGCTGTCCAATGCTGGGTTCTCGTTTAATTTAAAAAAGTGTTCGTTTCTGAAAGCCCAAACTGAGTACCTTGGGTACATAGTTTCAGCTGGAGAAATTAGACCAAATCCAAAAAAAATACAAGCCTTAATTAATGTTCCAACTCCAAAAACTGTCACTCAAGTTAGGCAGCTCATAGGTCTGGCAACGTATTTTAGACAGTTTATTCCTAACTTTTCCCAAATAATTCGCCCTTTGTATCCCTTAACAAAAGGAAAAGGCAATATTAAGTGGACCCCAGAGCATGACCAAATACACAAAAAAATTATTCACATTTTAACATCCGAACCAGTTTTAAAAGTTTTTAACCCTTCCTTGCCCATTGAACTCTATACAGATGCAAGTAGTGAGGGATATGGTGCAATTCTTATCCAAAAACATAATGACATTCCTCATGTAATAGCGTATTATAGTAGAAAGACCATAGATGCAGAGACACGATATCACTCTTACGAGTTAGAGACCCTTGCAGTAGTAAAAGCAATCGAACATTTTCGTCATTATTTGCATGGACGAAAATTTACTGTTTTTACCGATTGTAACTCCCTTAAAGCTTCTCACTCAAAACGTGATTTGACTCCAAGGGTTCACCGTTGGTGGGCTATATTGCAGGCTTACGATTTTGATGTCGTGTACAAAGAAGGTCGAAAGATGGCTCATGCAGACTTCTTGTCTCGCAATTTGTCAAACACAAACTATTCTGAGCCCCGTAAAGTAAATTTTCTTGAATTAAATAAAGGTTGGTTACTTGTAGAACAAGAACGCGATTCGGAACTTTCTGAAATAATATCAAAAATCCGTAATAATCAGCTACCTGAAGAGATATCGCGTACGTATGATTTAAGACAAGGAATATTGTTTAGAAAGATAGAACGCAGAGGAGTTTCTAGTTGGCTACCTATTGTACCACGTTCTTTGGTTTGGTCCCTAATTAACCATGTTCACAATGAGATAAAACATTTAGGTTTTGAGAAGACTTTAGACAAACTTTACGAACTTTATTGGTTTTCTGATATGGCTAAATTTGTAAAAAAGTTTATCAATAGCTGTGTAGTATGTAAAACTTCTAAAGGCCCTTCAGGCGCCCAGAAAATGCAGCTGCATTCAATTCCTAAGCATCCAGTCCCTTGGCACACAATTCATTTAGATTTAACTGGAAAACTTTCGGGAAAAAGTGATAGAAAAGAATATTGCTCAGTTTTAATAGACGCCTTTACAAAGTTTGTACTGCTTGAATATACTCCGGCCTTAAGCTCTTCATACGCTGTAAAAGCAATTAAGAATGCTGTTAACTTATTTGGTGCCCCAAAGCGCATTATCGCAGATAGAGGACGTTGTTATGATTGCAGTGAGTTTAAAAACTTTTGTAATGAGAATAAAATAGAGCTCCATTTAATAGCCACCGGTTCTAGTAGAGCTAACGGGCAGGTTGAGAGGGTCATGCGAACTTTGAAGAATATTCTGACTGTTATAGAATGTAATTCTAATAATGCTTGGAAGGATGAACTGGGAGAGATCCAACTAGCTCTTAATAGTACACGTTCCAGGACCACAGGTTTTACGCCTATGGAACTGATGTTTGGCATTCAAGGTTCCTCACTTAATCTAGCTAAAATAACTCATAGTTCTTCTGAACCACCTATAATTAATGTTGAAACGGCTCGTTCATCTGCATCAGAAGCTATTCAAAAAGTAGCTAAAGCTGACACTATACGGTTTAATAAGGGAAAAGCCCGGATTAAACCTTTTGCAGTAGGTGAATTTGTTTTTGTAAAATGTGAAGCTAGACATCAAACGAAGCTAGATAATAAATTTAAGGGGCCTTATAAAATAGTCACCGTATTAGGTAATGACCGTTATGAGCTTAAACATATCAACGGTTCTAACAGAATTTATAAAATTGCTCATGAAAATTTAAGGGAAGTGCCTAAAGGGCAAGAAGGTTATTTGGAAATTTGCGAAAATTATAGTGATGATGAAGATGAACGGACCGTGACGGCAGATGATGAATTCGGTATGTCTTTTGTACCTGTAAATAATAATATGCCTTCAGAGTCAGAGGAAACACTTTCTGTAAGTTCTCGTACATTAACTGCAGATGATCCAGATGAGACACTTTCTGTAAGCTCTCGTACATTGACTGGAGATGATTCAGAGGAAACACTTTCTGTAAGCTCTCGCACCTTAAGTGTAGATAATTCCGAAGCTATAATAGAATCTTTGGAATGATCAATTAGTATGTGGTCTCTTCTACTTTTGTGGAAGATGATCATTTTTGTATATTAAATATTAAGATCACTCCTGCTGTTGTGGGTGTTGATCTGTGATGCGCTGCAGGGATCTCACCTGCTTTAGTGGGTGACGATTCAGACCAGCATGTTTGAACTTTGGTGATCCATGATGCGCTGCAGGGATCTCACCTGCTTTAGTGGGTGACGATTCAGACCAGCATGTTTGAACTTTGGTGATCTGTGATGCGCTGCAGGGATCTCACCTGCTTTAGTGGGTGACGATTCAGACCAGCATGTTTGAACTTTTGTGATCTGTGAGGTGCTGCAGGAATCTCACCTGCTTTAGTGGGTGTCGATTTAGACCAGCTTGATTGTAACTGTAGGGGTTTACAGTTGTAAAGAAATACCTAGACCAGTGATCTTTTCGATATGTAACGATTGTGAGGTGCTGCAGGAATCTTACCTGCTTTAGTGGGTAACGATTTAGATCAGCTTGATTGTAACTATAGGGGTTTTCTGATTGTTGAGATATACCTAGGCCAGTGATCTTTTCGATATGTAACGATGAAGATGATTTGAATTAATGAAAGTCCTTTTTTCTTTGTAGATGAATGAATACACTCGAGGACGAGTGATTTGTCAGAATGGCCGTGACGGCAGCCATATGTTTTAGCAGCTGTGGGAGACTGCGATTACATGGCGCTAGTGGAACGTGCACCGGACGCATCTTGGACAAATCATTTACTATCTGTCATTTGGCTTAAAAGACTTGAAGTTAAATCGAGTAAAACAATGTGACGTTTACCCCCCCACTGGTGATCGCCTTTATAAGGAGCTGCACTGTTCAGTCGGTACGCATTTCGAACGGATGCGTCTTGGTGCACGGACCACTGTCTCTCGACAGTCAGTACTGCTCAGTAATTAGATGTGGAACATTGTCTCCGACAAGTAGTACTATCTTGATTGCTTTGGGTGCACGGAACACTGTCCCTGACAGTCAGTACTGCCCAGTAATTGGATGTGGAACATTGTCTCCGACAATTAGTACTATCTTTGTTGCGGTGGGTGCACGGAACACTGTCCCTGACAGCCAGTACTGCCCTATGTGACCGCCTTCGCTGCCATTATTTGTTACTTAATTAATTGGATTATTAATTGATTATTTTCTAGGTTAAGATAACTGATTGTTTAACTTAAATAAATTTGTACATTGCCATATCTGAGTTTCAATCCTGATGTCTGAACCTAACCCGACATATGTATGTTCTTGCTTACTGTTTACTTAACTATTATGATATATCATTTTATATTTTGTAACGCTAGTGATCTGAGCACGTATACCCTTCCCTCGGGAGCATGTCATCTGCCTAGCCTTTTCCCAACTATATTGGGGTCGGCTTCCAGTCTTACCGGATTCAACTAAGTACCAGTGTTTTACATGGAGCGACTGCCTATCTGACCTCCACAACCCAGTAACTGGGTAACACGGTACCCCTTGGCAAGACTGGTGTCAGATCTCAAGCTTCTGACTACCCGTAACGACTGTCAAAGATCTTCAAATGATGGTATGTTGAAATGGTCACCCATCCACAGACCGACCTCGTCAAGCGTTGCTTAACCTTGATGATCGACCCGTGCGGCTGTTATTATTTAGCCACGAGCTCCTCTCCCTCGGGAGCATGTACGAGCCAATAATGCTCATACAGCAAAAGTACGCCTATTAACCGTATAGTTCGGAAGGGGTACATTACGGGGCGCGACAAGCATACCTCCGCTGGCTCAGCCGCGACCCATTTTGGACCCCTGATTTACGTCATACGACATCCTAATTAATTACGTAATTATTGATTAAGATACCTAAAGAAACTTATTTGGGGGTGTTATAATTAAAACAGTTGGATAAAAAGCTTACATGTTAGCGCCAATATTTTTTTTAGATTAAGCTCTCAATTTAAAAAATTTACCTTTGTTAAATACAAGTGTGTTAATGCGATAATCGCCATTTTGATGACAGAGGTGGTCGAGGCTAAAAAACATAAAAAATGCATATTTGGGATACCCAAACTCCACTGCAGGGGTAGTGGTTTGCTCATAGATTAATTATTTGACGAATTCATCCATATTTCAAACTAAATAATTAGTGGTAATGAAGTTTTTGTTATCCAAAGTCGAAGTTTGGCGCCAATCGTGTTTGTTTACATTTTTATTTAACACAAATATGGGTGAAATTGTAAAAATTATTAAAAATATGACAATTATGTCTCTAAATATAATAACAACAAGAAAAAGCCCAGATCTTAACGTAATTAACAAACACCGGTCCAATAACACGTAAAATTCATAACCACTTCTTTATTTATGTTTAAAACTTCCAATTCGTCATTGATATTGTTTTTTTTAATGTAATAGTGGTGTGTCAAAACGATTTTAGCAATCGATTTTTGTTTATACTATCGACTCGATTAATGACTGATTATCCCAAATCGATTATTATAAATTAAAATAAACCTGTTTTAGGCATGAAATACAATAAGTACTTAAAATAATTACTATTAATAATTTCTTAAAGTAATCCTAATAGATTTTTGGACATTATTTATCTAAAACCATGTAAACAAATCCATCGAACCGTGGATAATTTGGCGCCGAATTTTCTATCCGATTCAAAATTTAAATTCGGAATGCGCTCGCTATTCAAAAATATTTTGTATAAAAATAACAATGATTGACTTCTAATGTTGGTTAGTCTCAGAAGTATACAGAGTGCCTAGTATATTTTTATGTAAGTATGTAACGCAAGCGTAGATAAATATAGTTTCGGGGTACCAACCATTTTATAATTATTTGTTATTTTGTAATGAGTGTCGTGGTGGGGCAGTGGCTAAAGTCCTCGCTTTGCCAGAGGGCATGGGATAAAATCCGGGCAAGTACCAATGTGTCTTTTTCAAATTCATGTATGTACTTTCTAAGTATATCTTGGATATCGTTGACAAAGGTGAAAGAAAACATCATGAAGAAACCTGGTCTTATATAACGCACGCATTGAGCAAGCGTGGTGATCAATGCTCGTGCCTTCTCTGTATGAGAAGAGGCCTTTATCCTGCAGTGGGACAGTTATAGGCTGGTATTATTATTATATTATACACACATCAACACGGTCTAGGGATATTTTTAAAAAAGCGAATTACTATCAATGTGTTAATTATTTATGTGACATGTATATATTTAAAAGATACGTTATTTAATATTCTACCATTTTTTAATAATGGTTAAGGTACTTCGATAAAAATTTCAGGATTTTATGGAAAAAAAATGAAGCATAGACGGAAACCGTATATGAATTAACTTTTAATTTATGAGTAAAAACTGAAAAAAATTGAAAAATCATTTAATTTGTGTTTATAAACTTGAAGTTAGTAGTCTGAGAAAGCGCCCATGATGTTCATAACACATCGGCAACGATTCGGCATGCTCAGAACAAGGTTGTCAATGTCTTGCTGCGGAATATTGTCCCATGTCCTTCTGAGGTGCGCAAAAAGTTGATCTTCTGTAGCCAGATTTTCAGGAACTTCCTTCAGAGCTCTTCTTTGCAGCATATCCCACGCATGCTCAATGGGATTTAGATCAGGCGATTGAGCAGGCCAGTCTAAGGCCCTAACATTGTGTGTATGTAACCAAGCTGCTACCGTTCTCGCCGTGTGTGCCCGGGCATTATCGTGCATGAGCAGGAAATCTTGCCCCATTTGTGTTCTGTGGGGCAAGATTACAGGCCCCAGCACCTGTTGGACGTATCGTTCTGCGGTCATATTGCCCCGCACCCAAACGAGATCCGTCCGTCCTCCAAGACGAATTCCTGCCCAAACCATAATTGTTCCTCCTTGGTATGGGTGAACTTCCTGAGGGTTCTGAAGACGGCTCCATCGTCCAGGAACTCGCCAAACATGCGTCCTTCGTGAATCTGGATGGAAGCCGAACCTGGATTCATCCGTGAACAGCACATTGGACCATTGCTCACGGCCCCAGTCCACGTGGTTCCGAACCCATTCTAATCGTCGTCCACGATTGCCTCTCCGTAAAGGTAGGACCCGGAGTGGTCTACGAGAGCGTAGATTGCTTTCATGCAGTCGCCTTCTTACAGTTTGGTCACTCACAAGCACTTGGTGTTCCACTCGCAGCCTTTGGACCAATTGAGTCGTCGTTGCATTTTGTTGAGCTCGCGCAGTAATTTGCAAAAATCGGTCTTGTCTGGGGGTAGTGATGCGACTTGGCCCCCGGTGCCTCTCCGCTACTTCACCTGTGGCACGATAGCGTGTCCACAATCTTGAAATTACAATTTGGTGGGTCCCTATGGCCTCAGCAACATTACGCTGAACAGACCCAGCTTCCAGCATTCCCACAGCTCGTAACATCTCCGCCCTCGTCAAATGTTGGCGTTGCATGACTACAATACCTCAATTTTAACTTTATCTTTCGTTTAAAAATTAAAAAAAACTGTAACTAAACGTAATTCGTATTGTTTTCTAAATTTCGCACAAATGAAAATTCCCTCTCCTACACATCAAGACATTTTTATGCCACCGAAACAAAAGAATTTTCAAAAATTTGTATTTGGAATTAGTCTGAGATAAATTACAAACAAATCGGTGTATAAAAATAAAAAAAAATAAAAAAAAAAACTGACAAAAAGTCCATATAGTCTAGTCAGTCATAGTCCAAATATAATATACATAATACCCCTGCACAGTAGCCTCATTGGTCTCGCAACACATGGAGTCCAATGAACCTACTGAGCAGTGATGTGTTTATATTGAGTAATGAGTTGAGTATGGTATGTTTAGGTTTTGAATTTAGTCGAGTCTGTTGTAATGTTATGGTCATTGGTTACCTACTATAGATACATTTTAGGCATCCGTACCCAAAGGGTAAAAACGGGACCATATTACTTAGACTTCACGGTCAGTCTGTCTTTCTGTCACCAGGCTGTATCTAATGAACCGTAATAGAGGCAGTTGAAATTTATACAGATGATGTATTTCTGTTGCCGCTATAACTACTAAATAACTATAAAAAATACTAAAAACAGTATAAAATAACTATTTAAGTGGGCCTCCCATACAGCAAACGCGATTTTTTGCCGTATTTTGGGATAATGATATGGAACCCTTCGTGCGCGAATCCGACTCGCACTTGACCGGTTTTTAGAGGTTCATTTACTTCAGCATTCACCAAAACAATTAATGTTAATAACCTTGTACGTATTTTGAGTGATGTGTGAGTTATGGCATGGTTGTCAACCAACTAAGCTGGAAATGGAAATCCAAAATGGCGCCGACGATTATTTGATTTTCATTATTGGGAAATTTTAATGGTTTCTCCGACAAAAGGTGGTTAACTTTTCTTTTTTTTTCTGCTTCATTTTCTTGGTTTCCGTGTATCTAAATAACGAATCATCGTCATCTGCCTAGCCTTTTCCCAACTATATTGGGGTCGGTTTCCAGTCTTACCGGATTCAGCTAAGAACCAGTGTTTTACATGGAGTGACTGCCTATCTGACCTCCACAATCCAGTAACTGGGTAACACGATACCTCTTGGCTAGACTGGTGTCAGACCTCAAGCTTCTGACTACCCGTAACGACTGTCAAAGATCTTCAAGTGACAGCCGGGACCAACGGCTTAACGTGCTTTCCGAGGCACCGAGGAAACTCGGTATGTTGAAATGCTCACCCATCCATGGACCGACCTCGTCAAGTGTTGCTTAACCTTGATGATCGACTCGTGCGGATGTTATTATTTAGCCACGAGCTCCTCCTAACGAGTAACTATATAACGAATATGGGTGTAAAATGAAAATCCAAAATGGCGACGACGAAAATTTGTTAACCTTTCGTCATTTTCATAGTTTTCTGGGTCGCTATGCAAAACGACAAAATAAAGATATACTCATTTTATTTGCGTCCTTAGGTACCAAATTTTTCATAAAATAGTTCATAAAAAAACAAGCCAATATCTGGAATTTTTTTATTAAAAATTGGATGCAACCTTGCATCATGACATTTCTTTGGTGTTGTTTTTTTTTTGTGCTGTCCATTCACCCGTCTCATAATCGATAAAAATTGCATTCAGCCTAATCGATTAGGTGTATCAAAAGATAATTTTAAATTATTTCGATCGACTCGGTTCATTTAAATACATTTTTTTTTATAAATTAGTTTATTATCAAAAATTTCTTGTTTTAAAATTAGAACAAATTCTTTTATAGGCATAAAATACAATAACAACTTATAGTAATAACTAAACATAAATGCTTTCTTGTATGTTATCTTAACAGTATTTTGAGAAATATATCGGATTCGCGGCTAAATTCGCGCCGAATTATCATTACGTACAAGAATTCAAAATTCAAATTCGGAATGTGGTCGGTATTCAAAATATTTTATTGGATACATTTTAGTATAAAAGAGTGTTTTACTTTAATCTTTTTAGAAGTTTTTATACAGAATGACCATAAACACGAGTATATCTACGTATGATAAGGTAGGCGTAGGGAGAAACTGGTACACTTGCGCGGATACGAAGCCAGCTGTTATGGCATGGTTGTCAATCGAGAAAGGGCTGACAATTAAAATCTAAGATGTCAACCATACAATTTATCGTAATGGAAGTCATGAACATGATTTTCGAGGGTGGTGATCCAAAAATCCAGAATAAGCTTCAACAACAATATAACATAATAAAATTTGCCACTTCATTTCGATACGATTATTAGTTACGCATAAAAGAGGTAAGAATTTATAATGTGGGTAAAAATAAGTAAACTTAGCAAGAATGCAAAAATCATCCGATGGTAGGCAGGACATGACCGTGCGAGCAAGCAAGCAGCAACATATCAAACGCATATGCGCAAGCGAGACAAATGTATAGTTAAGTATTGGAACTCGAAGACAAACAGCGCGATAAGGAATACAATAGAAGCTCATTAGCAGTGCCGAGGTGCTAAACCTTTTACAAAAACAAAACAAATAACAATCAATGTGTAAACTTCGTGACATTTTAAAAGTAGAAAAACAACAAATTAATCTTAGATGTAAATAGAAGCGGTTTAAACAATTTTGTTTAAATCAAGTTCTTTTCTTATTATAAATGTTTTGCAATTAACATCCTTGCGCACATGAATCTTACCATGTTTCACCCAAACGAATTCATAGCGTTTCTCTCTAGCGGCTGTTTTAGTCATATTTAAAAGTTTTTTGGATTCCACACTTAGATGGTCGTTAACATATATGCGTTGTGGCGCTCCCAGAAAACCTATGTCGGAGGTGGAGAGGCCCTTATCAGCACGTGCAGCCGCAATTAAATCTTCTTTTATATACCTGTTGAGGAAGCTCACTATCACTAATTTTTCCTTGGAATTATGTATAGGCACCCTCGAAATGTAGTTAATCTGGGTCTTAGAACACTTGTAATTGATTTTACTGCCGATGGCGTCAACAATTGAGAATAAGTTCTCATCCTTCTTTAGGGGGACACCCTTAATCTCTACATTGTTTAGTCTGGACCGCTGATCAAACGAAGAAAGCTCAAGCCTTGTTGAGGCTAATTCTGTTTGCAATGAAGAGATAGTGTCCTCAAACTTCTCAAACTCGGAGGTTTTTTTTTCTAGGTCAGCAAGTCTGGTATCGAATTCATCGAGTCTACCACTAGAGAAATCATAACTTTTCTTAAGCTCAGTCAACTCATCTTTAGGATTATCATCTTTAGGATTATCATCTTTAGGATATTGTTAAGATGGCGGCTATTCAAAGCTATTTATTATATTAGCTATGTTCTAAAGGATTTTCTATGTCGCCTGGGGTGCTATTACCGCAAATTTTAAATCCAAGATGGGAGTTATTTCAGGTTGTTTCTTTTTCTATAATTTCGATTTTAAAGCTATTTGTTACTAGCGACCCAGAAAACTATGAAAATGACGAAAAGTTAACAAATTTTCGTCGTCGCCATTTTGGATTTTCATTTTACACCCATATTCGTTATTTAATAGTTACTCGTTAGAAGGAGCTCGTGGCTAAATAATAACAGCCGCACGAGTCGATCATCAAGGTTAAGCAACACTTGACGAGGTCGGTCCATGGATGGGTGACCATTTCAACATACCGAGTTTCCTCGGTGCCTCGGAAAGCACGTTAAGCCGTTGGTCCCGGCTGTCATTTGAAGATCTTTGACAGTCGTTACGGGTAGTCAGAAGCTTGAGGTCTGACACCAGTCTAGCCAAGAGGTATCGTGTTACCCAGTTACTGGGTTGTGGAGGTCAGATAGGCAGTCGCTCCATGTAAAACACTGGTTCTTAGCTGAATCCGGTAAGACTGGAAGCCGACCCTTCTTAGTTGGTTGACAACCATGCCATAACTCACACATCACTCAAAATACGCACAAGGTTATTAACATTATTTGTTTTGGTGAATGCTGAAGTAAATAAACCTCTAACAACCGGTCAAGTGCGAGTCGGACTCGCGCACGAAGGGTTCCGTATCATTATCCCAAAATACGGCAAAAAATCGCGTTTGCTGTATGGGAGCCCCACTTAAATAGTTATTTTATACTGTTTTCAGTATTTTTTATAGTTATTTAGTAGTTATAGCGGCAACAGAAATACATCATCTGTAAAAATTTCAACTGCCTCTATTACGGTTCATTAGATACAGCCTGGTGACAGAAAGACAGACGGACCGTGAAGTCTAAGTAATAGGGTCCCGTTTTTACCCTTTGGGTACGGATCCCTAAAAAGTATCTATAGTAGGTAACCAATGATCATAACATTACAACAGACTCGACTAAATTCAAAATCTAAACATACCATACTCAACTCATTACTCAATATATAATATAAAACTTGAGAGGTGTCAAGGGACACCCGGATGGAACGAAGTTCCTTTAGTATATATACATATGTGTATACACATATATATATTAGAATATACTATATTTATTACAATTTATAACATATTCATAGTATATTCTAATCTGTTGTCAGATTTGGCCTATCTCCTCCCGTTGCCGAGATACAATTTTATTTCTTAAATTAATGATTTTAATTCCATCTGATGGCGACAGATGGCGCTAGGTGACGGTTAACAAATGTGGATTTTACAATTTGAATAGTTGGTTCGGTCCTTCGTATATTTTCGATCTCACCTAAAAAATGTTTTATAATTATTTTATGAAAAGGATTTCGAGTAAATGAGAGCGGGTGAGGGGTGGGGGGAGAGGTGTGGGGGGGAGGGGTTTGTTGCACGATTTTTCATATTGATATTTTAGAATGGGGTAAAAATAAATTGCGGGGGGGAAGGTGAACAGTTAAGGGGGGTTATCCTATCTTGTTCTCCGACCTGAAGCGACTGGAGGCAGGGGGGCAAATTTTTACTCAGAATTGAGCTAGCTCCAACCGTTTCCGAGATATGGAGGTTTTTAGGTTTTCTGATTAGATCGCCGGTTCGTTATTAGTGGCGGCTCGGGGTCGGTTTTCGAGTAGTGTCGACTCGAGTCGGCCTGTGGTGGAGGGTTTTGTACGTCTGGCGTTAAGAAACTAAATATATACATACATATACACATATATATATATACATACACACACATATATACATGTACACATATATATATATGTATGACACAACAGCGTATAGGCTAGAACACGCACGAAACGCGCACGCCGCACGGCTTACAACTATAGCAAAAAGTGTCGTCACAACTTTTCGTAAGAATTTTTTCCGTCTAGCCCCCTTTCACAACGCGCGATAAGGAACTTCGTTCCAATAATAATACCAGCCTATAACTGTCCCACTGCAGGGTAAAGGCCTCTTCTCATACAGAGAAGGCACGAGCATTGATCACCACGCTTGCTCAATGCGTGCGTTATATAAGACCAGGTTTCTTCATGATGTTTTCTTTCACCTTTGTCAACGATATCCAAGATATACTTAGAAAGACACATTGGTACTTGCCCGGATTTTAACCCATGCCCTCTGGCAAAGCGAGGACTTTAGCCACTGCGCCACCACGACACTCATTACAAAATAACAAATAATCATAAAATGGTTGGTACCCCGAAACTATATTTATCTACGCTTGCGTTACATACTTACATAAAAATATACTAGGCACTCTGTATACTTCTGAGACTAACAAACATTAGAAGTCAATCGTTGTTATTTTTATACAAAATATTTTTGAATAGCGAGCGCATTCCGAATTAAAATTTTGAATCGGATAGAAAATTCGGCGCCAAATTATCCACGGTTCGATGAATTTGTTTAGTTGGCTTTAGATAAATAATGTCAAAAAATCTATTAAGATTACTTTAAGAAATTATTAATAGTAATTATTTTAAGTACTTATTGTATTTCATGCCTAAAACAGGTTTATTTTAATTTATAAGAATCATGTGAAAAAGAAAAAATATGCGAAAAGAAGGGATCTGCAACAAAACTGCAGAATAACACAGTTACATTATCCAGATTTTGGTCTCATTCTTATCTTGAGTAGTTAGCATCTCTTTCATTGTACATTATTTAAAATTGTACCTTATAATTATAACCACTTAAACTCGAGTACTCAAAAACATAAAACGTGACAAACAGTCACTTTGATAGCGTGGCCGGTCAATTGTGCCGATGAGTGTTCATGTCGAACCTCCTCCTTATTTTTCTTCGGTTAAAAAACTGTTATTTTGCATTACAAACAGACACTTAATTTTGTTTGTCTTTAAAGACTAGACTTGATTTTATCAAGCGTAAAGTATTTTAACGGACATGCAAACAGTTTGATATAGTAGTCTAAATAGCAGTCATGCTATAAGTTTGATGTAGTTATTTGTGTTCAATACCTGTATCCAGAGGTTATCCTCTCGTTGCCTAATAACTACCGACTACCGTCACCGTGCAAACTACATAGTGTTTCAGTAATAATGTAGGTTTTGATGTTCGAATGTTCGTAATCGGATGAGTACTTCTGGAGACAAACAAACAATCCAACAAACAATTTACGTCTTTATAATATTGTGTAGATGACAATCTGAAAATCATAAGAGTGCGCTTCAGCTGGCGACGCACACGACCAGCGCGAGCAGTGCAGCGCCGGCGGCGGAGGGGGCGCGTCCGGTGGCTGCGCTTGGCTTTCCAAGCCCGATCATGCGCTGCGCTGTCGGCGAATCGTACATGGTGGCGTTCAGCAAGTCGGCATACTGGTGCAGCGAGGTGAACACGCTGGTGGCGCTCTCGGGCGGGTCGAAGCCGGTGGCGCACTCTAGGGGGCCCATGGACGTGACGCCCACCTGCACGCCACGGTACACTACTGGCCCACCCGAATCACCAGAGCACACGCCACGTGCGCCGCCCTCCTTGTCCCCCACCCCGCCGCTCCCCAGCGGCTGCCCCACGCCGCACATACAGTGCTCCCAAGCGGTGCGCCCGCAGCCCACCAACCGCAGCCGCACTTCGAACAGCTGCTCGCCCAGCCGCGCGTGCTCCGTGCGCCCGAAGCCCAGCACCTGCACACGACACACATGACAACATGACACGCTCTGAGCTCGCGTTTTGTTGCTGAACTGTGACCGACACCGACCGTGCCAGAGAGCGACAGCTGCTTCTGGAACTTCTCGAAGCACTGACTGTTTGGATTTATGTTTTCAAATTTATTGGCCTCATTACCAAATTAAAATTTACGATGCGTTATTATTATTTAAAATAATTTAGCCATATATTGTTCGTCATTATAACATACAAGTACAAAGGGCGACGGGAGAAGGTTGGAAGGATTACTGTCACCTGCACTTCCTCGTCCTCGAGGTTCTTGAGGTCATACTGGCGCATGCCGCCGAGGGGATCCACTTTGGGCAGCGTAAGAAGCTGCATGCCCTTGCGGGTGCGCAGCAGCCCCACGTCGTGGTGCAGCTGTGTCACGTCTATGCCGTAGCCCTCGTCCTCCTGCAGCACCGTGTAGCTGCGCACAGAGCACACGTGAGAGCACCAGCACCAAGAAGACACGCACAGCGTACGGCTGGCACTTACTCGGGGTGGCGGTACAGGAACGCGACGGCGGCCACTTCGCTCTCGGCCGAGTTCGGGCTGCGCGTGTTGTACATGACGTAGGCGAGCTCCGGCCGCACACAGTGCGCGGCCGTGACCACCCAGTGCGGCGCCAACACGGCGCCCGAGCAGCGCGTGGCCCAGTAGCGGTCCAGAAGCACGCAGGCACCCGGCAGCGAGCTCAGCGTCGTCGCCGCGCCGCCGAACACGCGCCGCGATCCACCGCCCACAGCGCCCGCCATGCTGCGGTAGAACACATGCCGGCTGACGTTTACACGCCGATGAGACTTGCCCGCGCCCGTTGTGCCCGCGTCCGCTACTTCCGGACGCGCTGTGGCTACACCCGACCCGCTCACTCCCGTATTGTTCGAGTCCGCCCAGCTCATTCCCGCTATGCCTGCGTCCGCTGCGCCGTTCATCGGGTGTGCGTGCGTGATACTCTCGCCCCCCACCCCCACGACCGCCGCGCTCGTCAGCACCAGCGCCACCCGCAGCAGCGAGTTCAGCATCTCCACTCACAACGCCTTTGTCGGCGCCTGACACATTGTCACTGCTATATCACACTTGACAGCCGCGTCGTGTATCTGACACGAACACTGACCTCTATCATACAAGTACGCTGGACTACATATATTAGATGAAATGACAGTTGATTTTTGTGCCAAATCACAGCGCCCCACTCGAGGTTCTCAGGAACTAAAATTGACACATTTAGAGATAGGTTAATACCGATATTTCTCAAGATTAGGTAATACTAATATATTCGCCTGGAAATATTATATTATTTTAACTAATACGAGTATATGAGTATTAGTAATATTTTTAAATTACACTAATATCAAAATAGTAGACTTGGCAAGGCGTATCACTCATCTACTGTATTGATTTCTCATAATATGTTGCAACTAAATATCTCATAATGGTATTGGTCATGAATGTTATATGAATGCCTAATAATCAGTAATAATATGTTCAAAAGCAATGTGTAAATTCTGGAATCATCATCATGATAATCCACAATTCCACAGTCCGACTTCGCCCGCTGCTGAGCACAGGCCCTCTCTTCTTGTATCAATCACCTCGTTCCTGTGCCTGGAATTAATTCTGGACTAATTTTACTATAATTATAATTTTATTAACAGACTAGCTTTGCCCGCGGCTTCGCTCCCGTCATCTGTCTGCCAACCCTACCCTACTTACCCTTCTACCTACCCTACTTACCTACCTACCAATTTTTTTTCTTTAGTCATTAGACTTCAAATGCACAACGCCATCTATCGAATATCGAGTTCAACTGTCCGAGTATCTGAATTGCGTGTGTTGTGATAATTTTACTTCTTGAAGTCTTTAAATGCATGTATCTTTTGATAGAGTAAACCGATTGCGATGAAGCAAAAACTAAGTAATTTTTCAAGTTACGCACAATTTTTATGTGTAAAAGTTATCTACATTGGTTTCGTACATTTCACGTGATGCGTGCACAAATAAACAGACAAACAGACAAAAATTCCAAAAATGCTGGAAATAGGTTTTGTTAGTTATCCTTTTTGCAGCATATTTTCGATGTACAAAAATTACTTTTCTACAGTTTTATTATATGTATTGATGATGATTGATGATGTTTTGAAGTCAAACAATTTATATCTGCATCTGAAACAGAGTTGAAACTAAGACTTCACCTCGCTGGAATGCGATGTCACTCTTATTTGCACCTTAACTCTACAGAGACAGGATCTCAGCGATGAGAGCGAGAAATACGTACGCAAATATTTGTATGAATGATGTTCCCTTTACGAATCTGATGGGCGCCACCTGAGTGAATCTGAACTATTAACTAACTTGTGTACTTGAGCAAGGAGATACTCGCTCAAATGTACTAGTTTTAAGGATAAGTTGTTAGCCTATCCCCATATTTAAATCTCACTAATCTGACAGTAATACGCTATAACTTTAGTAGCACGCTATCCACTAGTTTATAGCTTGCAATACGACTGAAAATATTTTTCAGTTAACCTTTAAAGCAATCTTTCTATTACTTAAAAATGAATTACAATAAAAATAACTAGGTATTTTTTTTCTCTTACTTATTAATTTATTCTCACGTATTTTTTTACCGAAGCCTGTGTCCCATCTCTAATATTAGTTCCATGGAATCTCACGTTAAGTCACGTAGCTATCAGCGCCAAAATGACGAAAATCAAATGTCTTCATTTTGTCATCGATAATATGAAGTCCAGCGTACTTGTATAATAGAGGTCAGTGGACACGAAGAATAAGATCAAATAAACGTAAGAGGATCTAACTAAATGTAGGAAGAAGGCTAAACTCTTTATCTAAATTAATATCTACCATAAAGGTTTGGAAAAGGTAAATCCTATGACGAAAACTCTTACACAGTTGGATGGTCATGTTTCGGTTCGATGACCTCAGTAGAGCTTTACAGAGGTCATCGAATATTGCACTGGGGTCCTCCTTAGTCGTTGCCATGACCACTATATTGTTGGCAAACCGACTTGACGCCATTGACGTTGATGCCTTAAGCCTTCTCCAGTCTAGAACCTTGAAGACCTCCTCCAGTGCAGCAGTGTACAGTTTCGGAGATATGACGTCGCCCTGTCTTACATCTGCAGAAGAATAGCTACCGAGGTCTGATCCTGATCTTGGACTGATAAGATTAGGCATCATCTATACTAATATTATAAAGAGGAAATATTTTTTTGTTTGTGTGTTTGTTTGTACTGAATAGGCTCCGAAACTACTGGATCGATTTAAAAAAATCTTTCACCAATAGAAAGCTACATTATTCCTGAGTAACATAGGCCATTTTTCGGGTCCTGTGGGGTGGTAGACGGGAACGAAGCCGCGGGGAACAGCTAGTTCACAATAAAATAAAGCATAATATTTAAGACAACTCGTTTAACTACGTGGCTTAGATTTTGAACATTCTCTTCTAGTAACGGCCGGTTTATACTTAAACAATGGAGACCTTACATAAGTGACATTCTATCAACGAAAGCTATTACCACGATAGCGATTGGAAAAACAATGTCGAACGCTATCGAAGTATCTCGATATAAACCGCCGTCGCTGACATCGAATGCCACTTGTCTAGAGCCTCGATGAGTATATAGAAACTCGAATGAGTATTAAAACACGAAAAATATCCTACCCATATGACTCTAGACTATATTTTATCTTTTACCCGACTACGGCGAAGCCAAAAAGAGGGCTATGATTTTAACCGGTTTGTATGTATTGTGAGGTTATAAAAAAGAAAAATCACTTAACGCTAAATTTTATTATACTTAACGTTAAATAGTATGGCGTTACAAATAAGAAAAATTATAGTTTAAGAACTAAAAAACATGCTTTAATAGAAAACCATACTAAAGAGTAGATTTTTTTTTCAATAAATTTAAATTAAGAATCGTGTGATTAATAAAAAAAATATTATAAAAAAAGCGTTGGGAGCACTTTTAAGATATTTTCAAAATGACTCTACTTTTACCAATATCTGTGAATAAAATATTATGACAGTGGACAACAAGCACTCCACGATTGTCGACGAAGCCAAAAGGTGTACTTATAAAAAAAACTCCAAAATAATTTAAATTAAAAAATAAGTTTCAAAACAAAAACTCGACTACAGCAAAATCAGCAAAATCTGGAAAGTATTAAACACGAAAATATTCTTAGATGATAGCCTAGGTCGTACTCGTGCAGTTGTTTACACAACAGTAGATAGTTAGCAATCTTATGGCAAGAATGTTTTTAATGTTTCATTATTTTCAGAGCGCGATTTTGCTGTAGTCGGGTACGAGTTTTTATTAAACTATTTTTTTTTTAATCTTTCGTTTGGTATTTGAGACCTAAATTGTTGTGTCATTGACATTATAGATTTGAATGTTCAAAATGAATAAGATATTTTTTGTTTATCCGCAGGCGGGCGGCGCGAAAGGCGCGGATGGCGGGTGGTGAGGGCGGGGACATGCGCGCCCAGGCCGCCCCCCCACCATGAGCAACGACACGCGCAACGACACGCACGAGGGCTGCGACTCCGACGTGGGCGTGCAGCCCGCCGACCAGCTATTTCGTTTCGTGGTGCATGGCGTGCTGCTCAACGCCATCGGCGCGGCCGGGCTGCTGGGCAACGCGCTGTCCGTGCTGGTGCTCTCGCGGCCACAGATGCGCTCCTCCATCAACTGCCTGCTGATAGGGCTGGCAGCCTGCGACACTGTGCTCATCCTAACCTCCGTACTGCTATTCGGGCTCACGGCCGTATTCCCGTACACCGGCCACCTGCGCTACTACTACTACCACGTGTGCCCTCACATCACGCCCTTCGCCTACCCCATCGCCAACGCGGCGCAGACCATGTCAGTGTACCTGACGCTCATCGTGACGGTAGAGCGCTGGGTGGCTGTGTGCCACCCCTTCCGCGCCAAAGCGCTGTGCACGTCGTCGCGCGCGCGCTGGTACGTGCTGGGCACGGCCGCCTTCGCGTGTGCCTACAACACGCCCAAGTTCTTCGAGGCCGAGGTGACGGAGCGCTTCGTGGACGATGAGCCCGTGTACTGCGTCACGGCCGACCTGCAGTACCGCACCAACACCTACATCGTGGTGTACATCCACTCGATGTACATGATCGTCATGTACATCGTGCCCTTCTCGGCGCTGGCGGCGCTGAACGCGTGCATCGTGCGTCAGGTGCGGCGCGCGCAGGCAGAGCGCGCGCGGCTCTCGCGCGTACAGCGCCGCGAGCTGGGCCTGGCCACCATGCTGCTGGTGGTCGTGCTGGTGTTCTTCCTGTGCAACCTGCTGCCGCTCGTCACCAACTCCTTCGAAGTGTTCTATGGCGACCAGTTCGACAAGCTGGACCCGCTCGTCAAGACCAGCAACCTGCTGGTCACCATCAACAGCAGCGTCAATTTCGTCATCTACGTTATATTTGGCGAAAAGTTCAAACGTGTTTTCCTGAAAATGTTCTGTGCGCGAGGAATGCGCGCTCGCGGTGGCACCCGCGACTCTCCGGAGCATACGCGCGACGACTCGTTCGCATCGTGCGGGGAGCGTGTGTCGTTGCGCCTGGCGCGCAACGGCACGCTACGCCGCTCGGAGGCACGCAGCTCGCGCGGTGCGGGAACCAGCACGACGAGCGCAGGCGCGGGCTCGGGTGCCGGGCGCACACGGCTTGCGGCGCCGGCACCTAGCGTGTACTACCCAGCGCCCGCCAGCGAGTGCACGAGCTCATCGGACGCGCGCTGGAACGGGAGCGCGCGCGCGCACTTCTAACAGCGCTCGCGCGCGCCGCCGGCCGCCGCGCACATCCCCGCGCGCGCCGCGAGCGCGCTCTAGACTCGCGCCCTTTGCTGCTCAAACTGTCATTATACTCTTATACGCTCGCTGTGAGTCGGATTTCAACTTGTTGAATGTGATCTGTGTTTTACTGTGTTGATGTGATCTGTTAAAACGTTTCTGCGGAATTAAGTGACACTATCTGATAGAGCTATTTGACTTTTATAAAAGGCTCCTGAAATCATATTTCCTGTACATATGTGTAAATATTAAACTCGCCCCGCTAAGGCCTAATTAATTACGGCTTAGACGGTGACTACGAATTATTAGGTATGATGTAACGTTGATATAACATTGTAAATATAGTAAGTAGTAATTTATAATAATTATCGAACAGTACCTAAGCATGACGTTATGAAGCGCTGTGACGCAAAGAACTTACTCTATTAATAAAATGTCATAAAATGTCTTTGTCTAGTAATTATTTATCAGTCTCCCTCAAATCCCGGCTTCTACCCTCTACCCGTCACGGTGCCATTCTGGAGGCGTAGTTTCACTGCTGTCGGTGTACGAGCAATGACACCGCTGCGTAAGTATTCAAAGTCAAAGTCAAATCTTTTATTTTCAACTAGCTGTGCCCGCGGCTTCGCTCCCGTCATCTGCCTGCCAACCCTACCATACTTACCAGCCTGCCTGCCTACTCCACATACTCAAAAAAACTTTTTACAAAAAAATACTACTACTTTTTTATTTTTCACTTTTTAGTTGTACCTACCTAATAGGCAAGTTGTTTAGTAAGTTACCTACTCGTATAACGCAAGAATATATTACCCTAATATCATGAAACTTGAACATAACCGGTGAAATGAGAGATCTGCGTACCCCTTAAGAGCGTACTGGCGTGATGTTATGTTATGAAATGGTATAAACAACAAACAGTTGTTTATACCATTATTTATTGAAGAGTTCTGTTGTACATCTTCGAATTGCTTCGTCAGTCCTACACCAAATTAAAATGGGACCAATTTGGGAAGGAACATACTCTTTCAAACAAAAAAAGATTTTTTGAAATCGGTCCACAACTGACGGAGATATCGGTGAACACTGAACATACACAAAAAAATAATAATAACATACATAATGTCGAACATAGAACCTCCTCTTTTTTGGGAAGTCGGTTAAAAAATATACGCACTACATACCAATTTCTTTTTTCTAGGGTCATTCTTTCGCGTAAAATCTTAACACCGCGATTCAGATAATGACTTTAAATGCACAACGCCATCTATCGAATAGCGAGTTCAACTGTCCGAGTAACCGAATTGCGTGTGTTGTGATAATTTTACTTCTTGATGAGTGATGCGTGCACAAATAAACAGACAAACAGATAAACAGACAAAAATGCCAAAAATGCTAGAAATGGGTTCTGTTGGTTATCCTTTAACACCCTGGCTATTTTTTTTGGAATTTTTTTCGATGTACAAAAAATATTTTTCTACAGATTTATTATATGTATTGATTAGTCCAGTAAGCGGCACTTTTGAATATCAATAAATTATATTGAAAAATATACACTCGCGAGCAATGAAAAAGTTCCAGTGACAGCACCAAATTACTCCTAAACGGGAAAGGCTAGCTTAATGACGCCGTCTGCAATATTGAAGTACATTTAACAGCGCATCAGAATATTACCAACTAAAAACATAAATATTGTGTTCAAATTTTAAATTAAATGTTTTAAAAAATTGGGGCCATTTGGCAAAAAAACATCCCTGTGGTGTTTTATTAGGTGTAAACGTAGGTTTTGATAACTCAGTACTTGGTGTTTCCTCCATGTGCTCTCAATACAGCTTCTACGCGATTGGGCATGCTGATTACCAGATACCTCAGCATATGCTGAGGAATATTCTCCCATTCTTCGATGAGCGCGTAATTCAAGTCACGAAGAGTATTTGGAGGTGGAACTCGTTTTCTCACACGTCTGTCAAGCTCGTCCTAAGCATGCTCAATAGTATTCAAATTGGGGCTCCTTGCTGGCCACTCCATTTTGTGGATTCCTACGTCCTGAAGATACTCATTTACAACTTGAGCAGTGTGGGCCCGTGCATTATCGTGTATGAACACTGCATTGTCGCCCATATTGGCCAAAAACGGACCAGCATGTTCATTGAGAATCTCATTGATGTATCTCACAGCAGTTAAGTTCCCGTTCTCGATTGGAACTAACGCTGTTCGACCCTCTGCAGAGATACCAACCCACACGTGAACGGTACCACCGCAGTGTGACACTTTATCTTCAAAACATGCTTGTGCAAAACGTTCTCCTGGTCGTCGGTATACTCTTTTCCTCCCATCATGATGGTACAGCATAAATCTTGACTCATCAGAGAACATCACTCTGCCCCATTCGTCCTCACCCCATTCTGTAGGCGTATCGCAATCGGGCAACTTTATGATGCCGTTCCAGTTTTGGGTCATTTGCGTCTCGCTGAAAGAGGATTGAAGCCTTACAGGCCATGTAAGGCTTCAATCCTCTTTCAGCGAGACGTCTCCTGACTGTCCACTCGCTTATTGGCTCCCTTCGAACTCGCAGAAGTTGTTGTTGAACCGCAACTCCCGTCTGATGTCGATTTCTTAACATGGCTGCCGCAATGAAACGATGTTCTAGGATTGTTGTGCACCTTGGTTGTACCTGGTCTTCTCAGGTTTAATCCAGTCTCCCTAAACATTTGGATCACTCGTCGGACAGTAGTATGTGTCACGCCCATTATTCTGGCCGTTTTTTTTTTGGTTGGTCCCCAATTCCACTATAGTGATGATTCGCGTACAATCCTCGGGTGATACAGGCATGATTTACGGGTACGAGAGCCGTAAGACTTTACAATTTAGGAAGTCAGTCAGTACTCTCAGCAACTTTATTCTTGCTGCACATTAACGATCTGCTAAAACCCGGTACCTTTGGGTATGCAGACGACAGCACTGTTGCTGAGAGATACTGGTCCAACGCTCGTACTACCGGGCCTCAGATCCAGTCTCTCCGGGAGGCCATGGTGGAGCGCTTGAACCTGTCCTTGCAGGCAGTCTCGGAATGGGGCGATGCCAATCTGGTCAGGTTTAATGCTGCTAAAACCCAGGCGTGTCTTTTTTCCGCTAAAAAGAGTCAATTTCACCCGGCTCCAACTTTCCGAAGTATGACCGTGCCAATAACTGACCATCTTGAGCTGCTTGGCGTTACGTTGACATCGACTCTCAATTTTGGCCCATACATTGAGGCGAAGGTTCAGCTGGCTGCCAGGAAGCTGGGGATCCTTGCAAAGGTGAGAAGGTACTTCACGCCAGAACAGCTGCTCAGCTTGTATCCAGCGCAAATTCGATCATGCATGGAGTACTGTTCTCATCTCTGGGACGGATCTGCCAAATACCAACTTGATGTGGATCGACTCTATCGATCTAAAAGCGGGCCAAGAGGCTTATCGGCGATGAGGCATGGGTTAAGTCAAAGCTTTAGAGCCTTGAACATCGTCGCTGAGTTGCCAGCTTGTCGGTTTTTTATCGATTACATTTCGGGGAGTGTGCGATGGAATTGCATAATCTAATTCCGCCCAGCCCGTTTCATCATCGGACTACCAGACGTACGGCGATGCGCCATCGATACATGGTAGACATCCCACCCATACGCACTAAACGTTTTGAGAATACTTTTATTATGCGTACAGCTAAGGAGTGGAATTCCCTGCCGGAGTTTGTGTTTCCCGATAGCTACAACCTAGGGGCCTTTAAGTCAAGAGTGAATAGGTTACTTCTAGGCAAGCGTGCTCCATCATCGACCACATCATCGCTTACCATCAGGTGAGATGGTGGTCAAGCGCGAGCCTATATAAGATAAAAAAAAGAATTCTTTCACAATGGCGAAAACAAGGATGAAATCATAAGCAAAACAAAAAGCGAAACAAATGTATTCCGAAATTTTCGAACCCCAAAATTTTGTTTTTCTATTTTTTAGGGTTCCGTACCCAAAGGGAAAAAACGGGACCCTATTACTGAGACTTCACGATCCGTCTGTCTGTCTGTCTGTCTGTCTGTCTGTCCGTCTGTCACCAGGCTGTATCTCATGAACCGTGATAGCTAGACAGTTAAATTTTCACATATGATGTATTTCTGTTGCCGCTATAACAACAAATACTAAAAACAGAATAAAATTAATATTTAAGGGGGGCTCCCATACAACAAACGTGATTTTTTTGCCGTTTTTTGCTCGATATTAATAACGGCAACAGGTAGACGCTTGAAATGTTCACAGAATATTTAGTTGTATATTAACTTGAAAAAATAATAATTATTAAATTTAAATAAAATAAATTAAGGAGGACTCCAATACAAAAAACGTGATTTTTTTGCCGTTTTTTGCGATAATGGTGCGGAACCCTTCGTGCGCGAGTCCTACTCGCACTTGGCCAATTTTTTTTTATCCATGGCTTCAAAATTACCAGTATTTAAAAGAGTTTAAGTTTGCATAATAAAATAGATTTCACAGATTTCATTGTTCTATGGCTTAGGAGATATTAAGGTGTTTGTCGGCATTTTGTGGGTGGAAATTTTTTGAATTGCTCGGCAGTTTAATAATTGGTTTTTAGGATTATAGGAGCTTAATAGACTGATGGTGTAAAATTAAGTGAGTGACGCGGCCCTTGTAGTCTGTTATGATGACGCCTGGCTGACTTGATAGCCCAACGCGAACTGACTATTTATTATGTGTTGAAATGAATGTGCGGTGACGTCGACAAATGGTGCACGGTTCGGGTTGGTCGTTTCCTATGGAGAAGAACCGGCAAGAAACGCCACGGTTACTCTTTTAAAAAATGGTTTGGTTTTACAATATTTCCATGTTACAGCATTAGTACTTAGATATGGACAACGTAGGTCCGACAATAAGACGTAAGAAACTAAAAAAAAAGATTATATAATAAATAAACAAAAGAAAATAAAACGAGATACAAAGTAAACCTATATTATCAAGCATGTAGAAATCTAGAAGGCCACGGTATTCCGTGGCCTTCTAGATTTCTACATGCATTCACACATTCACAAAACAATCGGTAGAAGAATCTATACAAAGGTAAAAATAAAAGTTTTACAAGACTAAATTTAACATGTGGCACAAATGTTGTTATCAGTGCTGTAACTATTCTTAGCAAAGGGCTATAAAGATTATTGAAAACCATTGTAAAAAATCTAATTAAAAGCAATTTTGAATCGATAGTAATCCCTAAGAATACAGTTTCCGTTATAATTTCAAGATTTTTGTCGCCCTGATTTAAATTTAGGTCACGTTGTGGTAAATTTGGTAAATAGAACTTTAGACATTTTGTTTTTTTCGCATTCAGTAAAAGATTGTTGGCTGCGAACCATTTTGAGAGAATAGTTAGACTTTCGTTGACTTTTAAGACTTCCGTATCTTTCCTATCTATTTAAAAAAAATATTGAAATATCATCAGCAAATAGAATTAAATCCGATAATCTGGCCATCATAAAAGGGAGATCAATAATGTGAAAAAGGAAAGGGCCGAGAATTGAACCTTGGGGCACGCCCATCTTGACTAGAGACCCGGAGGATGTCGCCCCATTAACATTTACTTTTTGCTATTTGTTTGATAAATAGGAATGCACAAGATCAGCAGCTTGTCCTCAAATTCAGTACTACAGATAATTTACAGATTAGTGTGTTGTGTTCGACGCAGTTGTTAGTATTGGAAGTACGTGTGATATCATTTAATCATGAACTTTCACTTTTTAAGCACAATGTTTTGCTACAAAATACAAACTGTCATATTTATTAAGCCATCTACCGACAAATGTCTAAGTACCTACCTAAATTATTATTGTGTTGTCAAATACCTACAATTATTAGAGTACCCACCTGAGTAAATATTGTTGTGTGTACAGGAAATAACTCTAAACTTACATATAAACCATAGTGATGATATTCCAATAAAATATTACTTAATTTATAATGATCATTGTGATGTATCCTGGATTTTATATTGCCATTTTAATATTATAAGTCCTTTGAGACAATTAGTACAAGACTGTCAGTTAGTATCAATATTCTTTCGAATATTGATTAAGAATGACTAAATAGGCGATATTCAATTCCTTAATTGTCTTGATACGTTTTAAAAAGGTTTCATTACTCAAGAATTGATTATTGACCTAATTGTGAGATTATTTATAGAAATGTAGAAAATGGTGGGGACATTTGACAGTTCGACTCGTTACTATAAATAGTGTGTAATTCGTTAGTTGACACACTTTATCGTGAACTACAAGCCAGTACAGACCAGTTGTTATATTATGATAGTGATATTATTTCCTGAATTGTTATATTTTGTGAAATATGGACTACACAAGCTTCACGTAAGTTATTTGATATTATAACTTGATTATTGCTAATGGTGGTGTTGAAACTCTATTTCATGTTGTGGCCTTTATTTATAATGATGTGTAACGGATGTGACGTCGGCCTACGTGCAACCGACCAATACCCGCCGAGCCCGCCGAAGCTAAGCTGCCATATTGAAGCCTCCCCTCCAGTCAAGCGATGTCAGCAAGAGGATTGTGTTAATATAAGCGATTGCCGATCATTTTATTTGTCTCTTTCCATGGTGAATACAAGATCTGAACAAAGCTCTGCCCGGTTTTTATTTATCCGTTTCACTCAAAAGTGGTATGAACAAAAATTAATCTGCGTTTAATAACACATCCACGCCACAACCGCACGATCACCTGACTCTGAAGAAAAATCAAAGAAGTTTGTTTTTCACGAACGGAACGATACTACAAGCTTCACGGCGTGAGCTGCACTCTGCCATCGACCCAACTGCACGCCGAGCAAGACTGCATCAAGCCCTGTGCTGCGTGTGACTGCAAGGAGAGGTCCTAACAAGGGCCGAGAGCTGCCAGGAGCCAGGAGCCACCGACAGTCTGCCAGGAGCCACTGCCAGTCTGCCAGGAGCAACAGCTAGTCTACCAGGAGCCACAGCCAGTTTGTCAGGTGCGTTGTCTTTCTCATTTCCATATTCGCAATATCGATAACTCAAATTCTATCCAGGCCATAGCCACTTGTTCTATTCGTCGCCATATTTTAAATAATGAGGATAAAACTAGTTCACATAACCAGCATCCGTGTATGTGCGTGTATGACTATGTTTTTACGTAAACGAAACAAGAGTTGAAAGGAGAGTTATAAGGATAGTAGCAAATGGCGTTCTGTAGTTTGTCTACCCGCAAGGAAAAAAAGGCGTGACTTCATGTATGTGCTTATCTACTGTTCCCTGATCTGAGGTGCTTATAATTAGCTCTTGTTCTAGCCAGGCCATAGCCACTTAGTCTAGCAGTGCGAATAAATAGATTAACCAAATACAAACATTGTTTAGCTTCGGGTGCACACTCATGATATTGTACTAATTACGCAGATCAAAATTAAGCTTGCCACTGATCAACCCGTAGGTATATAGACATTAGACATCCTTAGACCAGTTACGCTTATCCTGTGGTCTAAGTCAAAAAAATGAACGTCGATAATAAGCTCTGTCACAAAATAGAACGCCGCCGCTTACTAGGCTCTGTGTTGATTACCGCGCTTTAAATGTCCCTGTAAAATGAAAGATTTCCGTTACCTTATATAGATGATAAAGTTTCTCGAGTTATCTGGCAAAGATTACAACTGTTACGTATCAGTATGGTCCAAAGTTAGCAATTAATCCAGATGATACCTACTCATAAAACAGATTTTAGAACTAGCAAAGGTAGTAGGTAGTATAAGTATACCGGGGTTCCATTTAGTTTAGAAAAGAGACCTTCAGTGTGAGATTTATTAATAGTACCTAGCATAATCTGTCGGTAGATCTGTCGATACCCAAAACGAAGTAGGTATTGGCATTTTTTAGAAGGTTTACTTCTACCCTCAACTGATTTAAATTCTGGTGTTATTATTTTATAAAATGTCTAACAAAAAAAGGACTTAATACCGAAAGTTAAATATGAATACTCGTTAAAACACTAGTTTTGAAAAAAAACAAATCGCTTTAATGGTCAGGTCAAATTGCCACCAGTGGCAGACAGCCGTGTTGGCAGTTTCAAGTTTCATTTGCCTAGTAATGTGTGTCATGTGGGTACGTCAATTTATCGGATTGTGCAGTTATTTTAAGAAGTTTATTCCAAATTTCGCGCTGATTGTGTACCCCTTAATGGATTAGTTTTGAACGATTGCAAAATATTTCGGGTTCTAAGCCTGTTTTCGCTTTGTATGACCCCGCGCTTCCTACAGAAGTACATACGGATGCGAGTAAGTTAAGTGTCGCCGGTATATTGATGCAAAAACAAACTGCAAATAAAATTCATTACGACCAGTCGTGTTACAAGTGAGCATAGCATGGACCATTATTATGAGCTTCAAACTCTCGCTGTTGGACTCGTTACGTAGATTTCGCGTGTATGTTATAGGTAAATATGTCATGTAAAGGTTGTTACCGATTGTGCAGCGGTCCAAGGTACGGTCACGCAGTATAGTGGTTTTTGATAAAATATTATAACGTTAGTGTTGAGTATAGGCTTGCCCATCGTATGAAACATGTAGGTGCACTCTGCAGAAATCCAGTCTATACAATGAATAGAAAAAAACCGTCTCTAAGTCACTGATACTGGTTCTATATGTTACAATGCCAGAACGACAAGATTTAGTTCACTAATTAACCAACTAAAAACCAACACCGTCGATCTGGACATAATAAGCAATTACTTGATTATTGACGAGAAGCTTTATAGAAAAACCCTAAATGGCAGTAGACTGGTAGGAGCTTCGGAGCTTGGGTAGATAGATAAGATAGTGCAAATGCATCACGATGACTTTGGTCACCATGATTTCAATAAATTAGTATATTGGTTACCAAAAATGACTCGATTCATTAGAAAATACATGACCGCACGTCTTCATTGTGCATATGGCAAGGGCAGTTAGTGTATGAAAGAACGAACATTACATAAAAGGGGTATTTGTACAGTTGTCTCGTGGCTAAATAATAACAGCCGCACGGGTCGATCTTCAAGGTTAAGCAACGCTTGACGAGGTCGGTCCGTGGATGGGTGACCATTTCAGCATACCGAGATTCTTCCGTGCCTCGGAAAGCACACTAAGCCGTTGGTCCCGGCTGTCTTTTGAAGATCTTTGACAGTCGTTACGGGTAGTCAGAAGCTTGAGATCTAACGCCAGTCTTGTCTAAGGGGTATCGTGTTTGCCAGTTACTGGGTTGAGGAAGTCAGATAGGCTGTCGCTCCATGTAAAACACGGGTACTCAGCTGAATCCAGTAAAGTCAAAGTCAAATATATTTCTTACAATTAGGCCGGTGAGCAGCACTTTTGAACGTCATACATAAATGAATTAAAATTTACAAGTAATACAAGTTGATTCTACATTGCATTCGGAAAAGTAGCTTTTTATAGAGAAGAACGCACAAGAAACTCAGTGTGTACAGTTTGTAATGATTGTAGTGACTAAGTTTTCCAAATTTGTTATTGCCGAGTCGACACTTGCGTACTATCAATTCTATCGTAACGATTCGGACACTGAAAAATATATTTTGCCTTTTTGGTTCTCTCAATCATTGTGTGAGGTACCATATTAAGGCCTTCACGAGCAAACATGGTTTGGTAAACAGTTGGGTACACATTAAATGATATTGCTTGTCCAAATGCTACTGGTTAGTTTAAACGTAAAAATCAGTCCATTTATAATGCTTTGCGGGCTATAATCACTATAGAAAAACCTTAACAAATAACTGGGCCAATGCCCTGTCTGATGTAATTTGGGGAATCAGTAGCACTACTAATGACACCAACTTCTTTGAAGCGCTATGATTTAATATTCGCTCATACTGGTAGGCCATGTGACTTAATGATTTTCAGTAAAGTGACGCCTGGTGACGCCTTGCAATGCCATGAACGCCTTGCAATGCCATGAACGCCATGCAATGCCATGAACGCCATGCAATGCCATGAACGCCATGCAATGCCATGCAATGCCATGAACGCCATGCAAAGCCAAAGTCCGATCCTTTATTGCAATTGGGCCACTAGGCGGCACTTTGAATGTCAAATATTGAATGTAAAAAGAAAGCTTCAGATAACGCAAGTGATAATGTGTACAAAAGGGTTGTTTTTATGACTACAATGAGTGCAGCTAGAGTCAATACAAACTGGATGACTATTATTCAGTATATAAACTATAGTAACTAAAGTCAATGTCAGAGCCATTGCCATAACGTATTTATTATGGCCATAACTTATTTACATTGAATGCGGTACAATGGTTTGCAAGAATCCGTCAAGTCCATATTGAATTGAAAATGCATTATGTAAAGTAGTGGCAAATTATATGTACAGGAATAAGGACATAAAAGGTTTACGTGGTTCCAAAAGCTCATGGGTGCTTAGACTGTAAATGCGCTAAGGCCATATAGAAGTAAAGCACCTATATCAGACAGTAACAATAGTAGTGACACTGAATACCTAATTGATTTATATGAAAGCTAATGAATGTGTTTTGCTTCCATTGCGGGAGCAATGATTCCAGGATGGCCGAATGTAACGGATGTGACGTCGGCCTACGTGCAACCGACCAATACCCGCCGAGCCCGCCGAAGCTAAGCTGCCATATTGAAGCCTCCCCTCCAGTCAAGCGATGTCAGCAAGAGGATTGTGTTAATATAAGCGATTGCCGATCATTTTATTTGTCTCTTTCCATGGTGAATACAAGATCTGAACAAAGCTCTGCCCGGTTTTTATTTATCCGTTTCAGATGTTAAATTGATTTAAGGGCTAGTCATGTTCTTTGCTCTATCCTTGTTGTTTTGATTATGTAACATTGTGGAATATTACAAGATTCATCATATAATGGCCATAATAGAATTAGACCTTTATTGTGATAAACGATATGTATATGGTTGTAAAAGATATATATGGATACTTTTACAACCATAGTTGCTTCCGTGGAGTTTCTTGCCCTTCTTCTCCACGAGAACTAGTTTAGCGAAAGGGCAGTAAGCTCTCTGAGCCTCAATATGAATTAATTGACAAGCCTAATAATTGAAATAAATACCTAGTCTTGTCTCTCTGTGATTTTATTAATAAAACCTTTCCCTTATTTTCCACAAAGGAACTCTGATACACAGTAAATAACCAGCGACCATCTTGATCTTGATTTTATATGGGTTTCCTCCTTAAATCTAACATCAGAAGTGGGATCCAGCTCTAGCTTACACAAGATTGCTAATGAATTTCATTTTGTCATTTTCATAAACAACGTGTTGACGAGTCGCTGACTCCACTCGCACCAAGATGATGTCCTCGCGATGCTGCCGCCAGCCGAAGGCACTGCAAGCTGCATAGCTTGTGGATCTAGAAGCTGTATGACATGGAACCGCAAACTATGGTCAGACCATCGGATTCTGACTGTAGACATCTAGCTGACAGCTGCAGTACGAAACGGCTAAAAGTGGTAAGGCCTTCAGAGGCTTTGTTTTAATTACTGTTGAATATCTTTGGTATTATTAAGATATAAAATTATGTTTGAATAATCGTAAAACGATCATTCCTAAGGATTTCAGTTTATTTATCAGAAACTTGTCTAGAATTATTCTGAAAGTTTTTACCGGAGGGTATTTTTGCAAAAACGTACCCAACTTGGTGATATAACAATTGAGTGACCACATACAATAACAATTGAGTGACCACATACATACCTGAGAGGTACAAAGGATTTGCAAAGAATCGTTATAAGTTAATGGAGGCAGAATAGTAGTTTTTACCAATATTCTCACATTAACAAAAAAAAAAAAACTCTCTGCTCTGTTTTTCTCTTGGCTATTTTTGAGTTAAACTAAAAAGGAATCATATTTATGGCAAAAGCTCTTGAGCAATTATTTTCATGAAAGTTCTGTATTAATTAATAAAATAAATATTCTAATCTTCAGAAATATTAGAATAAAAAATCCAATTAATATTTTCACGATCTGATAATACATTTAAGTGATTGGTTTTAGCGCTATTAAAGATTCAGTTTTTGATATAAACCAATCTAACATAAGCATAACTAAGCATAAGTGCTAGAAACTTAGCACAGCTGGCTAATTTATTTTGTTAGGAACATAAAGATTAACGGACAAGAACACTACTGACTGTGTGAATGTCTAAGAATGTGTTTATCTGTGACCACACAGCTGACATAGTTCGGTTCTATCGGGACAGCTACATATTAACTTCTGATAATGAGTCATAAATATATAAAAAAAAAACATTATAGAATAAAACAAATAAATGAAAAGTATATTTTTGATCAATAAAACCATGTGGGTGTAACTTACTGAGCAGTTTGTTTGAAAAATTACATGACAGGAGAAACGCAGAGAAGAGTTATAATAATGCCAAGCCGTGCCATCAGCATGGTGCACTAGAATTTTATCGTTAGTGGTACCTGTTGAGATTATTTTGGTTTTATTTCTGGTAAATTATTGAAAAGTAATTAAAAATAAGGTCGTTAAGTTTCGTCATTACAATGCTTGATATTCAGGATAAATGTCAAAATTAATAGTTGGTACTTTTTATGACCATGAAAGGATTTAAATATATACCTGATTTTGGTCGGAAGAAAGTATCTACGTTCAGTAAAATTTGCAAAAGTATTGTCAGATTGGCCGAGCGATAATATTAAAATAATGATATATAGTTTACGTTTGTATAAATCAAGAGAGAAACAAAAAAAAAATAAAAAAAAATTAGCCTGTGGCTGTTTGCCTGTGGCTCTGGCGGTTTGCCAGTGGTTGTGGCTGTGCCTGTGGCAGTGTGCCTGTGGCTGTGCCTAAAAAACAGATGGCTGTGCCTGTGGCAGTGTGCCTGTGGCTGTGCCTAAAAAACAGATGGCTGTGCCTGTGGCAGTGTGCCTGTGGCTGTGCCTAAAAAACAGATGGCTGTGCCTGTGGCTGTGCCTAAAAAAAAAAAAAAATGGCTTTGCCTGTGGCTGTGTGCCTGTGTCTGTGCCTAAAAAAACAAATAGAAAAGGCTGTGCCATGGCTGTGCCTAAAAACAAAGAGGAAAGGCTGTGCCAATGGCTGTGCCTAAAAACAAAGAGAAAAGGCTGTGCCAATGGCTGTGCCTAAAAACAAAGAGAAAAGGCTGTGCCAATGACTGTGCCTATAAAACAAAGAGAAAAGGCTGTGCCAATGGCTGTGCCTAAAAAAAAGAAATGGCTGTGCCTTAAAAAATAAGATGGCTGTGCCAAAAGTAATTTTCCTTCCCCCCTTTGTATTTGAATATAAGTTTTTATTTAAATTTAAATATTCAATGGTACATTTGTTAGTATATTTGTTTCTTTAAAATAATTGATTGCCAGAAATTAACTTCAAGCAAGATGACCAAGTTAAATCTAAATTAATTTATGAAGATTAGTTATAAAAAGTGTACTTCGAGAACGAAGTACATGTCAGTATGGCCGTGTTAGTATTGGAAGTACGTGTGATATCATTTAATCATGAACTTTCACTTTTTAAGCACAATGTTTTGCTACAAAATACAAACTGTCATATTTATTAAGCATCTACCGACAAATGTCTAAGTACCTACCTAAATTATTATTGTGTTGTCAAATACCTACAATTATTAGAGTACCCACCTGAGTAAATATTGTTGTGTGTACAGGAAATAACTCTAAACTTACATATAAACCATAGTGATGATATTCCAATAAAATATTACTTAATTTATAATGATCATTGTGATGTATCCTGGATTTTATATTGCCATTTTAATATTATAAGTCCTTTGAGACAATTAGTACAAGACTGTCAGTTAGTATCAATATTCTTTCGAATATTGATTAAGAATGACTAAATAGGCGATATTCAATTCCTTAATTGTCTTGATACGTTTTAAAAAGGTTTCATTACTCAAGAATTGATTATTGACCTAATTGTGAGATTATTTATAGAAATGTAGAAAATGGTGGGGACATTTGACAGTTCGACTCGTTACTATAAATAGTGTGTAATTCGTTAGTTGACACACTTTATCGTGAACTACAAGCCAGTACAGACCAGTTGTTATATTATGATAGTGATATTATTTCCTGAATTGTTATATTTTGTGAAATATGGACTACACAAGCTTCACGTAAGTTATTTGATATTATAACTTGATTATTGCTAATGGTGGTGTTGAAACTCTATTTCATGTTGTGGCCTTTATTTATAATGATGTTAAATTGATTTAAGGGCTAGTCATGTTCTTTGCTCTATCCTTGTTGTTTTGATTATGTAACATTGTGGAATATTACAAGATTCATCATATAATGGCCATAATAGAATTAGACCTTTATTGTGATAAACGATATGTATATGGTTGTAAAAGATATATATGGATACTTTTACAACCATAGTTGCTTCCGTGGAGTTTCTTGCCCTTCTTCTCCACGAGAACTAGTTTAGCGAACGGGCAGTAAGCTCTCTGAGCCTCAATATGAATTAATTGACAAGCCTAATAATTGAAATAAATACCTAGTCTTGTCTCTCTGTGATTTTATTAATAAAACCTTTCCCTTATTTTCCACAAAGGAACTCTGATACACAGTAAATAACCAGCGACCATCTTGATCTTGATTTTATATGGGTTTCCTCCTTAAATCTAACACAGTCAAACGCTTTTGAGAGATAACAGAAAATGCCAATGGCATCCTGCGACTTCGCCCAAGATTCCAAGATGTAGCTGATGAGTTTTACTCCCGCGTCCATTGTCGATCTACCTTTCGTGAAACAAAACTGTTGACTATGCAGGATCCCATTAGAATTGAAGTGAGACAACATCTGGCCCAGCATGATTTTTTCATATATTTTACTCAATGCTGGAAGCACGGATATAGGTATATAATTAGAGGGATCACTCTTACTGTATTATTTTTAAATAAGTATTCTTGCTTAGGTATTCAGTGGTTTATTTTAGTATTTTAATATTATTATTTTGCAGTCTGTTATTGTGTTAATATTAGTACATACGACCGGCTAGGTCAGAGGTCGAAAGCCAAGAGGTATTTTCTCTTTTTATGAGTGTTGGCAACATTCAGAAAAAGAGCAAAACATTTTTTTTTAATTACGTTCCATTACATCATCCCCTTTTAACAAACAATTTTTACTTATATTAATGGGGTTTACAACCTCTTAAATTATTAGAGCAAGTTTAAAACTCAAAAGTTTTACAACTATTAAACAATACTAAAATTTATATTTCCTATTATTAGAGTAAGTTTATAACTCAAAACTTTAAAAACCAAACTGTTTTTGTATTTATTAAAACGAAATAACACATTATACTTCTTATTATAAGCTCTTTCTCTCCTCCTAAGGTGTAAAATAAAACAATGCAAAATGGTTAATTATTCTATAACATCATCTTAAATTACTCGTTTTGGTGGATCTTCAAGTTATGCTGGTCGGATATAGAAAGAGGTTCTTGTATATAACACATTATTATTATCCATTAAGTCATAAGCTCTATATCCATTACTGCTAATGATTTTACCTTGAAGCCATGTTTTATCATTAATGTCTTTTTTAAACCATACATTTTGCCCTGCAGTGAACTCTTTTTAGGGTTCCGAAGTAAACAAGGCACCCTTATAGTTTCGCTCTGTCCGTCTGTCCGTCCGCAGCTTAGCTCAGAGAATCTAAGTACTAGAAAGCTATAATTTGCCATGGATATACATATTGATAATTCCGACAAAGTGGTATAATAAAATCACAAAAAAAAATGGGTTTCCTCCTATAGACGTAAAGTGGGGATGCTTTTTTTTTCTCGTCTATCCCATTGTGTGGGGTATCGTTGGATAGATCATTCAAAAATATTATGGGTTTATTAAAACCATTGTCCGATTTGTCTTTACAAGTTTACGAGTAATAGACGACCAACTTATAAAATGTATTTGCACAGCGAAATTTTTGTACGAATGCCATTGAAAAATTCTATCACATGCTGAAGTGCATTTTGTAGCATGTGTTAGATTTAGGGAGGAACCCCATATAAAATGATCGATATTTACGAAGATAGCAATCTTGGAATGTCAAGATGGTTGCTGGTTATTTACTGTGTATGTGATGTATAAGGGTAAGGTTTTATGAATAAAAGCACAGAAAGACAAGACTAGGTATTTATTTCAATTAGGCTTGTCAATTAATTCATATTGAGGCTCAGAAAGCTTACCGCCCGTTCGCTAAACTAGTTCTCGTGGAGAAGAAGGGCAAGAAACTCCACGGAAGCAACTATGGTTGTAAAAGTATTTATTTATCTTTTATATATTTTACAACCATATAAATATCGTTTATTAATTAAAGATCTAATTATATTATGGCCATTATATGATGAATCTTGTAACATTTCACAATATTACATAATCAAAACAACAAGGATAAGGCAAAGAACATGACTAGCCCTTAAATTAATTTAACATCATTATGAATAAAGGCCACAACATGAAATAGACTTTCAACACAACCATTAGCAATAATCTAGTTATAATACCAAATAACTTACGTGAAGCTTGTGTAGACCATATTTCACAAAATATAACAATTCAGGAAATATATCACTATCACAACATAACAACTGGTCTGTACTGGCTTGTAGTTCACAGCCAAGTGTGTCAATCTTACGAATTACACTATTTATAGTAACGAGTCGACCTGTCAAATGTCCCCACCATTTTCTACATTTCTATAAATAATCTCACAATTAGGTCAATAACAATTCTTGAGTAATGAAACCTTTTTAAAACTTATCAAGACACTTAAGGAATTGAATATCGCCTATTTAGTCATTCTTAATCAATATTCGAAAGAATATTGATACTAACTGACAGTCTTGTACTAATTGTCTCAAAGGACTTATAATATTAAAATGGCAATATAAAATCCAGGATACATCACAATGATCATTATAAATTACGTAGTATTTTATTGGAATATCATCACTATGGTTTATATGTAAGTTTAGAGTTATTTCCTGTACACACAACAATATTTATTCAGGTGGGTACTCTAACAATTGTAGGTATTTGACAACACAACAATAATGTGGGTAGGTACTTAGACATTTGTCGGTAGATGCTTAATAAATATGACAGTTTGTATTTTGTAGCAAAACATTGTGCTTAAATAGTGAAAGTTCATGATTAAATGACGCCACACGTACTTCCAATACTAACACGGCCATACTGACATGTACTTCGTTCTCGAAGTACACTTTTGATAACTAATCTTCATAAATTAATTTAAATATAACTTGGTCATCCTGCTTGAAGTTAATTTCTGGTAATCAATTACTTTAAAGAAACAAATATACTAACAAATGTACAATATACGAGAAATAAATATACGAGAATTGATTTACCATGGATTATTATTTTGGAATTTTGATGGTATACATTAACTTTGTTTCGTTGACTGAATTGTAAACGTTATTTTAAGGATTATTATTTTTAATTTGTTTTTGATCTTTTATAACTGTCATAGATTTTTTTTATCTCATTTGTCTATCTACAATTATTATTGAATTTCTATCCTTGACATTCTATTATTCATAAATTATATAAATTATTATTGTTATTGAAAGTTATTGTTATTTTAAGGTTATTTTTTAATCAATTACTTTTAAACAAATATATTAACATATGTACAATTGAATATATAAATTTAAATAAAAACCAATATTCAAATACAAAGGGGGGAAGGAAAATTACTTTTGGCACAGCCATCTTTTTTTTTTTAAGGCACAGCCATTTCTCTTTGTTTTTAGGCACAGCCATTGGCACAGCCTTTTCTCTTTGTTTTTAGGCACAGCCATTGGCACAGCCTTTTCTCTTTGTTTTTAGGCACAGCCATTGGCACAGCCTTTTCTCTTTGTTTTTAGGCACAGCCATTGGCACAGCCTTTTCTCTTTGTTTTTAGGCACAGCCATTGGCACAGCCTTTTCTCTTTGTTTTTAGGCACAGCCATTGGCACAGCCTTTTCTCTTTGTTTTTAGGCACAGCCATCTGTTCTTTTAGGCACAGCCACAGGCACACTGCCACAGGCACAGCCATCTGTTTTTAGGCACAGCCACAGGCACACAGCCACAGGCACACAGCCACAGGCACAGCCATCTGTTTTTAGGCACAGCCACAGGCACCCTGCCACAGGCACAGCCATCTGTTTTTTAGGCACAGCCACAGGCACACTGCCACAGGCACAGCCACAACCACTGGCAAACAGCCAGAGCCACAGGCACACAGCCACAGGCTTCTTTTTTTTGTGGTTTCTCTCATTATTTATACAAACTTAAACAATACATCATTACTTTAATATTATCGCTCGGCCAATCTGACAAAACTTTTGCAATTTTTACTGAACGTAGATATTTTCTTCTGTCTAAAATCAGATCAATAAAGGGTATATATTTAAATTCTTTCATGGTCTTAAAAAGTACCAACTATTAATTTTGAAATTTATCTAGAATATCAAGCATTGTAATGACCAAACTTTTAACGACCCTTTTTTTTAATTACTTTTTACCAGAAATAAAACCAAAATAATCTCAACAGGTGCCACTAACGATAAAATTCTAGTGCACCATGCTGGTGGCACGGCCTGTCATTATTATAACTCTTCTGTGTTTCTCTTGTCATGTCATTTTTCAAACAACTGCTTGGAAAGTTACACCCACATGGTTTTTATTGATCAAAAATACTTTTCATTTATTTGTTTTATTCTATAATGTTTTTTTTATATATTCATGACTCAATGATCAGAAGTTACTTACTATGTAGCTGTCCCGATAGAACCGAACTATGTCAGATGTGTGCTCACAGACAAACACATTCTTAGACATTCACACAGTAGTGTTCTTGTCCGTTAATCTTTATGTTCCTAACAAAATAAATTTGCCAGCTGTGCTAATTTTTTAGCACTTTTGCTTAGTTTTCAATAAATTATTGTAATTCTACCTCTGTATACCATTAGATCACGATTGGTTTATATCAAAATCTGAATCTCTAATAGCCCTAAAACCAATCACTTCAATGTATTATCAGATCGTGAAAAGCAAGGTAAGAAAATATTAATTGGATTGTTTATTCTAATATTTCTGAAGATTAGAATACTTGTTTTATTAATTAATACAGAATTTTCATGAGAATAATTGCTCAAGAGCTTTTGCCATAAATACGATTCCTTTTTAGTTTTACTCAAAAATAGCTAAGAGAAAAACAGAGCAGAGTTTTTTTTTGTTAATGTGAGAATATTGGTAAAAACTACTATTCTGCCTCCATTAACTAATAACGATTCTTTGCAAATCCTTTGTACCTCTCAGGTATGTATGTGGTCACTCAATTGTTATATCACCAAGTTGTATACATTTTCACAAAAATACCCTCTGGCAAAAATTTCCAAAAAATTCTAGACAAGTTTCTAATAAATAAACTGAAAATCTTAGGAATTATCGTTTTACGCTTATTCAAACATAATATTATATCTTTATAATACCAAAGACATTCAACAGTAAATAAAAACAAAGCCTCTGAAGGCCTTACCACTTTTAGCCGTTTCGAGCTGCAGCTGTCAGCTAGATGTCTACAGTCAGAATCCGATGGTCTGACCATAGTTTGCAGATCCATGTCACATAGCTTCTAGATCCGTAAGCAATGCAGCTTGCAGTGCCGTCGGCTGGCGCGGCATCGCAAAGTCATCGTCTTGGTGCGAGTGGAGTTGGCGACTCGTCGACACGTTGTTTATGAAAATGACAAAATGGAATTAATTAGAAATCTATGTGAGCTAGAGCTGAATCCCACTTCTGATGTTAGATTTAAGGAGGAACCCCATATAAAATGATCGATATTTACGAAGATAGCAATCTTGGAATGTCAAGATGGTTGCTGGTTATTTACTGTGTATGTGATGTATAAGGGTAAGGTTTTATGAATAAAAGCACAGAAAGACAAGACTAGGTATTTATTTCAATTAGGCTTGTCAATTAATTCATATTGAGGCTCAGAAAGGTTACCGCCCGTTCGCTAAACTAGTTCTCGTGGAGAAGAAGGGCAAGAAACTCCACGGAAGCAACTATGGTTGTAAAAGTATTTATTTATCTTTTATATATAACGGGAAATTGGGAGACCGGGCTGTTGCATCTGGCTGCTGATTCGTAACCTCGTCAGCACGAGAATTCATGGTGGGCGTTAAACTTCGGGGAAACGTTTCAAAGAATACACTGTAGCGTTGACTGCTCACTACTTTAATTATACACACACTTCAATTACTTAAACAATTAAGGATTTCAGTAATAATTTTCTATTTAGAGCCAATGGGTTTGCGAATGTTCAAAACGTGCAACGGCTCACAACCATTTTTTTCCAAACGTATTGACATGACGTTCGCCCGTCAAGACAGACGCAACTCCATTCGGTGTTACCCGCTCTTAATTAAAATTAATCTTTAAAATAACAGAATAATGACCAATGTTTAAAAAATAACAACATAAATTATAATTCTCCAAATTAACTGATTTTCATTATTTAATAATGTCACGCGCCGTTACGGCCGTCCTGCATCTTCACCCGTCCTCGGGTGAATAGTTTATCTCATCAATCATTATCTGTGGACAATCATAAAACAGCTCAAGTAATCAACTCAACGTTCGGTCATTCTGATCGTTTTGAATCAAACATCACAATATCACAAAGAGCGAACACAGTTATTTATCACACAAGCTGAGGCCACATAGGCTAGTTCCAAATTGGCAAGTGCCGCACAGGCTATTGCCACACAGGCTATTGTCAACTATATTGTCACACAGGCTGGTGCCACACAGGCTGATGCCACACAGGCTGGTGCCACACAGGCTGATGCCACACAGGCTGATGCCACACAGGCTGATGCCACACAGGCTGATGCCACACAGGCTGATGCCACACAGGATGATGCCACACAGGTTAGTGCCACACAAGCTAGTGCCACGCAGGCTGATGCCACACAAGCTAGTGCCACACAGGCTGATGCCACACAGGCTATTGTCACCAATGCTTAATGTTAGCAAAGGCCTTCACAGTAAATAAGTAAATTTAGCTGCACAACTCACCTGCGCCGTTATTGGCACATTCTGACTCCACACTATTAGCTGGTGCCTCCAAACCTACATTCAACTCCAATGGAACGTAGCACTCTAGAATATGTCGTATGAGATCATGTGCATACTTATACGTCCGATTAGAGTTCAATGCTTTTAGTAAATACATGTCACTGTCAAAGTCAAAGTCAAAACGTTAATTGCGAACTAAGTGTATAATGTTGGTGTTTTGTTATATTAGCACCTCAGCCACCTGATAAGGCCCCTTAAATTTGGGTTCCAGCTTTGTTTTATTGCGCTCATGATTTTCTAATAACACATAGTCACCTACTTTAAAATTTCTTACTTTAATGTACTGCCGTGAACATATTTTTTAGTGTGGACATCACGCGTTCCACCTGACCATTAGCGCGACTAGAACCGGTAGCTATCAGGTGTAAATTAATATTATGTGCAGCACAAAAGTCTTTGAATTCTTTCCCAGCAAAACATCTACCTTGGTCGGCAATCACACGCGTAGGGAGGCCAAACAATGACACGCATGACTGCAATGCCTTTATAGCGCTATTAGCGTCAATGTTCATAGTATGATGCAGAAGTACGTATTTCGTAAAAGCATCTATTGACACAAAAACGTACTCCTTAGAGTCCCGCTTACCGCTAAGCTTTCCCGTTGCATCCATATGAATGGTATGCCACGGTACCGTTACTTTCGGTATTGGATGTAATTCTGCTTGAATTTTCCCAGAATGTGATTTGGACACTCTACATGTGATGCAATTTTCGACAAACTTCCTGACATATTTGTTCATGTTAGGAAACTAATAATGACAATATATTTTTCTAATGTTTTCTTCCAACCTAAATGCATTATGCTTTCATGAACATGATTTATAATTGACCACTGAAACGCTTTTGGTACTATGGGTAACCAAATTCTTCTGCTGTTGCGCTCTGTCTTTCTATGCAGAACCCCTCGTCTTATTTCGTAACTCCTAGCAAGGTCAAGGTCAAGCACATTATTCTGAAGTTTAGCTATTATAGAATTTATTTCGCTATCCTTTTCCTGCTCAGCCTGTAACCATGTAACAGAGATTTCAGTGAAATTGACTCGCTTTTGCTCTACTTTTGGGACCGGTCGTTGGACATCAGCTAAGGGATTTCGTGATAGAAAATCAACGTGCCCCATATTTTTACCTTGACGGTGTTCAATATAGACTACAGCAAATGTCTCAGTTAAGGGTCCTAGGGCCTTATTTATGGCACGTTGGTACACCGAAGGAGCATTACGAAGACCAAACGGCATGGTCAAATATTCAAACTGCCCGTCCGGCGTTACAAAAGCTGTACGCTCTATGGACTCTTCTTGAACCGGTATCTGATGATAGCCACTAGCCATATCAAGCGATGTAAAGTAGTTTGCCCCTACCAAACGTCCTATCTGGTCAGAAATTAGCGGCAATGGGTAACGGTCGGGTACTGTATTGCTATTCAATTCACGGTAGTCGACGCAAAGTCGATTAGTTCCTTCTTTTTTTAACCAGTATTATTGGTGACGCAAAGGGTGAACAACTCTCCCGAATGATAGAAGCTTGTAGAAGTTCTTTGATTTTAGTACGCAATGACTCTTTCTTCGGGGCTTAAACGATAAGGACGCCGTTGTACTAATCCGAGCTACCTTCGAGCAATGAAAGTAATTGACGTTTATTATTCAGCAGGAATATCAGTATTGACATTGTAAAAATATTACTAATTTTGACGCCTACGTCACAAGCTAAAACTGTTATAATTTTCCTCAAAACAATTTGGCTTTCACAAACTTCAACCGAAAATCCCATTGATAGCAAGTCCCTTCCAATTATAATCGAATCAGAGATACAATAGTCTAGCACATTTAATAATAACTGCATTGCGTATCCCTGTATATTTTTCTTTTTTTTTTCTTTTTTTTTAAACCGTTGCCCCACACTAGGAATTTCACCTGTATCGTGGGTGCGTTTACAAACATATAAACTCACATACACAAACACCCAGAACCGGATCATACAAATATTTATTCCGTGCGGGAATCGAACCCGCGTCACGCAGCGCAGCAGTCAATCGCTCAACCACTGCGACAACCATGCGCCCAAAATTATTAATAAAGTAATAATTACAGTTGTAAATATTTGAACGTAATGTTTGACTGGCCTATACCTATTAATGTCACTGAGGTATGATGACGCTTGCCTGGAAGTCTATTTGCTAAATTTTCTTTGACTAGAGAGCACAGGGCGCCGGAATCAAAACAAAATAAAAACTTCTCACCGGATTCAACTGCTAGGTGATCGGTGGCTGGTTTCATAGTGCAGGCATTCACCCGGTGCTCTACGTTGCCACTGCCAATCTTGGTGACCTTTTTCGGGCAGCGAGTGGCGATGTGACCTGGTTCGTTGCAGTAGTAGCACGTAGGCAACGAAGTTTTGTTTGGTACACTGCTATCTTGAGTATCTTGCTGTTTATTGGTTGATGAAAACTGAGGTTTGAGATTAGTGCTGGTATTACGCGAGTCTTTGGAGTGACATTCGTTTGCCATGTGGCCTAGTCTGCCACAATTGTAACATTTCTTCGGTTCAAATCGCGGTTTCTTAGCGTCACTGCAAATATTAGACTTTTCTGGCATCGGAGGGCCTCTTTTTTGATAGCTACACGCCATTAGTTCTTGTTGCAATTTCATTCTAGTATCAATTTTTTCAGTGTATACTAATCTTTGCAACCTTGGTTCGATTTTCACTGCGTGAGCCAGAGTTACAGCAATCGCAATTTGTTCGGTCGATAAAGAATGCCATTGGTTCATTAATGTACTCAGGAATCGAGTAGTATAGGCTGACATGCACTCTCCGTCTTTTGGACTTTCATTAAAGAGTCTACACATGGTGGCAGCTGGAGTCTCGACGTAGTCAAACCGAGCAAGAAATAAATCTTTTATCTGAGGCCAGGTTATACCAGCAAGACTATTTTGAGCCAACCACGTAGCTGCTGCGCCCTTAAGTGCTTTGCTCATGGCGATTATCAGGGTACCACTGGATATTTTTTTTTCTTGCATGCATAAGTCTACAGTATTACACCATGACCTGGCATCGGCGTCTCGAGAATCAGGATTGAATTCGGGTAATGCCAGCTTTGTATCAACCGTATTCGTGTCCTTTATAGCACGAATTAATTCCATCATGCTATGTTGTTGCATTTCAAACAAAGTTTTCCAACGGTCGCATTCACTATTTAGGTTAGAAACAATACTCTGACCTGTTTTTGGGAATTCCCTGGTAATCCCACTTCTGATAACGGGAAATTGGGAGACCGGGCTGTTGCATCTGGCTGCTGATTCGTAACCTCGTCAGCACGAGAATTCATGGTGGGCGTTAAACTTCGGGGAAACGTTTCAAAGAATACACTGTAGCGTTGACTGCTCACTACTTTAATTATACACACACTTCAATTACTTAAACAATTAAGGATTTCAGTAATAATTTTCTATTTAGAGCCAATGGGTTTGCGAATGTTCAAAACGTGCAACGGCTCACAACCATTTTTTTCCAAACGTATTGACATGACGTTCGCCCGTCAAGACAGACGCAACTCCATTCGGTGTTACCCGCTCTTAATTAAAATTAATCTTTAAAATAACAGAATAATGACCAATGTTTAAAAAATAACAACATAAATTATAATTCTCCAAATTAACTGATTTTCATTATTTAATAATGTCACGCGCCGTTATATATTTTACAACCATATAAATATCGTTTATTACAATAAAGATCTAATTATATTATGGCCATTATATGATGAATCTTGTAACATTTCACAATATTACATAATCAAAACAACAAGGATAAGGCAAAGAACATGACTAGCCCTTAAATTAATTTAACATCATTATGAATAAAGGCCACAACATGAAATAGACTTTCAACACAACCATTAGCAATAATCTAGTTATAATACCAAATAACTTACGTGAAGCTTGTGTAGACCATATTTCACAAAATATAACAATTCAGGAAATATATCACTATCACAACATAACAACTGGTCTGTACTGGCTTGTAGTTCACAGCCAAGTGTGTCAATCTTACGAATTACACTATTTATAGTAACGAGTCGACCTGTCAAATGTCCCCACCATTTTCTACATTTCTATAAATAATCTCACAATTAGGTCAATAACAATTCTTGAGTAATGAAACCTTTTTAAAACTTATCAAGACACTTAAGGAATTGAATATCGCCTATTTAGTCATTCTTAATCAATATTCGAAAGAATATTGATACTAACTGAAAGTCTTGTACTAATTGTCTCAAAGGACTTATAATATTAAAATGGCAATATAAAATCCAGGATACATCACAATGATCATTATAAATTACGTAGTATTTTATTGGAATATCATCACTATGGTTTATATGTAAGTTTAGAGTTATTTCCTGTACACACAATAATATTTATTCAGGTGGGTACTCTAACAATTGTAGGTATTTGACAACACAACAATAATGTGGGTAGGTACTTAGACATTTGTCGGTAGATGCTTAATAAATATGACAGTTTGTATTTTGTAGCAAAACATTGTGCTTAAAAAGTGAAAGTTCATGATTAAATGACGCCACACGTACTTCCAATACTAACACATGCATCCATTGAAAACAGGTGTGTGACTTATTATTGGATCCCATAATTAAAATGTTATAAGGTTTCTAAGTGACTTTTTTATGTAATGGTTGTGAGATATGGGTTGTTTTCGGTTACAACCCTAAAGATAACTTTGCTATACACAATTTTATCGAGAAATTCAATGAAATACAAACTTATTTTTGTGATTGATAAAAAACAATAATATACATCTGTTTGCAATGTCAGGACGGTATGGAAGAAGAAAATATGTTGCGCCTAATCCAAGTAACATGGGATAAGGGCAGGAAGATGATGATGTCAGTGGTAACAGTTTCCTACACAATACCCTCGCTATACGGTTACAAATCAAACAAAGCTCATTCTAAAAATCAATAAATTATAATTTCTTTCTCATTTCAGCTCTGCTAAAACTCGTATAATATTATCCGTTTTTTGCTTCTTATTCTGCTCTTCATTTGAATCTTCTTTGATTTCCTGTGTTGTGCTTTGTTCTTGATTATCAGTTCACCTGTGGTAAATTATGTCAATTTTAATACTTAATTGTTAGAAATTATTTAAACAAGGTTGTAGGGTGAATGAGACGAAATAAAGCTTTGTAGAGAACTTTACACAATATAATCACTCAGACCAATACAAATTACAGAAAATACTTAAAAGTTAACTTAATTCGAGTATGACAAAGAGACAGTGCAAAAATCGTGCCGCTTGCGAGCGTGATGCGAACCGGACTACCTGCCTCTCTGAGCAGGGTGCGGACGACCCCGCAACAAGGGGTGCGGGTGGCGCGGGTGCTTGGGTGCGCATACTCATCATAAAAACTAATCTTCATACATACTCCCCCTTTTGACCAACCGAGTGCCCCCACAGGTGGTCAAACGTCAACTATGACACGTTGCTTACGCGGCCTACCACGAGAACGTTTAGGAGCAACCGGCTGCGGAACCTCAGGGCATTCAGCATCTCGAGAATGATACCTCCTTAAGTCGCAAATGTGGTATTTGCCGATGACTTCGTCTGGTGAGCCAGGGAACGTTAAGAGGTAAGTAGTCGGACTAACTTTCTTCTGCACCAAGTAAGGGCCATCCCTCTTAGGCATCAGCTTCGAGCTGACACCTTTAGAAGCATTACTGAGGGCATGCGACTTCATCAGGACAAGATCACCGACAGCCAGTTCGTCAGCCTTACGAGTCTTGTCTTTCGCAGCCTTACGAAGGTCCTGCTGATGTTCGATACACTCCTTGCTGGTGCTGAGTGTCTCCGCAAGCTTCAACAGATACGGTGTAATCTGTGGGACATAGTTTTCAGCCTCTATGACAGCTTTCTTAGCGGGCGTGAGTCCAAACGGTGGCACTGCAATCGGCAGATGATCACCGCAATCGATGCGATACTCAGCGAACGATGTAGGTTCTCCCCCTTCTGCGAAGTTATCTCCATACTCCTGGAGCACCTGAGTGAGACAATTCTTCTCTGAAGATGACAGCATCGAACCCTCATTACTACGTAAGACATCCGCGGAAGCGCATCCTACGACGTCACGTGAGGTCTCACACCGCAAGGGGTGAATGTCCTGAGGTCGATCAGCTGTGAACCAAGTATTGTTCGCCATATTGATAACGATACCGACTTTACGCAAGAAATCAATACCGAGCAACGTGTCATTATTTACTGAATCTGGAAAAATAACAAAAGTGATGGGTACTGCCGACCCCCTAAATAATACGTCAACATCCGCGAGTAAAACTTTAAGGTCCCGCACTATACCTTCGGCTAATTTTACCGACATAAAACAACTACGAAACGAATAATTTTGTTTGCGAAGTAGTGCGTAAAGTCTCGAACCGGCTACACTACGCTTGGCAGCCGTATCAACTAAACCCTAAAAAAAAAAAACCACCTATGTCAATATCGAGTATTGGACGACCGTTGGTACATATGTTGGACGCGGGCAGGTTACCTACTCGACTCGGCAATGCATCACATTCGCTAACACACTTACATAAATGACAAGATTGAGACACGTTACATAAATTGCTTACATGCACAACATTACAGCTATCAGAGTCTAACATGTTAATATCAAGAACAGAAAATGATTCCTTAGTAATATTAACAGAACATTTAGGACAATTAGTTCGTATTACACCGTTAGCTCCACAACCATAACACTTCACTGAACTTTTATCGGTCTTTTCTTTAATATTTTTACAAGAGTCGCGGCTGTGTCCGACTTTACGGCAATAAACACAAAATAGTCGTTTACCTTTTTCAACCGTATTGTTATTGTTTACCACAGTCGGCGGGGGCGGAGCACTGCTCGTAGCGCTCGACGACCCATTAGGTATGTCCACAGGAGCGCTCGGCGCACACGTCGCGGAGGCCGACAGGGCGCGCGCGAGCGGCGCAGGCCGGGGCTGCGGTGACGGCGTGTGTGGCGCATGCGCGCTAGCAGCGCGGCCACACGCTTGTTGGCCGACGTTGCCAGCAGGCTCTGAACCAGTTGACGGTTCGATTCCGCTTGAGCCTTGGCGAACGCCTCCAGGAACGACGAAAGTGTCCCTTCCGAAAGCGGCACGGGCGTCAGAGACGCCGGTGCGCCACTCGTGGTGTCGTCATCGTTGCCTCTACTTTTGCTGCGAGGCATTATTGTAACAGTCAACTAAACACGAGGATTTTGTTAGGTACGATATGCACTAGAGTTCGTAGCGTCCACTGAAAAAACCGTTACTTTGTAAGTATGTACTTGAGTTCGCGTCGCGTCGGTTACGTACGCGTGCCGCGTTGGAGCGCCAGTTTGTAGGGTGAATGAGACGAAATAAAGCTTTGTAGAGAACTTTACACAATATAATCACTCAGACCAATACAAATTACAGAAAATACTTAAAAGTTAACTTAATTCGAGTATGACAAAGAGACAGTGCAAAAATCGTGCCGCTTGCGAGCGTGATGCGAACCGGACTACCTGCCTCTCTGAGCAGGGTGCGGACGACCCCGCAACAAAGGGTGCGGGTGGCGCGGGCGCTTGGGTATGCGCACTCATCATAAAAAACTAATCTTCCTACAAGGTCTTTTTCTCAAAAACTATGAGATTACGTACTAAAAAACTTTTTGAAAGTGTTTTACTGGAAGAGTATTACACAAAAAAATTGAGGCTCCTAGCAGCTTGAAAAGGTTATACACTCGCGCCAAATCCGTTGCGTGGTTTGGAATAGCACACTAATTACATAAGTGAATTTGGCAAGGCAAAGGGTTTGACCCCATGAAAGAGTATGACAAATTCTCTTTATATAATTAGGTATTGCCAAAAATTATTGGACGTTTTCATTGGTGAAGATACTCTTTTTGATAGAGTCAAATATAATCATTTTAGTTCATTTATTTGGGATACCATAAAAGTAAAATAGCAGCGTTTTACCTTCAAATAAAACGCTTCTTGTGTCCTTCGGCCTCATTCGGGGTCATATAAACATAATTTGAGTCTAGCATCTACCGTTTCCGTGTCACATCTATATAGGTACTAGCTGACCCGGCAAACTTTGTTTTGCCATAAAAACTCCACACATTCACCTACCCTACACCTACCCTACACCTACCCTACACCTACCCTACACCTACCCTACACCTACCCTACACCTACCCTACACCTACCCTACACCTACCCTACCATTTTTTTTTTTTTTTTTTTTTGGGATGAAAAATATATGTTGGCCGATTCTCATAGATACCGGATAAGCACAAAAAATTTCATCAAAATCGGTCAAGCCGTTTCGGAGGAGTATGGCAACGAAAACTGTGACACGAGAATTTTATATATTAGAAGAAGATATGCCATAATCTCCTTCCAAGCAACACGATGATGACGTAATTCTACTTTCGTTCACCAGGTGGCTGCAGCGCGCCAACTCGTTCATTGTGGCCTAAAAATCCTAGAACTTAAAAAGCCAATAACACCAGGCAGTCTTTAAAATTATGACCCCGAATGAGTCTCCGGACACAACAAGCGTTTTATTTGAAGGTAAAACGCTGCTATTGTGTCCTTGGGCCTCATTCGGGGTCATATAAACATAATTTGAGGCCTTGTTTGTTATCGCCTGGTGAACGGGACGCCAATGTGTTGGACACAATATAAGTAGGTACAAAAATAAGCACCAACATATTTTTTTAAGATTTATATTTCAATACAAAAATAATTATTATTATCTATTTGTACAGTAATTTAATTGTATTACAGAATAAACAAAACATTTAATCCGTACCACATATTTATTTATTTATTTAATACTTCATGCACAAAAGAAGTATATACTGTAAACAATTTAATTCCACATTTATTCCCAAAACTATCTCCGTTAATAGTAACGCATCATTCAGTGATTGGGCTACCGTTGGTATTCATAAAAGTAAAACACGGCTTTATGAGCTGTACGATGAAAGGACTTATGTAAACACTGCTGAATTTAATTTATATGTTAGAAACTATTCAAAATTATTTAAAAAAGTTTGTTGGTTGGCCAAGTCGCGTTATTTGAGTTCTAAGATTAAAAATAGTAGTAATGTTATTAAAACGACTTGGAATATTATTAATAGTGAAACGGGACGATCTGGTAACCGAAATATTGACTACAGCCTGTCTATTAATGACAGCATCATAAAATCAGACTCACAAGTCGCAGTGGCTTTTGAAAATTTCTTTTCAGATGTTCCCATTTCAACTACTAAATCCCTAAACTCATCACCTTCTGTTGCTGAGTCTTTGCTAAAAGAAAATGTTAATGTTTGCGATTCGGAATTTGTTTTTGAACATATTACTTGTAGAGACATAATTAAAACCTTTCACACTTTAAATGTTAAAAAGACTGCAGATCTGTGGGTTCATTCTGTAGAAGTTGCTAGGTCTATTATTGACATTGTCGCACCTAGTTTAGCTATTATCAATACATATAATAAATCTGTAGAAAAATATTTTTTGTACATCGAAAAAAATTCCAAAAAAAATAGCCAGGGTGTTAAAGGATAACCAACAGAACCCATTTCTAGCATTTTTGGAATTTTTGTCTGTTTGTCTGTTTGTCTGTTTATCTGTTTGTCTGTTTGTCTGTTTGTCTGTTTATTTGTGCACGCATCACGTGAAATATACGAAACCAATGTATATAACTTTTATACATAAAAATTGTGCGTATCTTTAAGAATTACTTAGTTTTTGTTTCATCGCAATCGGTTCACTCTATCAAAAGTTAGATGAATTTAAAGTGTTCAAGAAGTAAAATTAACACACACGCAATTCAGATACTTTGACAGTTGAACTCGGTATTCGATAGATGGCGTTGTGCATTTAAAGTCATTGTCTGAACCGCGGTGTTAAGATTTTACGCGAAAGAATGACCCTAGAAAAAAAAATTGGTATGTAGTATGTATATTTTTTAACCGACTTCCCAAAAGGGAGGAGGTTCTATGTTCGACATTATGTATGTTTTGTTTTTCTTTTTTTGTGTATGTTCACCGATATCTCCGTCAATTGTAGACCGATTTCAAAAAATCTTTTTTTGTTTGAAAGAGTATGTTCCGAAATTGGTCCCATTTTAATTTGGTGTAGGACTGACGAAGCAATTCGGAGATATACAACAGAACTCTTCAATAAATAACGGCAAATCTCTTGGAATTGCTGCAATCGCATGTCTGTTTGTTGTTTATACCATTTCATAACATAACATCACGCCAGTACGCTCTTAAGGGGTACGCAGATCTCTCATTTCACCGGTTATGTTCAAGTTTCATGATATTTGGGTAATATATTCTGGCGTTATACGAGTAGGTAACTTACTAAACAACTTGCCTATTAGGTAGGTACAACAAAAAAGTGAAAAATAAAAAAACTTTTTACAAAAAAATACTACCGACTTCCAAATAAAACTACAAAGTTAAAAATAACTTTAGTTTTGGAATTCGGTGTCCATAACGCAATAAATTGGTACCTACGAAAGACACCGACTTCCAAAAATAAAGTTATTTTTCACTTTGTAGTTTTATTTGGATGACGGTAGTATTTTTTTGTAATAAGTTTTTTTGAGTATGTGGAGTTGGCAGGCAGGCTGGTAAGTATGGTAGGGTTGGCAGGCAGATGACGGGAGCGAAGCCGCGGGCACAGCTAGTCTTTAATAATTGTATCGACTGTGGGGAGTTTCCTGACCTAATGAAAAATAGTAAAATAATACCTTTGTTTAAATCAGGTAGTACATCAGACCCTACAAATTATAGACCTATTTCAGTACTACCTACGTTTAGTAAAATATTTGAGAAATTAATGTTAGAGCAATTGCAAAGATTTTTTAATAAACATAAATTATTACATAGCAAACAGTTTGGTTTTACAAGGGGTCGTTCAACTACTGATGCCGGTGTTGAGCTGCTAGGACATATTTATAATGCATGGGAAGATAGGTGCGATGCCTTGGGAAACTTTTGTGATTTGTCCAAGGCGTTTGATTGTGTTCTTCATGAAACGCTAATCAGGAAACTCCGCCACTACGGGATCCGGGACAGCGCTCTGGATCTTCTTACTTCATACTTGAGTAATAGGATTCAGAGCGTTGACGTTAATGGAAAAAGATCTCCCGGATCCATAGTAACAATGGGAGTCCCGCAGGGCTCGATTCTTGGTCCTTTCTTGTGTGCAGGACGTAGCGTGTTCATTGGCCCCGAGAAAAGAAGGGCGTAAACCTTCTGGCCATTGCCGCTGAACGCCCCATCCACATCAACGAAAACAAAGGTTCTTGGATGCCTAGCTGCAGCAGTGACGTAGGGTTGCAAATCGACTCTAACGATTCAACGATGTGTTGGCTGTACTTGAGTTATTTCCAGACTCCGGGTTGCCTACTTCTGGATCAGCACTCCTGGTGTCCAGGTTCCGAGGTTCAGCTCGACAGGATCGAAAAGGGATGTCTTCATAAGGGTTGAAGTCGATGAATTAAATGAAACACTAAGTTATTCAGTACACGGCACGATTCTAGGGCTCTCAACAATTTCTGAGACTTGATTCTATATAAGAATTACTTCTTATTTACTAAGACAAGTACAAGCGACTAGCTTTGGATGACTACAAATTCTATTTTGGGCCCGGGGGTTCTTTATACCCTCGCATCGTGCCATTATTGAGAGCCCCGCAAATTCTCGCCGAAAATAATTTTTATTTATGTAAAAAACCCTTATACATATTTGGTAAATAGGGTTACCGCACCCCTTCCATGGTGCTATCAATAGCTGGATTCCTTCGTACTGTAACACAGTAACGCCCCCTATCTATGTATCTAATCAATATACCTAATTTCCAGGTATTGATAGCTTCCCTAGACTATTTCCATGAAATAAAAGGACAATTCCCTTTATTTCCCAGTTAAAACCTTAATAGTTTTCAACCTAGCCTAAGGATATCTATAGGTTGGGTTGACCTGCTGGTGCCAATAGCAGGCTGTCTGTTGACGTCTAGAAAAAGCTTATTTTCGGGAATCTTCTATGGGATATCATCCCTTATGTAATGAATCTATAAATTCCTAAGTCATTTCACCGACTTTAGGACTTCCTACTTAGGCTAACCAGACAATCACCGCCTATTATGGGGATTCTGGTAGCCAATAGACCACACTTTACATTTCTAGTGTTTATGTAAGTCTATCTAGGTCATATGCACATAAGGTGCCTTGATATGTACAAATTTGATAGCCGGTCACTTTCTTTGCGCCCAGCTATCAGAGAAATTAGATATAAAAACACTAATAAGATTGGGACGACACGATGGTGCGTTCAACGGGCCATCGGGAGGTTCCCAAAATTCCTTATTTTCGGAATTCCCAGGGGTGTATAGTCCCGGGAAATGCCAAAAACTGACTAAAAATTACGTTTCCAGAAACCTATTTTCCGGAATTGTACTTAAACTACTTGAGCGATTTTCGCTCCAAAGTGATGGCTTGGTAGCTAGTCCAGCAAGCCATCCGAAAGTACTTACACCATGAGTACATCTATTCCCTTCATGGAGTTATTCCACCTGAAGGGTCTACAAATTTCAACGCTTTACGTTGTTTACATTTTTCACGACTGCTTATCTCGTTGACTATCCAAGCGATTCTTCCCATCTAGAAACCGCCTGGAAGCCCTTTTAGCAAGCTTTCCAATGGTAGTACTTTTACCAGTACACCTATATGTTTCTAGGTACTTAGGGCACCTAAAACCGTAAGCGATTGCCAAAAACCAGATAAACAGCAGTTTTTCTATTATATACTGACTTGATATCTCAAGTAAATGGGCTTTATATAAAAGACTACGCTAACTATGAGGTGTATATAGGCTTCCTGTCTCGGTCTAGGTCCCCCATATACCCTAAAATGACCTAAAACCATATATTTGGTGTTTGAGATATCAAGTCAATATTCCTATTTACATAGCAGAAACTATGTGGTCTTCACATAGTTTCATCATTATGTACTGATTTCATGTCCAGTACATAGGATAAGCCCTTAAAAACATGATTTTAATTACTATAATATTTTCGAAAACCACCAAAACTATATATATCGTGTGGTTCCCTCTCACGGTTCATTCGGAACTAATCCGTCGTCGAGCACAGACGTATCGTATGACAGAAATTTATGTTTTTTACTATGATAACTCTTATCAGTATGCTTTCTAATGATTTTACTCTGTTAAGGGTGAACTATTGAACCCTATAACATACTGACAAACACTAAAAACATTATACTACTATCTCAAAAAATGTAGGTAAAATTTTAGTATAAATATAAACGTGCCTCTAAAATTCATTTTAGTATCAGGTGGCGCGCCGTGGTAAGCAGACATGTCTACACATACAAACTTCAATTTCTATGAACCATTTAGTATGGTTGATGACGCTTCGTCGCGAACATATCTCCCGCCGTGCAGTGCTGTGTCGACTCGCTGTGTCGACTCGAAGTGTTGTCGGCGCGGCGCTGCATTCCTTCGGTGAGCGACGGACGGCATTTCTCGGCTGCCGGCCAGGCCCACCGAGAGGACGGTCGCCGCTCCGGCATCTCTGGTTACTGGGGCAGTGGGACGAGTTTCTTCACCGGACGCTTCAAGGTACCGCCAAGCGTGCGTACCTCAGCGGTCCGGATTTCTCCGTCGATTCCTGGATACACGGCCACAATGCGGCCTCGCGGCCACGTATTGCGGGGCAGCTGGCCGTCGGCTATCAGGACAGGGTCACCCACTTTAAATCTGGGCCCACTACTATGTGGCTCCCGCCGGTTTTGGAGCTCCGGCAGGTACTCTCTGACCCAGCGACTCCAGAACATATCAGCGAGGATCTGTGATCGTCGCCATATTTTCCTGCTGTCTATATCTTGCTCGGTGAACGTGCCAGGTGTAGGTAGTCTGGCTGACCCACCGAGTAAGAGGTGATTCGGTGTGATGGATTCATCATCATCACCATCTACCGACACGTGTGTCAATGGTCGGCTATTTACAATGTACTCTGCCTCACAAATCAGTGTGGACAACACCTCTTCGGTGGGGTGTTTTTCTGTAAGTACATTGTATAGTGTGTTTTTTACACAACGAACTAGGCGCTCCCAGGCGCCTCCCATGAATGGCGCTGATGGCGTTATGAAGCGCCATACGATGCCTCTACGACTTGCCTCTGTTTTGAAGGCGTCTCGCAGCTCTCTGTCGGCGCCGTGCATGTTGGTGCCATTGTCTGAGTGTATCTCAGCTGGGCATCCTCTGCGTGCGGCGAATCGGCGCAGCGCCAATATGGCGGAGTCTGCGCTAAGGCTGGCGGCGATTTCAAGGTGCACCGCCCTTGATGTGAGACACGTAAATAGTGCTACGTATCTCTTCTGATGCTGCCGACCGACGGTGACGGATAGCGGGCCGAAATAGTCGAGCCCGGTATATGTAAACGGCCTCTTATGGTGAGCGAGGCGCGTTTTCGGGTGGTCGCCGGTCGCAGGTACTGGTGGCTGTGCCTTGCGTATACGGCAATGCAGGCATCTTGCTATCACCTTCTTCGCTGTTGGTCGCATCTTCACGACCCAGTAGTGCTGCCGTACCTCATTAATTGTGAGTTCGGTGCCACTATGTTGTAGACTGCGATGTGTCCAGTCTATGTACAACTGCGTTATGTGATGGTCGCCATGTAATATAGGCGGGCGCATCACTTCTTCAGCTACCTCTTGCGTAGCTGCTATGCGACTTCTTAGTCGCAGCACGCCGTCGACGACCTGAATTTGTAAAGGTCGCAGCGAGCTATTTTTATTTATTTCTTCAACATTCGCTAACTCTGAAGCGAACGATTGTTGTTGTGCGACCTGGACAAGTATTTTCTCAGCTTCTTGGAGAAATTCTGCTTCTATGATTTGTCTGTTGACCTGGGTTGGTGCTCTGCATGCCTGCTTCTGCTTCTGTGCAGGTACAGCGGGCTTCTTGCGCCAGTCTGGGTCCTTTTCAGCGTTTTTTCTCGTCCGTTTATAGGACGTTATCTCTGTTCTATTTTTGCAAAGAGATATAAAACGCAGAACTGTGGCGGTCGCACGAAGCAGTCGCTCCCATCTGGAGAATCTGCTTGGCTCTGGAACGGCTTCTATGAAGCTCTTCTTGTCCCCTTCTGTGACAACGAAAGTTTTTTCTTCTCCCGTGTCGTTTGTAGTCGGAGGTTTCTCTGTGGGCCATAATTCGGGCCCAAGAGACAAAAAACTCGGCCCGCAGTACCACTCGTGGTCCGAGTTGAACCGCAGTGGCACGTCACGGGTTGCTGCATCAGCGATGTTCATCTTGGTGGGTATCCATCGCCAATCTTCGACTTTGCTATTGTCTTCAATAGCAGCTATTCGGTGAGCAACGAAAGGTTTGTATACTCTCGCTCCTCTTCTAATCCAGGTCAGTACGGTCTTGCTATCTGACCAATACGTTACTGACGTGGGCTTGCAGTCGTGTTCACTCATCACTGCTGCGGCTACGCGGGTTCCCAATACCGCGGCCTGAAGTTCGAGTCTCGGTATCGAAAGCAGTTTCAGTGGGGCCACCCGCGCTTTCGCCATAACAAGGCTTATTAAGTGCTTGCCTTCCACGGTCGTGGCCCGCCAGTATATAGCGGTAGCATATGCCATCTCGCTTGCATCAGTGAACACATGCACCTGCATTTCTATAGCGTCGCTATATCCAGGATAGCATCTTGGTACGCTAACGTTTTTTAGTTGGCGTAAATGTTGTACCCAAATTTTCCATTGTAATGCTAGGTCAACATCTAGCCTCTGATCCCAGTCGACGCCTCGCCTCCATGCTTCTTGCAATATTTGCTTCGCCTTGATGGTTACTGGCGAGGCGAGTCCGAGTGGGTCGTATAGCGACGCTACTATTCTGAGCGCCTCTCGCTTGGTGGGCGCCTCTCGGTCCAAGATACCCTCAGGCAGACGCGCGAGTGTGAGGTTGAAACCCAGCGTGTCTTCGCCTGGCCTCCATATGAGGCCGAGTATCTTTTCCGACGTATCTATATCTCCAATGGATACCATCTCAGTTTGTATGTGCGATGGGTCCATTTTTTCTAGGAGCTGCGAGCTATTTGAAACCCATTTCTTGAGTTCAAACCTCGCCTGTAGGTGTATTTTTCGCACCATACTAGCGACTTCTGCCGCCTTCTCGATAGTTCTATAACTATCTAGGTAGTCATCCATATAATGACTACGTAGTATAGCATCCACAGCTTCAGGGTGCTTCTCTATATATTTGTTTGCGTTCCAGTTCTTTGCAAAAATTGCTGTGCAAGGCGAACTGGCTGCGCCGAAAATGATGGACGTCATTCTATATTCTTCTGGCGCTCCTTCTCTGCGGTTTCCCCTCCACAGGTAGCGAAGCGCGTCTCGGTCTTGGCTCCGCACCTTCACTTGCATGAACATCTCCGCTATGTCACCGGTTATTGCGACGCAGTGGCGGCGAAACCGCATCATTACGCCTGGCAGCGACTGTAATAGGTCGGGCCCAGTTAACAGGAAGTCATTCAGTGACATTCCTCTCGATTTGGCGGCAGCGTCATGTACGATGCGAAGTTTGTCTGGCTTCATTGGGTTGAAGACATCGAAGTGTGGGAGGTACCAAGTTTTGCCCGGCGTGCTAATTGCGGGTGCCCTTTCAGCGTACCCTTTCGCTATTAGCGAGTCCATCTGGTCTGAGTATCTTCTTAGAAGTTCCTGGTTCTTGTCCAGCTTCTTTTCTGTTGAGACGAGCCTCTTCAGAGCTGTCTCAAAGCTATCTGGCATCTCAGCATGCTCATTACGCCAAAGCATGGCGGTTTCGATGTGTCCATTCTCTAATTGGACAGTTGATCGATTCAAAATGTCCTCTGCCCTTCTTGCTGGGTCAGAGGCAGGTCGCTGTGGGTTTACGCACAACGATTCTATGGCGAAATGTTCGCGCAACTGATGATCCAAATTGTCATCAGTTGTTATTCTATTGACATGATGTACTTGTTGTCGTAGTAAACTACTGTGCGCGCCATGTAGTGTCCAACCCATTGCTGTAAGTGACGCAATTGGTTGGTGTCTTGGACCTCTGCGAATCTCGCTGGCCAATAACAAATGCCAGTTGTCTTGGCCGACGAGTATTTTTGGCACGCCATTGTTGTACATCAACTCTTTTCTCAAGTCGGTTAAATGCTTGCAGCGTGCGACAACCCTATCGCTCACTGTTTGTTTTGCCAAGCTGAGTTTAGGTATAGTACGTGCTTTAAATTGTACCCTTCTCTCTTGCGGGCTAACCAGCGTCACCTTGACTCTTCTTGAGCATGGGGTGGTGAGCATGGTGTTGCCTATCGCACCGATCTTGAGCGGGTCCACAGGGCCCTCTGCCCCGACTTGCCTCGCGATGTCTTCATCCATCAGCGAAACGGTGGACCCATCGTCTAGGAGAGCGTATGTTGCTACCTCTCCCGCCGGTCCGATTACCCGGACCGGCACTATCTTGAGGTACGCCTGGCTCGATGGTGACCCGAAACTGGCCACCGTTTCCTGAGGATCCTTGCGGGATTCAGGAACATCGGGCTTCTTGTTGGCTTCCCTCTGCTGTTGCTTCTTCCTATGAAGAAGCCGATGGTGCGTATCTCTGCACCCGTCTTGGCCACACTGTTTTCTCTTACAAGTGTGGTTGCCTCGTCGATGTTGAAGGCAGCGATAACATAGATTGTGTTTTTTCGCTAGCTCCCATCTTTTCTCGACAGCTACGCCCCTGAATTGTGCACATCCAGTGGCGTAGTGATGTCCCACGTCGCAAACACGGCATTTTCCTACCGGTTGGTCCGTAGCTATATGCGTCCTTTGTGTGACGCGTCTGTTGGTGTTCGCCTCGGCCGAAGCGATGCCTTCGGGTGGGGCGAATGGACTACAGAAGTGTGCCTGTTCAGATATAAAATTACTGAACAATGAAATATCTGGCACCGATTGGTACTTCTCCGAATATGATCGGTACCATTGTGCTCGTAGCGAATTGGGTAACTTCTCTGTTAACAATCGCATAAGCTCCGCGTTCATAAGGTAATGACCCTTTTTTAACGCGCGGAGCGTGACTACAGCACCTCTTACGCGACTTGCAAACGCGCAGATGTCTCTTGGTGACTCACTGCAGCGCGGCAGTCCGCGTAATCTATCTGTTTCAGCTTGCGCTATGGAGTCTGGACGGCCGAACTGCAGCTCGAGTTCCTTCATGATGTCATCGGGCCTGGCATGTCCGATGAGTTCTGAGCTGACGGTTTCCATTGCACGTCCATGTAAGCTTCTCCTCAGCCTCGCTGTATTCTCGATGTCCGTAAAGTACGCTCGAGTTGTCTCATATATGGCCCGAAATGATAGCCATTCAGTATGAGAACCATTGAAATTCGGCAATGTCATGACGAATTTCGACGCAGAGGGGTTCGGTTGGTCCCGCTGTTCTATTTTCCTGTCGGCTAGCGACGCTATAGCGGACGTCAACTCCGTCAAGAATGGACGGAGACTATCCCTCTGACCTCCTGTACACTCAGCTGACGCTGCAACTGGAGGCTTTCGCACTTCTCTCTCCTTAGGATGCTGACCTTCTATTTGCGATTTGGTGGCGGCCGCAGTCAGGGGTCTATGCATAGAATTTCTGGTTCCCCCTTCAACGACGTTATCCTCCTTCTCAGGCTGAGGTTCTGGTGCCTCTTCTAGCCATGAACGCACGTACTCGTCATTCGAGTTTCTGTCATCCAAGTATTCAGCTTCGGAACCCTCTTCCTCCGCTCTCTGAAGTGCCAGTTGTGCAAGCTCCAACTTAATTTTGAGTAAGTCTTCGCGAGCTTTGTCTATGTTTTTTCGTGACCGAGTCACTCTAGTTGACGGCGGACGGCTATGTTCGATACGGGCGTCACCCCGGGTAGTCATCGGCATCGCTGTACGTCTGTCTTCTTCGGAAATCTTCTCTTTCTGAGAAGGTTTCAATGTTGTGTCTGAAGCTCCTTCTAATCTGGTTACTCTGGTAGAAACCGCTTGATCAGTTTCTATTGGTTGATGCGTCGGAGTGCTTTCAGTTTGAGGCGCTAGATGGCGCTGCTCGTCCGACGGCTCGGTCCCTTCGGTTGTGGAAGGTGAACACGGCGGCAGCTCATGTCTGATGCCAACTGGCTGATCCAACTCCACGGTCCATGCCTCCGGCGTCTTGCCTTTGGATCTGGTTATCGGCATTGTTGTTGAAATATTTTCTTTTGAAAACTCGAAGTTAGTTTTCAAAGATAAGTCCCAGTTCCGGGCTTCAGCGTTCAAACCGACGATCTCCAGAAGTTAACCTCCACTTCGATTGACTATAATTCAATCTTCAAATAAAAAATCACTAAAAACTTACGGTCAGTGATAAGTCTTCAGGAAACTTCAGGCATTTGCTATACAAGTTTATTTTTCCCATAAACGTGTATGTTCTATTTGATTGACTATAATTCAATCAAATTCTAAATCACCGAAAAGTCAAGGTTACTTTTCGGTGGTGATGCTTCATGAACTGCTTGTCCAAAGCATCAGAGCCGTGCATCAATCTTCCGAGCACGTATCTTGCTTGATTGAAGAAAATTCAATCTTCAAATAAATCACCGAAACGTCAAAGTTATTTTCAGTGATAGTGCTTCAGGAACCGCATAGTCAGTACATCCGAAACGTATCTAAGTCTTCAGAGTACGTTTCTTCCATTCACTGACGAAAATTCAGTCTTCAAAATTTTCCTGAAAACATAGGGGTTGTTTTCAGTCATAAGGCTTCAGGAATTATTCTTCAATCATCAAGGATGCACATCAGCCTTCTAAACGCACGTCTTGTATTTTTCTGACGGGCGCTCGTTTTTTAAACAAATCGCTAAAAACATAAGGGTAGTTTTCAGCGATAAGTCTTCAGGAACTATTCTTCCGCGTCAAAGACGTAATCCAATCTTCTGAACGAGTATTCTTGGTTGAATAAACAAGCGTTCAGTTCTAGAACAAATCACTGATAACATAGGGTAGTTTTCAGCGATAAGTCTTCAGGAACTATTCTTGGGGCTTCAAGGATGCGCATCTGTCTTCATACAGCATTTTGCGGCTCACAGAAAATTTCTTCTATTTTCTTACAATTATTGAAAAAATAGGGTATTTTCAATAACTGTCTCCAGAATTTTACCTCTTGGATCCAGCGGCAAATAGGGCACGTAGGACTTGTTCCCTGCAGTGCACGTCGATTTTTGGTTTATTTGTGAAATTAATTTCTCCAAAATTCGAAAAATTAATTCCACCACTGTTTCTTCCTGACGTCCTGGGGCGCTCCAGACTTCGAATTTCGGCTCGAACGGGTCAACGTTGTGTTGCACGTAGCCGACTTAATATGCAGGCACCCAGTTGTTTTTTCTGGATCTACTGTTCCCGACGTCCTGGGGCTCTCCAGGCTCCAAAATTCGGCTCGATAGGACCATTAAATGTGTCCGTCGTCGAATTTGCCGGGACGCCAGGCTCCAAAATCTGGCTCGCAAGGACCATTAAATGTGCAGGACGTAGCGTGTTCATTGGCCCCGAGAAAAGAAGGGCGTAAACCTTCTGGCCATTGCCGCTGAACGCCCCATCCACATCAACGAAAACAAAGGTTCTTGGATGCCTAGCTGCAGCAGTGACGTAGGGTTGCAAATCGACTCTAACGATTCAACGATGTGTTGGCTGTACTTGAGTTATTTCCAGACTCCGGGTTGCCTACTTCTGGATCAGCACTCCTGGTGTCCAGGTTCCGAGGTTCAGCTCGACAGGATCGAAAAGGGATGTCTTCATAAGGGTTGAAGTCGATGAATTAAATGAAACACTAAGTTATTCAGTACACGGCACGATTCTAGGGCTCTCAACAATTTCTGAGACTTGATTCTATATAAGAATTACTTCTTATTTACTAAGACAAGTACAAGCGACTAGCTTTGGATGACTACAAATTCTATTTTGGGCCCGGGGGTTCTTTATACCCTCGCATCGTGCCATTATTGAGAGCCCCGCAAATTCTCGCCGAAAATAATTTTTATTTATGTAAAAAACCCTTATACATATTTGGTAAATAGGGTTACCGCACCCCTTCCATGGTGCTATCAATAGCTGGATTCCTTCGTACTGTAACACAGTAACGCCCCCTATCTATGTATCTAATCAATATACCTAATTTCCAGGTATTGATAGCTTCCCTAGACTATTTCCATGAAATAAAAGGACAATTCCCTTTATTTCCCAGTTAAAACCTTAATAGTTTTCAACCTAGCCTAAGGATATCTATAGGTTGGGTTGACCTGCTGGTGCCAATAGCAGGCTGTCTGTTGACGTCTAGAAAAAGCTTATTTTCGGGAATCTTCTATGGGATATCATCCCTTATGTAATGAATCTATAAATTCCTAAGTCATTTCACCGACTTTAGGACTTCCTACTTAGGCTAACCAGACAATCACCGCCTATTATGGGGATTCTGGTAGCCAATAGACCACACTTTACATTTCTAGTGTTTATGTAAGTCTATCTAGGTCATATGCACATAAGGTGCCTTGATATGTACAAATTTGATAGCCGGTCACTTTCTTTGCGCCCAGCTATCAGAGAAATTAGATATAAAAACACTAATAAGATTGGGACGACACGATGGTGCGTTCAACGGGCCATCGGGAGGTTCCCAAAATTCCTTATTTTCGGAATTCCCAGGGGTGTATAGTCCCGGGAAATGCCAAAAACTGACTAAAAATTACGTTTCCAGAAACCTATTTTCCGGAATTGTACTTAAACTACTTGAGCGATTTTCGCTACAAAGTGATGGCTTGGTAGCTAGTCCAGCAAGCCATCCGAAAGTACTTACACCATGAGTACATCTATTCCCTTCATGGAGTTATTCCACCTGAAGGGTCTACAAATTTCAACGCTTTACGTTGTTTACATTTTTCACGACTGCTTATCTCGTTGACTATCCAAGCGATTCTTCCCATCTAGAAACCGCCTGGAAGCCCTTTTAGCAAGCTTTCCAATGGTAGTACTTTTACCAGTACACCTATATGTTTCTAGGTACTTAGGGCACCTAAAACCGTAAGCGATTGCCAAAAACCAGATAAACAGCAGTTTTTCTATTATATACTGACTTGATATCTCAAGTAAATGGGCTTTATATAAAAGACTACGCTAACTATGAGGTGTATATAGGCTTCCTGTCTCGGTCTAGGTCCCCCATATACCCTAAAATGACCTAAAACCATATATTTGGTGTTTGAGATATCAAGTCAATATTCCTATTTACATAGCAGAAACTATGTGGTCTTCACATAGTTTCATCATTATGTACTGATTTCATGTCCAGTACATAGGATAAGCCCTTAAAAACATGATTTTAATTACTATAATATTTTCGAAAACCACCAAAACTATATATATCGTGTGGTTCCCTCTCACGGTTCATTCGGAACTAATCCGTCGTCGAGCACAGACGTATCGTATGACAGAAATTTATGTTTTTTACTATGATAACTCTTATCAGTATGCTTTCTAATGATTTTACTCTGTTAAGGGTGAACTATTGAACCCTATAACATACTGACAAACACTAAAAACATTATACTACTATCTCAAAAAATGTAGGTAAAATTTTAGTATAAATATAAACGTGCCTCTAAAATTCATTTTAGTATCAGGTGGCGCGCCGTGGTAAGCAGACATGTCTACACATACAAACTTCAATTTCTATGAACCATTTAGTATGGTTGATGACGCTTCGTCGCGAACATCTTGTTTATTATTTATATTAATGACTTGCCTTACCTCATAAAGGATAACCATGATATAGTGTTGTTTGCAGATGATACTTCACTTTTGTTTAAACTTAAACGTCAGCAGCTGGTTACTGACGATGTAAATAGCGCGATCTCAAAAGTAGTTCACTGGTTCAATGTTAACAATTTACTTCTTAATGAAAAAAAAAACAAATGCATTAAGTTTACCCTGCCTCACGTCAGGCAGGTAAAAACTGATGTGTTGATAAGGGGCGAAGAATTGAATCCTGAAATAAAAAAACTTTTTTGCAAAAAAATACTACCGACTTCGAAATAAAAAACTACAAAGTGAAAAATAACTTTATTTTTGGAAGTCGGTGTCTTTTGTAGGTACCAATTCATTGCGATATTGACACCGACTTCCAAAAATAAAGTTATTTTTCACTTTGTAGTTTTTTATTTCGAAGTCGGTAGTATTTTTTTGCAAAAAAGTTTTTTTATTTTACCCTTTTTAGTTGTACCTATCGGCAAGTTGTGTAGTAAGTACCTGTAACGCCAGAATAGATTACCCGAATAACATGAAACTCAAAACATAATCAGTGAAATGACAGATCTGCATACCACTTAATAGCGTACTGGCGTGATGTTATGTTATAAAATGGTATAAACAATAAACAGACATGCGATTGCAGCAGTCCCGAGAGATTTGCCGTTATTTATTGAAGAGTTCTGTTGTATATCTTCGAAGTTCTTCATCAGATCTCCACCAAATTAAAATGGGACCAATTTCGGAACATACTCTATCAAACAAAAAAAGAATTTTCAAAATCGGTCCACAATTGACGGAGATATCGGTGAACAAACATAAAAAAAAAAAAAAAAAAAAAAAAAAACATACAAGAAGTCGAACATAGAACCTCCTCCTTTTTCGAAAGTCGGTTAAATAGCACAGTATTCTTAGGCTTAACCTTGGATGCTAAGCTTCAGTGGGGCCCACATATAGATAAATTGTCAAAAAAACTAAGCTCCGCAGCATATGCTGTTAGAAAAATTCGTAATTTAACTGATATAGAGACAGCCCGTTTAGTGTACTTTAGCTATTTTCATAGTGTAATGTCGTACGGTATTCTGTTGTGGGGCAACGCCGCCGACATCTAGACTATCTTTGTTTTGCAGAAAAGAGCTGTTCGTTCAATTTATAAATTAAGCCCGAGACACTCTCTCAGAGAGAAATTTAAGGAGATTAATGTAATGACTGTGCCTTCTCAGTATATTTATGAAAATCTTTTGTATGCCCATAAAAATATAAAATTGTTTACAAAATACAGTGATATCTATCACATAAATACTAGGAACAAACACAAATTTGTAGTACCAACAACAAGGCTCAAGAAAATAGGTGGCTCGTTTAGATGTCAATGTGTGCGCTTTTATAATAAGCTTCCAAGCCACGTACAAGTTCAACGGGGCCGCCACCGTCAGATGGCGGACGCGGTGGGGCCGCAGGGGAAGAGGACTGTCGGTGTATCGTTGCCGCTGTCCCTGTCCCCTGCGGCCGAAAGGTGGTAGGTGACGGGGCCACAGACCCGACCCGTCACAGGGGGAGCTCCGGCGTGCCTGCATGACTGCGGCGCGTCGGAGGGCCTGGACCCCTCGCTTCCTGGCGTGGGTAGCGCCATGCTGGAAGGCGACGGGTCTGGGCAGCGGTCGCCTCCTTTTGCGAGGGTGGCAAATCGCAAAAGGAGGCGAAGGTGGTGATACGCGGGCGACAGGGGCGGGGGCCCCTTCGCCTGCATTGCACATCACCACCCGCGGGAGGGAATGGCCGAGCACTCGCGGTCATTCCCGGGCCCCTCCGTTGAGAGGGGCATGAGGGGCCCGCTGTGAGACAGCGGGCAGTCGTCGGCGGGGGACTGGAGTAAAGGCTCTGCCGGTTTCCCAGTCCTCCTCCACTAAGACGATGCGGGAGTGCCGTTGGGTTTTTTAGTGGGTATACCGGATGCAGGATCCGGGGAGTCCCACATACCCCTCCCTTCCCCCGGAGGGAGGATGATGCGTAATGCATTTTTCCCAGCGCAACAAAAAAAAAAAAAAAAGGTTAGGTTAGGTTAAGTTGCCGCCTGTTTGGCCTCGGCCGGCGGATCCTTGGTGGCGGGGAGGATCCGCCGGCTTGGACTGAGGGTGGCGCTGAACAAGACCGAGGCCGTGTTCTTCCACGGGCCTCGGCAGCGCCGCCCTCCTGACGCCCATATCTTGGTGGAGGGCGTCCGGATAGAGGTCGGGGTCCAGATGAAATATCTGGGCCTCGTGCTTGACAGCAGGTGGCGCTTCGGCCCGCACTTTAGCGGGCTTTCGACGCGCCTGCTGAAAGCCGCGGACGCCCTCTCATGGCTCCTCCCGAACCTGGGGGGGCCCAAGACGCGATGCCGGCGCCTCTATGCCGGCATCCTCAAGAGTATGGCCCTCTACGGGGCACCCATCTGGGCGGACTCCCTCCGGAGGAGGGAGAATGCAACCGCCATCCGCGGGCCACAAAGGGCCATTGCACAGCGGGTGGCGAGGGCCTACCGCTCAGTGGGTTTCTCGGCGGCGTGCGCTCTGGCGGGCACCCCTCCCTGGGAGTTGGAGGCATGGGTGCTCGCCAGAGTGTACGAATGGACGGCGCGGCGGAAGGCGCTCGGGGAGCGCCCCGCCGCCGAAGAGCGGGAGGCTGTGCGGCGGGAGGCGAGGGACGCTATCATCGTCCATTGGACGGAGGACCTAGCCACCGCCGCCTTTGGCCGTCGGACGCTGGACGCGCTCGGTCCAGTCCTGCGGGACTGGCTCGAGCGGCCTCACGGTTTCCTCTCGTTCCGTCTAGTGCAGGTGTTGTCCGGACATGGTTGTTTCGGAACGCACCTGCACCGGATCCGGAGGGAGGAAACCCCAGCGTGCCACGACTGCGGCGCGACAGAGGACACGGCGCAGCACACCCTCGAGGTGTGTCCAGCCTGGGCAGGGCAGCGCCGTGTCCTCAATAGTGTAATCGGGCAGGACCTCTCGCTCCCCGGCGTGGTCAACTCCATGCTGGGGAGTGAGGAGGCCTGGGCGGCGGTTGCCTCCTTTTGCGAGGTCGTGATGTCGCAAAAGGAGGCGGCGGAGCGTGCGCGGGAGGACGATCCTCTCGCGCCGCCGCTCCGCAGGCGAAGAAGGGGTGGGAGAAGGCGGTTGTACGATCGTCTCCTCCCACCTCCTGGTGGCGATTAGCGGGCGATAGGTGCGGGGGCACCTTTCGCTCGCATTGCACTAATCGCCACCCTCGTCGGGCGGGAACGGCCGAGCACTGCGGTCGTTCCCGGGCCCCTCCACTAAGGGAGGGGCGTGAAGGCCCCGCTGTAAAGGCGGGCGGTCGTCGGCGGAGGACTGGACGTAAAGGCTGTGCCAGTTTCCCAGTCCTCCTCCATAAAGACGATGCGGGAGTGCCGCTGGGTTATTTTAGTGGGTATACCGGGCCTCAGCCCGGGGAGTCCCACATAGCCCCCCATTCCCCCAATGGGTGGGTATGCGTAAAGCATTTTTTCCCAGCGTGATCAAAAAAAAAAAAAAAAAAGAAAGGTTAGGTTGCCGCCGGACTTTAATTGGCTCCTGCGGGGCACCCTCCTCCAGGGCACGAGTGTCATTTGCTACGCAGATGACACTCTCCTCGTTGCCCGGGGGAGGGACTTCGGTGAGGCGGCCTGTTTGGCCTCGGCCGGCGGATCCTTGGTGGCGGGGAGGATCCGCCGGCTTGGACTGAGGGTGGCGCTGAACAAGACCGAGGCCGTGTTCTTCCACGGGCCTCGGCAGCGCCGCCCTCCTGACGCCCATATCTTGGTGGAGGGCGTCCGGATAGAGGTCGGGGTCCAGATGAAATATCTGGGCCTCGTGCTTGACAGCAGGTGGCGCTTCGGCCCGCATTTCAGCGGGCTGTCGACGCGCCTGCTGAGAGCCGCGGACGCCCTCTCATGGCTCCTCCCGAACCTGGGGGGACCCAAGACGCGATGCCGGCGCCTCTATGCCGGCATCCTCAAGAGTATGGCCCTCTACGGGGCACCCATCTGGGCGGACTCCCTCCAGAGGAGGGAGAATGCAACCGCCATCCGCGGGCCACAAAGGGCCATCGCACAGCGGGTGGCGAGGGCCTACCGCTCAGTGGGCTTTTCGGCGGCGTGCGCTCTGGCGGGCACCCCTCCCTGGGAGTTGGAGGCATGGGTGCTCGCCAGAGTATATGAGTGGACTGCGCGGCGGAAGGCGCTCGGGGAGCGCCCCGCCGCGGAAGAGCGGGAGGCCGTGCGGCGGGAGGCGAGGGACGCTATCATCGTCCATTGGACGGAGGACCTCGCCACCGCCGCCTTTGGCCGTCGGACGCTGGACGCGCTCGGTCCAGTCCTGCGGGACTGGCTCGAGCGGCCTCACGGTTTCCTCTCGTTCCGTCTAGTGCAGGTGTTGTCCGGACATGGTTGTTTCGGAACGCACCTGCACCGGATCCGGAGGGAGGAAACCCCAGCGTGCCACGACTGCGGCGCGGCAGAGGACACGGCGCAGCACACCCTCGAGGTGTGCCCAGCCTGGGCAGAGCTGCGCCGTGTCCTGATTAGTGTGATCGGGCAGGACCTCTCACTTCCCGGCGTGGTCAACTCCATGCTGGGGAGTGAGGAGGCCTGGGCGGCGGTTGCCTCCTTTTGCGAGGTCGTGATGTCGCAAAAGGAGGCGGCGGAGCGTGCGCGGGAGGACGATCCTCTCGCGCCGCCGCTCCGCAGGCGAAGAAGGGGTGGGAGAAGGCGGTTGTACGATCGTCTCCTCCCACCTCCTGGTGGCGATTAGCGGGCGACAGGTGCGGGGGCACCTCTCGCTCGCATTGCACTAATCGCCACCCTCGTCGGGCGGGAACGGCCGAGCACTGCGGTCGTTCCCGGGCCCCTCCACTAAGGGAGGGGCGTGAGGGGCCTGCCGTAAAGGCGGGCAGTCGTCGGCGGAGGACTGGACGTAAAGGCTGTGCCAGTTTCCCAGTCCTCCTCCATAAAGACGATGCGGGAGTGCCGCTGGGTTATTTTAGTGGGTATACCGGGCCTCAGCCCGGGGAGTCCCACATAGCCCCCCATTCCCCCAATGGGTGGGTATGCGTAATGCATTTTTTCCCAGCGTGATCAAAAAAAAAAAAAAAAAAAAGGTTAGGTTGCCGCCGGACGCTGGACGCGCTCGGTCCAGTCCTGCAGGGCTGGCTCGAGCGACCCCACGGTTTCCTTTCGTTCCGTCTAGTGCAGGTGTTGTCCGGACATGGTTGTTTCGGAACGCACCTGCACCGGATCCGGAGGGAGGAAACCCCGGCGTGCCACGACTGCGGAGCGGCGGAGGACACGGCGCAGCACACCCTCGAGGTGTGCCCGGCATGGGCTGAGCTGCGCCGTGAACTCATCGGAGTGGTCGGGCAGGACCTCTCGCTTCCCGGCGTGGTCAACTCCATGCTGGGGAGCGAGGAGGCCTGGGCGGCGGTTGCCTCCTTTTGCGAGGATGTCATGTCGCAAAAGGAGGCGGCGGAGCGCGAGCGGGAGGACGATCCTCTAGCTGCGCCGCTCCGCAGGCGAAGAAGGGGTGGGAGAAGGCGGTTATACGATCGTCTCCTCCCACCCCCTGGTGGTGACTAGCGGGCGACAGGCGCGGGGGCGCCTTTCGTCCGCATTGCACCAGTCACCACCCTCGTCAGATGGGAATGGCCGAGCACTCACGGTCGTTCCCGGGCCCCTCCACAAGGAGGGGCGTGAGGGGCCTGCCGTAAAGGCGGGCAGTCGTCGGCGGAGGACTGGACGTAAAGGCTGTGCCAGTTTCCCAGTCTTCCTCCACTCAGACGATGCGGGAGTGCCGCTGGGTTATTTTAGTGGGTATACCGGGCCTCAGCCCGGGGAGTCCCACATAGCCCCCCATTCCCCCAATGGGTGGGTATGCGTAATGCATTTTTTCCCAGCGTGATCAAAAAAAAAAAAAAAAAAAAAAAAAAAAGCTTAGGTTAGGTTCCCCCCCGAATTGGTTCCCGCCTTGTCGTGGCGGGGGGGCTCAGTAGCCGTGGTGGCGACCAACCCACGGTGAAGCCAAGAGGAACCTCGGCGGGGGCCGCTCGTCTAGGCTCTCGGCCGCCGACGACGAGTGGCCCAATAGTTGCGGTGCCGCGGGTGCCGCCTGTAGCGGCATCGCAACTGAGCGGGCTGCGATGCCCCCCTCTGATGGGGGGGGCATCGCAGAGGAGTGCGGGGGGCCGCGGCGGGGAGGGGAGTGTCGGTGTGGCTTCGGCCATTCTCCCTTAACTTCCGCGGCCTCAACGGGGCCGCCACCGTCAGATGGCGGACGCGGTGGGGCCGCAGGGGAAGAGGACTGTCGGTGTATCGTTGCCGCTGTCCCTGTCCCCTGCGGCCGAAAGGTGGTAGGTGACGGGGCCACAGACCAGACCCGTCACATGGGGAGCTCCGGCGTGCCATGACTGCGGCGCGTCGGAGGGCCTGGACCCCTCGCTTCCTGGCGTGGGAGCCCTATGCTGGAAGGCGACGGGTCTGGGCAGCGGTCGCCTCCTTTTGCGAGGGTGGTAAATCGCAAAAGGAGGCGAAGGTGGTGATACGCGGGAGTTAAGGAACCCCAACCTACCAATATTAGCTTTGTCAGACAATAAGTATTTACTAGATGATTATTTCTCAATTTCCCCACTGCGCGATCAGCATTTATAATTATCTAGAACATGCGTCAATCTGATCACGCTGTGGATGTACTACGTTAGCAATTAAGTTAGTATATAAGATCAATATCTTGTTAGATGAATTAATTACCGTCTTGCTGTAACTGGGATCAAATAAAGTTTATTTTTAAACTCTTCCGTTGTCGCTTACTTAATTGGCGCAGCCGGTAGGATCTCTGTAGTCAGTCTGTCACGTATCCACATCTACGGGAAGCAGCCGACGTCCGTTTCAACGGTTCAGCAGAGATCACCGAACAAACAAATACATTAAGAAGCCACATCAAGCCAGGAGAGGACCAGGAGCCAAGCAGTAATTCAGGGAGCATGGAGCTAGCTGCGGAATTGTGAGTAAATCTTTTTCACCTTCCTCTCAGCTCTTCCATCTATATCCCAACCTTGTAATAGTCTATGTGTTTGTGTATTATTAGGGATTGGACAACGCCGTAATAATATTTGCATAGATTTTAAACGTACTAATATTTTAGAATAGTGATAGTTTAGTAGCACATTAGTGTGATTTTTTTTTCTCTCCGCGTTTGCTCCTTTCATAACATTTCACAATGGAAAACGTAACCCGTGTCCCACAGGAATTGGTTAACATCATACCAATATTCAGCGGCGACACTAGAATGTTGCCTTTATTTATAAAAAAATGTGAATACATTTTGTCTACGTTCTTAGGAACCGCAGCCCAAAATGAATATTTATTTCATGTAGTAACTAGTAGGTTATCAGGCGAAGCAGCCAGTTTGGTAGGCGAAAGAGAAGCTATAGGTACGTGGGACGAGCTGAAGAAGTTGTTAAACCAACACTTCGGTGATCCACGCACAGAGGATTGTTTAGCAATGGAATTAGAATCGTGTAGAATAAATAAGGGTGAAAGTTATTTAGATTTTTGCCATAGAATACAGCGGATGAGAAGTGTTTTATTTGCTAAAATATCAGAAACTATCATTGATGAATCTCTACGTAAGGCAAAGCAAACCATATATAGTAACAGAGCGATGAATGCTTTCTTGTTTAATTTACCGCCATTTTTAGTTAGATTAGTTCGTTTGCGCGACGTCACAACGTTAGAGGATGCATTAAAAATAGTTTTAGAAGAACAAAACTTCCAGGCAGTCTATGAGTCGAAAACAAACGACAGACGTAATTTTAGCAGAAATAACAGACCCAATTTGCCTAATAACCAAAATGCAATTGAATCTAATAATCAAAAGAAAGATTCACATAGCATATCAAGTACACATGTACCGAATAGTGCTACAAACAGCACATCTACACCGAACAATCCGCATCAGCCCAGACATTATAAACAACATAATAATATTCAAAGAAATCAAGACAATTTTAATCGTACAAACAACAATAATGCGTCACCGCAGTCAAGTAGGTCATTTGTTCCGATTGCACAACCGAACCAACAGTTCGCGGCACATGCACCGAGCACGCCGTCTTTTGCAGCGCAAGCATCTACGTCGGGTGCGAATACTGATGTCACCATGCGTACTGCAAGGTCGCGACGTGTTAATTACATAAATAATTCTAATAATAATGAACAGAGTTCAAGTTATTCGTACAATGAGTGCCAAGAATTTTCTCCTGAAGAACCCGGGGCGGGAAATTTTTGCATAACGGCCTCTACCCTAGAGAACGAATAAAAATAAATTGTAATAAACGCTTAAATTTACCACATATAGTTATACCAGAATTAAAGGCAGTTTTTATGATAGATACGGGGAGTGTTAGATCGTTTATAAGCCCGTATATAGCGAATAAATATTTTAAAAATTATCTACAGTATGAACCCTTCGAAGTTGTTAGCACTCACGCATCGAGTGTTCATAGTGAAACGGCTATTATTCCATTACCGGTTACCTTTGGAAGTCAAGAGTTCCATAAGTTTTATGTCTATAGTGTCGACGATAGGTATGATGGGTTAATAGGTAGCAATTTGCTGAAGCAATTACAGGCAAAGATTAATATGGAAAATCAGATATTACATTTAAAAAATACTGATATTCCTATCATATATTCACCGCCTATGAGAGAGGTATATAATCTACCATCTCGTAGTGAACTTAGAGTAAGACTCCCAGTCAACTTACTGAACGGGGAAGCTGTGTTAGATTTTAAGCAATTTACGGAAGGGATTCGAATGCCCGCCGCATTAGTTACGTGTATTAAAGGTTACGCATCAACCGTTATTCAGAATTATACGGATGAAACCAGAACCTTAGTGGTAACAGGACCTTTTACGGTCGAACCTTACAGGCAGAACCCATCTGTTCACATTAATTTTACAGAAAATAACATAGAAATAGATAGGATGCTAACAGATAATTTAAAAAAATTACAGTTAGACCACATGAATTCTGAGGAACGTAAAACCATCGAAGGGCTATGTAATGATTATAAGGACATATTTTATTGTGAGAATATTCCATTAACGTTTACAAATCAAGTAAAACATAGAATTAGAACAAGGAATGAAGATCCTATAAATATTAAAGCACATAGGTTACCTCCCATTCAATCGAAAGAAATTAGGAATCAGGTAGATAAAATGTTAAGGGACAATATCATCCAGGAATCACACTCCCCCTGGAGTGCTCCCGTACATTTAGTGCCAAAAAAATTAGATTCATCAGGACAGCAAAAATGGAGGATGGTAGTTGATTATAGACGTCTCAATGAAATTACTACCGATGACAAATACCCCTTGCCCAACATAAATGATTTATTTGATATGCTAGGCAATAGTACCTATTTTACTACCTTAGATTTAGCTAGTGGGTACCATCAAATCGAGGTCCAGGAAGAAGATAGGGCGAAAACAGCTTTCAGTACACCTTCAGGACATTATGAATTTAACAGGATGCCGTTCGGGTTAAAAACAGCACCTGCAACATTCCAGAGGGCTATGGATAACGTTCTAAGAGGTCTCCAGGGCTTACATTGCCTGGTATACCTTGATGACGTCATAATTTTTTCTAAATCGCTGACTCAGCATGTAGAAAAACTTAGAGCAGTTTTTGATCGGTTTCGGGCGACAAATTTAAAAATACAACTCGACAAATCACATTTTCTTAGAAAGGAAGTTCTTTACTTAGGGCACACTATTACAAGTGAAGGATTGAAGCCAAATAATGATAAAATTGATGCAATCTTAAGATATCCCATTCCAGAAACAGTTACACAAATAAAAAGCTTTTTAGGACTTATTGGTTATTATAGGAAATTCATCAAAGATTTTGCAAAAATAACTAGACCTTTAACAGCTTGTTTAAAGAAAGGTCGTAAAATAATTATTAATGATGAGTATAGGGAATGTTTTGAAACATGTAAAAAACTTTTAACAAACGCACCTTTATTACAGTATCCCGATTTTAGTAAAAGTTTTATTTTAACTACCGACGCATCGAATTTTGCAATTGGGGCTGTATTGTCACAAGGATCAATAGGCTCAGACAAGCCAGTAGCATATGCTAGCAGGACTCTGAGTGACACAGAAGTAAAATATAGCACTATCGAGAAGGAACTTTTAGCCATAATATGGGCAGTTAAGCACTTTCGACCGTATTTGTATGGTAATAAGTTTACCATATTTACAGACCATAGACCATTAGCTTGGCTGTATTCATTGAAAGAGCCCAATAGTAAACTCACGCGATGGCGGTTAAGGTTAGAAGAGTACGATTTCGAAATAAAATATAAGAAAGGCCCTCAAAACACGAATGCAGATGCTTTATCTAGGATTAAGATTAATGCAATTGACGACGATTTAGATTCAATATTCGTAAATATAGGAGATAGGCAGGAACGTATACAAAAAATTATAGAAAGCGAATTACAAGACCCCGAAACTCCAATAGAAACGATAGAACTTTCGGATTCTGATGATGGGGTCACTGCCAACTCAGTTTCAAATAGAGAACACGAAGGCATTCCTAGTTTAAACGAAGCTGTCGATACTAAACCAAAACAGATTTTAATTCATTCATGGTTTAAAAATAAATTAGAGGTAAAAGATATTTCAAATAATAAACAAAAAATTCTCGAAGTTCACTTACCGACAAATAACGATATATTAGTTAAAGACTTTTTGAAAGAGTATATTGATCCAAAACATAAGTACTTTATATACTTCGAACACCCATCTTTTAGAAAAACTTTTTCAAACATGGTAATTAAGTTATTTAAAAAGGATTCAGTTAAGTTAACCGAGTGTACAGAAAGAGTTATAAATTTGACAGGATCTGAAGAAGATCAAAAAGAAGTTATTTTAAAATACCACGACGGGAAAACATGTCATAGAGGTATTAAAGAAACTTTAACCAAACTTAAAAGACATTATTGGTGGGCAAACATGAAAGAGACAGTCACGGCAATCATAAATGCTTGCGAAACATGTAAACGCATGAAATATGATAGAAAGCCGATTAAACCCCACATTCAGTTAACACAAACCCAGGATGCCCCTTTTCAGGAAGCTTTTATGGATTTATTATATATTGAAGGGAAATATTATTTAACTATAGTGGATGCATTTAGTAAGATAGCACAAGCCATAGAGGTACCGAATAGGAGTACACCAGAGATAGTTAGAGCATTGATTAAATATTTCAGCAGGTATGGTCTGCCTAGAAAAATTAGTTGCGATTCCGGTACAGAATTCAACAATACTTTGATTAAAGAAATGTTAAGCTTTTACAAAATTGAACTTCATATTGGGACGCCAAATAATCCCAGTTCAATGGCAATAGTAGAAAGGTTTCATTCTACCATTATTGAGATTTATCGTATAGCAAAATACGATAAAAGCGATTTAGATGCAGCATCAGTTATGACTTATGCCATCATGGCTTATAACAACACCATACATTCAGCAACAGATTTTACGCCTTTTGAACTAGTATTTGGTCACACTTATTCCGAAAATGTATTTAACGTGGATAGAGAGAAGAACTTAACTCAGAAATTATTGTTAGATCATAGAAAACGCCTTAAAATACTCTATGAATTCATAACAGAAAAATTAGAATCCGATAAAATTAAAATAATTAATAAAAAAGGTGGCGAAACGACACCGATACTCGAACCAGACGATAATATTTACATGAAAGACACTAGGATTAGAAAAGCCAAAGAAAAACCTCGATATGAAAAAGCGAAAGTAATAGGTGAAGTTGAAAGAAATATAGTCCCAGTAGAAGTAAAGAAAAGGAAAACTAGAGTAGCCTTAAAAAATGTAAAACGTCCTCCACAGATCGTGCCTGGTACTTCTGGTACTAGTGGTGCCAACACTCACGCTGGACCTCCAAAACCTCGGTCAGAATCCGGGGATAGCAGCGATAAAGCGGGGAGTAGCAGTGAAGAGGAATAGTTATTGGACAATATACAAAATTGTAGATTTAGAATCATTACACTTACAAATAGATAATAATATTCGGGATTTTATTAACTTGAAAATTAAAATTAAGGAAAATAGTCTTAGTAACGAAACTATAGGAATAGAAAGCCAAATAGAATATCTTATTAAACTAACTAAGGATAGATTTTTTTCAAATCTTACCTTTCCATTATAGAAACAAAAGAGCTTTGTTTAATCCATTAGGCTCACTTGTAAAAGCTATCACAGGAAATTTGGATGAAGACGATGCAATTAAATATGATAGAGAAATCCAAATGATACAGAACAAAGAGCATGTGGTCGAACGTAAAGTATCATCAATGCAAAAAGCTTTTGATAAATTAGTAAATGACTCTGAAATAATAAATTCAAATATTAAAAACTTGGGTTTACATACCAATGAAATGGAAAAATTAGTTGAACATGAGTTCAGGTTTAACAAACTTTTCCAAATATTAAATACTATGTATCAAATTTTAAATAACTTTCGAACCTGTTACGAAAACATACAAGAGATTGAAACGGCAATAGCCTTTAGCAAACTGAATACATTGCACCAATCCATTATAAATAGTACAGAATTATATAATACGTTAGAAGTCATTGCTAAACATGCTAGAACAATATACCCAGTAAACAAACATAATTTAATAAAATTAGAACGTAATATCATACTTAAATCATATATAAATAACAACAAGTTAGTTTTTGTTTTAGAAGTTCCCCTAATAAATAACGAAACATATAATTATTACAAGGTTATACCCATCCCTATATTCCATTCTCCAAATACCTTTACAATAATACCCAAATATCCTTACCTGATGGTGAATAGATTGAAATACATGCCCGTGGTAAGCCCATGTACTGAGATTGAAAATGGAAAATTCCTTTGCGCTGAAACTAATTTAGCCCAGTTTCCAACCGAGACCTGCATTGAACAAATAATGCTGATGAAGAACAACTACAAAAACTGCATACAGAACCATATTGAAATAGAAAAAACTAAGATACAGAAAATAACCGACAACCAATGGTTGGTTTACTCAGAGGAAAATCTCATCATCACCGAGAATTGCAATACAGAAATCCTGAAGTACACTATCCTTGGGACCTACATCGTGACACCTGGCCAACAATGCGAGACACAAATAGGCGAAGTCATCATTGCCGCCACCACAAACACTACAGTTTCCAGTCTCCAGCTGCCATTGATCCAGATGCCAGACCTACAACAGGACATCCAGAGAAGATCAAAGAAAGTGGATCTAAGAAATGTGGACTTCAGTGATGTGAAAGAAGTGTTACAAAGTGCAAAATTTGGTGAAATAGACGATACGACACAAACAGTGACAATAGAAATTAGTATATGGACCATCTTAGAGTATGTGGTTATTGTAATAGCAATAGTTATCTTTATAATGTATAAATTTCAGTTCATAAACTTTTGTCGAAATTCTCCGAAACCGTCTGCGACACCTTCGGATAATTTCTCTCTTAGGGAGGGAGGAGTTAAGGAACCCCAACCTACCAATATTAGCTTTGTCAGACAATAAGTATTTACTAGATGATTATTTCTCAATTTCCCCACTGCGCGATCAGCATTTATAATTATCTAGAACATGCGTCAATCTGATCACGCTGTGGATGTACTACGTTAGCAATTAAGTTAGTATATAAGATCAATATCTTGTTAGATGAATTAATTACCGTCTTGCTGTAACTGGGATCAAATAAAGTTTATTTTTAAACTCTTCCGTTGTCGCTTACTTAATTCGGGCGACAGGTGCGGGGGCCCCTTCGCCTGCATTGCACATCACCACCCGCGGGAGGGAATGGCCGAGCACTCGCGGTCATTCCCGGGCCCCTCCGTTGAGAGGGGCATGAGGGGCCCGCTGTGAGACAGCGGGCAGTCGTCGGCGGGGGACTGGAGTAAAGGCTCTGCCGGTTTCCCAGTCCTCCTCCACTAAGACGATGCGGGAGTGCCGTTGGGTTTTTTAGTGGGTATACCGGAAGCAGGATCCGGGGAGTCCCACATACCCCTCCCTTCCCCCGGAGGGAGGATGATGCGTAATGCATTTTTCCCAACGAAACAAAAAAAAAAAAAAAAAAAAAAAAGGTTAACTGTCGTTCGCCACCCCCGTGCTAGCCGCCCGCGTCGTGAACTGGCGGGTTGAGATGGTGGAGACCCTGTCGGACCACCGCTATGTGCGGTTCGACATCTCCACCCATGGCCCGCGGGGGGGAATGGCCCGCTCGGGCCAATCTCCCTTCCCGCGGTGGGCTCTCACCCGCCTGGACCGGGAGGCAGCCCAGGAGGCAGCGTTCCTCCAGGACTGGCTCTCGCCCCCTGTGGAGGCCCTGGACGTTGACGCCGCAGCGGTCCAGCTCCGAGGGTCCCTGACCGAGGTGTGCAACTCCAGTATGCCTCGGTCACGCCGTCCGCCTCCCCGTCGCGCCATTTATTGGTGGACGGAGGAGTTGGCGGGGCTCCGGGCCTCCTGCGTGGCGGCCAGGAGGGCCTACACGCGGAGCCGGCGGCGCACCACCCGATCTCAGGCCGGGGAGGATCGCCTCTACGCCTCCTACCTGGAGGCAAAGACGGTCCTCAAGACGGGAATGTGCGCCGCCAAGGACTCGGCAAGGGCCGAGATGTTGGAGGGTCTCGACAGGGATCCATACGGGAGGCCGTATAAGCTGGCGCGGAGCCAGCTGCGGCCCTGCGGTCCCCCCCTGTCGGAGACCCTCGAGCCGGCGTTGCTGGATGGGGTGGTCCGGTCCCTGTTTCCGTGCAGGACCGACTTCACCCCACCAGCAATGGACCCCCCGCAGGAAGCGGCTGCGCCGGAGGACGAGGTACCCCCGGTGACGGTGGATGAAGTCCACGAGGGGATACTTCGCCTCCGCGCGAAGAAGACGGCCCCTGGGCCGGACGGCGTCCCCGCTCGGGTGGTGGCGATAGCTGCCTCCCAAATGAAGGACAGGTTTCGGGACCTCTTCAGCGCGTGCCTTACGGCTGGGAGGTTCCCGAAACTGTGGAGGGAGGGGCAGCTTTGCCTCCTCCGAAAAGAGGGACGCCCGGCGGACTCCCCCTCGGCATACCGGCCCATCGTTCTACTCGATGAGGTCGGTAAATTGTTCGAGGGGATAGTCGCCGACCGGCTCAACAGCCATCTGCGGGGGGTGGGACCAGACCTGTCGGACGCCCAGTTCGGATTTCGAAAGGGGCGTTCGACGGTCGATGCCTTGGCCCTGCTGAAGGGCCAGGTGCAGGAGGCGGTGGCCGCGGGGGACGGAGTGTTGGCGGTGTCGTTCGACATTGCCAACGCCTTCAACTCCGTCCCCCACGCGACCATATTGGAGGCACTCCGATACCACGGAGTGCCCCAATATCTGCGGGCGATCCTGGCCAGCTACCTGGAGGACCGAGAGGTCCTTCTGGTGGACAAGACGGCCAGGATCAGGCGCTACGGCGCGGAGTCCGGTGTTTCGCAGGGGTCGGTTTTAGGCCCTCCCCTGTGGAACATCGGTTTTAATTGGCTCCTGCGGGGCACCCTCCTCCAGGGCACGAGTGTCAGTTGCCCGGGGGAGGGACTTCGGTGAGGCGGCCTGTTTGGCCTCGGCCGGCGGATCCTTGGTGGCGGGGAGGATCCGCCGGCTTGGACTGAGGGTGGCGCTGAACAAGACCGAGGCCGTGTTCTTCCACGGGCCTCGGCAGCGCCGCCCTCCTGACGCCCATATCTTGGTGGAGGGCGTCCGGATAGAGGTCGGGGTCCAGATGAAATATCTGGGCCTCGTGCTTGACAGCAGGTGGCGCTTCGGCCCGCATTTCAGCGGGCTGTCGACGCGCCTGCTGAAAGCCGCGGACGCCCTCTCATGGCTCCTCCCGAACCTGGGGGGGCCCAAGACGCGATGCCGGCGCCTCTATGCCGGCATCCTCAAGAGTATGGCCCTCTACGGGGCACCCATCTGGGCGGACTCCCTCCAGAGGAGGGAGAATGCAACCGCCATCCGCGGGCCACAAAGGGCCATTGCACAGCGGGTGGCGAGGGCCTACCGCTCAGTGGGCTTTTCGGCGGCGTGCGCTCTGGCGGGCACCCCTCCCTGGGAGTTGGAGGCATGGGTGCTCGCCAGAGTGTACGAGTGGACTGCGCGGCGGAAGGCGCTCGGAGAGCGCCTCGCCGCGGAAGAGCGGGAGGCGAGGGACGCTATCATCGTCCATTGGACGGAGGACCTCGCCACCGCCGCCTTTGGCCGTCGGACGCTGGACGCGCTCGGTCCAGTCCTGCGGGACTGGCTCGAGCGGCCTCACGGTTTCCTCTCGTTCCGTCTAGTGCAGGTGTTGTCCGGACATGGTTGTTTCGGAACGCACCTGCACCGGATCCGGAGGGAGGAAACCCCAGCGTGCCACGACTGCGGCGCGGCAGGGGACACGGCGCAGCACACCCTCGAGGTGTGTCCAGCCTGGGCAGGGCAGCGCCGTGTCCTGAATAGTGTAATCGGGCGGGACCTCTCACTCCCCGGCGTGGTCAACTCCATGCTGGGGAGTGAGGAGGCCTGGGCGGCGGTTGCCTCCTTTTGCGAGGTCGTGATGTCGCAAAAGGAGGCGGCGGAGCGTGCGCGGGAGGACGATCCTCTCGCGCCACCGCTCCGCAGGCGAAGAAGGGGTGGGAGAAGGCGGTTGTATGACCGTCTCCTCCCACCTCCTGGTGGCGATTAGCGGGTGACAGGTGCGGGGGCACCTCTCGCTCGCATTGCACAAATCGCCACCCTCGTCGGGCGGGAACGGCCGAGCACTGCGGTCGTTCCCGGGCCCCTCCACTAAGGGAGGGGCGTGAAGGGCCTGCCGTAAAGGCGGGCAGTCGTCGGCGGAGGACTGGACGTAAAGGCTGTGCCAGTTTCCCAGTCCTCCTCCATAAAGACGATGCGGGAGTGCCGCTGGGTTATTTTAGTGGGTATACCGGGCCTCAGCCCGGGGAGTCCCACATAGCCCCCCCATTCCCCCAATGGGTGGGTATGCGTAATGCATTTTTTCCCAGCGTGATCAAAAAAAAAAAAAAAAAATAAAAAAAAAAAGGTTAGGTTAACTGGTGTGCCCAGCCTGGGCAGAGCTGCGCCGTGTCCTGATTAGTGTGATCGAGCAGGACCTCTCACTCCCTGGCGTGGTCAACTCCATGCTGGGGAGTGAGGAGGCCTGGGCAGCGGTTGCCTCCTTTTGCGAGGTCGTGATGTCGCAAAAGGAGGCGGCGGAGCGTGCGCGGGAGGACGATCCTCTCGCGCCGCCGCTCCGCAGGCGAAGAAGGGGTGGGCGAAGGCGGTTATATGATCGTCTCCTCCCACCCCCTGGTGGTGACTAGCGGGCGACAGGCGCGGGGGCACCTTTCGTCCGCATTGCACCAGTCACCACCCTCGTCAAATGGGAATGGCCGAGCACTCATGGTCGTTCCCGGGCCCCTCCACTAAGAGGGGCGTGAGTGGCCTGCCGTAAAGGCGGGCAGTCGTCGGCGGAGGACTGGACGTAAAGGCTGTGCCAGTTTCCCAGTCCTCCTCCACTCAGACGATGCGGGAGTGCCGCTGGGTTATTTTAGTGGGTATACCGGGCCTCAGCCCGGGGAGTCCCACATAGCCCCCCCATTCCCCCAATGGGTGGGTATGCGTAAAGCATTTTTTCCCAGCGTGATCAAAAAAAAAAAAAAAAAAAAGGTTAGGTTAACTGACACGGTAGCCGAACGGCTGAGAGCCCGCCTTGCACCACATAGGGTGCGGGTTCAAATCCTATTCGTGATTGCACTTTTTGGGGGTTCCCCTCACAGTTTTTACGTCCACGTCGTGACCCCCGGAAACGTCCCAGTTTGACCACCGTAACGGAGTGGCAAACTGGGTACGGCCAAAGTTAACTGTGCGATCGTAGCGAATTTTATCTGTCTTATCGTGTACGATACTGTCGAAAATGCCGAAAACGCGGTCTGCCCTCGGCAAACCAAAAGGCCCTTCTCAGGGCCAACCAAAAGGCCCTTCTTAGGGCCAACGCGACGCGTTGTCGGAGTCCGACACGTTGTTGGACGAGTTGGACTCCGACAACGAGTCTGTTGTGTCGGGCGCGAGCTCGATGGTGGTCGGGGATTCCCGATCACCATCGAGATCGCGGAAGCGGGCCTTCCTTAAGGAGGGTTCCGATGTCTCCTCGGCCGGGTCGGGTTCGGCGAAGGAGACAGGCAGAAAGGCCAAGGCCAAAAAGGCCACAAAACCGCTAGCGGTTACCCACGACGTGGGTCTAGCGGACGCCCAACGCGAGTTGGACGTGGCTCGGCGGACGCAGCTCGAGAAAGAGCTGGAGGAGCAAGTTGCGGCCAAGGAGGAGCGGGCGCGCGTCACCCGTGCCAAGTCTGGTTACGGTGCGTCCCGCGTCCTGTACGCGGACAACTCCTTGGCCGAGCTGGAGCGGATGGCGGTGGAGGACGAGGAGGAGATAACGTTGGTCGCCTCAAAGTCCTCCAAACTGAAGGGGACTTTTCAGAAGTCCCTCAAGTGCCGGGCCGCCAGCATGCGGAGCATAGTCTCGGAGCTGGTGCAAAGGCAGGCGACCGACGAAACGCGGGCACTGCAGGCGACGGTCGATCGCCTGCAGACGGAGGTCAGCCAGCTTCACCAGAAGCTGGCTGAAGCCACAGCACGGCCGAGGCAAGCCGAGCCGAGACCTGCGGCAGAGGGCCCCTCCTCCTCCAATCTTGAGGATATCATCCGCAAGGTTGTGATGGAGGAGAGGTCCTTCACGAGGGCCTGCATCGCAGGCATAGAAGACCGGCTCCTGCCCGAAAAGAGCTGCCGCCTGCCGCTTGCCTCGGATAAGAGGAGGGGTGGGCCGGAGCCAACCCCACAAAGGGAAGAGGATCCTCTTCTGCCTGCCACCACCCCAACCAACCAGCAGGGCTGGACGAAGGTGGTTGGCAAGGGGAAGGGCAAGGGCAAGGGCAAGGGCGCGGCAGCTGTCGTCCCTGCCATCCCCGCCACCACCACCCCTCCCAGCCAGTCGCAGGCAACCGGCAAAGGGAAAGGGAAGGGAAAGGGGAAAGGGCCGCCTCCCGGGGCCGCCAGCGCTGCTCCCACAGCCCAAACCGCCGGCACCAGGAGGAATCTAGTTCCTCCTAAGACCGCAGCCGTCGTGGTGACGCTCACCACGGAGGCTGCGGAGCGTGGGGAGACCTACGCGTCCATTTTGTTGCGGGCGCGTGCCAATGCCGATCCCACCCAGTTGGGGATCGGCAAGGTCTCCTGCCGGCGGACCCAAGCCGGGGCTCGAATTTTCGAGTTCCCGGGGGCAGAGGGCAGTGCCAACGCGGACCTCTTCGCGACAAAGTTGCGGGAGGTCATCGCGGACGCGGCTAAGGTGGCCAGGCCCGTGAAGACGGCGGCCATCGAGGTGACCGATCTTGACGATACGGTCACCAAGGAGGAGGTGGTGGCGGCGGTCGCAGCAATGGGGGGCTGTGGCGTCGCAGCGGTGCGAAGCCGGGACATTAGGCCCGGTCGCGGCGGCATGGGCGCCATTCGGCTGGAGTGCCCGGTCGCCGCGGCCAAAGCCGTCCTTGACAAGGGACGGCTTAACGTCGGCTTCGGCTCGGGTGTGGTCCGGGCACTTGCGGCGCAGCCCCTGCGGTGCTACAGGTGCTTTGGAGTCGGGCACACCCGGCCCCTCTGTCCGTCCACGGTGGATCGGACGGACAGCTGTTACCGTTGCGGCAAGGAGGGCCACAAGTCCGCCGAGTGCAAGGCGGCCGCGCCGCACTGCGCTGTCTGTGCCGCCAGTGGCCGCCCCGCAGGCCATATAATGCAGGGGAGGATGTGCAATCCTCCCCCAAAGAGAGGAAAAGCCCAGGCGCCGAGACAGCCTGCCGCTACCGCCGCCGTGGTGCCAGAGGTTGGCGATTCGGCTGCTGCTGGCCTGAACGAGGAGGAGGGGGGTGCGATGTCCGACTGATGGATAGGGCCGTACATCGCATCCTTCAGGCGAACACCAACCACTGCCGGGCGGCCCAGGATCTGCTCATGCAGACCATGGCCGAGTGGTTGGTGGACGTGGCGGTGGTCGCCGAGCCGTACTCGGTCCCCAGTACCTGGCTGGGCGATCGGGACGGCTTGGTGGCGTTGAAGGCGCGGTCTTCCACGGACTCCCTTCCCCTCTCGCTTTTAGAGAGGGGACCGGGAAAGTCAAAGTCAAAGTCAAAGCACTTTATTTCAAGTAGGCCAGTTACAGGCACTTTTGAATTGTCAAAAGACAAAATAAAATATTACAAAATTATGGTGCTACAGTCCCAGTCACAAGACATAATAACTGTGAAAGTACCGTAGATACGTGGCCGCCGCGTGGGGGAGGGATATGGCCCTGGTTGGGGTCTACTTCTCCCCAAACCGCCCTCTCTCCGACTTTGAGGACTTCCTCGAGGTCCTCACTGCAGTCGTAGGGAGGGCGGCGCCGCGCCAGGTCGCCATTATGGGCGACCTGAACGCCAAGGCGGAGGCCTGGGGCAACCCGGCTGCCTCCTGCGACGTCCGGGGGCGCGCCGCCGAATTTTGGGCGGCCTCGTGCGGTGTGTCCCTCCTCAACAGGGGGGCGGTCCACACGTGTGTGCGGCAACGGGGGGGATCGGTGGTAGACGTCTCGTTTGCCACCCCTGCCCTGGCCGCCCGCGTCGTGGACTGGCGGGTGGAGACGGTGGAGACTTTGTCGGACCACCGATATGTGCGGTTCGACATCTCCACCGGCCCCCGGGGGGGGACGGCCCGTTCAGGCCGGTCTGCCTGCCCGCGGTGGGCTCTCACCCGCCTGGACCGGGAGGCAGCCCAGGAGGCGGCGTTCCTCCAGGACTGGCTCTCGCCCCCTGTGGAGGCCCTGGATGTGGACGCCGCGGCGGTCCAGCTCCGAGGGTCCCTGACCGAGGTGTGCAACTCCAGCATGCCTCGGTCACGCCGTCCGCCTCCCCGTCGCGCCGTGTATTGGTGGACGGAGGAGTTGACGGGGCTTCGAGCCTCCTGCGTGGCGGCCAGGAGGGCCTACACGCGGAGCCGGCGGCGCACCACCCGATCTCAGTCCGAGGAGGATCGCCTCTACGCCTCCTACCTGGAGGCAAAGGCGGTCCTCAAGACGGGAATGTGTGCCGCCAAGGACTCGGCAAGGGCCGAGATGTTGGAGGGTCTCGACAGGGATCCATACGGGAGGCCATATAAGCTGGCGCGGAGCAAGCTGCGGCCCTACGGTCCCCCCCTGTCGGAGACCCTCGAGCCGGCGTTGCTGGATGGGGTGGTCCGGTCCCTGTTTCCACGCAGGACCGACTTCGCCCCACCAGCAATGGACCCCCCGCAGGAAGCGGCTCCGCCGGGGGACGAGGTGCCCCCGGTGACGGTGGATGAAGTCCACGAGGGGATACTTCGCCTCCGGGCGAAGAAGACGGCCCCTGGGCCGGACGGCGTCCCCGCTCGGGTGGTGGCGATAGCTGCCTCCCAAATGGAGGACAGGTTTCGGGACCTCTTCAGCGCGTGCCTTACGGCTGGAAGGTTCCCGAAACTGTGGAGGGAGGGGCAGCTTTGCCTCCTCCGAAAAGAGGGACGCCCGGCGGACTCCCCCTCGGCATACCGGCCCATCGTCCTTCTCGATGAGGTCGGAAAATTGTTCGAGGGGATAGTCGCCGACCGGCTCAACAGTCATCTGCGGGGGGTGGGACCAGACCTGTCGGACGCCCAGTTCGGATTTCGAAAGGGGCGTTCGACGGTCGATGCCTTGGCCCTGCTGAAGGGCCAGGTGCAGGAGGCGGTGGCCGCGGGGGACGGAGTGTTGGCGGTGTCGTTTGATATTGCAAACGCCTTCAACTCCGTCCCCCACGCGACCTTATTGGAGGCACTCCGGTTCCATGGAGTGCCCCAATATCTGCGGGTGATCCTGGCCAGCTACCTGGAGGACAGAGAGGTCCTCCTGGTGGACAAGACGGCCAGGATCAGGCGTTACGGTGCGGAGTCCGGTGTTCCGCAGGGGTCGGTGCTTGGGCCCCCCTTGTGGAACATCGGATTTGACTGGCTCCTGCGGGGCGCCCTCCTCCAGGGCACGAGTGTCATCTGTTACGCGGATGACACTCTCCTCGTTGCCCGGGGGAGGGACTTTGGGGAGGCAGCCTGTTTGGCCTCAGCCGGCGGATCGTTGGTGGTGGGTAGGATCCGCCGGCTTGGATTGAGGGTGGCGCTGAACAAGACCGAGGCCGTGTTCTTCCACGGGCCTCGGCAGCGCCGCCCGCCTGATGCCCACATCGTCGTCGAGGGCGTCCGGATAGAGGTCGGGGTCCGGATGAAGTATCTGGGCCTCGTGCTGGACAGCAGGTGGCGCTTCGGCCCACACTTTAGCGGGCTTTCGACGCGCCTGCTGAAAGCCGCGGACGCCCTCTCATGGCTCCTCCCGAACCTTGGGGGGCCCAAGACGCGATGCCGGCGCCTCTATGCCGGCATCTTAAAGAGCATGGCGCTTTACGGGGCACCCATCTGGGCGGACTCCCTCCAAAGGAGGGAGAATGCAACCGCCATCCGCAGGCCACAAAGGGCCATTGCACAGCGGGTGGCGAGGGCCTACCGCTCAGTGGGTTTCTCGGCGGCGTGCGCTCTGGCGGGCACCCCTCCCTGGGAGTTGGAGGCATGGGTGCTCGCCAGAGTGTACGAATGGACGGCGCGGCGGAAGGCGCTCGGGGAGCGCCCCGCCGCCGAAGAGCGGGAGGCCGTGCGGCGGGAGGCGAGGGACGCAATCGTCCGTCACTGGACGGAGGACCTCGCCACCGCCTTCTTTGGCCGTCGGACGCTGGACGCGCTCGGTCCAGTCCTGCGCGACTGGCTCGAGCGGCCTCACGGTTTCCTCTCGTTCCGTCTAGTGCAGGTGTTGTCCGGACATGGTTGTTTCAACGGGAACGCACCTGCACCGGATCCGGAGGGAGGAAACCCCAGCGTGCCACGACTGCGGCGCGGCAGAGGACACGGCGCAGCACACCCTAGAGGTGTGCCCAGCCTGGGCTGAACTGCGTCGTGCCCTGATCGATGTTGTCGGGCAGGACCTCTCACTCCCTGGCGTGGTCAACTCCATGCTGGGGAGTGAGGAGGCCTGGGCAGCGGTTGCCTCCTTTTGCGAGGTCGTGATGTCGCAAAAGGAGGCGGCGGAGCGTGCGCGGGAGGACGATCCTCTCGCGCCGCCGCTCCGCAGGCGAAGAAGGGGTGGGAGAAGGCGGTTGTACGACCGTCTCCTCCCACCTCCTGGTGGCGATTAGCGGGCGACAGGTGCGGGGGCACCTCTCGCTCGAATTGCACAAATCGCCACCCTCGTCGGGCGGGAACGGCCGAGCACTGCGGTCGTTCCCGGGCCCCTCCACTAAGGGAGGGGCGTGAGGGGCCTGCCGTAAAGGCGGGCAGTCGTCGGCGGAGGACTGGACGTAAAGGCTGTGCCAGTTTCCCAGTCCTCCTCCATAAAGACGATGCGGGAGTGCCGCTGGGTTATTTTAGTGGGTATACCGGGCCTCAGCCCGGGGAGTCCCACATAGCCCCCCATTCCCCCAATGGGTGGGTATGCGTAATGCATTTTTTCCCAGCGTGATCAAAAAAAAAAAAAAAAAAAAAGGTTAGGTTAGGTTTTTTTTTTTTTTTTTTTTTTTTTTTTTACTGCTATCTCCAACATGATCGGAGTCTATTCTAGTCTACACGTTCATACCAGTTCTCGCAATTTTTCCTCTCGCACTATCATTCCTCATACTTGATCTTTCTGTCATTCATCCTCATTTGCGTCTGTTATGGGTGGGATTCCCATCTATCTTATTCTATCTGTCTATCTTTATTTAACTTTATTTATTTCTATTCGGTGTTTAGGAATAAAACAGGGTGCAGGGTTTTTATTTGAAACTCACTGTAAACATTATTTACACTTAATCTTAGTTTATATCTATTCTACAATTTATTATACATAGTCTTATTCTATTTAACATTTCTTATCTTATCTTATTACTATTCCAGATCTCACAAAAAGGGGGTATATTTATTGTTTTTACTCTAATATATATTTATCTTAGTTTTACTTAATTCTAGTTTTACACATTGTATTATTTTGTATTATTAAACAGTTTCTTATCTTATTACTTATCCAGATCTTACACGGTAGGGGGAGCAGTTATTATTATTGCACTCACATAGATATGTTTCTTATTTTACCTATTTCTATTTTACATATTGTATTTGTATGTTATTTCTTAATTTATAATACATTTTTATCCTATGCTAGCCTGTAATATAACATACTATATTATAGCAGCATATTTTCTTATACGGTTTTATTTCTTTTGATCACCATGGTAGCTATTTCTCTACAATAGTTTAAGAAGGCATCTCTTTTCTTACCTATCATCAAATTTGACGCATTTTGTGCAACCAACTCAACAGCGAGATTCTGCTCCGTTTCGTATCGCATTTTTGCGGTGATTGGGCAATCAAACAGTATGTGCAGAACCGACTCCTCGACACCAGGTTCGCAGGCGCACGATGGATTCTCCTTACACTTGAAGCGTTTCAAGTATGCGGAGAACCCACCGTGCCCCGTCAAGATTTGCGTGACTGGACTCTCAAAAGTTATCTTGCGCACCACGTTGTACGCTACCACCGCGTCCGGGAAGAAGAGTTTCGTGCCCGAAGCTGTATCACCCGTTCTATACCTCTCGTTCCATTCGCCAAGCGTCTCCAATCGGATTCTACGCTTGACGAATGAAACGGGGCACAGATCATAGTCCGGCTTCTTCTTCGACCCCAGGGCGGCTTCCTTCGCGAGTTGGTCGGCTCGCTCGTTTCCCTCCAACCCTGCGTGGGCTTTGATCCAGAACAAGGAGACGCTCTTGTTCTGGAGCTTGCAGCGTCGTAAGGCGTCTCTGGTTTCCACTGCCAAGGGATGGGGGGAACGTGTATTGGTCACCGATTGGAGAGCCGCCATGGAGTCGCTGAAAATGCCGAACGTGGTTTCCCTGCGCTTGAGCGCTTCCTCTGCTGCTCTTTGCAGAGCCAGGAGTTCTGCCTGATAGACGGTGCAGTAGGACGGCAGAGCAAGCTTGAGGGTTTTCATTTCGGCGGCACCATTCCACAAGGATAGCGCCGCTCCAACCTTGCCCTCAATCTTGCTGCCGTCGGTAAAAATGCGCACAGCAAAATTGTTGTGGTCGTTATATTGTTCCTCGTCTACCAGGCTTCCAAACTCCAGGCTCATTTGTTCCGCGGGGTGCGGGGCCTCCAGCGCTGGGAACATCCGTTCTACATCCCTGTCCCCTAATGCAGGCTGGGGCATTCCCCTCCTTGCTTCGTAGAGCGCAGCCGCCTCCCGGACGCGGAGGTCGAGTGGGAGCATCCCTGTCAGCAACAGGGCCGAGTGCAGGGAGACCGTCCGATATGCCTTGCACATTTTTTGGGCAATTCCACGCTGAACGGTCCTGAGTTGTTTTATAACTCCCAACTTCTTGGCAGCTGGTGCCCAAACGCTAGCAGCGTAAAGTATTATAGGCTCTATAGCCGCCACGTACAGTACGCGAACAACCTCCGGGTGAAGCCCCCAACTGACCTTTGCGGCTCTGCACAACTGCTTGTAGATCCCAATTGCCCTCCTGCAGACAAGTGAGACATGAGTATTAAATGTCAGCTTCTCGTCAATTGTCACACCTAGAAGCTTCATTTCTTTCGATATGCCAATGTCGACCCCCCCCATGCTCAGGCGTGGTGTGTCGTATTTCAGTCTTCTGGTTATCACCATAGCGGTGGTTTTATGCGGTGCAAATTTGAGTTTATTCTGGACACCCCACGCCAGAACATGACTGAGAGCGGCATTGGCACACTCTTCCACCTCCAGTGCAGTCTCACCGTCAAACACCAGGAGAACGTCGTCCGCGAACGCCTGGATGTAATTCCCCCTATCTTCCAAAGCCTTAAGGAGAGGGTCTAGGACTAAGTTCCACAATATAGGTCCCCCTATTGAGCCCTGGACACAGCCCTTGCTTGTCCCCTTGCTGTATACCTCCCCACCGTACCTGATCGAGACTTTCCGGTCACTGAGATAGCTGTCGATGACCCGCCTGAGGTTGATTGGACATTTCTCCTCCGCCAGTCGAACTCTAATCATTGGCCACCAAGCACTGTCGAACGCTCCCTCTATGTCTAAGGATACAAGCGTGACTATCCTTTTTTGTGCTAGCTTGCTGTGGACGTGCTGCATGAGAGCATAGAGGGAGTCCTCCGTGCTCCTTTGCGGCATGAACCCGTATTGGCGGGTGCTCATCCTCGGTAATAGATGGAACTTGAGGCGGGCCACCAGCATTTTTACATAGATTTTTCCTAATATAGGCAATAGCCCAATCGGCCTATATGCTTTGGGAGTGGAATAGCTATCTTTTCCGGGCTTCCTCAGTATCACTACCGTTGCCTCCTTCCAGGACGTGGGGAAGTGATGGTTTTCTAGGCACTTGTTAAGGAAACTCAAGAATATTTCCGGGTCATTATCCACGGCACGGCAACAAATATCGGCTGTAAAGCCATCGGAACCCGGTGCCTTCTTTGGATTGAAGGACTCCACCGAATTCTTAAGTTCCGCCATCGTGAACGGTGGGTCGCAAAAATCATTTTGTTCGCCGCAGTTCACGTGTTCGGCTTTAGTTCGAACGGATCGGTGGTAAGCATTGTCGCATTCCGAGAGGTCTTCCGGATAAAATGTTTCCGCTAGGAACTTCACGGAGCCTCTCGCGTCCAATACCTCACCGTCTCGTTCCAATGGCAGATCCTCCTGCCTACGCTGCGTCCTACCTATAACCCTGTATATGCCTTCCCAGACCCCCTCCCTATCCTGCTTCCTACAGAACTCCTTCCAACTCTCGGTCTGAGCTTTGGCCACTTCCATCTCATACTCTTCTTTCTGTTTCAGGTAATCTTCTACGACCTTCGACCTCCGAATTGGGGCGGCACAGCGAATCCTGCGCTTCTTGGTAGCGACTTTCTTCTTCATCTCAGCGAGTCTCTCGGTCCACCACGGCAAGGTAAGTTCTTCTCTGACTTTTTTAGACGGTATTGTATTATTACATGCTTCGTCAATTGATTTTGTCAGGTTATTTGTTAGTGTGTCGAGTTGCTCTATGTTTGTAGCTTTGTCTATTTCGGCTGCTGTAAATTTATATACCGTTTTCAATTGTCCAAACTTCTCATTAAATTTGGACCAATTGGCTTTATTGGTATTAAATTTCCTCGTAGTTCTCTCGATTTTGATGCCTTTAGACTTTTTCAAGAGGATCCTAAACATAATGCCGTTGTGGTCCGAGCTCGTGAGTCCCTCGTCTACCCTCCAGTCGTCTATCAGGTCCAAGATATCGTTGGAGCAAGCGGTAATATCCACGTGACTGCTGTACCGCTTTCCTCCTCGGATGGTGTCGAAGGTCGGAATTTCCCCTCGGTTGAGAATGTTAAGGTTCAGCTCGCCGAGAGTTCCGACCATTTCCTCCCCTCTGGAATCAACCATCGGGCTTCCCCACCACATGCTCTTTGCATTGGCGTCCCCTCCAACGATCAGGTTCCTGGAACCGACGACGAGCCATATTTGCCTTAGGTGTTCAAGGTATGGCTCGATAGGCTGGTCCGGCTCAAAGTAAATTGAGACAAGCGTGATCTCCCAGGCACTGGTCAGGATTCCCACCACTGAGATGTTATTAGTGGTGAGTTTCGGGTACTGTTTGACTACGAGGTCGTTGTTAAAGACGGCTATTGCAGTTTTAACAGTCCCATCTCCTATGCCAGTGTTCTGGAAGATCCTAACGCCCCTGTGACTCTTCATTACTTTGGCCCCGCCCACGTACGGTTCCTGCAAGAGGGCCACCGCTGTTCCGCGCTTCACGGCCTCTATAAGAAGCTCGTTGGTGGCTAGTCTCTTGCGTTGGAGGTTAGCCTGCAATACCCCGTAGGGGGCATGTCCCACTGGGGTGCCCTTAACAGTACGCTACAGTCGATCTGGCCACGTCATCCCATTTTTTCCGCACCGGGCAGTCGTGGCTAAATGCATTGTGCTGCGCGTCGTGCTCTATCCTCGACTTCGTGCAGTTCCGGCAGGCGGGTGGTGCGCCTGAGAGCCAGTCAGGGCACTCTGCTCTTACATGTGGACCGCCACAGTGGCCACATAGGTCCGCAGGCTCTTTGCAGAACCGCCTACCGTGTCCGAAGCCTAGGCAGCGGGTGCATTGGATCAACGGACTCTGATCCTCGATCCTTATTCGCTGGAGTTTAATGTGCACTGTACCAATTTCTAGAGCACGTCGCCAGATGGTGGGTGAGACGCTGATGATGACGTGGCCAATATGAGGATTGCGTGTCCTCCTCCTATATTTTACTTCCACTCTGTCTTCCCCGCTGCCGAGGCCGCCAAAAACACCCTTATTCAGGCTTCTCAACGCCCCGACAATGTCCTCATCGGTGTTTACGACGAGGACATTCCTGAGGACAAGAAGCGGGTCTTTGTTCTTGACTTCCTCGACAGTCAGGTCAACACCTTCTTCTTGGAGTCGGGTCTTAATTTTACGTCTTTCTTCCTCTGTTTCCAATCCAATTATTACTTTTCTGTCCCTAGCTTTCCTCACCTTCTCTACTTTTATCCACTCATCCTTGGCGTTTATCGCTTTCCTCACTCTGGTAAGGACTTCGTCGCCCGTTTCGGTTTCATCCTTAGAGGTGACCACAACCGAGTGCAATGTACTGCGCCCTGGCAGTGACTTTGTGACCCGAGTTGCGGCCACACTCGCATAGGTGCCCTTCTCTAGACATTCTTTCTGGTGGTCCATTTTCTCACTAAGCTCCTCCATTTTTTTGTTACTCTCTTCTAAGAGTTTTGTGTGTTGTTCCATCTTTAGAAGAAGTCTTCTTGATTCTTCAGGAGAGAAAGTTGTTGTGGCCATTGGAATTGGGTCTGTCACTACCGGTCCTTCCTTAGTCAGCCTTTGCTTGGCAACCTTAAGCTCCGCTTCAGTCTCCTTTACCAATTGGTAAAGTCTTTCTGTGGCTTCAGAGATAGCGGTCTTTATCTCTGTCTTTGTATTTCTGGAGCTGCTCAGGTGTAGCTTTGTCTTTGTCAGGCAAGCCTTAGCCTCCGTAGTCCGGTCCACATACTTGGCCTTTGGCGGTGAGGATCTTTCGACGGACCTTCTCGCCATAGTCGCGGTCACAACTTTGCTCTCCTGGGTCGAGGTTACCTTGGTTTTTGTTTTCGCAGGGCCAGCCTGCGACGTCCTTTCTAAACTGAAAGTGTCATTTGCAGTGGGGCCAGTATTTCTGGCTTCCAACTCATCTATACTGCGTCTAACGTTTTGGGGTGCCGCTGGCCCAGGTCCTGACGGCGACTTTTCTCCTTCAGTCAACTTTAAGGGCGTTCTTAAGCCGACAAACATGTTGAAGATATGCGTCAATTTATATTAAAAATCGTCAATAGGGACGATAGGTAATTAAGAATAAAGTAAATAAAACTAGAGCGTATAGTGTTCAAAAGAACAAAACCGTACAAGAATCCTTAAAATTATGGTATATTTACACTAGGAAGCCGTCTCTACCAAGACTACCCACGACCTAGAGACTTTGGGCAGTCCTCAAGGGTAACAAATAGACCTTGATGTCAAATTCGGTCGTAAAAACCTATAAAGTGATTTTTTGGTAGAGTGGCTCTATGTAGAGTCAATTTGTTTGTGTCACTGGACAGAGCCCGCCGAGACCAATCCAACGATATCAAACACGGGGCACCCAGTACCAGGGGCTCCGGAGCAATCACGGTCTGAAAAATATGGTTACAATCCAAGATGGCGGCCAGAAAGTGGTTAACGCTTATAGCACCGCAACCGCTAGTCCGAATCGCACCGTGTCCGGGCCTATCTTAACGAGCTCGACGAGATCTGTGCAATGACAGACTTTTCAGGCTGAAAAAATGTTGCCTCCTGAAAAAGCCTGAAACTTTCTTGTAGTCCTAAGAATACTTATCCCCCTTTCTCTTTTTATATTAATATTAAAAAATATTGTGTTGTGGTCCGAGGATGTTGCTCCTGTGTCCACCCGCCAGCCGTCAACCAGGTCAAAAAGGTCGAGCGAACAGGCCGTAACATCCACATGGCTTTGATACACCTTACCACCTCTGACAGTATCAAAGGTGGGGGTGTTACCAGTGTTGAGTACCTGAAGCTCTAACTCCTCCAGGGTGCCTGACATTTCGTCGCCTCTGGGGTCCTCTGTGATGCTGCCCCACCAGGAACTCTTCGAGTTCGCGTCGCCGCCAATCAGCAATCTACCGGTGGCCACTTCCGTTTTGATCCGGGTCAGCTGGTCCAGGTATGGCCCTATGGGTTGGTCTGGCTCGAAGTAATAGGAGACTACTGCGATTTCCCAGGCTTTGGTCCGGATCCTATAGTATCCATACTTACACTTTTACTATCAATCATTCTCATCTTTTATAAATTGTCCTTTTTCCATATTATGTCGCGCCTGGGTGGCATTTATTTTTGTTAAGTCTTAAAATCGACCTAATTCGATTTATTAACTTTATTTTGCTGAAATAGAATATTGAATTTAATTTTTCAATGTTTACTTTTTGTCTGACATTACGTCAGTTGTCAAGCCTGTCATATACTTTTCTTTAATTTTGTGTAATTTTCTTAGTGACTATGAAGGTTTAATTTGATTGAAGTAATTTAAATTATTTTTATTAGTTGTTAGCTCTTATTATTGTTAATTTACTATTGTTTACTGGATAGTTGTTTCTTATCTTCTTACGCTTGTAAAATAATGAAACGCTCACAGAATTATTTTATGACTGATTAATACAGGCCGTTTTAAATACAGGCAACTCACAATGTAAAAATTATAGAAAGAATAATGGAATTCTAGAAACGTTTGTTTGGAAAAACGCTGACTATAAAAGGCTTTGCCCAGACATTCCTGAGGCAGTCTGGAATCTGCAATGAACTCCGAAAGACGATTTTACCTTGAATTACTAAATGTCAAGTCTTGATCTGAAGACAAATCTATAATATCCAGCTCGAGTATGTCCATATTATCTGAAGTTAATCCAGTTTAATATATTGTGTGTGATATACTGTGTCTGTTTTAATCTACGTATCCGCCTACCGTATGCCTACATAACAGCATATCAACCCGTGTGCCAGCTAGACCATCGTGGTGCCTATCTCCCTGTCAATTTGGAGCATATCACTACTCAAGAGGCGTTCCTGTCTGACCTGCTGCCTACTCCACGTCTTCCTGCCTATCCGACCTGCCGCCTGGTTAGCCGCCCACCGACTTGCTGCCTACTCCACGTCTTCCTGCCTATCCGACCTGCTGCCTGGTTGGGCCGCCCACGTCGTGCGAAGCCGGCCCACGAAGATTCTTATACTTTTTATATTCTTATTTGTATTAACGTGGCTTACGTGTAGCTATTTAGCTACACGTAACGTTACAGTTTGGCGCCCAACTTTAAAAAAAATTAGGCGCAACAACATTGTTTGTGCGCCCAATTTTCAGACTCACCCCATCAACCACACTACCTACTCTCTTACACACACACTAACCTCCACACACACACATTCCTTTTACCTCTGGTAATTGGCACCCTTTCGGCCTCTTGGATGTGTTAACCCACTTGTGGGCATTGCCAAGGTTGGAGATTGGTTACTCTACGACAGCTGCAGGACAATATCCTGTGGTCGTTTATACAAACATCTACATAATACCTACCTACACACACACATGCAACACTCGATGCACGTCATAATAGGGACTGCTGGTAGGCTACTTTAGAATCCTCCTTCAGAACTCCTACTCTTTGTCTCCCTTACGCTCTTAAGCTCTTGAGCCCTCATTTGAGTCCTCTTAAACTCTTGAGTCCTATAATACTCTTGAGTCCTCACTTGAATCCTTTCAAGTACTTGAGTTTTCTTGAACTCGAAGAGTCTTCTTTGAATACTCTCGACTCTCTTGAGTCATCGTTAACACTCATTAACCCTTATTTTTCTCTCTTTAACACATTTTATCTTAAACTTTAATTTTTAATCATGGATAGAATTATTTTCTTTGAACTTCTAAACAAAGCTGAGCTAGATTACGAAATTAAAATAAGATTAGAGGAACCAAAAGATACTGTAATACAACTTAAAAAACAAATTCTTCAACTCGCACCTCGTGTTCCCTCTGAAGAAATTGTTGACTCGGTATTAGAAGTTAAGACTGATTTGGATGAACTTACCACTACCTTAAATTACATCGAATCAAAAATTCAATTGTTAGAACAGGGCAACCTTAGACTCCACAAAAAAATTAAAACTTTTATTAATCATCTATTTTATCGACTTGAGAGGATTGACATAGATTCGGATTCCTCAGAGGTAAATCGTTTATCTCAAACTAAAGAGAGATTTCTCAACTTAGAATCAAAATTTAACTCTTTAACTATTACTTCCAACGATATCAACCCTCAACCTTTAATACTCGACCATCACTCTTCAACTCCTAATAGTCCCAATGAGACAATGTTCCATACTATGCCTCCCGTCATTCAGTCTCCTCATAATTCAATTCCCAACAATTCTCTTAACGAGTTAAAAAGAATAAAATACGACGGGAATTCTTGCCCACGGTCATTTATCCAGAAAATTCAGGAATTTAGTATCTCTAGGAATATTTCTTCAAACAAATTATTAGATCATGCGTTCGAATTACTTACCGATAACGCTTTACATTGGTACCGTTTCAAACGTGATTCTTTGTTATCATGGGATGAACTTTGCGAAGCCTTGATTTTAGACTTTGGCGGTTTTGACTATGACCATAAATTACTACAGGCCATTAATAGTCGAACTCAAGGCAAGGATGAACCTATAGTTATTTTTATTTCCATACTGACTGGCATGTTTGCCAGATTATCAGAAAAATTAACAGAAACTAAAAAACTACAAATTATTATTCGTAACATCCGACCATGCTATTCACCTTATATCGCGAATAATAATATAAATTCAATATTTGACCTTATTTCATGTTGTCAAAAATATGAAGAATTTTTGGACAAAGAAAAACGTTTCAGCGAACCTCAAACTACAAATAATCCTTTAGCTGTTGAATTTAACTATAAATCATCTAATTTAACACCAAAACCCTCAATCTCTAACGCGTTCCCTCCTAGAACAAATTTTAATCGTTTTAACAATAAACCTCAAGTTAATACAATTAATAAACATAATAATAATGCTTTTTGTGTACGCTGTCGCACTAATGGTCATACATTAACTAATTGCTCGCAACCTCGTTCATTAATAATTTGTTTTGGTTGTGGTCTAAAAGATGTCAAATTTACTGATTGCCCTAATTGTAATAAGACTAACTCAAAAAACTAAACAACGACTTGGGTAATAAAAACTTTAATCAATCAGACTGGCATGATTGGTTACAAACTTTAAGAAATTTCTTTCATTGTTACAAGATAACTTCACTATATGATAATGAAAAAGATTTTAATCGGCCTTTTATTGATATTTCAATCAATAGCAAAACATTTTCCGGTTTACTAGATAGCGGTAGTTCTATTACAATACTTGGTAATAACTCTCATCTAGAAATTTTAAAATTAGGCTTCACGTTATCCAAGTCTTCTTCTATGACGATTACTACTGCCAGTAACCATAAAAGTAAATCTCTTGGTTCAATTGAAATTCCGATTAGATACAATAATCAAACTCATCTAATCCAAGCCTTCGTATTTCCAAATATTTCTCCTTCAATAATTTTGGGAGTCGATTTTTGGAAAAAGTTTAACCTTGTTCCACACATACTTTCTTCGGCTTTTAAGCCAAACACTAAATGTTCAGTGGTTACTGAAACTACTAAACAAGTACTTCCTTATAATCACCTCTCTTTAGAGCAAAAAACTATTGCTGATGACATGATTAAACGATTTAAAGCTATTTCCTTTGAAAGTACAGGAAAACTGGGTCGCACTCATCTTATTAGTCATCACATCGATACTGGTGATACTCCTCCAATTAAACAACGATGTTATCGTCTTTCTCCCGAAAAACAAAAAGCTCTTATTGTAGAAGTCGATAAAATGTTAGAATGGGGCGTTATTGAAAAATGCGAAAGTCCTTGGCTTTCTCCAGTTATCATTACACCTAAAAAGAATGGCGAATGGCGATTCTGTGTTGATAGTCGTAAACTAAATTCAGTTACTCGTAGGGACGCATACAGCCTTCCATTTGTTAATGAAATTTTAGATAATCTTAAAAACGCTAAATTTCTTTCAAGCATCGATATTGCTAAAGCATTTTGGGAGATCCCTTTAAAAGATGAAGCGGATAAAGATAAAACAGCTTTTTATGTCCCTGGTCGAGGCATGTATCGCTTTGTTATCATGCCCTTTGGTTTAACTAATGCTCCAGCTACCCAGCAAAGACTTATGGACATGCTTTTCACTCCTGAATTTGACAATAAGGTCTTTTGTTACCTTGATGATATAATAATTATCTCTGAATCATTTGAAGAGCATATCTCTTATCTAGTTAAAGTTCTTGAGAAATTAACGTTTGCTAAATTGACCATTAACTTCGATAAAAGCCAATTCTTTAAAAATGAACTTAAATACTTAGGATATATTGTAGATAGCAACGGTTTACGCTCAGATCCGACTAAAATTAAAGCAATACTCGAATTTCCTACTCCAACTACTCGTAAAGAAGTGAGGAAATTTATTGGAACTTGTAGTTGGTTTCGCCGTTTTATTCCTAACTTCAGCACAGTTGCAACTCCACTTAATAAATTAACTTCCTCCGGTAAAAATGCTCCTAGATTCTTTTGGGATAAAGATGCTACTCTGGCTTTTAATAAATTAAAAGAAGCTCTTGTAACTACTCCTATACTAACTTGTCCCGACTACGATCTCCCTTTCTCTGTACATTGCGATGCTTCTAACTTCGGCATCGGTGGTATGTTAACACAAATAAAGGACGACAAGGAAGTAGTTATAGCTTATATGAGCAAATCTCTTAATAAAAACGAACGAAATTACTCAACTACAGAAAGAGAAACTCTTGCGGTAATTTCAGCTTTAGAACATTGGCGTTGTTATATCGATAATGGTAAACAATTCACTGTTTACACAGATCACGCAGCACTTAAATGGTTTTTAAAATTGTCTAATCCATCTGGTAGACTCGCGCGGTGGGCTCTTAGGTTGTCATCTTTTAATTTTATTCTGAAACACAAAAGAGGTAAAGACAACTTAGTTCCTGATTTACTCTCCCGTACATCATGTCCACTTGGCGTTAATCCTATCTTACTTAATCCTCAAACCGTATCTTCATTGGAACATTATAACAAAATACTTTTGGAATGTCGTAACAATCCTGATCAATATCCCAATTACACTATTCGCGAAAATAAATTATTCCGCTATACTCAATCTCCCTATGCGCTAACTGAAGATTTCGCATGGAAAGAAGTTCCTCATCCTGATCTCCGGGAAACCCTTGTCAAAGATAACCATGGGTCCCCAGATCAGCCTCATCTAGGAATCTTTAAAACTTATAAAAAATTATCACTCCTATATTACTGGCCAGCTATGTTTAAAGATATCGCTAAAATAATTTCTATCTGTGATACTTGCTTAACCTACAAACACGCAAATCACTCTCCCTTTGGTCTTATGGGTAAACCAAAAATTTGTTCCAGGCCTTTTCAAACAATTTCGTTGGATCTAATGGGTCCTCTACCTATGACTAGACGTAGAAATCAATTTATCTTGGTAGTTAACTGTTGTTTTACTAAATATTCCCTGATCTTTCCACTAAAACGGGCTACTAGTGCTAACATCATCTCTAATTTAGAAAATTTTGTTTTTCTGGTTCATGGAGCACCTCAAACTATTATTATGGATAATGGATCTCATTTCCAATCCCGTGAATTCCGCAACTTTCTGGGCAGATATAATATACCGCACATATTTTTCTCTCCTCATTATTGCCCTCAAGTAAATCCCACTGAAAGATACAATCGTACCATAATCACAGCTTTGTCATCTTTGGTTGGTGATGATCATAGATCTTGGGACATCCATCTTCCTAAAGTCCAATACGTTATGAACAGCACAACTAATGCTACTACTGGTTTCTCACCTAACTTTTTACTCTTTGGACGAGAGACAGTTTCTACTGGCTCACTTTATACGCCAACTAATAATCTCGACGAAATCGTTTTTCTACCTAGGGACATCTATGCTACAAACATAGGTTTATTATCTGCAATTTTCGATAAAGTTCAGATAGCCCTTCATATTGCTCATGCTCGTAACTCTTCTCGTTATAACGAAAGTCGTTCCTTTAAAGAATATAACGTAGGAGATACAGTCTGGCGAAGAAACTATGTACATAGTCAGGCTGGGACTTATTTCAGCGCAAAACTAGCGCCAAAATATGTGAGGTCCATTGTGTTTCAGAAACTATCCCCGTTAGTTTACATACTTGAGGATCCTAATGGCAACCAAGCCAAATGGCATATTAAAGATTTTAAAATATAATGTAGATAATCCTGTAAATATGCTCATGAATCATCTCTTTCTTCTCTCCCTCTTCCAAAATAGAGTTCTTTTCGGTTTATTTAAACTCTATTTATTTTCTAATTTATTCATCAGTTCTTAAACCATTTAGGACTATTTTTAATCTTTCCTTATTTCTGTTTTTATCAGATAACTCTATTTTTATGTACATGTTATTCTAACTATCAACTAACTCTACAAGTTAGTTTGATTCTTATTCCTAACTATCGACTCTAAAGTCGATCGTAGCAGCTGACAAGTGGGTATTTAAAGTAGGCTATTGCCCTTGACGTTTAACTCGGAGCTCAGGAGCTGCCCTTACGTTAACTCGGAGCTTACTACTACCTACCTTGGCAGGAGCTGTCCTGACGTTAACTTGGGAGTATCAACTAAAGTTGACTAGAAGCGGATAACAACTTCGTTAAAAATAAGCCTATGTTAAAAATCTTTATATTTCATATCATCAATGGGTTTTAGACGAGAGCGGATTACAACTCCGAAAATAAGCCTTAAAGTTATTCTTATCAGGTTGAGTAGTGATCATTGAATGTGAATCCTACCAGACCTATCTTCGTAAGATGACGGTGTGTTTGAGTGAAGTATGTAAGTTTTGTGAATGCTGTTATACTACCTTACAAAATTTTTGTTCTAGACCAAAAATTTTCTCGGGGTCGTTGGGGAAATATAGTATCCATACTTACACTTTTACTATCAATCATTCTCATCTTTTATAAATTGTCCTTTTTCCATATTATGTCGCGCCTGGGTGGCATTTATTTTTGTTAAGTCTTAAAATCGACCTAATTCGATTTATTAACTTTATTTTGCTGAAATAGAATATTGAATTTAATTTTTCAATGTTTACTTTTTGTCTGACATTACGTCAGTTGTCAAGCCTGTCATATACTTTTCTTTAATTTTGTGTAATTTTCTTAGTGACTATGAAGGTTTAATTTGATTGAAGTAATTTAAATTATTTTTATTAGTTGTTAGCTCTTATTATTGTTAATTTACTATTGTTTACTGGATAGTTGTTTCTTATCTTCTTACGCTTGTAAAATAATGAAACGCTCACAGAATTATTTTATGACTGATTAATACAGGCCGTTTTAAATACAGGCAACTCACAATGTAAAAATTATAGAAAGAATAATGGAATTCTAGAAACGTTTGTTTGGAAAAACGCTGACTATAAAAGGCTTTGCCCAGACATTCCTGAGGCAGTCTGGAATCTGCAATGAACTCCGAAAGACGATTTTACCTTGAATTACTAAATGTCAAGTCTTGATCTGAAGACAAATCTATAATATCCAGCTCGAGTATGTCCATATTATCTGAAGTTAATCCAGTTTAATATATTGTGTGTGATATACTGTGTCTGTTTTAATCTACGTATCCGCCTACCGTATGCCTACATAACAGCATATCAACCCGTGTGCCAGCTAGACCATCGTGGTGCCTATCTCCCTGTCAATTTGGAGCATATCACTACTCAAGAGGCGTTCCTGTCTGACCTGCTGCCTACTCCACGTCTTCCTGCCTATCCGACCTGCCGCCTGGTTAGCCGCCCACCGACTTGCTGCCTACTCCACGTCTTCCTGCCTATCCGACCTGCTGCCTGGTTGGGCCGCCCACGTCGTGCGAAGCCGGCCCACGAAGATTCTTATACTTTTTATATTCTTATTTGTATTAACGTGGCTTACGTGTAGCTATTTAGCTACACGTAACGTTACAATCCCCACCACAACGATGTTGTTTGTGGTGAGTTTCGGGTAGGGTATGACGTCCAGGTCATGATCAAAGACGGCGATCGCCGCCTTTACCCTCCCACTTCCATCAACCTCGCACTGGTAGACTCTCGCCCCACGGTAGCTCTTCATACTTCGTGCTCCTCCCACATAAGGCTCCTGAATCAGTGCCCACGAGATCTTCTTTTCACTGGCCTCTATAAAGAGTTCGTTGGTAGCCAGTTCCTTTCGTTGTAAGTTCGCTTGGGCCACACGGTATGGTCTTGCATGTTGTTGGACAGGAGCCCCCGGGGTGCCCTTAGCAATATGCTATTGTTGTGTGGTTAGGTTAGGTTAGGTTAGGTTAGGTTAGGTTAGGTTAGGTTCCCCCCCGAATTGGTTCCCGCCTTGTCGTGGCGGGGGGGCTCAGTAGCCGTGGTGGCGGAAACCCACGGTGAAGCCAAGAGGAACCTAGGCGGGGGCCGCTCGTCTAGGCTTTTGCCGATAAGCCAACGACGAGTGGCCCAATAGTTGCGGTGCCGCGGGTGCCGCCTGTAGCGGCATCGCAACTGAGCGGGCTGCGATGCCCCCCCCTCTGATGGGGGGGGGCATTGCGGCGGAGTGCGGGGGGCCGCGGCGGGGAGGGGAGTGTCGGTGTGGCTTCGGCCATTCTCCCTTACCTCCCGCGGCCTCAACGTACGGCGCGGAGTCCGGTGTTCCGCAGGGGTCGGTTCTAGGCCCACCCCTGTGGAACATCGGTTTCGACTGGCTCAGTCGTCGGCGGAGGACTGGACGTAAAGGCTGTGCCAGTTTCCCAGTCCTCCTCCATAAAGACGATGCGGGAGTGCCGCTGGGTTATTTTAGTGGGTATACCGGGCCTCAGCCCGGGGAGTCCCACATAGCCCCCCATTCCCCCAATGGGTGGGTATGCGTAATGCATTTTTTCCCAGCGTGATCAAAAAAAAAAAAAAAAAAAAAAAAAAAAAAAAAAAAAAAAAAAAAAAAAAAAAAAAAAAAAAAAAAAAGGTTAGGTTAGGTTAGGTTAGGTTAGGTTAGGTTAGGTTGGGGGACCCCCCACATCGCATACGTCCTCGTCGTGTCCCCTGGAAACGGCCCAGCTCTGACCACCGTAACGGAGTGGCAGACTGGGTACGGCCAAAGTGCGTTGTGAACTCGAAGCTATCATTATCCTTGCGTTGTTGCTCTCGATATTGCGGAAATGTCTACCCCTGCGCGGGATGCCCTCGGGCATGTTGCCAAAAAAGGCCCTTTTCAGGGCCAACCAAAAGGCCCTTCTCAGGGCCAACCAAAAGGCCCTTCTCAGGGCCAACCAAAAGGCCCTTCTCAGGGCCAACCAAAAGGCCCTTTTCAGGGCCAACCAAAAGGCCCTTCTCAGGGCCACCCAGGCGCTTCTTCGGCGTCAGAGGCTAGCCGCGCGGCGTCTGTGGCTAGCCAATACGAAATGGCGGACGAGTTGTCGGACAACGAGTCCATTTTTGCGGAGTCGGACGCAAGTTCGATGATGTGTGACGAGATTGAGACTCGATCGAAATCTAGAAAGCGGGCCTTCCTGAAGGAAGGGTCCGATTGCTCTTCGGCTTCAGCCTCGGGTTCGGCAAAGGAGTCGAAGAAGAAGGCGAAGGCCAAAAAGGCAGTGACAAAAGCGGACACCCACGACGTGGGTCTGGATGACGCCCAACGGCAGCTGAACCTGGCCCGGCGGGAACAACTCCAGCAGGACCTGGAGGAGCAGGTTGCTGCCAAGGAGCAGCAGGCGTGCGTCGACCGGGCCAGGTCCGGGTATGGTGCGTCCCGCGTCATGTACGCGGACCACTCGTTCGCCGAACTGGAGCGGATGGCTCAGGAAGATAAGGAGGAGATTGTCGAGGTCGCCTGCAAGTCCTCGCATCTGAAGGGGACCATCCAGAAGGCCCTCAAATGCCGGGCCGTGAGCATGCATGGCATCATTGCTGAGCTGGTGCAGCGGAAGGCCTCCGATGAAACGCGGCAAATGCAGGCGAGAATTGATCGCCTGCAATCGGAGGTCAGCCAGCTGCATCAGAAGCTGGCTGAAGCCACGGCCCGGCCTACCCAACCCGAGCCGAGACCCGCGGCAGAAGGCCCCGCCTCCTCCTCTGACTTTGAGGACACCATCCGCAAGGTCATGATGGAGGAGAGGGACTTCGTCCGAGCCTGCCTAGCAGGCATTGAAGACCGGCTCCTCCCGGAAAAGAGCCACCGACCACCGCTTGCGGCGGACAAGAGGCCAAGTGAGGCACCCTCCCAGAAGGAGGACGCCCTTCTTCCTTCGACCACCCCGACCAACCAGCAGGGCTGGACGAAGGTCGTCAAGGGGAAGGGAAAGGGCAAAAAGACAGCAGTGGCTGTCCCTGCCGTCCCCGCCGCCATCCTTCCCAGCCAGCCCCAGTCGACTGGCAAGGGAAAGGGGAAAGGGAAAAGCTCCCCCCCAGCAGGTGCGAAGAAACTCGTTCCCCCGAAGACCGCAGCCGTCGTGGTGACGCTCACCGCGGAGGCTGCGGAGCGGGGCGAAACCTACGCGTCCATCATGATGCGGGCGCGTACAAATGCCGATCCCACAAAACTGGGGATCGGCAAGGTGTCATGCCGCAGAACGCAAGCCGGGGCTCGCATTTTTGAGTTCCCGGGGGCGGAGGGCGGTAAGAACGCAGACCTCTTCGCAGCAAAGCTGCAAGAGGTCATTGCGGACGCGGCGAAGGTGGCCAGGCCTATAAAGTCGGCGGCCCTAGAGGTGACCGATCTGGATGATTCGGTCACCAAAGAGGAGGTGGTGGCAGCGGTCGCGGCCATCGGGGGCTGCAGCGTCGCAGCGGTGCAAGGCCGGGGCATCAGGCCCGGCCGCGGCGGCATGGGCACCATTCGTCTGGAGTGCCCGGTTGCCGCTGCCAAAGCCGTCCTCGAGAAGGGGCGGCTCGCCGTAGGCTTTAGCTCGGGTGTAGTCCGGGCACTCGCAGACCAGCCTCTCCGATGCTATAGGTGCTTCGGCATCGGACACACCCGGCCTCTCTGTCCGTCCAGCGTCGACAGGACGGACAGTTGCTACCGCTGCGGCAAGGAGGGCCATAAGGCCGCCTCCTGCAAGGCCGCCACGCCGCACTGCGCGGTGTGTGCCGCCAGTGGCCGCCCGGCGGGCCACGTCACCAAGGGGAGGAAATGCAGTCCTCCCCCTAAGAAGGGCAAGGCGCAGGCACCGATCCGACCTGCCGCCGCTGCTGCCGCCGCCGTTCCAGAGACTGGGACTGCGGCGGCTGCCGGACCGGCTGAGGTGGAGGGTGCGATGTCCGACTAATGGATAGAGTCGAACATCGCATCCTCCAGGCGAACACCAACCACTGTAGAGCGGCCCAGGATCTGCTGATGCAGACCATGGCTGAGTGGTTGGTGGACCTGGCGGTGGTCGCCGAGCCGTACTCGATACCTGGCCGTTGGCTGGGTGATCGGGACGGCTTGGTGGCGTTGGTGTCGCGGCCTGCCACGGACTCCCTTCCCCTCTCGCTCTTAGAGAGGGGGCCGGGATACGTGGCCGCCACGTGGCCGCAAACCGCCCTCTACGGGACTTCGAGAACTTTCTCGAAGTCCTAACGGCAGTCGTCGGGAGGTCGGCGCCACGCCAGGTCGCCGTTATAGGTGACCTGAACGCGAAGTCGGCGGCCTGGGGCAACCCGGCCGCCTCGTGTAACGTCCGGGGGCGCGCCGTCGAATATTGGGTGGCTTCGTGCGGTGTGTCCCTACTAAACAGGGGGGAGGTTCACACGTGTGTGCGGCAGCGGGGAGGATCGGTGGTCGACGTGTCGTTTGCCACCCCCGTGCTTGCCGCCCGCGTCGTGAACTGGCGGGTGGAGATGGTGGAGACTATGTCGGACCACCGTTATGTGCGGTTCGACATCTCCACCCAAGGTCCGCGGGGAGGGCGCATGGCCCGCTCGGGCCGATCTCCCTTCCCGCGGTGGGCTCTCACCCGCCTGGACCGGGAGGCAGCCCAGGAGGCGGCGTTCCTCCAGGACTGGCTCTCGCCCCCTCTGGAGGGCACGGACGTTGACGCCGCGGCGGTCCAGCTCCGAGGGTCCCTGACCGAGGTGTGCAACTCCAGTATGCCTCGGTCTCGCCGCCCGCCTCCCCGTCGCGCCGTCTACTGGTGGACGGAGGAGCTGGCGGGGCTCCGGGCCGCCTGCGTGGCGGCCAGAAGGGCCTACACGCGGAGCCGGCGGCGCACTAACCGGTCACAGGCCGGGGAGGACCGCCTCTACGCCTCTTACCTAGAGGCAAAGACGGTCCTCAAGACGGAAATGTGCGCCGCCAAGGACTCGGCGAGAGCCGAGATGCTAGCGGGTCTCGACAGGGATCCGTACGGTAGGCCGTACAAGGTGGCGCGGAACCAGCTGCGGCCCTATGGTCCCCCCCTGTCGGAGACCCTCGAGCCGGCGCTGCTGGATGGGGTGGTCCGGTCCTTGTTTCCGCGCAGGACCGACTTCACCCCACCAGTGATGGACCCCCCGCGGGAGGCGGCTCCGCCGGAGGAGGAGATTCCCCCGGTGACGGAGGATGAGGTTCGCGAGGGGATTCTCCGCCTCCGCGCGAAGAAGACGGCCCCTGGGCCGGACGGCGTCCCCGCACGGGTGGTGGCAATAGCTGCCTCTCAGATGCAGGACAGGTTTCGGGAACTCTTCAACGCGTGCTTTACGGCTGGGCGGTTCCCGAAACTGTGGCGGGAGGGGCAGCTGTGCCTCCTCCGCAAAGAGGGACGTCCGGTGGACTCCCCCTCGGCATACCGGCCCATCGTTCTTCTCGATGAGGTCGGTAAAATGTTCGAGGGGATCGTCGCCGACCGGCTGAATGGCCTGCTGCGGGGGGTGGGACCGGACCTGTCGGACGCCCAGTTTGGTTTTCGACAAGGGCGTTCGACGGTCGACGCCTTGGCCCTACTCAAGGCCCAGGTGCAGGAGGCAGTGGAGTCGGGGGAGGGGGTGTTGGCGGTGTCGTTCGATATCGCCAACGCCTTCAACTCCGTCCCCCACGCGACCATATTGGAGGCACTCCGGTACCATGGAGTGCCTCAATACCTGCGGAACCTCCTGGCCAGCTACTTGGAGGACCGAGAGGTCCTCCTCGTGGACAAAACGGCGACGGTCAGGAGGTACGGCGCGGAGTCCGGTGTTCCACAGGGGTCGGTTCTAGGCCCACCCCTGTGGAACATCGGTTTCGACTGGCTCCTGCGGGGCACCCTCCTCCAGGGCACGAGCGTCATCTGCTACGCGGATGACACTCTCCTCGTTGCCCGGGGGAGGGACTTTAGGGATGCGGCCTGTCTGGCCTCAGCTGGCGGATCCTTGGTCGCCGGGAGGATCCGCCAGTTGGGATTGAAGGTGGCGCTGCACAAGACCGAGGCCGTTTTCTTCCACGGGCCTCGGCAGCGCTACCCACCTGACGCCCACGTTGTCGTGGAGGGCGTCAGGATTGAGGTGAAGGCCCAGATGAAGTATCTGGGCCTAGTTCTTGACAGCAGGTGGCGCTTCGGCCCGCACTTCAGCGGGCTGTCGACGCGCCTTCTGAAGGCCGCCGATGCCCTATCGTGGCTTCTCCCCAACTTGGGGGGGCCGAAGGAGCGATGCCGGCGCTTATATGCCGGCATCCTGAAGAGTATGGCCCTTTACGGGGCCCCCATCTGGGCGGACTCCCTCCAGAGGAGGGAGAACGCGACCGCCATCCGCAGGCCCCAAAGGGCCATTGCACAGCGGGTGGCGAGGGCCTACCGCTCGGTGGGCTTCGGGGCGGCGTGCGCTCTGGCGGGCACCCCTCCCTGGGAGTTGGAGGCATGGGTGCTCGCCAGAGTGTACGAGTGGTCGGCACGGCGTAAAGCGCTAGGAGAGCGCCCCGCTGCGGAAGAGCGGGAGGCCGTGCGGCGGGAGGCGAGGGACGCGATCGTCCGTCACTGGACGGAGGACCTCGCCACCGCCACCTTTGGCCGCCGGACGCTGGACGCGCTCGGTCCAGTCCTGAAGGGCTGGCTCGAGCGACCCCACGGTTTCCTTTCGTTCCGTCTAGTGCAGGTGTTGTCCGGACATGGTTGTTTCGGAACGCACCTGCACCGGATCCGGAGGGAGGAAACCCCGGCGTGCCACGACTGCGGAGCGGCGGAGGACACGGCGCAGCACACCCTCGAGGTGTGCCCGGCATGGGCTGAGTTGCGCCGTGAACTCATCGGAGTGGTCGGGCAGGACCTCTCGCTTCCCGGCGTGGTCAACTCCATGCTGGGGAGCGAGGAGGCCTGGGCGGCGGTTGCCTCCTTTTGCGAGGATGTCATGTCGCAAAAGGAGGCGGCGGAGCGCGAGCGGGAGGACGATCCTCTAGCTGCGCCGCTCCGCAGGCGAAGAAGGGGTGGGAGAAGGCGGTTATATGATCGTCTCCTCCCACCCCCTGGTGGTGACTAGCGAGCGACAGGCGCGGGGGCGCCTTTCGTCCGCATTGCACCAGTCACCACCCTCGTCAGATGGGAATGGCCGAGCACTCACGGTCGTTCCCAAGCCCCTCCACTAGGAGGGGCGTGAGGGGCCTGCCGTAAAAGGCGGGCAGTCGTCGGCGGAGGACTGGACGTAAAGGCTGTGCCAGTTTCCCAGTCCTCCTCCACTCAGACGATGCGGGAGTGCCGCTGGGTTATTTTAGTGGGTATACCGGGCCTCAGCCCGGGGAGTCCCACATAGCCCCCCATTCCCCCAATGGGTGGGTATGCGTAATGCATTTTTTCCCAGCGTGATCAAAAAAAAAAAAAAAAAAAAAAGGTTAGGTTAGGTTAGGTTAGGTTAGGTTACCGGCTTTACGCGGCGTACATCGACGAGGTGTGCGCCCTAAAGCTGGCCATTCGCCGCGCCAAGGAGGAGGCGCGGCACGAGCTGTTGGAGGGCCTCGACCGTGACCCCTGGGGCCGCCCCTACCGAGCTGCGCTGAATAAGCTACGCTGTCGGGGTCCCCCCCTTGTGGAGACTCTCCAACCCGGCTTCCTCGTGGAGGTGGTTGAGGGCCTATTCCCGCAACGAGCGGAGCACGTGCCCCCGGCAATGGTCGCCGCAGAGACCGACGACCGGGAGGCCGACCTCAGTGCTCCGCCCGTCACAGAGGCGGAGGTGGCGGCGGCTGTTCTTCGGATGCGCTCGAAGAACACCGCCCCCGGGCCCGACGGGGTACCCGGACGGGTGTTGGCCCTGGCCCTCAACCACATGGGAGCTGGCGTTCGGACCGTGGAGGCGCTCAGGCCGATTCTCGAGGAGTGGGCAGTGCGGCAGCATGGGACTCTCTCCTTTAGGCTGGTGCAGGTATTGACCGGACATGGTTGCTTCGGTACATACCTGCATAGGCTTGGGAGGGAGGCGAGTCCGATGTGCCACCACTGCGACTGCGGTGAAGACTCGGTGCAACACACTCTCGAGCAGTGTCCTGCCTGGGAGTTGCAGCGTCGGGAACTCACCGCAGTGATAGGGAACGACCTCGCGCTGCCGGCCGTGGTTCAATCCATGAGCTGCGCGAGGTCGTGGGAAGCGGTCGCATCCTTCTGCGAGGAAGTTATCTTGCAGAAGGAGGCGGCGGAGCGGATCAGGGAGGACTCACCCCTGGCTGATCCGCATCGCCGCCGGCGAGCTGGGCGGCGAAGGCGCGCGTACGCCGCGAACCATATGCCGCCCTGAGCGAGGCCGCGGGCGGAGGAACGGGGACCTTTTTCCACCGCCCGCTGATGCCTTCCGCGACGGAGCGGCGCTCTGTGTGTGTCCGGAGCGCCGCTAGGAGAGGACGACCAAGGAGTCGGGTGCCCGGTGGCAGTCGGACCGGGCACAGTCGCCGCGGCGGGCCCTGTGGATGTAAGAACGATCCAGGGCTCGCCCACTTTTACGGCGACGCATGGCACACGGCGGGTCTTTTTAGTGGGTGCAAACCCCACACTACCCCATCGCCTTCCCCGGGTGGTGGGGTGTGCGTCAGGCATTTTTTCCCGCCAAAAAAAAAAAAAAAAAAAAAAAAAGGTTAGGTTAGGTTAGGTTAGGTTCCCCCCCCGAATAGGTTCCCGCCTTGTCGTGGCGGGGGGGCTCAGTAGCCGTGGTGGCGGAAACCCACGGTGAAGCCAAGAGGAACCTAGGCGGGGGCCGCTCGTCTAGGCTTTGGCCGCTAAGCCAACGACGAGTGGCCCAATAGTTGCGGTGCCGCGGGTGCCGCCTGTAGCGGCATCGCAACTGAGCGGGCTGCGATGCCCCCCCCCTCTGATGGGGGGGGGCATTGCGGCGGAGTGCGGGGGGCCGCGGCGGGGAGGGGAGTGTCGGTGTGGCTTCGGCCATTCTCCCTTACCTCCCGCGGCCTCAACGGGGCCGCCACCGTCAGATGGCGGACGCGGTGGGGCCGCAGGGGAAGAGGACTGTCGGTGTATCGTTGCCGCTGTCCCTGTCCCCTGCGGCCGAAAGGTGGTAGGTGACGGGGCCACAGACCCGACCCGTCACAGGGGGAGCTCCGGCGTGCCTGCATGACTGCGGCGCGTCGGAGGGCCTGGACCCCTCGCTTCCTGGCGTGGGTAGCGCCATGCTGGAAGGCGACGGGTCTGGGCAGCGGTCGCCTCCTTTTGCGAGGGTGGTAAATCGCAAAAGGAGGCGAAGGTGGTGATACGCGGGCGACAGGTGCGGGGGCCCCTTCGCCCGCATTGCACATCACCACCCGCGGGAGGGAATGGCCGAGCACTCGCGGTCATTCCCGGGCCCCTCCGTTGAGAGGGGCATGAGGGGCCCGCTGTGAGACAGCGGGCAGTCGTCGGCGGGGGACTGGAGTAAAGGCTCTGCCGGTTTCCCAGTCCCCCTCCACTAAGACGATGCGGGAGTGCCGTTGGGTTTTTTAGTGGGTATACCGGAAGCAGGATCCGGGGAGTCCCACATACCCCTCCCTTCCCCCGGAGGGAGGATGATGCGTAACGCATTTTTCCCAGCGCAAAAAAAAAAAAAAAAAAAAAAAAAAAAAAAAAAAAAAAAAAAAAAAAAAAAAAAAAGGTTAGGTTAGGTTAGGTTTTTCCGCGCAGGACCGACTTCACCCCACCAGTGATGGACCCCCCGCGGGAGGCGGCTCCGCCGGAGGAGGAGATTCCCCCGGTGACGGAGGATGAGGTTCGCGAGGGGATTCTCCGCCTCCGCGCGAAGAAGACGGCCCCTGGGCCGGACGGCGTCCCCGCACGGGTGGTGGCAATAGCTGCCTCTCAGATGCAGGACAGGTTTCGGGAACTCTTCAACGCGTGCTTTACGGCTGGGCGGTTCCCGAAACTGTGGCGGGAGGGGCAGCTGTGCCTCCGCCGCAAAGAGGGACGTCCGGTGGACTCCCCCTCGGCATACCGGCCCATCGTTCTGCTCGATGAGGTCGGTAAAATGTTCGAGGGGATCGTCGCCGACCGGCTGAATGGCCTGCTGCGGGGGGTGGGACCGGACCTGTCGGACGCCCAGTTTGGTTTTCGACAAGGGCGTTCGACGGTCGACGCCTTGGCCCTACTCAAGGCCCAGGTGCAGGAGGCAGTGGAGTCGGGGGAGGGGGTGTTGGCGGTGTCGTTCGATATCGCCAACGCCTTCAACTCCGTCCCCCACGCGACCATATTGGAGGCACTCCGGTACCATGGAGTGCCTCAATACCTGCGGAACCTCCTGGCCAGCTACTTGGAGGACCGAGAGGTCCTCCTCGTGGACAAAACGGCGACGGTCAGGAGGTACGGCGCGGAGTCCGGTGTTCCACAGGGGTCGGTTCTAGGCCCACCCCTGTGGAACATCGGTTTCGACTGGCTCCTTCGGGGCACCCTCCTCCAGGGCACGAGCGTCATCTGCTACGCGGATGACACTCTCCTCGTTGCCCGGGGGAGGGACTTTAGGGATGCGGCCTGTCTGGCCTCAGCTGGCGGATCCTTGGTCGCCGGGAGGATCCGCCAGCTGGGATTGAAGGTGGCGCTGCACAAGACCGAGGCCGTTTTCTTCCACGGGCCTCGGCAGCGCTACCCACCTGACGCCCACGTTGTCGTGGAGGGCGTCAGGATTGAGGTGAAGGCCCAGATGAAGTATCTGGGCCTAGTTCTTGACAGCAGGTGGCGCTTCGGCCCGCACTTCAGCGGGCTGTCGACGCGCCTTCTGAAGGCCGCCGATGCCCTATCGTGGCTTCTCCCCAACCTGGGGGGGCCGAAGGAGCGATGCCGGCGCTTATATGCCGGCATCCTGAAGAGTATGGCCCTTTACGGGGCCCCCATCTGGGCGGACTCCCTCCAGAGGAGGGAGAACGCGACCGCCATCCGCAGGCCCCAAAGGGCCATTGCACAGCGGGTGGCGAGGGCCTACCGCTCGGTGGGCTTCGGGGCGGCGTGCGCTCTGGCGGGCACCCCTCCCTGGGAGTTGGAGGCATGGGTGCTCGCCAGAGTGTACGAGTGGTCGGCACGGCGTAAAGCGCTAGGAGAGCGCCCCGCTAAGGAAGAGCGGGAGGCCGTGCGGCGGGAGGCGAGGGACGCGATCGTCCGTCACTGGACGGAGGACCTCGCCACCGCCACCTTTGGCCGCCGGACGCTGGACGCGCTCGGTCCAGTCCTGCAGGGCTGGCTCGAGCGACCCCACGGTTTCCTTTCGTTCCGTCTAGTGCAGGTGTTGTCCGGACATGGTTGTTTCGGAACGCACCTGCACCGGATCCGGAGGGAGGAAACCCCGGCGTGCCACGACTGCGGAGCGGCGGAGGACACGGCGCAGCACACCCTCGAGGTGTGCCCGGCATGGGCTGAGCTGCGCCGTGAACTCATCGGAGTGGTCGGGCAGGACCTCTCGCTTCCCGGCGTGGTCAACTCCATGCTGGGGAGCGAGGAGGCCTGGGCGGCGGTTGCCTCCTTTTGCGAGGATGTCATGTCGCAAAAGGAGGCGGCGGAGCGCGAGCGGGAGGACGATCCTCTAGCTGCGCCGCTCCGCAGGCGAAGAAGGGGTGGGAGAAGGCGGTTATACGATCGTCTCCTCCCACCCCCTGGTGGTGACTAGCGGGCGACAGGTGCGGGGGCATCTCTCGCTCGCATTGCACAAATCGCCACCCTCGTCGGGCGGGAACGGCCGAGCACTGCGGTCGTTCCCGGGCCCCTCCACTAAGGGAGGGGCGTGAGGGGCCTGCCGTAAAGGCGGGCAGTCGTCGGCGGAGGACTGGACGTAAAGGCTGTGCCAGTTTCCCAGTCCTCCTCCATAAAGACGATGCGGGAGTGCCGCTGGGTTATTTTAGTGGGTATACCGGGCCTCAGCCCGGGGAGTCCCACATAGCCCCCCCATTCCCCCAATGGGTGGGTATGCGTAATGCATTTTTTCCCAGCGTGATCAAAAAAAAAAAAAAAAAAAAAAAAAAGGTTAGGTTAGGTTCCCCCCCGAATTGGTTCCCGCCTTGTCGTGGCGGGGGGGCTCAGTAGCCGTGGTGGCGGAAACCCACGGTGAAGCCAAGAGGAACCTAGGCGGGGGCCGCTCGTCTAGGCTTTTGCCGATAAGCCAACGACGAGTGGCCCAATAGTTGCGGTGCCGCGGGTGCCGCCTGTAGCGGCATCGCAACTGAGCGGGCTGCGATGCCCCCCCCTCTGATGGGGGGGGCATTGCGGCGGAGTGCGGGGGGCCGCGGCGGGGAGGGGAGTGTCGGTGTGGCTTCGGCCATTCTCCCTTACCTCCCGCGGCCTCAACGGGGCCGCCACCGTCAGATGGCGGACGCGGTGGGGCCGCAGGGGAAGAGGACTGTCGGTGTATCGTTGCCGCTGTCCCTGTCCCCTGCGGCCGAAAGGTGGTAGGTGACGGGGCCACAGACCCGACCCGTCACATGGGGAGCTCCGGCGTGCCTGCATGACTGCGGCGCGTCGGAGGGCCTGGACCCCTCGCTTCCTGGCGTGGGAGCCCCATGCTGGAAGGCGACGGGTCTGGGCAGCGGTCGCCTCCTTTTGCGAGGGTGGTAAATCGCAAAAGGAGGCGAAGGTGGTGATACGCGGGCGACAGGGGCGGGGGCCCATTCGCCCGCATTGCACATCACCACCCGCGGGAGGGAATGGCCGAGCACTCGCGGTCATTCCCGGGCCCCTCCGTTGAGAGGGGCATGAGGGGCCCGCTGTGAGACAGCGGGCAGTCGTCGGCGGGGGACTGGAGTAAAGGCTCTGCCGGTTTCCCAGTCCTCCTCCACTAAGACGATGCGGGAGTGCCGTTGGGTTTTTTAGTGGGTATACCGGAAGCAGGATCCGGGGAGTCCCACATACCCCTCCCTTCCCCCGGAGGGAGGATGATGCGTAATGCATTTTTCCCAGCGCAACAAAAAAAAAAAAAAAAAAAAAAAAAAAAAAAAAAAAAAAAAAAAAAGGTTAGGTTGGGGTGCGGGTCAGGTAACCTCCACGTGTGCTTGGTGGGTTGCTAGTCTCTTTCGGATACGTCCGGGGGGAAGGACAACCCGCTGGGCCGGTGCACCCTGGGCACCGTCAATAACTTCCCATTCGTGGGCTCTTGTTGGCGGTGGCGAATACCTGACGGGGGGGGATGTCATGCAGAGGACATGCCAGATGCGACAAAGGGGCTGGGTTGGGTTTAGGTTAGGTTAGGCTAGGTTAGTCTGGGTAGGTTAGGTAGGTGAATAGGAAGGGGAGTCTACGCCGGCTCTCCTTGAATCCCGGAGACCGCAGCATACTCCCAACGACCCCCATCGTAGGCGGTATGGGGTACGGGACTTGTTGTGGACGGAAGGAGGTTGAGGGGGAGGGTGGTTACCTGAAAACAGGTAATCACCAACAAGGGAGCTTCGCCAGCTCCTGGAATTCCGGAGACCACGGTGACCTACCAACGACCCCCATCGTTGGCGGATGGGGTACGGCGGCGCTGTGAGCGGAGGGCTTGCCTTAATTGGCCGGCCTGCGAGAAGGAAAACTCAAAAGGAACACCCGACAGCGAAGTCGTAAAAACCTGTAGATACCTGGCGACCTCTACAGTATATAGCTACACTGGCCGGAATGGGCGTCACCCGACAGTGTTTCCCTACATCGTCCCATACTCGTGGGAACAAAAATGGAAAAAAATAAAATCACCAAAGATGTTGAAGGAGAAAGTGTGGAGTGCGAGGAGTCGCGTGCCGACACGCCAGTGCCAAGAGTGGTGCTGACGCGGTTGGCGGACCGGCCCTCCACCCGGAGTCGGGGCCGCTTGCCCCAGGCGAGTAAGGAGGAGGACCTCAATCCAGCAGGGAGGTCAAACACCGTCAAGCCGGGAGGCGCCGAGAAGCGCAGCTTCCCGGACGATCAAGAGGAGGCTTTCGAGGTGTCCATCCGGGCGCCTCGGAAAGTACGCCCCTCTAACAGAGGAGGAGCGGGGTCGAGAACGCGGTCGCTCACGCCGCACCGCCGACCCACAGCACCGATGGCGGCGACACCGACCCCGGGTGATATCACCCCGGTCGGGTCGTCGTCGTCGGTGTTTTCTAACAGCGCGGCGTACAGACGCGTGCGCGCTGATGGAGAGGCGGCCGCGGAGGATCAGGTCGGTCAATTGACCGACAGGATCCGCTCCGCGACCGAGGGGTCCGCAGCAGACGCAGCGGACCTGATGCAGACGGCGAGCGACTCGTTGAGCCTCGTTATGAAGGTCGCCACGAGGTCCCAAAACCTCAAGGGCGACTTCGTGAAGGGACTCAAGACAGCCGCCAGCGCGTTGGGTGGGGTGGTGGAGCGGCTCTCCGAACGCTCTGCCGCCTCCGAGGCTGCCAATGCCCGCCTCGAGGAAGAGGTGCAGCAGCTCCGCGCTGAGCTGGCCCAGCTTCGGGTCGATCTCCGGGTCAGTGGGGTCGACATCACCCGGGCCGGCTCTCCGCGGGCCGAGAAGCCGCCAGCTGCACCACCCCTGGAGGTGATGGAGCCGGCCAATGGGATGGAGGTGGCTTGTGGGGCTCTGGGCGACGCGTTCAGCGACGCTCAAATGAGCCAGCTGGCCAGGTTCGTGGGGAGCCTGGTAGACGGACGCCTGGCCGGCGTCCAGGACCGCCTGCTCCCCGAAAAGCGGATTCGGCCGCCGTTGGCGGCTGACAAGCGCGGAGCCCCACCAAACCAGCCGGGGATGGGCGCCAAGTCATTTGCGGCGGTGGCCGGCGAGCCCGCCGCGCCCAAGCCGCCTGTGCCGGCCAAAGCTCGTGCCGCTCAGGCTCCTACCGACAGGAGGAAGGGGAAGAAGGGGGGGCGGAGGGTGCCGCCGGCCGCCGCTCCTAGTGCTCCGGCTCCGGTGCCCGCGTCGGTCCCCGCTCCTCCTGCTCCACCCACTTCAGCTGCAGCTGAGGAGGGGTGGCAGACGGTTGGGGGGAAGCGGAAGAGGCGGCGCTCCAGGAAGGCGAAGAACCCTTCCGCGCCGGTAACAGGGCAAACGGCTGGTAAGAGGGGGCCCAAACTCTCTCCGCCAAAGAGTGCCGCCGTGGTCATCACGGTGGCGCCCGAGGCGGAGGGACTCACCTATGCGGGCTTCCTCCAGGAGGCGAGGTCGGTCCTCGACGGGGCCCTCCCTGGCGTCGGAGGGAAGGTGCGGTTGGCGCGGACAGGGGCGCGCATCCTGGAGTTCCCCGGCAAGGAGGGGGAGAAACAGGCCGACATGGTGGCCGCGGCGCTACGAGGCATTGTGGCGGGACGGGATGGCGTCACCGTCGCCAGGCCGACGAAATGCGCGGAGTTGCGCTTGTCGGGCTTGGACGACTCCGTCACGGCGGCGGAGGTCCGGGAGCGCATTGAAGCGTTTGCTGAGTGTGCTCCCGGCTCCGTCAAGGTCGGTGCCGTCCGCCCCGGCCCCGGAGGAGCGGGTGCGGTGTGGGTGCGCTGCCCCATCGCTGCGGCCAAGCTTCTGGCCAAAGCTGGACGACTCCTCGTGGGCTTCTCCTCGGCCCGAATCACGGTCTTGGAGGGGAGGCCTGCGAGGTGTTATGGGTGCATGGCCAGGGGCCACTTGCGGGCCAATTGCACTAGCGCCGTGGACTGCAGCAGATTGTGCTTCCGCTGCGGCCAACTGGGGCACAAGGCGGCGGAATGCTCCGCCGCCCCTTACTGCCCCCCGTGCGCGGCGGGCAATCGGCCCGCCAACCATTTGATGGGGCGGGAGGGGTGCACGATCCCCAACGCGCCGAGGCATCCGGGAGCTGGTCGTTCGACCACGGCGGCTCCCGGTCCTCGGTCACCGACCGCGGGAGGAGAGATGGAGGTGTCAACAATCCAATAATGTATTGCACACCCTCCAATCTCCTCCAGACGAATTTGAACCACTCCGCCGGCGCCCAGGACCTCCTCCTGCAAGCGATGGCGGAGTGGTCAATAGGTGTGGCCGTAGCCGCGGAGCCCTACTTCGTTCCTCCCTGCCCAAATTGGGTGGGTGACCGGGACGGCTCCGTGGCCATCGTCAGCTCCGCTGCGCTTCGCTCCCCACCCTTGTCGCTCAGAGACAGGGGCGAGGGGTTCGTTGCTGCCGATTGGGGGGAGGTAACGCTGTTACACTGAGGTACCCGGACGGGTGTTGGCCCTGGCCCTCAACCACATGGGGGACCGCCTCAGGGAGCTGTTCGACGTGTGCCTGGCGTCCGGACGGTTCCCTGACTGCTGGAAGGCGGGGAAGCTGGTGCTCCTCCCTAAGCCGGGACGACCTCCCGACACCGTGGCGGCCTACAGGCCTATCGTTTTGCTGGAGGAGGCGGGGAAGTTGCTTGAGAGAGTTCTCGCCACCCGTATCCTCCGGCATCTGGAAGAGGTCGGCTCCGGTCTGTCGGACGCTCAGTACGGTTTCCGCGCTGGGCGTTCGACGATCGATGCCATCCTGCGTCTGAGGGCCGCTTCGGAGGAGGCCGTCGCTGGCGGAGGGGTGTTGTTGGCGGTATCCTTGGATATCGCCAACGCCTTCGGTAGTCTGCCGTTCGGCTGCATCGGCGAGGCGCTCCGGTTCCATGGAGTGCCGGTTTACCTGAGGCGGCTGGTGGCAGACTACCTTGAGGGCAGGGTGGTTCTGTGCGAGGACCGCGACGGAGCTTTGCTCCGCAGACCCATGGCGTGCGGTGTTCCGCAGGGTTCAGTCCTAGGACCTCCCCTGTGGAACATCGGTTACGACTGGGTGCTGCGTGGAGCTTTTCCCCCGGGCCTGGACGTCATCTGCTATGCGGATGACACGCTCGTCACGGCCCGGGGACAAAGCTTCGAGGAGGCGGCGCGCCTGGCCAACGAGGGGGTGGCCCAAGTGGTCGGGCGCATCGAGGCGCTGGGGCTTAGGGTGGCCCCTGCCAAGACTGAGGCCGTGCTCTTTCACGGGCCTCGTCGCGGTCCACCTGCTGGCGCCTCGATAACGGTTGGCTCGGTCCCCGTACGGATCGGGGCCCAGATCAAGTATCTGGGCCTAGTGATAGACAGGCGGTGGAACTTTGACGAGCACTTCCGCATTCTGGTGCCCAAGCTGGAGGGCGTTGCCGCCGCTCTCGGTCGGCTCTTGCCGAACGTGGGCGGCGCCAGCGTCGCCTGCCGGCGGCTTTACACGGGGGTGGTACGGTCGATGGCACTGTACGGCGCACCCGTGTGGGCGGAGTCCTTGTCCGCCGGGAACAGGGTGCGCTTGTGGCGCCCTCAGCGTACCCTGGCGATCAAGGCCATTCGCGGATACCGCACGGTGTCCACAGACGCGGCGTGTGCGTTGGCTGGGACACCCCCGTGGGATTTGGATGCGGAGGTGCTCGCCGAGGTTTACAAGCGCGCGGCGGCAGCCCGGGCCGGGGGTTCTGTCCCCCTGCCCGAGGAGTTGCGAGGTTGGCGCGAGGAGGCCCACCGGACGTTGATGGTACGGTGGGGGCATCGGCTTGAGGCTCCACGAGCTGGCGTTCGGACCGTGGAGGCGCTCAGGCCGATTCTCGAGGAGTGGGCAGTGCGGCAGCATGGGACTCTCTCCTTTAGGCTGGTGCAGGTATTGACCGGACATGGTTGCTTCGGTACATACCTGCATAGGCTTGGGAGGGAGGCGAGTCCGATGTGCCACCACTGCGACTGCGGTGAAGACTCGGTGCAACACACTCTCGAGCAGTGTCCTGCCTGGGAGTTGCAGCGTCGGGAACTCACCGCAGTGATAGGGAACGACCTCGCGCTGCCGGCCGTGGTTCAATCCATGAGCTGCGCGAGGTCGTGGGAAGCGGTCGCATCCTTCTGCGAGGAAGTTATCTTGCAGAAGGAGGCGGCGGAGCGGATCAGGGAGGACTCACCCCTGGCTGATCCGCATCGCCGCCGGCGAGCTGGGCGGCGAAGGCGCGCGTACGCCGCGAACCATATGCCGCCCTGAGCGAGGCCGCGGGCGGAGGAACGGGGACCTTTTTCCACCGCCCGCTGGTGCCTTCCGCGACGGAGCGGCGCTCTGTGTGTGTCCGGAGCGCCGCTAGGAGAGGACGACCAAGGAGTCGGGTGCCCGGTGGCAGTCGGACCGGGCACAGTCGCCGCGGCGGGCCCTGTGGATGTAAGAACGATCCAGGGCTCGCCCACTTTTACGGCGACGCATGGCACACGGCGGGTCTTTTTAGTGGGTGCAAACCCCACACTACCCCATCGCCTTCCCCGGGTGGTGGGGTGTGCGTCAGGCATTTTTTCCCGCCAAAAAAAAAAAAAAAAAAAAAAAAAAAAAAAAAAAAAAAAAAAAAAAAAAAAAAAAAAAAGGTTAGGTTAGGTTAGGTTAGGTTAGGTTGGGGGTTCCCCTCACAGTTTTTACGTCCACGTCGTGACCCCCGGAAACGTCCCAGTTTGACCACCGTAACGGAGTGGCAAACTGGGTACGGCCAAAGTAAACTGTGCGATCGTTGCTATTATTTTATTTTTACTGCGGAAAGTGACGAATTTGTTTTGTGGCTATGCCTCCCCGTAAGGGCGGTATGAAGAAAAAAAAAGGCCCTTCTAAGGGCCAACTAAAAGGCCCTTCTCAGGGCCAACCAGAAGGAGAAGAAGGCAGAGCCTTCTACGGTGGAAGGATGGACGACTCTTTGCCCGACAATGAGTCCGTTGTGTCGGACGCCAGCTCGATGGTGATCGAGGACCCTCGATCACGATCGGGCTCGCGGAAGAGGACGGCCTTCCTGAAGGAGGCATCCGATGGCTCCTCGGCGTCGGATTCGGCGAAGGAGCCGAGGAAGGGGCCTAAGGCCAAAAAGCCGTCGTCACAAACGGCAGCGGACACCCACGACGTGGGTCTGGCAGACGCCCAACGCCAGTTGAACCTGGCGCGGAGGACACAGCTCGAGCAAGAGTTGGAGGAGCGGGTTGAGGCCGACGAGCAACGGGCGCGCGTCTCCCGGGCCAGCTCTGGATACGGCGCGTCCCGAGTCCTGTACTCGGACCACTCCCTGGCCGAGCTGGAGCGGATGGCGGCAGAGGACGAGGAGGAGATAGTGGTGGTCGCCTCCAAGTCCTCCCACTTAAAGGGGACTTTTCAGAAGTCCCTGAAGTGCCGGGCCGTGAGCATGCGGGGCATCGTCGCGGAGCTGGTGCAGCGGCAGGCGACCGACGAGACGCGGCAACTGCAGGCGAGGGTCGATTGCCTGCAGACGGAGGTCAGCCAGCTGCACCAGAAGCTGGCTGAAGCCACGGCCCAGCCAACCCAGGCTGAGCCGAGACCAGCGGCAGAGGGCCCTGCCTCCTCCAACCTTGAGGATATCATCCGCAAGGTTGTGATGGAGGAGAGGGCCTTCACGAGGGCCTGCATCGAAGGAATCGAGGACCGGCTCCTGCCCGAAAAAAGCTACCGGCTGCCGCTTGCCTCTGATAAGAGGAAGGGTGGGCCGGAGCCAACCCCACAAAGGGAGGAGGACCCCCTTCTGCCTGCCACCACCCCGACCAACCAGCAGGGCTGGACGAGGGTGGTCGGCAAGGGCAAAGGGAAGGGCAAGGGCAAGGGGGCATCAGCGGTCGTCCCTGCTGTCCCCGTCCCCGCCACCACCACCCCTCCCAGCCGGTCGCAGACGATCGGCAAGGGAAAGGGGAAGGGGAAAAGCTCCCCCCCAGCCGTCCCCGCTACCGTCCCTGCCAACCAGTCGCAGTCGAATGGCAAGGGACGGGGAAAGGGGAAGGGTTCGGCCCCAGCCGGCAAGAGGAACTTGGTTCCTCCCAAGACCGCAGCCGTCGTGGTGACGCTCACCGCGGAGGCTGTGGAGCGGGGTGAGACGTACGCGTCCGTAATGATACGGGCGCGTGCGAATGCCGATCCCAGCAAACTTGGGATTGGCAAGGTCTCATGCCGCCGGACGCAGGCTGGGGCTCGATTATTTGAGTTCCCGGGAGCCGAGGGTGGGGCGCATGCGGACCTCTTTGCAGCAAAGCTGAAAGAGGTCATCGCGGACGCGGCCAAGGTGGCCAGGCCGGTGAAATCGGCGGCCTTAGAGATCTCCGACTTGGATGACACAGTCACCAAGGAGGAGGTCGTGGCGGCGGTCTCAGCCATAGGGGGTTGCGATGTCGCAGTGGTGCAAGGCCGGGCCATTAGGCCCGGCCGCGGCGGCATGGGCACTATTCGCCTGGAGTGCCCAGTCGCCGTTGCCAAAGCCGTCCTTGACAAAGGACGGCTTGCCGTCGGCTTTGGCTCGGGTGCAGTCCGAGCGCTTGAGGCTCAGCCACTGAGGTGCTTCAGGTGCTTTGGCATCGGACACACCCGGCCCCTCTGTCCGTCCAGCATCGACAGGACGGACAGCTGCTACCGCTGCGGCAAGGAGGGCCATAAGGCCGCAGCCTGCAAGGCTGCCTCGCCGCACTGCGCGGTGTGTGCCGCCAATGGCCGCCCGGCGGGCCACGTTATGGGGGGGAGGAACTGTAGTCCTCCCCCAAAGAGGGGCAAAGTTCAGGCGCCGACCCGGCCTGTCACTGCCACCGCCGTACCAGAGGCTACGGCGGCTGTGGAGGAGGGGGGTGCGATGTCCGACTAATGAATAGGGTCCAACATCGCATCCTCCAGGCGAACACCAACCACTGCAGAGTGGCACAGGATCTGCTGATGCAGACCGTGGCTGAGTGGTTGGTGGACGTGGCAGTGGTCGCCGAGCCGTACTCGGTCCCCAGTACCTGGCTGGGCGATCGGGACGGCTTGGTGGCGTTGGTGTCGCGGCCCGCCACGGACTCCCCTCCCCTCTCGCTTTTAGAGAGGGGACCGGGATACGTGGCCGCCGCGTGGGGGGATATAGCCCTGGTAGGGGTATATTTCTCCCCAAACCGCCCTCTAAGGGACTTCGAGAATTTTCTCGAGGTCCTTACGGCAGTCGCCGGGAGGGCGGCACCACGTCAGGTCATCGTAATGGGCGACCTGAACGCCAAGTCGGTAGCCTGGGGCAACCCGGCCGCCTCATGCAACGTCCGGGGACGCGCCGCCGAATTGTGGGCGGCTTCGTGCGGTGTGTCCCTCCTAAACAGGGGGGATGTTCACACGTGTGTGCGGCAGCGGGGAGGGTCTGTGGTTGACGTTTCGTTCGCCACCCCCGTGCTAGCCACCCGCGTCGTGGACTGGCGGGTTGAGATGGTGGAGACCCTGTCGGACCACCGCTATGTGCGGTTCGACATCTCCACCCATGGCCCGCGGGGGGGAATGGCCCGCCCGGGCCAATCTCCCTTCCCGCGGTGGGCTCTCACCCGCCTGGACCGAGAGGCAGCCCAGGAGGCAGCGTTCCTCCAGGACTGGCTCTCGCCCCCTGTGGAGGCCCTGGACGTTGACGCCGCAGCGGTCCAACTCCGAGGGTCCCTGACCGAGGTGTGCAACTCCAGTATGCCTCGGTCACACCGTCCGCCTCCCCGTCGCGCCGTTTATTGGTGGACGGAGGGGTTGGCGGGGCTTCGGGCCTCCTGCGTGGCGGCCAGGAGGGCCTACACGCGGAGCCGGCGGCGCACCACCCGATCTCAGGCCGGGGAGGATCGCCTTTACGCCTCCTACCTGGAGGCAAAGACGGTCCTCAGGACGGGAATGTGCGCCGCCAAGGACTCGGCAAGGGCCGAGATGTTGGAGGGTCTCGACAGGGATCCATACGGGAGGCCGTATAAGCTGGCGCGGAGCCAGCTGCGGCCCTGCGGTCCCCCCCTGTCGGAGACCCTCGAGCCGGCGTTGCTGGATGGGGTGGTCCGGTCCCTGTTTCCACGCAGGACCGACTTCACCCCACCAGCAATGGACCCCCCGCAGGAAGCGGCTACGCCGGAGGACGAGGTACCCCCGGTGACGGTGGATGAAGTCCACGAGGGGATACTTCGCCTCCGCGCGAAGAAGACGGCCCCTGGGCCGGACGGCGTCCCCGCTCGGGTGGTGGCGATAGCTGCCTCCCAAATGGAGGACAGGTTTCGGGACCTCTTCAGCGCGTGCCTTACGGCTGGGAGGTTCCCGAAACTGTGGAGGGAGGGGCGGCTTTGCCTCCTCCGAAAAGAGGGACGCCCGGCGGACTCCCCCTCGGCATACCGGCCCATCGTTCTACTCGATGAGGTCGGTAAATTGTTCGAGGGGATAGTCGCCGACCGGCTCAACAGCCATCTGCGGGGGGTGGGACCAGACCTGTCGGACGCCCAGTTCGGATTTCGAAAGGGGCGTTCGACGGTCGATGCCTTGGCCCTGCTGAAGGGCCAGGTGCAGGAGGCGGTGGCCGCGGGGGACGGAGTGTTGGCGGTGTCGTTCGACATTGCCAACGCCTTCAACTCCGTCCCCCACGCGACCATATTGGAGGCACTCCGATACCATGGAGTGCCCCAATATCTGCGGGCGATCCTGGCCAGCTACCTGGAGGACCGAGAGGTTCTTCTGGTGGACAAGACGGCCAGGATCAGGCGCTACGGCGCGGAGTCCGGTGTTCCGCAGGGGTCGGTTTTAGGCCCTCCCCTGTGGAACATCGGTTTTAATTGGCTCCTGCGGGGCACCCTCCTCCAGGGCACGAGTGTCATTTGCTACGCAGATGACACTCTCCTCGTTGCCCGGGGGAGGGACTTCGGTGAGGCGGCCTGTTTGGCCTCGGCCGGCGGATCCTTGGTGGCGGGGAGGATCCGCCGGCTTGGACTGAGGGTGGCGCTGAACAAGACCGAGGCCGTGTTCTTCCACGGGCCTCGGCAGCGCCGCCCTCCTGACGCCCATATCTTGGTGGAGGGCGTCCGGATAGAGGTCGGGGTCCAGATGAAATATCTGGGCCTCGTGCTTGACGGCAGGTGGCGCTTCGGCCCGCACTTTAGCGGGCTTTCGACGCGCCTGCTGAAAGCCGCGGACGCCCTCTCATGGCTCCTCCCGAACCTGGGGGGGCCCAAGACGCGATGCCGGCGCCTCTATGCCGGCATCCTCAAGAGTATGGCCCTCTACGGGGCACCCATCTGGGCGGACTCCCTCCGGAGGAGGGAGAATGCAACCGCCATCCGCGGGCCACAAAGGGCCATTGCACAGCGGGTGGCGAGGGCCTACCGCTCAGTGGGCTTTTCGGCGGCGTGCGCTCTGGCGGGCACCCCTCCCTGGGAGTTGGAGGCATGGGTGCTCGCCAGAGTATATGAGTGGACTGCGCGGCGGAAGGCGCTCGGGGAGCGCCCCGCCGCGGAAGAGCGGGAGGCCGTGCGGCGGGAGGCGAGGGACGCTATCATCGTCCATTGGACGGAGGACCTCGCCACCGCCGCCTTTGGCCGTCGGACGCTGGACGCGCTCGGTCCAGTCCTGCGGGACTGGCTCGAGCGGCCTCACGGTTTCCTCTCGTTCCGTCTAGTGCAGGTGTTGTCCGGACATGGTTGTTTCGGAACGCACCTGCACCGGATCCGGAGGGAGGAAACCCCAGCGTGCCACGACTGCGGCGCGGCAGGGGACACGGCGCAGCACACCCTAGAGGTGTGCCCAGCCTGGGCTGAACTGCGTCGTGCCCTGATCGATGTTGTTGGGCAGGACCTCTCACTCCCTGGCGTGGTCAAGTCCATGCTGGGGAGTGAGGAGGCCTGGGCAGCGGTTGCCTCCTTTTGCGAGGTCGTGATGTCGCAAAAGGAGGCGGCGGAGCGTGCGCGGGAGGACGATCCTCTCGCGCCGCCGCTCCGCAGGCGAAGAAGGGGTGGGAGAAGGCGGTTGTACGATCGTCTCCTCCCACCTCCTGGTGGCGATTAGCGGGCGACAGGTGCGGGGGCACCTTTCGCTCGCATTGCACTAATCGCCACCCTCGTCGGGCGGGAACGGCCGAGCACTGCGGTCGTTTCCCGGGCCCCTCCACTAAGGGAGGGGCGTGAAGGCCCCGCTGTAAAGGCGGGCGGTCGTCGGCGGAGGACTGGACGTAAAGGCTGTGCCAGTTTCCCAGTCCTCCTCCATAAAGACGATGCGGGAGTGCCGCTGGGTTATTTTAGTGGGTATACCGGGTCTTCCCGGGGAGTCCCACATAGCCCCCCCATTCCCCCAATGGGTGGGTATGCGTAATGCATTTTTTCCCAGCGTGATCAAAAAAAAAAAAAAAAAAAAAAAAAGGTTAGGTTAGGTTAGGTTAGGTTAGGTTTTTTTTTTTTTTTTTTTTTTTTTTTTTTTTTTTTTTTTATATACTTCTACCCCCAAATGTGATGGAGTCTATTCTGAGCTATTACATTCATTCCAGTTCTCGCATTTATTCCTCTCGCACTTTCATTCCTCATACTTGATCTTTCTTTCATTCATCCTCATTTATGTTCTTTATGGGTGGGATGCCCAACTATCGTCTAGCTGACTAACTATTTTTCTTTATTTTATTAAAAAGCCAAGGACAAAACTTTTATTTTATCTTTTATACATATATACTTAGTGTAACTTAATCTATAACAGGTACTTATGTCTAATTTCATATTATTTTACATAGTAAGGTACTTATTTTTAATTCTTACATGGTTATACAGATTCTTATATCTAGTTTTATTCTATTTATTTCTTATTAATTGGTAATTACTTAAACTTTAACTGTTACAACTTTAGTATCTTATACTTATTCTATATAATACGGGTCTTTATTAGGAGCGGTTCATTCACGCAGGAAATTACGTTCCGCACTTTTAAAACTTTTTACATTTCTAATCTTATCATACAGGTCCTACAGAGTAGGGGAAGCATCTTTTACATATCTACTTATTTTAGGCTTATTGTACTAAACATTTTTTCCCAGGTCCTTTAGGGACAGGAGCAGTTTTTGTTTACACTCTTAACTTAATTATTACACATCTTATTATATTATACTTATACTATTATACGACTATATTCTTTTATGCTGTTCTTTAATATAACGCAGTATATTGTGACAGCATATTTTCTCACTCGGTTTTGTTCCTTTTGATTGCTAGGGATGCTATAAGACAACAATACTTTAAAAACATTTCTCGACATCTTCCTGTCATTAGATGCGGTGCCTGTTGAGCATTCAATTCAATACCCAGTTGTTGCTCAGTCTCGTAACGTATTTTCTCAGTCATTGGGCAATTGAATAGGATGTGCAGAACCGTCTCCTCAACGCCAGGTTCGCAGGCGCACGATGGGTTCTCCTTACACTTGAAGCGTTTCAAGTATGCGGAGAACCCACCGTGCCCCGTCAGAATCTGCGTAGTGATGCTGTTGTGGGTCATCTTCCGTACCACTTTGTACGCTTCCACCGCGTCCGGGAAGAATATTTTGGTGCCCGAAGCTGTGTCACCCGATCTATATCTCCCGTTCCACTCGCCAAGCGTCTCCGACCGGATTACTCGCTTGACGAATGAAACGGGACACTGATCGTAGTCCGGCCTCTTCTTCAACCCCAGGGCGGCCTCCTTCGCGAGTTGGTCGGCTCTCTCGTTTCCCTCCAACCCTGCGTGGGCCTTTATCCAGAACAACGAGACGCGCTTGTTCTGGAGTTTACAGCGACGTAAGGCGTCTCTGGTTTCCACGGCCAAGGGGTGGGGAGAACTTGTGTTGGTCACCGACTGAAGGGCCGCCATGGAGTCGCTGAAGATGCCGAACGTGGTTTCACTATGCTTGAGCACTTCTCCCACCGCTCTTTGTAAAGCCAGAAGTTCAGCCTGGTAGACGGTGCAATAGGACGGCAAAGCAAACTTGAGGGCTTTCGCCTCGACGTCGCCACTCCACAGGGATAGCGCCGCCCCGACTTTGCCCTCAATTTTGCTGCCGTCGGTGAAAATACGCACAGCATAGTTGCTGTGGTTGTTGTACTGATCCTCGTCTACCAGGCTGCCGAACTCTAGACTCAGTTGATCCGCAGGGTGCGGGGCCTCCAGCGCGGGTGCCATCCGCTCCACTTCCCTGCCCCCCAGTACGGGCTGGGGTACTCCCCTCCTGGCACCATAGAGTGCAGCTGCCTCGCGAACGCGGAGATCGAGTGGGAGTATCCCAGTCAGCACCAGGGCAGAGTGCAGGGAGACTGTGCGGTATGCCCTGCACATTTTCTGGGCAATCCCGCGCTGGACATTCCTAAGCTGCTTCTGTATACCCAGCTTTTTGGCCGCTGGAGCCCAGACGCTAGCAGCATAAAGAATTATGGGCTCCATTGTTGCCACATAAATCGTCCTGATTACCTCAGGATGCAACCCCCAGCTGACCCTTGCGGCTCTGCACAGTCCTTTATAAATTCCGATTGCCCTCCTGCACACGACCGAGACGTGAGTGTTGAATGTCAACCCGCTATCTATAGTGACACCCAGGATCTTCATTTCTTTCGCTAAGGTGATGTCTGTCCCCCCCATGCTCAGGCGTGGCGTGTCGAACTTCAGCTTCCTTGTAATTATCATTGCTGTGGTCTTATGTGGTGCAAAAGTGAGCTTATTTTCGACACCCCACGCCAGAACACGCGCGAGTGCGGCGTTAGCGGATTGCTCCACTTCCAACGCAGTCTCTCCGTCAAACACCAGGAGGACATCGTCCGCGAACGCCTGTATGTAAATCCCGCCACTCTGCAGCGCTTTAAGGAGAGGGTCTAGGAGTAGATTCCAAAAAATAGGGCCCCCGATCGAACCCTGGACACAGCCCTTGCTGGTGCCCTTGGTGTAGTTTTCCCCGCCGTATCTAATCGACACTTTTCGGTCGCTCAGGTAACTGTCGATGACCCGCCTAAGGTTTGCCGGACACTTTTCCTCCGCCAGACGGACCCGGATTGCTGGCCACCAGGCATTGTCGAAGGCTCCCTCTATGTCTAAAGATACAAGTGTGATAATTCTTTTTTGGGCTAGCTTAAGGTTAACGTGCTGCATAAGGGCATAGAGGGAGTCCTCGGTGCTCCTCTGGGGCATGAATCCGTACTGGCGAGTACTCATCCTCGGCAAGAGGTGGTATTTAAGACGGGCCACCAGCATCTTTTCATAGATCTTTCCTAGTATGGGCAGTAGCCCAATCGGCCTATACGACTTGGGAGTTGAATAATTATCTTTGCCTGGCTTTCTAAGAATGACGACCGTTGCCTCCTTCCAGGCTGCGGGGAAACACTGAATTTCTAAGCACTTGTTCAGGAGTCCGAGGAATAAGTCCGGATCATTACCCACGACTTCGCGGCAAATATCCGCCGTAAAGCCGTCGGAGCCCGGCGCCTTTTTTGGGTTGAAAGACTCTACCGACCTCTTTAGTTCAGCCATTATGAACGGTGGGTCACAGCAATCATGTTGTTCCCCGCCGTTCACATGTTCGGCTTTCGACCGGATGGAACGGTGGTGGAGATTGTCGCTCTCAGAGGAGTCGTCCGGATAAAAAGTTTCAGCTAGGAGCTTTACTGAGCCCTTCGCGTCTAGCACGTCACCGTTCCATTCCAATGGTAGGTCCTCTTCCCTACGCTGTGTTCTACCTATTACCCTATAAATCCCCTCCCAGACCCCCTCCCTATCCTGCTTCCCGCAGAACTCCTTCCAACTCTCGGTCTGAGCTTTGGCCACTTCAGTCTCATACTCTTCTTTCTGTTTCAGGTACTGATCGACGACCTTCTGCCTCCGGACTGGGGCGGCACAGCGGATCCTGCGCCTCATGGTAGTGACTGTCCTCTTCATCCCAGCGAGTCTCTCGGACCACCACGGCAAGGTAAGTTCTTCTTTTACTTTTTTGAACGGAATTGTTTGATTACAAGCTTCGTATATTGTTTTGTTAAGATTGTTGGTGATATTATCTATTTCTATTTTGTTTTTGATTTTATTGATTTCAGCTGTTGTTAAATTATTTTCTGTTTTCAATTGTCCGAATTTCAAATGGAATTCGGACCAATTGGCTTTCCTAGTGTTAAATATACGTGTGGTTCTTTCTACTTTGATTCCCTTGGATTTCTCCAAGAGAATATTAAACGCAATGCCGTTGTGGTCAGAGCTCGTGAGACCTTCGTCGATTTTCCAGTCATCTACCATATCCAGGATGTTGTTGGAGCAGGCAGTAACATCGACATGGCTGCTGTACCGCTTCCCTCCTCGGATGGTATCGAAGGTCGGAATTTCCCCTCGGTTGAGAATGTTTAGGCCAAGCTCGCCGAGAGTTCCCACCATTTCCTCTCCTCTATGGTCATTCTTCGGGCTGCCCCACCATGAGTTCTTTGCATTGGCGTCCCCTCCAACGATAAGCTTCCCGGAACCGACGACGAGCCCTATTCGCCTTAGATGTTCTAAGTAGGGCTCGATAGGCTGGTCTGGCTCACAGTAGAAAGAGACAAGCGTGATCTCCCAGGCACTGGTCAGGATTCCCACCACCGAGATGTTGTTGGTGGTGAGTTTTGGGTACTGCTTGACCACCAGGTCACTGTTGAAGACAGCTATTGCTGCTTTCACAGTCCCACCTCCTATGCCAGTGTTTTGGAAGATTCTAACGCCCCTGTGACTCTTCATAACTCCAGCCCCGGCCACGTACGGTTCCTGCAGAAGCGCCACCGCTACTCCACGCTTCGTAGCCTCAATAAAAAGCTCGTTGGTGGCAAGCTGTTTTCGTTGGAGGTTAGCCTGCAACACTCCATAGGTGGTGTTTACACGTGGGGTGCCCTTAACAGTATGCCACAGTCGACCTGGCCACGTCATCCCATCTTATGCGTACTGGACAGTCATGGCTAAACGCATTATGCGTGCCATGCTCCAGCTTAGACTTCGCACAATTGCGACAAGCGGGCGGTGAGCCAGCGAGCCAATCTGGGCACTCTGGTCTCATGTGCGGGCCTCCACAATGGCTGCAGAGGTCCGCTGGCTCCTTACAGAACCGCTTGCCGTGCCCAAAGCCGAGACAGCGGGTGCACTGCACCAACGGCGATTGGTCTTCGACTTTGATCCGCTGAAAATCTATTCGCAGCGGACCGCTCTCCAGCGCTCTTCGCCAGATGATGGGCGAGACGCAGACGATAACGTGGCCAACGTGTGGGTTGCGCGTTCTCCTTCTATACTTGACCTCGACTCTGTTTTCCTCCTCGTCGAGGCCGTCAAAAACACCCTTGTTCTGGTTTCTCAGGGCCTTAATTATGTCTTCATCGGTGTTTACCACCAAGACATTCCTGAGAACCAGAAGTGGGTCCCTGTTTTTGACCTCCTCGACAGTGAGGTCCACTCCTTCCTTTTGGAGTCGGGTCTTCATCTTCGTCCTTTCCTCTTTGGTTTCAAAGCCCATAATTATCTTGCGATCCTTGGCTTTCCTAACTTTTTCCACTTTTACCCATCCCTCCTTGGGGTTAACCGCTTTTCTAATTCTTTCGAGGACTTCTTCGCCTGTCTCCGTCTCGTTTTTCGAAGCCACCACAACTGAGTGCAAAGTACTGCGCCCTGGCAGTGATCGCGCAGCTCCAGTTGCGGCAACACTCGCGTAGCTGGCCTTTTCCAGCATCTCTTTTTGGAGGTCCATCCTCTCTTTTAGCTCCTCTATGCGACTATTACTTTCCGCGAGGAGCTTAGTGTGTTGCTCCAATGTTTTTAGCAACACCCTATTCGCGTCCTTCTCTTCCGGAGAAGATGGGCTTGTGGGTGGTGATTTGGGTTCAGCCGTCAACGGCCCCTCCTTTGTCAATTTTAGCTTGACCACCTTCAGCTCCGCTTCAGCCTCCCTGACCAACTGAAACAGTCTCTCCGCAGCTTCGGAGATGGCTGTTTTTAACTCCGTCTTGGTGTTTCTCGAGCTGCTTAGATTCAGCTTGGTTTTGGTCAGGCAGGCCTTAGCCTCCGAGGTCCGGTCCACATATCTGACCTTTGGTGGAGAGCCTCTTTCGACAGACTTTCTTTGTGAAGTCACAGTCGTTGCCTTGCTCTCCTGGGCCAAGGTAGATTTAGTCTTAGTGTTAGCAGGGCCGGCCTGCAACGTCTTGTCAATGCTGAAGGTGTCATTGTTAGTGGGGCTAGTCTTAGTGGCTTCCCACTCCCCTATGCTACGTCTTACATTTGTAGGGGCAGCTGCCCCAAGTCTTGCTGGTGGTTTAACACCTTCGGTCTTTTCGGGTGGGGTACTGAACATTTTGGCGGGTATGCGTCAATGTAAACTATAAACTAAAAGCGTCAATAGGGACGGTATATAAGTAAAATAAAATATAATCCGGCGTTCAAAAGAAACAAAACCGAGTCTTAAGCTAAAATATATACAATTTAAAATTAAATTAAAGTGGGCAAGGTAGTCGTCTCTACCGAGTCTCAACAAAGGTTTGAGTCTACAAGGCCACTATAGGCCCAAGTGTCTAAATTTTGGTCGTAGAAACCTATTTTTTGGTTTTACGGTAGAGTGGCTCTATGTAGAGTCTTAAGTTAACGATGGTTGAGAAGGCTGCAGGAGTAAGCGCAAAAAATTTTTGAACTTTTTTCGAGCTCTATGTAGAGTCGAATTTGTCTAACCAATGGATAGCCCCCCTCGAGCCCCGTAAAATGAACCCAAACTCGGCGCGGTTCCGCCAAGGGGTTCCGGAGCTATCGCGTCCCAAAAAACCTGGTTTTTTGCCTAGGCAAAAACCGAAAAATGGTTTTTCAGGATCTCTCCGGAGCCGCCGGCACTAAAGCACTCGTGCTTGGGCTCCCCGAGGTCGGCACGGTGAGGCCTACCCACCGGAACAATTTTCAGGCTGAAAATTTTCTAACTCCTGAAACCTCCTGAAACCCGTCGAGACGGATTGGGAAGAGCCAGCCAACGTCACTGAAGAAAACGCGAGCCCTCTACGACCCCCGGCTCGGGAGATACACCAGTCCGAAAAACGGTCTGACAGCTCAAGAGCTGTCAAAGTCGAATTCCAAACCAGTATACCTTACCTCGCAGCGGTCGCAGAACCCTCGTGCCTGGACTTTTCTGACTCGGCTTGTCCCGCTCCAAGTCGCTAGCCGGTTTTCAGGTGCCTGAAATTCCTCAGCTCTGAATCGCCCGAAAACGGATGGGTCAGGTAAGGGTTGCCCCTCTTAACAGAACCGCAAAAACGGCGAGTCTCTGCGACCCCCAGACTCGGAGCTACGCCCAGTCAAAGTTTTTGACAACTGTCAAACAACTGTCAGATGACGGCTTTGGCAGGCTATAACTCCGCGACCGTTTGTCCCAGAGAAACGCGGTCAAAAATGCTGTAGTCAGCTACTCTCCCTCTACCCTTCGAAATTTTTTCAGCGCTGAAAAATTTCAGGTCCTGAAACCGACTGAAAAAATATGGAAATTGTTCCCGTGTCTTTGCCACTCAGGATAACGAAAATCTGAGCTCTCTACGCCCAGTAGCTTCCGAGATATTAATTATTTAAATTTAAAACCAAAAAACCCAAAAAGTTGAAAAAAGCTATTTCCGTCGAATTTGAAGCTACTGGGGTCAAGTTCGGGCTCAAAGCACCTCTAATACACACTCTGAAGACAATACCGTTGTTAAAATTTGATTATATCCATTTATTTCTATTTTATTCCTAAAAATCACAAAAAATTCAATAACTTTGGCACCTTAGGGCCAAAAATTTTGAAAAAAATGTCTAAATTAACTCGAAACTATACACTACACTGCTGTGATGCTAAAATTTTGAAAATAAATTTTTTAACTATGGTTATTTATGTTTTTACAGTTTTTACCTATTATTATTAACTATTTAAAAACTATTTACACTAAAAATCTGATATTAACAAAATGTCTTCTTCTAATGAGCGCGCAACTGATAGCACTTGAAAAACTTTCACTATATTGTTTCTTCAAAAGTTATAAGCCTCCAAACTTTGTGTTTTCTTTATTTAATTACACTAAAAGTATTTAATTTAAAAATCTGGTACTTGCAAATTTATCCTAATTACAGGGTCCCCTTCGTACTGGTGAAATTTCAGGGGGCTGACACGTCCGGTTCGGTTTTTCAGTCCACGTGCTTTTTCAGAATTTCCCGATTTCCTCAGTAAGTCCTGGGTAGATCAGGCCCCGGAGGGGTCCGGGGCGTAGATGTCGTCCTTCCACAAATGTTTTTAAAATAAAAACATATGGTCGTCGCTTTACTTTTGCCGCAAATGCGGCAAACGTTATAGTTAAAAAACACTTAACCTCTAAATTAGGTGTTTTTGGACTTCAGTTATTTCAGCACTGCAATCCGGTTTGCACTTTCACTTCGTGAGTGTGGGGGCAACTTGCCTCTACACAACAACACTAAAATTTTTGAAATCGGAGCACTTTATACCGGTTTTTGGAATTTTTATGTGCGGAGCACCTTTAAAACCGATCCGACCACCGCGAGGGCTGCGGGGGAACTGGGTTAGGTTAGGTTAGGTTAGGTTAGGTTAGGTTAGGTTAGGTTAGGTTAGGTTAGGTTAGGTTAGGTTAGGTTAGGTTAGGTTAGGTTAGGTTAGGTTAGGTTAGGTTAGGTTAGGTTAGGTTAGGTTAGGTTAGGTTAGGTTAGGTTAGGTTAGGTTAGGTTAGGTTTTTTTTTTTTTTTTTTTTTTTTTTTTTTATCTTAACACTAATCCCCGCCACAAACTTTGGCGCCTATCTGAGCTCAACCTCTATCATTCCGTTCAATCTTTTATGCCTCTCGTACTATCTTTCATCATACTTTATCTTTCTTTCATCCATCATCTTTCATTCTGTGGGTGGGATTCCCACTTTATTAATCTTAACTATGGGCATACTTTATTTATTTGTCAAAGATCGGGAAAATAAAATGTAGTGCTAAATTTTTTACAAGTATACAGAGGTGCAAGAGTGCTTATGACAGATAGTTAAAAACAGAAGTATAATAAAACAAAATTAGGTACAAGTATCACAATAAAATTATCATCATTAAAATTTAAAAAACATAAGGGTGCTGATTTAGCAATAATTAAAACATTGGGGTTAAAAAAACATTATAAGGTGCAGTTATCACAGTTGTAAAACATTAGGGATAATAAACATAAAATAGAGCTATATCACAGAAATTTACTAAAACTAGGGATTGTAAAAACATAAAAAGTGCGGTTATCACAGTAAATAAACATCTTATCATATATCACAGATTACACAACCAATTAGGTACTACCTAGCACACTGCTGGTGACAGACAGCTGCGCAGCATTCTGCGCTTACGTTTGAATATTACTACATATTAACGAAGCGCAGTGCGCTCAGGTCTTATTTCTGTCTATCACCACAGTGGCTACCTTATAGCAGTATGCCAGGAACCTTTCCCTAAATTTCTTTGTCATGAACCCACAGATGCTTTCGTTCGTCAGTTTTTTGTCCAGCTCACATTCGAGTTGGTAGCGCTCCCTGATAAATAACGGGCATTCTACAATTATGTGCTGGACACTTTCTGGCACGCCTGAATCGCAGACGCACGATGGGCTCTCCTTGCACTTGAAGCGATTCAAGTACTCAGAGAACCCACCGTGCCCCGTCAAAACCTGCGTGAGAACACCTGAGGGCCGTACCTGTTTCACAATACGGAAAGCCACTATTGCGTCCGGAAGAAACATTTTCGTCACGGAAGCTGTCTCGCCCGACACATATCTCCGATTCCATTCATCAAGCGATTCCGAACGAATCTGGCGCTTGATGAATGAAACCGGACACTGGTCGTAGTCCGGCTTCCTCCGTGACGACAATGCTGCCTCCTTGGCTAGCTCGTCCGCTCGCTCATTCCCCGGCAGGCCCGCGTGGGCCTTGACCCAGAACAAAGACACAACTTTGTTCTGGACCAGGGCTTGAGCCAAATTGGCACGCGCGTGGACTGCCAGGGGATGGAGAGAGCCATGGTTTGCAAGCGTCTGCAATGCTGACATTGAGTCGCTGTACAAGCCATAGCTCACTTCTTGCCGCGCGAGGATTATCTCGGTCGCTTTCCAAATGGCCAAGAGTTCCGCCTGGTAGACGGTGCAGTACGCGGCAAGGCAAAGCTTGAGGCTCCGGACTTCACCATCATTATCCCAAATGGATAATGCGGCTCCGACCTTCCCCTCAATTTTGCTGCCGTCGGTGAATATTCGCACCGTCTGCGCGTTGTTGCTGGCTAGCAACTCTCGATCCGCCAGGCACATGAATTCGAGGGGCATTTGTGTAGCTGGGTGAGGGGCTTCCGCAAACCTTACCGCACTCTCGATCTCCCTGTCTCCTGGCACAAACCGGGATGACCCTCTCCTCGCTTCATACAGGGCAGCTGCCTCCTGTATGCGCAGGTCCAGAGGCAGTATCCCGGACAGTGCCAGTGCCGAGTTCAGAGAGACAGTGCGGTAGGATTTGCAGAGCTTCTGAGCGAATCCTCGTTGGACAGAGCCTAGTTTCTTCCGTATCCCAACCTTTTGCGTGGCGGGTGCCCAGGCAGCGGCCGCGTATGTAACTATGGGCTCAATTGTGGCTGTGTAGATGGTGTGAATGATGTCTGTGTTCAATCCCCAACTAACCTTAGCAGCGCGGGACAGCTGTTTGTAAACATCTGCGGCCCTCCTGCAGACGTTCGCGGCATGCTCATTGAACGTGAGCTTATCGTCTATGGTTAGACCCAACAACTTCATACTCTTGACCATACCGATGCCGACCCCGGCCATGCTCAGCCTTGGGGTGTCGTACTTAAGTTTGTTGGTTACCACCATCGCACAGGTTTTGTGCGGTGCGAACCTCAACTTATTTCTGACGCCCCAACTCTGAACATGGGCGAGGGCTGCATTGGCAGATGTCGAGACTTCAGTCGCTGAGTCCCCATCCAAGACCAAGACGATGTCATCCGCGAACGCCTGCACGAAGACCCCGCGCCGCTCTAGCTCCTGCAATAGTGGGTCTAGGAGGAGGTTCCACAGGATTGGACCGCCGATTGACCCTTGAACGCAGCCCTTGTCAGTCTCTCTCGTGCATTCCTCACCGGCATACCGAACTCTAACCTTCCTACTGTCAAGATAACTGTCTATCAGCCGCCTGATATTGACCGGACACTTTTCCTCTGCCAACCTGACTTTAATGGCTGGCCACCAAGCGCTATCGAAGGCCCCCTCTATATCCAATGACACCAGGACAATTAGCTTCTTCAGCCTCAACTTGTCCTGTACGTGTTGCACTAGCGTATAGAGGGCGTCCTCGGTGCTCCTCTGGGGCATAAAGCCAAATTGGCGAGTACTGAATCGCGGTACAAGCTGCCACTTTAGACGCGCTACGACCATCCTCTCCAGGACCTTCCCCAGAACAGGCAACAGACCGATTGGTCGGTATGCCTTGGGGGTTAGGTAGTTGTCCTTGCCCGGCTTCCGAAGCACCACGACCGTAGCCTCCTTCCAGATCTCTGGAAAGTGCGCCAGATCGAGGCACTTGTTGTAAAGGGCAAGGAACAACTCCGGGTCCTGGTGGATCGCTTGACTGCAGATGTCAGACGTCAGTCCGTCCCCTCCTGGTGCCTTTTTGGGATTGAAACCTGCCACGGCGGTCTTCAGCTCCAGCGTCGTAAATGACGGATCATGATATTCATCATGGACCCATTCATTTACTCGGCTGGCTGCTTCTCTAATTCGCCTGTGGTCAGCGTTGTCCTGGTCTACTCTGTCTTTGGGGTAGAACGTATCTGCAAGTAGGGCGGCCGATTCGCTCGGATTGAGAAATGCACCATCGCAGCATAGGGTCAGTTCTTCCTGTCTTCTGGCGGTCCTACCGATGATCCTGTAGATACCCTCCCAGACCCCTTCCCGATCCTGTTTCCGGCAGAACTCCTTCCAACTGGCGACTTGGGCTTTCTTAGCCTGCATCTCATAATCTTCTTTTGCTTTCAGGTACTCGTCGACGACCATCGCTCGCCGGACCGGCGCGGCATTTCGGATGCGGTGCTTCCTCCGAGCCACCTCCTTCTTCTTCACAGCGAGCTCCTCGGACCACCACGGACAGGTAAGTTTGATTTTATTACTAACCTTAGGGATAGCTTCTTCGCATGACTTTATAATAATGTTGTTATATTCTACTATTAATTCTTCTAATTTTTGTTTACTGTCTGTTTTGTTTATTCTTTCCAAATTAATTTCCCTTTCAATTTTAAGTGCCCCCAATTTAACTTTAAATTTACCCCAGTCAGCTTTCCTTGTGTTATACCTTCTCGTCGTTCTTTGTATATGCATCCCTTTTTCCCTTTTTAATTTAACGTTGAAAAATATCGTGTTGTGGTCCGAGGACGTTGCTCCTGTGTCCACCCGCCAGCCGTCCACCAGGTCAAAAAGGTCGAGCGAACATGCCGTGACGTCCACGGTTAGGTTAGGTTAGGTTAGGTTAGGTTAGGTTAGGTTAGGTTAGGTTAGGTTAGGTTAGGTTAGGTTAGGTTAGGTTAGGTTAGGTTCTACTGGTGGTCCCCGGAGCTTGCCTCCCTTCGCGCAGCGTGTTTTGCGGCGCGGAGGTCCTACACCCGCAGCCGGCGACGTCACCCCCGTGACGTCGAGAGGGAAGACCGGCTTTATGCGGCGTACATCGACGAGGTGTGCGCCCTAAAGCTGGCCATTCGCCGCGCCAAGGAGGAGGCGCGGCACGAGCTGTTGGAGGGTCTCGACCGTGACCCCTGGGGCCGCCCCTACCGAGCTGCGCTGAATAAGCTACGCTGTCGGGGTCCCCCCCTTGTGGAGACTCTCCAACCCGGCTTCCTCGTGGAGGTGGTTGAGGGCCTATTCCCGCAACGAGCGGAGCACGTGCCCCCGGCAATGGTCGCCGCAGAGACCGACGACCGGGAGGCCGACCTCAGTGCTCCGCCCGTCACAGAGGCGGAGGTGGCGGCGGCTGTTCTTCGGATGCGCTCGAAGAACACCGCCCCCGGGCCCGACGGGGTACCCGGACGGGTGTTGGCCCTGGCCCTCAACCACATGGGGGACCGCCTCAGGGAGCTGTTCGACGTGTGCCTGGCGTCCGGACGGTTCCCTGACTGCTGGAAGGCGGGGAAGCTGGTGCTCCTCCCTAAGCCGGGACGACCTCCCGACACCGTGGCGGCCTACAGGCCTATCGTTTTGCTGGAGGAGGCGGGGAAGTTGCTTGAGAGAGTTCTCGCCACCCGTATCCTCCGGCATCTGGAAGAGGTCGGCTCCGGTCTGTCGGACGCTCAGTACGGTTTCCGCGCTGGGCGTTCGACGATCGATGCCATCCTGCGTCTGAGGGCCGCTTCGGAGGAGGCCGTCGCTGGCGGAGGGGTGTTGTTGGCGGTATCCTTGGATATCGCCAACGCCTTCGGTAGTCTGCCGTTCGGCTGCATCGGCGAGGCGCTCCGGTTCCATGGAGTGCCGGTTTACCTGAGGCGGCTGGTGGCAGACTACCTTGAGGGCAGGGTGGTTCTGTGCGAGGACCGCGACGGAGCTTTGCTCCGCAGACCCATGGCGTGCGGTGTTCCGCAGGGTTCAGTCCTAGGACCTCCCCTGTGGAACATCGGTTACGACTGGGTGCTGCGTGGAGCTTTTCCCCCGGGCCTGGACGTCATCTGCTATGCGGATGACACGCTCGTCACGGCCCGGGGACAAAGCTTCGAGGAGGCGGCGCGCCTGGCCAACGAGGGGGTGGCCCAAGTGGTCGGGCGCATCGAGGCGCTGGGGCTTAGGGTGGCCCCTGCCAAGACTGAGGCCGTGCTCTTTCACGGGCCTCGTCGCGGTCCACCTGCTGGCGCCTCGATAACGGTTGGCTCGGTCCCCGTACGGATCGGGGCCCAGATCAAGTATCTGGGCCTAGTGATAGACAGGCGGTGGAACTTTGACGAGCACTTCCGCATTCTGGTGCCCAAGCTGGAGGGCGTTGCCGCCGCTCTCGGTCGGCTCTTGCCGAACGTGGGCGGCGCCAGCGTCGCCTGCCGGCGGCTTTACACGGGGGTGGTACGGTCGATGGCACTGTACGGCGCACCCGTGTGGGCGGAGTCCTTGTCCGCCGGGAACAGGGTGCGCTTGTGGCGCCCTCAGCGTACCCTGGCGATCAAGGCCATTCGCGGATACCGCACGGTGTCCACAGACGCGGCGTGTGCGTTGGCTGGGACACCCCCGTGGGATTTGGATGCGGAGGTGCTCGCCGAGGTTTACAAGCGCGCGGCGGCAGCCCGGGCCGGGGGTTCTGTCCCCCTGCCCGAGGAGTTGCGAGGTTGGCGCGAGGAGGCCCACCGGACGTTGATGGTACGGTGGGGGCATCGGCTTGAGGCTCCACGAGCTGGCGTTCGGACCGTGGAGGCGCTCAGGCCGATTCTCGAGGAGTGGGCAGTGCGGCAGCATGGGACTCTCTCCTTTAGGCTGGTGCAGGTATTGACCGGACATGGTTGCTTCGGTACATACCTGCATAGGCTTGGGAGGGAGGCGAGTCCGATGTGCCACCACTGCGACTGCGGTGAAGACTCGGTGCAACACACTCTCGAGCAGTGTCCTGCCTGGGAGTTGCAGCGTCGGGAACTCACCGCAGTGATAGGGAACGACCTCGCGCTGCCGGCCGTGGTTCAATCCATGAGCTGCGCGAGGTCGTGGGAAGCGGTCGCATCCTTCTGCGAGGAAGTTATCTTGCAGAAGGAGGCGGCGGAGCGGATCAGGGAGGACTCACCCCTGGCTGATCCGCATCGCCGCCGGCGAGCTGGGCGGCGAAGGCGCGCGTACGCCGCGAACCATATGCCGCCCTGAGCGAGGCCGCGGGCGGAGGAACGGGGACCTTTTTCCACCGCCCGCTGATGCCTTCCGCGACGGAGCGGCGCTCTGTGTGTGTCCGGAGCGCCGCTAGGAGAGGACGACCAAGGAGTCGGGTGCCCGGTGGCAGTCGGACCGGGCACAGTCGCCGCGGCGGGCCCTGTGGATGTAAGAACGATCCAGGGCTCGCCCACTTTTACGGCGACGCATGGCACACGGCGGGTCTTTTTAGTGGGTGCAAACCCCACACTACCCCATCGCCTTCCCCGGGTGGTGGGGTGTGCGTCAGGCATTTTTTCCCGCCAAAAAAAAAAAAAAAAAAAAAAAAAAAAAAAAAAAAAAAAAAAAAAAAAAAAAAAAAAAAAAAAAAGGTTAGGTTAGGTTAGGTTAGGTTAGGTTAGGTTAGGTTAGGTTAGGTTAGGTTAGGTTAGGTTAGGTTAGGTTAGGTTAGGTTAGGTTAGGTTAGGTTAGGTTAGGTTAGGTTGGGGTGCGGGTCAGGTAACCTCCACGTGTGCTTGGTGGGTTGCTAGTCTCTTTCGGATACGTCCGGGGGGAAGGGCAACCCGCTGGGCCGGTGCACCCTGGGCACCGTCAATAACTTCCCATTCGTGGGCTCTTGTTGGCGGTGGCGAATACCTGACGGGGGGGGATGTCGCTCTGGGTGTTCCTCTGAATAGCAGAGGACATGCCAGATGCGACAAAGGGGCTGGGTTGGGTTTAGGTTAGGTTAGGCTAGGTTAGTCTGGGTAGGTTAGGTTAGGTGGAGAGGGAGGGTGGTTTCCTGAAAACAGGTTACCACCAACAGGGGAGTCTACGCCAGCTCTCCTTAAATCCCGGAGCCCACGGCATAATCCCAAGGACCCCCATCGTTGGCGGTATGGGGTACGGGACGTGCTGTGGACCGGAGGGCTTGCCTTAATTGGCCGGCCCGCGGGAAGGAAAACCCTTTAAAACCCGACAGCGAAGTCGTAAAAACCTGTAGATACCTGGCGACCTCTACAGTATATAGCTACACTGTTTTACGGAATGGGCGTCACCCGGCAGTGTTTCCCTATATCGTCCCATACTCGTGGGAACAAAAATGGAAAATAAAATCACCAAAGATGTTGAAGGAGAAAGTGTGGAGTGCGAGGAGTCGCGTGCCGACACGCCAGTGCCAAGAGTGGTGCTGACGCGGTTGGCGGACCGGCCCTCCACCCGGAGTCGGGGCCGCTTGCCCCAGGCGAGTAAGGAGGAGGACCTCAATCCAGCAGGGAGGTCAAATACCGTCAAGCCGGGAGGCGCCGAGAAGCGCAGCTTCCCGGACGATCAAGAGGAGGCTTTCGAGGCGTCCATCCGGGCGCCTCGGAAAGTACGCCCCTCTAACAGAGTAGGAGCGGGGTCGAGAACGCGGTCGCTCACGCCGCACTGCCGACCCACAGCACCGATGGCGGCGACACCGACCCCGGGTGATATCACCCCGGTCGGGTCGTCGTCGTCGGTGTTTTCTAACAGCGCGGCGTACAGACGCGTGCGCGCTGATGGAGAGGCGGCCGCGGAGGATCAGGTCGGTCAATTGACCGACAGGATCCGCTCCGCGACCGAGGGGTCCGCAGCAGACGCAGCGGACCTGATGCAGACGGCGAGCGACTCGTTGAGCCTCGTTATGAAGGTCGCCACGAGGTCCCAAAACCTCAAGGGCGACTTCGTGAAGGGACTCAAGACAGCCGCCAGCGCGTTGGGTGGGGTGGTGGAGCGGCTCTCCGAACGCTCTGCCGCCTCCGAGGCTGCCAATGCCCGCCTCGAGGAAGAGGTGCAGCAGCTCCGCGCTGAGCTGGCCCAGCTTCGGGTCGATCTCCAGGTCAGTGGGGTCGACATCACCCGGGCCGAGAAGCCGCCAGCTGCACCACCCCTGGAGGTGATGGAGCCGGCCAATGGGATGGAGGTGGCTTGTGGGGCTCTGGGCGACGCGTTCAGCGACGCTCAAATGAGCCAGCTGGCCAGGTTCGTGGGGAGCCTGGTAGACGGACGCCTGGCCGGCGTCCAGGACCGCCTGCTCCCCGAAAAGCGGATTCGGCCGCCGTTGGCGGCTGACAAGCGCGGAGCCCCACCAAACCAGCCGGGGATGGGCGCCAAGTCATTTGCGGCGGTGGCCGGCGAGCTCGCCGCGCCCAAGCCGCCTGTGCCGGCCAAAGCTCGTGCCGCTCAGGCTCCTACCGACAGGAGGAAGGGGAAGAAGGGGGGGCGGAGGGTGCCGCCGGCCGCCGCTCCTAGTGCTCCGGCTCCGGTGCCCGCGTCGGTCCCCGCTCCTCCTGCTCCACCCACTTCAGCTGCAGCTGAGGAGGGGTGGCAGACGGTTGGGGGGAAGCGGAAGAGGCGGCGCTCCAGGAAGGCGAAGAACCCTTCCGCGCCGGTAACAGGGCAAACGGCTGGTAAGAGGGGGCCCAAACTCTCTCCGCCAAAGAGTGCCGCCGTGGTCATCACGGTGGCGCCCGAGGCGGAGGGACTCACCTATGCGGGCTTCCTCCAGGAGGCGAGGTCGGTCCTCGACGGGGCCCTCCCTGGCGTCGGAGGGAAGGTGCGGTTGGCGCGGACAGGGGCGCGCATCCTGGAGTTCCCCGGCAAGGAGGGGGAGAAACAGGCCGACATGGTGGCCGCGGCGCTACGAGGCATTGTGGCGGGACGGGATGGCGTCACCGTCGCCAGGCCGACGAAATGCGCGGAGTTGCGCGTGTCGGGCTTGGACGACTCCGTCACGGCGGCGGAGGTCCGGGAGCGCATTGAAGCGTTTGCTGAGTGTGCTCCCGGCTCCGTCAAGGTCGGTGTCGTCCGCCCCGGCCCCGGAGGAGCGGGTGCGGTGTGGGTGCGCTGCCCCATCGCTGCGGCCAAGCTTCTGGCCAAAGCTGGACGACTCCTCGTGGGCTTCTCCTCGGCCCGAATCACGGTCTTGGAGGGGAGGCCTGCGAGGTGTTATGGGTGCATGGCCAGGGGCCACTTGCGGGCCAATTGCACTAGCGCCGTGGACTGCAGCAGATTGTGCTTCCGCTGCGGCCAACTGGGGCACAAGGCGGCGGAATGCTCCGCCGCCCCTTACTGCCCCCCGTGCGCGGCGGGCAATCGGCCCGCCAACCATTTGATGGGGCGGGAGGGGTGCACGATCCCCAACGCGCCGAGGCATCCGGGAGCTGGTCGTTCGACCACGGCGGCTCCCGGTCCTCGGTCACCGACCGCGGGAGGAGAGATGGAGGTGTCAACAATCCAATAATGTATTGCACACCCTCCAATCTCCTCCAGACGAATTTGAACCACTCCGCCGGCGCCCAGGACCTCCTCCTGCAAGCGATGGCGGAGTGGTCAATAGGTGTGGCCGTAGCCGCGGAGCCCTACTTCGTTCCTCCCTGCCCAAATTGGGTGGGTGACCGGGACGGCTCCGTGGCCATCGTCAGCTCCGCTGCGCTTCGCTCCCCACCCTTGTCGCTCAGAGACAGGGGCGAGGGGTTCGTTGCTGCCGATTGGGGGGAGGTAACGCTGTTCGGCGTGTACTTCTCCCCAAACCGGAGTCTGGCGGAATTCGAGGTCTTCCTCAATAGAGTGGAGGCCTCGATACGGCGGACAGCACCTCGTCAGGTGCTCGTTCTGGGGGACTTCAATGCCAAATCTACGGCGTGGGGCTCCCCCGGAACGGATGCCCGCGGTCGGGCAGTCGAAGAGTGGGCGACGTCGGTGGGCCTCTGTCTCCTCAACAGAGGCACCACCGACACGTGCGTTCGTCGGCAGGGGGGGTCGATAGTGGACCTCTCGTTCGCTACCCCTGCCGTCGAAGCGCAAGTAAGGAGCTGGCGTGTCCTGGATGAGGTTGAGACGCTCTCGGATCATAGATACATCCGATTCGAGCTCTCCCGGTCCCAGGGCCCCAGAAGGGGTCACGTTCCCTCTCGGCGTGGCGGCGCGTTTCCGCGGTGGGCTGTGGGGCGAATGGACAAGGTCCTGCTAGAGGAGGCGGCCATTATTTCCAATTGGTTCGCCTCCCCGCCTTCGTCCGAGGGTGCCGACGCTGCGGCTGGCCGTTTTCGCGATGCGATTACGCAAATCTGCGATACGGCCATGCCCCGTGCTAAGTGTTGGTCCCCGAAGACGGAGGTCTACTGGTGGTCCCCGGAGCTTGCCTCCCTTCGCGCAGCGTGTTTTGCGGCGCGGAGGTCCTACACCCGCAGCCGGCGACGTCACCCCCGTGACGTCGAGAGGGAAGACCGGCTTTACGCGGCGTACACCGACGAGGTGTGCGCCCTAAAGCTGGCCATTCGCCGCGCCAAGGAGGAGGCGCGGCACGAGCTGTTGGAGGGTCTCGACCGTGACCCCTGGGGCCGCCCCTACCGAGCTGCGCTGAATAAGCTACGCTGTCGGGGTCCCCCCCTTGTGGAGACTCTCCAACCCGGCTTCCTCGTGGAGGTGGTTGAGGGCCTATTCCCGCAACGAGCGGAGCACGTGCCCCCGGCAATGGTCGCCGCAGAGACCGACGACCGGGAGGCCGACCTCAGTGCTCCGCCCGTCACAGAGGCGGAGGTGGCGGCGGCTGTTCTTCGGATGCGCTCGAAGAACACCGCCCCCGGGCCCGACGGGGTACCCGGACGGGTGTTGGCCCTGGCCCTCAACCACATGGGGGACCGCCTCAGGGAGCTGTTCGACGTGTGCCTGGCGTCCGGACGGTTCCCTGACTGCTGGAAGGCGGGGAAGCTGGTGCTCCTCCCTAAGCCGGGACGACCTCCCGACACCGTGGCGGCCTACAGGCCTATCGTTTTGCTGGAGGAGGCGGGGAAGTTGCTTGAGAGAGTTCTCGCCACCCGTATCCTCCGGCATCTGGAAGAGGTCGGCTCCGGTCTGTCGGACGCTCAGTACGGTTTCCGCGCTGGGCGTTCGACGATCGATGCCATCCTGCGTCTGAGGGCCGCTTCGGAGGAGGCCGTCGCTGGCGGAGGGGTGTTGTTGGCGGTATCCTTGGATATCGCCAACGCCTTCGGTAGTCTGCCGTTCGGCTGCATCGGCGAGGCGCTCCGGTTCCATGGAGTGCCGGTTTACCTGAGGCGGCTGGTGGCAGACTACCTTGAGGGCAGGGTGGTTCTGTGCGAGGACCGCGACGGAGCTTTGCTCCGCAGACCCATGGCGTGCGGTGTTCCGCAGGGTTCAGTCCTAGGACCTCCCCTGTGGAACATCGGTTACGACTGGGTGCTGCGTGGAGCTTTTCCCCCGGGCCTGGACGTCATCTGCTATGCGGATGACACGCTCGTCACGGCCCGGGGACAAAGCTTCGAGGAGGCGGCGCGCCTGGCCAACGAGGGGGTGGCCCAAGTGGTCGGGCGCATCGAGGCGCTGGGGCTTAGGGTGGCCCCTGCCAAGACTGAGGCCGTGCTCTTTCACGGGCCTCGTCGCGGTCCACCTGCTGGCGCCTCGATAACGGTTGGCTCGGTCCCCGTACGGATCGGGGCCCAGATCAAGTATCTGGGCCTAGTGATAGACAGGCGGTGGAACTTTGACGAGCACTTCCGCATTCTGGTGCCCAAGCTGGAGGGCGTTGCCGCCGCTCTCGGTCGGCTCTTGCCGAACGTGGGCGGCGCCAGCGTCGCCTGCCGGCGGCTTTACACGGGGGTGGTACGGTCGATGGCACTGTACGGCGCACCCGTGTGGGCGGAGTCCTTGTCCGCCGGGAACAGGGTGCGCTTGTGGCGCCCTCAGCGTACCCTGGCGATCAAGGCCATTCGCGGATACCGCACGGTGTCCACAGACGCGGCGTGTGCGTTGGCTGGGACACCCCCGTGGGATTTGGATGCGGAGGTGCTCGCCGAGGTTTACAAGCGCGCGGCGGCAGCCCGGGCCGGGGGTTCTGTCCCCCTGCCCGAGGAGTTGCGAGGTTGGCGCGAGGAGGCCCACCGGACGTTGATGGTACGGTGGGGGCATCGGCTTGAGGCTCCACGAGCTGGCGTTCGGACCGTGGAGGCGCTCAGGCCGATTCTCGAGGAGTGGGCAGTGCGGCAGCATGGGACTCTCTCCTTTAGGCTGGTGCAGGTATTGACCGGACATGGTTGCTTCGGTACATACCTGCATAGGCTTGGGAGGGAGGCGAGTCCGATGTGCCACCACTGCGACTGCGGTGAAGACTCGGTGCAACACACTCTCGAGCAGTGTCCTGCCTGGGAGTTGCAGCGTCGGGAACTCACCGCAGTGATAGGGAACGACCTCGCGCTGCCGGCCGTGGTTCAATCCATGAGCTGCGCGAGGTCGTGGGAAGCGGTCGCATCCTTCTGCGAGGAAGTTATCTTGCAGAAGGAGGCGGCGGAGCGGATCAGGGAGGACTCACCCCTGGCTGATCCGCATCGCCGCCGGCGAGCTGGGCGGCGAAGGCGCGCGTACGCCGCGAACCATATGCCGCCCTGAGCGAGGCCGCGGGCGGAGGAACGGGGACCTTTTTCCACCGCCCGCTGATGCCTTCCGCGACGGAGCGGCGCTCTGTGTGTGTCCGGAGCGCCGCTAGGAGAGGACGACCAAGGAGTCGGGTGCCCGGTGGCAGTCGGACCGGGCACAGTCGCCGCGGCGGGCCCTGTGGATGTAAGAACGATCCAGGGCTCGCCCACTTTTACGGCGACGCATGGCACACGGCGGGTCTTTTTAGTGGGTGCAAACCCCACACTACCCCATCGCCTTCCCCGGGTGGTGGGGTGTGCGTCAGGCATTTTTTCCCGCCAAAAAAAAAAAAAAAAAAAAAAAGGTTAGGTTAGGTTAGGTTAGGTTAGGTTAGGTTAGGTTAGGTTAGGTTAGGTTAGGTTAGGTTAGGTTAGGTTAGGTTAGGTTAGGTTAGGTTAGGTTAGGTTAGGTTAGGTTAGGTTAGGTTAGGTTAGGTTAGGTTAGGTTAGGTTAGGTTAGGTTAGGTTAGGTTAGGTTAGGTTAGGTTAGGTTAGGTTAGGTTAGGTTAGGTTAGGTTAGGTTAGGTTAGGTTAGGTTAGGTTAGGTTAGGTTAGGTTTGGCGTCACCGTCGCCAGGCCGACGAAATGCGCGGAGTTGCGCGTGTCGGGCTTGGACGACTCCGTCACGGCGGCGGAGGTCCGGGAGCGCATTGAAGCGTTTGCTGAGTGTGCTCCCGGCTCCGTCAAGGTCGGTGCCGTCCGCCCCGGCCCCGGAGGAGCGGGTGCGGTGTGGGTGCGCTGCCCCATCGCTGCGGCCAAGCTTCTGGCCAAAGCTGGACGACTCCTCGTGGGCTTCTCCTCGGCCCGAATCACGGTCTTGGAGGGGAGGCCTGCGAGGTGTTATGGGTGCATGGCCAGGGGCCACTTGCGGGCCAATTGCACTAGCGCCGTGGACTGCAGCAGATTGTGCTTCCGCTGCGGCCAACTGGGGCACAAGGCGGCGGAATGCTCCGCCGCCCCTTACTGCCCCCCGTGCGCGGCGGGCAATCGGCCCGCCAACCATTTGATGGGGCGGGAGGGGTGCACGATCCCCAACGCGCCGAGGCATCCGGGAGCTGGTCGTTCGACCACGGCGGCTCCCGGTCCTCGGTCACCGACCGCGGGAGGAGAGATGGAGGTGTCAACAATCCAATAATGTATTGCACACCCTCCAATCTCCTCCAGACGAATTTGAACCACTCCGCCGGCGCCCAGGACCTCCTCCTGCAAGCGATGGCGGAGTGGTCAATAGGTGTGGCCGTAGCCGCGGAGCCCTACTTCGTTCCTCCCTGCCCAAATTGGGTGGGTGACCGGGACGGCTCCGTGGCCATCGTCAGCTCCGCTGCGCTTCGCTCCCCACCCTTGTCGCTCAGAGACAGGGGCGAGGGGTTCGTTGCTGCCGATTGGGGGGAGGTAACGCTGTTCGGCGTGTACTTCTCCCCAAACCGGAGTCTGGCGGAATTCGAGGTCTTCCTCAATAGAGTGGAGGCCTCGATACGGCGGACAGCACCTCGTCAGGTGCTCGTTCTGGGGGACTTCAATGCCAAATCTACGGCGTGGGGCTCCCCCGGAACGGATGCCCGCGGTCGGGCAGTCGAAGAGTGGGCGACGTCGGTGGGCCTCTGTCTCCTCAACAGAGGCACCACCGACACGTGCGTTCGTCGGCAGGGGGGGTCGATAGTGGACCTCTCGTTCGCTACCCCTGCCGTCGAAGCGCAAGTAAGGAGCTGGCGTGTCCTGGATGAGGTTGAGACGCTCTCGGATCATAGATACATCCGATTCGAGCTCTCCCGGTCCCAGGGCCCCAGAAGGGGTCACGTTCCCTCTCGGCGTGGCGGCGCGTTTCCGCGGTGGGCTGTGGGGCGAATGGACAAGGTCCTGCTAGAGGAGGCGGCCATTATTTCCAATTGGTTCGCCTCCCCGCCTTCGTCCGAGGGTGCCGACGCTGCGGCTGGCCGTTTTCGCGATGCGATTACGCAAATCTGCGATACGGCCATGCCCCGTGCTAAGTGTTGGTCCCCGAAGACGGAGGTCTACTGGTGGTCCCCGGAGCTTGCCTCCCTTCGCGCAGCGTGTTTTGCGGCGCGGAGGTCCTACACCCGCAGCCGGCGACGTCACCCCCGTGACGTCGAGAGGGAAGACCGGCTTTATGCGGCGTACATCGACGAGGTGTGCGCCCTAAAGCTGGCCATTCGCCGCGCCAAGGAGGAGGCGCGGCACGAGCTGTTGGAGGGTCTCGACCGTGACCCCTGGGGCCGCCCCTACCGAGCTGCGCTGAATAAGCTACGCTGTCGGGGTCCCCCCCTTGTGGAGACTCTCCAACCCGGCTTCCTCGTGGAGGTGGTTGAGGGCCTATTCCCGCAACGAGCGGAGCACGTGCCCCCGGCAATGGTCGCCGCAGAGACCGACGACCGGGAGGCCGACCTCAGTGCTCCGCCCGTCACAGAGGCGGAGGTGGCGGCGGCTGTTCTTCGGATGCGCTCGAAGAACACCGCCCCCGGGCCCGACGGGGTACCCGGACGGGTGTTGGCCCTGGCCCTCAACCACATGGGGGACCGCCTCAGGGAGCTGTTCGACGTGTGCCTGGCGTCCGGACGGTTCCCTGACTGCTGGAAGGCGGGGAAGCTGGTGCTCCTCCCTAAGCCGGGACGACCTCCCGACACCGTGGCGGCCTACAGGCCTATCGTTTTGCTGGAGGAGGCGGGGAAGTTGCTTGAGAGAGTTCTCGCCACCCGTATCCTCCGGCATCTGGAAGAGGTCGGCTCCGGTCTGTCGGACGCTCAGTACGGTTTCCGCGCTGGGCGTTCGACGATCGATGCCATCCTGCGTCTGAGGGCCGCTTCGGAGGAGGCCGTCGCTGGCGGAGGGGTGTTGTTGGCGGTATCCTTGGATATCGCCAACGCCTTCGGTAGTCTGCCGTTCGGCTGCATCGGCGAGGCGCTCCGGTTCCATGGAGTGCCGGTTTACCTGAGGCGGCTGGTGGCAGACTACCTTGAGGGCAGGGTGGTTCTGTGCGAGGACCGCGACGGAGCTTTGCTCCGCAGACCCATGGCGTGCGGTGTTCCGCAGGGTTCAGTCCTAGGACCTCCCCTGTGGAACATCGGTTACGACTGGGTGCTGCGTGGAGCTTTTCCCCCGGGCCTGGACGTCATCTGCTATGCGGATGACACGCTCGTCACGGCCCGGGGACAAAGCTTCGAGGAGGCGGCGCGCCTGGCCAACGAGGGGGTGGCCCAAGTGGTCGGGCGCATCGAGGCGCTGGGGCTTAGGGTGGCCCCTGCCAAGACTGAGGCCGTGCTCTTTCACGGGCCTCGTCGCGGTCCACCTGCTGGCGCCTCGATAACGGTTGGCTCGGTCCCCGTACGGATCGGGGCCCAGATCAAGTATCTGGGCCTAGTGATAGACAGGCGGTGGAACTTTGACGAGCACTTCCGCATTCTGGTGCCCAAGCTGGAGGGCGTTGCCGCCGCTCTCGGTCGGCTCTTGCCGAACGTGGGCGGCGCCAGCGTCGCCTGCCGGCGGCTTTACACGGGGGTGGTACGGTCGATGGCACTGTACGGCGCACCCGTGTGGGCGGAGTCCTTGTCCGCCGGGAACAGGGTGCGCTTGTGGCGCCCTCAGCGTACCCTGGCGATCAAGGCCATTCGCGGATACCGCACGGTGTCCACAGACGCGGCGTGTGCGTTGGCTGGGACACCCCCGTGGGATTTGGATGCGGAGGTGCTCGCCGAGGTTTACAAGCGCGCGGCGGCAGCCCGGGCCGGGGGTTCTGTCCCCCTGCCCGAGGAGTTGCGAGGTTGGCGCGAGGAGGCCCACCGGACGTTGATGGTACGGTGGGGGCATCGGCTTGAGGCTCCACGAGCTGGCGTTCGGACCGTGGAGGCGCTCAGGCCGATTCTCGAGGAGTGGGCAGTGCGGCAGCATGGGACTCTCTCCTTTAGGCTGGTGCAGGTATTGACCGGACATGGTTGCTTCGGTACATACCTGCATAGGCTTGGGAGGGAGGCGAGTCCGATGTGCCACCACTGCGACTGCGGTGAAGACTCGGTGCAACACACTCTCGAGCAGTGTCCTGCCTGGGAGTTGCAGCGTCGGGAACTCACCGCAGTGATAGGGAACGACCTCGCGCTGCCGGCCGTGGTTCAATCCATGAGCTGCGCGAGGTCGTGGGAAGCGGTCGCATCCTTCTGCGAGGAAGTTATCTTGCAGAAGGAGGCGGCGGAGCGGATCAGGGAGGACTCACCCCTGGCTGATCCGCATCGCCGCCGGCGAGCTGGGCGGCGAAGGCGCGCGTACGCCGCGAACCATATGCCGCCCTGAGCGAGGCCGCGGGCGGAGGAACGGGGACCTTTTTCCACCGCCCGCTGATGCCTTCCGCGACGGAGCGGCGCTCTGTGTGTGTCCGGAGCGCCGCTAGGAGAGGACGACCAAGGAGTCGGGTGCCCGGTGGCAGTCGGACCGGGCACAGTCGCCGCGGCGGGCCCTGTGGATGTAAGAACGATCCAGGGCTCGCCCACTTTTACGGCGACGCATGGCACACGGCGGGTCTTTTTAGTGGGTGCAAACCCCACACTACCCCATCGCCTTCCCCGGGTGGTGGGGTGTGCGTCAGGCATTTTTTCCCGCCAAAAAAAAAAAAAAAAAAAAAAAAAAAAAAAAAAAAAAAAAAAAAAAGGTTAGGTTAGGTTAGGTTAGGTTAGGTTAGGTTAGGTTAGGTTAGGTTAGGTTAGGTTAGGTTAGGTTAGGTTAGGTTAGGTTAGGTTAGGTTAGGTTAGGTTAGGTTAGGTTAGGTTAGGTTAGGTTAGGTTAGGTTAGGTTAGGTTAGGTTAGGTTAGGTTAGGTTAGGTTAGGTTCCTCGTCGCGGTCCACCTGCTGGCGCCTCGATAACGGTTGGCTCGGTCCCCGTACGGATCGGGGCCCAGATCAAGTATCTGGGCCTAGTGATAGACAGGCGGTGGAACTTTGACGAGCACTTCCGCATTCTGGTGCCCAAGCTGGAGGGCGTTGCCGCCGCTCTCGGTCGGCTCTTGCCGAACGTGGGCGGCGCCAGCGTCGCCTGCCGGCGGCTTTACACGGGGGTGGTACGGTCGATGGCACTGTACGGCGCACCCGTGTGGGCGGAGTCCTTGTCCGCCGGGAACAGGGTGCGCTTGTGGCGCCCTCAGCGTACCCTGGCGATCAAGGCCATTCGCGGATACCGCACGGTGTCCACAGACGCGGCGTGTGCGTTGGCTGGGACACCCCCGTGGGATTTGGATGCGGAGGTGCTCGCCGAGGTTTACAAGCGCGCGGCGGCAGCCCGGGCCGGGGGTTCTGTCCCCCTGCCCGAGGAGTTGCGAGGTTGGCGCGAGGAGGCCCACCGGACGTTGATGGTACGGTGGGGGTATCGGCTTGAGGCTCCACGAGCTGGCGTTCGGACCGTGGAGGCGCTCAGGCCGATTCTCGAGGAGTGGGCAGTGCGGCAGCATGGGACTCTCTCCTTTAGGCTGGTGCAGGTATTGACCGGACATGGTTGCTTCGGTACATACCTGCATAGGCTTGGGAGGGAGGCGAGTCCGATGTGCCACCACTGCGACTGCGGTGAAGACTCGGTGCAACACACTCTCGAGCAGTGTCCTGCCTGGGAGTTGCAGCGTCGGGAACTCACCGCAGTGATAGGGAACGACCTCGCGCTGCCGGCCGTGGTTCAATCCATGAGCTGCGCGAGGTCGTGGGAAGCGGTCGCATCCTTCTGCGAGGAAGTTATCTTGCAGAAGGAGGCGGCGGAGCGGATCAGGGAGGACTCACCCCTGGCTGATCCGCATCGCCGCCGGCGAGCTGGGCGGCGAAGGCGCGCGTACGCCGCGAACCATATGCCGCCCTGAGCGAGGCCGCGGGCGGAGGAACGGGGACCTTTTTCCACCGCCCGCTGATGCCTTCCGCGACGGAGCGGCGCTCTGTGTGTGTCCGGAGCGCCGCTAGGAGAGGACGACCAAGGAGTCGGGTGCCCGGTGGCAGTCGGACCGGGCACAGTCGCCGCGGCGGGCCCTGTGGATGTAAGAACGATCCAGGGCTCGCCCACTTTTACGGCGACGCATGGCACACGGCGGGTCTTTTTAGTGGGTGCAAACCCCACACTACCCCATCGCCTTCCCCGGGTGGTGGGGTGTGCGTCAGGCATTTTTTCCCGCCAAAAAAAAAAAAAAAAAAAAAAAAAAAAAAGGTTAGGTTAGGTTAGGTTAGGTTAGGTTAGGTTAGGTTAGGTTAGGTTAGGTTAGGTTAGGTTAGGTTAGGTTAGGTTAGGTTGGGGGACCCCCCACATCGCATACGTCCTCGTCGTGTCCCCTGGAAACGGCCCAGCTCTGACCACCGTAACGGAGTGGCAGACTGGGTACGGCCAAAGTGCGTTGTGAACTCGAAGATCATTTTACCCTGGCGTTGTTAATCTCGAAATTGCGGAAATGTCTACCCCTGCGCGGGATGCCCTCGGGCATGTTGCCAAAAAAGGCCCTTTTCAGGGCCAACCAAAAGGCCCTTCTCAGGGCCAACCAAAAGGCCCTTCTCAGGGCCAACCAAAAGGCCCTTCTCAGGGCCAACCAAAAGGCCCTTCTCAGGGCCAACCAAAAGGCCCTTCTCAGGGCCACCCCGGCGCTTCTTCGGCGTCAGAGGCTAGCCGCGCGGCGTCTGTGGCTAGTCACTATGAAATGGCGGACGAGTTGTCGGACAACGAGTCCATTTTTGCGGAGTCGGACGCAAGTTCGATGATGTGTGACGAGATTGAGACTCGATCCAAATCTCGAAAGCGGGCCTTCCTGAAGGAAGGGTCCGATGGCTCTTCGGCTTCAGCCTCGGGTTCGGCAAAGGAGTCGAAGAAGAGGGCAAAGGCCAAAAAGCCGGTGACGAAAGCGGACACCCACGACGTGGGTCTGGATGACGCCCAACGGCAGCTGAACCTGGCCCGGCGGGAACAACTCCAGCAGGACCTGGAGGAGCAGGTTGCTGCTAAGGAGCAGCAGGCGTGCGTCGACCGGGCCAGGTCCGGGTATGGTGCGTCCCGCGTCATGTACGCGGACCACTCGTTCGCCGAACTGGAGCGGATGGCTCAGGAAGATAAGGAGGAGATTGTCGAGGTCGCCTGCAAGTCCTCGCATCTGAAGGGGACCATCCAGAAGGCCCTCAAATGCCGGGCCGTGAGCATGCATGGCATCATTGCTGAGCTGGTGCAGCGGAAGGCCTCCGATGAAACGCGGCAAATGCAGGCGAGAATTGATCGCCTGCAATCGGAGGTCAGCCAGCTGCATCAGAAGCTGGCTGAAGCCACGGCCCGGCCTACCCAACCCGAGCCGAGACCCGCGGCAGAAGGCCCCGCCTCCTCCTCTGACTTTGAGGTCACCATCCGCAGGGTCATGATGGAGGAGAGGGACTTCGTCCGAGCCTGCCTAGCAGGCATTGAGGACCGGCTCCTCCCGGAAAAGAGCCACCGACCACCGCTTGCGGCGGACAAGAGGCCAAGTGAGGCACCCTCCCAGAAGGAGGACGCCCTTCTTCCTTCGACCACCCCGACCAACCAGCAGGGCTGGACGAAGGTCGTCAAGGGGAAGGGAAAGGGCAAAAAGACAGCAGCGGCTGTCCCTGCCGTCCCCGCCGCCATCCCTCCCAGCCAGCCCCAGTCGACTGGCAAGGGAAAGGGGAAAGGGAAAAGTTCCCCCCCAGCAGGTGCGAGGAAACTCGTTCCCCCGAAGACAGCAGCCGTCGTGGTGACGCTCACCGCGGAGGCTGCGGAGCGGGGCGAAACCTACGCGTCCATCATGATGCGGGCGCGTACAAATGCCGATCCCACAAAACTGGGGATCGGCAAGGTGTCATGCCGCAGAACGCAAGCCGGGGCTCGCATTTTTGAGTTCCCGGGGGCGGAGGGCGGTAAGAACGCAGACCTCTTCGCAGCCAAGCTGCAAGAGGTCATTGCGGACGCGGCGAAGGTGGCCAGGCCTATAAAGTCGGCGGCCCTAGAGGTGACCGATCTGGATGATTCGGTCACCAAAGAGGAGGTGGTGGCAGCGGTCGCGGCCATCGGGGGCTGCAGCGTCGCAGCGGTGCAAGGCCGGGGCATCAGGCCCGGCCGCGGCGGCATGGGCACCATTCGTCTGGAGTGCCCGGTCGCCGCTGCCAAAGCCGTCCTCGAGAAGGGGCGGCTCGCCGTAGGCTTTAGCTCGGGTGTAGTCCGGGCACTCGCAGACCAGCCTCTCCGATGCTATAGGTGCTTCGGCATCGGACACACCCGGCCTCTCTGTCCGTCCAGCGTCGACAGGACGGACAGTTGCTACCGCTGCGGCAAGGAGGGCCATAAGGCCGCCTCCTGCAAGGCCGCCACGCCGCACTGCGCGGTGTGTGCCGCCAGTGGCCGCCCGGCGGGCCACGTCACCAAGGGGAGGAAATGCAGTCCTCCCCCTAAGAAGGGCAAGGCGCAGGCACCGATCCGACCTGCCGCCGCTGCTGCCGCCGCCGTTCCAGAGACTGGGACTGCGGCGGCTGCCGGACCGGCTGAGGTGGAGGGTGCGATGTCCGACTAATGGATAGAGTCGAACATCGCATCCTCCAGGCGAACACCAACCACTGTAGAGCGGCCCAGGATCTGCTGATGCAGACCATGGCTGAGTGGTTGGTGGACCTGGCGGTGGTCGCCGAGCCGTACTCGATACCTGGCCGTTGGCTGGGTGATCGGGACGGCTTGGTGGCGTTGGTGTCGCGGCCTGCCACGGACTCCCCTCCCCTCTCGCTCTTAGAGAGGGGGCCGGGATACGTGGCCGCCACGTGGGGAGAAATAGCCCTGGTCGGGGTTTATTTCTCCCCAAACCGCCCTCTACGGGACTTCGAGAACTTTCTCGAAGTCCTAACGGCAGTCGTCGGGAGGGCGGCGCCACGCCAGGTCGCCGTTATAGGTGACCTGAACGCGAAGTCGGCGGCCTGGGGCAACCCGGCCGCCTCGTGTAACGTCCGGGGGCGCGCCGTCGAATATTGGGTGGCTTCGTGCGGTGTGTCCCTCCTAAACAGGGGGGAGGTTCACACGTGTGTGCGGCAGCGGGGAGGATCGGTGGTCGACGTGTCGTTTGCCACCCCCGTGCTTGCCGCCCGCGTCGTGAACTGGCGGGTGGAGATGGTGGAGACCATGTCGGACCACCGTTATGTGCGGTTCGACATCTCCACCCAAGGTCCGCGGGGAGGGCGCATGGCCCGCTCGGACCGATCTCCCTTCCCGCGGTGGGCTCTCACCCGCCTGGACCGGGAGGCAGCCCAGGAGGCGGCGTTCCTCCAGGACTGGCTCTCGCCCCCTCTGGAGGGCACGGACGTTGACGCCGCGGCGATCCAGCTCCGAGGGTCCCTGACCGAGGTGTGCAACTCCAGTATGCCTCGGTCTCGCCGCCCGCCTCCCCGTCGCGCCGTCTACTGGTGGACGGAGGAGCTGGCGGGGCTCCGGGCCGCCTGCGTGGCGGCCAGAAGGGCCTACACGCGGAGCCGGCGGCGCACTAACCGATCACAGGCCGGGGAGGACCGCCTCTACGCCTCTTACCTAGAGGCAAAGACGGTCCTCAAGACGGAAATGTGCGCCGCCAAGGACTCGGCGAGAGCCGAGATGCTAGCGGGTCTCGACAGTGATCCATACGGGAGGCCGTACAAGGTGGCGCGGAACCAGCTGCGGCCCTATGGTCCCCCCCTGTCGGAGACCCTAGAGCCGGCGCTGCTGGATGGGGTGGTCCGGTCCTTGTTTCCGCGCAGGACCGACTTCACCCCACCAGTGATGGACCCCCCGCGGGAGGCGGCTCCGCCGGAGGAGGAGATTCCCCCGGTGACGGAAGATGAGGTTCGCGAGGGGATTCTCCGCCTCCGCGCGAAGAAGACGGCCCCTGGGCCGGACGGCGTCCCCGCACGGGTGGTGGCAATAGCTGCCTCTCAGATGCAGGACAGGTTTCGGGAACTCTTCAACGCGTGCTTTACGGCTGGGCGGTTCCCGAAACTGTGGCGGGAGGGGCAGCTGTGTCTCCTCCGCAAAGAGGGACGTCCGGTGGACTCCCCCTCGGCATACCGGCCCATCGTTCTTCTCGATGAGGTCGGTAAAATGTTCGAGGGGATCGTCGCCGACCGGCTGAATGGCCTGCTGCGGGGGGTGGGACCGGACCTGTCGGACGCCCAGTTTGGTTTTCGACAAGGGCGTTCGACGGTCGACGCCTTGGCCCTACTCAAGGCCCAGGTGCAGGAGGCAGTGGGGTCGGGGGAGGGGGTGTTGGCGGTGTCGTTCGATATCGCCAACGCCTTCAACTCCGTGCCCCACTCGACGATATTGGAGGCGCTCCGGTACCATGGAGTGCCCCAATACCTGCGGAACCTCCTGGCCAGCTACTTGGAGGACCGAGAGGTCCTCCTCGTGGACAAAACGGCGACGGTCAGGAGGTACGGCGCGGAGTCCGGTGTTCCGCAGGGGTCGGTTCTAGGCCCACCCCTGTGGAACATCGGTTTCGACTGGCTCCTGCGGGGCACCCTCCTCCAGGGCACGAGCGTCATCTGCTACGCGGATGACACTCTCCTCGTTGCCCGGGGGAGGGACTTTAGGGATGCGGCCTGTCTGGCCTCGGCTGGTGGATCCTTGGTCGCCGGGAGGATCCGCCAGCTGGGATTGAAGGTGGCGCTGCACAAGACCGAGGCCGTTTTCTTCCACGGGCCTCGGCAGCGCTACCCACCTGACGCCCACATAGTGGTAGAGGGCGTCAGGATCGAGGTCGGGGCCCAAATGAAATACCTGGGCCTCCAGCTAGACAGCAGGTGGCGCTTCGGCCCGCACTTCAGCGGGCTGTCGACGCGCCTGCTGAAGGCCGCCGATGCCCTATCGTGGCTCCTCCCCAACTTGGGGGGGCCGAAGGAGCGATGCCGGCGCTTATATGCCGGCATACTGAAGAGTATGGCCCTTTACGGGGCCCCCATCTGGGCGGACTCCCTCCAGAGGAGGGAGAACGCGACCGCCATCCGCAGGCCCCAAAGGGCCATTGCACAGCGGGTGGCGAGGGCCTACCGCTCGGTGGGCTTCGGGGCGGCGTGCGCTCTGGCGGGCACCCCTCCCTGGGAGTTGGAGGCATGGGTGCTCGCCAGAGTGTACGAGTGGTCGGCACGGCGTAAAGCGCTAGGAGAGCGCCCCGCTGCGGAAGAGCGGGAGGCCGTGCGGCGGGAGGCGAGGGACGCGATCGTCCGTCACTGGACGGAGGACCTCGCCACCGCCACCTTTGGCCGCCGGACGCTGGACGCGCTCGGTCCAGTCCTGCAGGGCTGGCTCGAGCGACCCCACGGTTTCCTTTCGTTCCGTCTAGTGCAGGTGTTGTCCGGACATGGTTGTTTCGGAACGCACCTGCACCGGATCCGGAGGGAGGAAACCCCGGCGTGCCACGACTGCGGAGCGGCGGAGGACACGGCGCAGCACACCCTCGAGGTGTGCCCGGCATGGGCTGAGTTGCGCCGTGAACTCATCGGAGTGGTCGGGCAGGACCTCTCGCTTCCCGGCGTGGTCAACTCCATGCTGGAGAGCGAGGAGGCCTGGGCGGCGGTTGCCTCCTTTTGCGAGGATGTCATGTCGCAAAAGGAGGCGGCGGAGCGCGAGCGGGAGGACGATCCTCTAGCTGCGCCGCTCCGCAGGCGAAGAAGGGGTGGGAGAAGGCGGTTATATGATCGTCTCCTCCCACCCCCTGGTGGTGACTAGCGGGCGACAGGCGCGGGGGCGCCTTTCGTCCGCATTGCACCAGTCACCACCCTCGTCAGATGGGAATGGCCGAGCACTCACGGTCGTTCCCAAGCCCCTCCACTAGGAGGGGCGTGAGGGGCCTGCCGTAAAAGGCGGGCAGTCGTCGGCGGAGGACTGGACGTAAAGGCTGTGCCAGTTTCCCAGTCCTCCTCCACTCAGACGATGCGGGAGTGCCGCTGGGTTATTTTAGTGGGTATACCGGGCCTCAGCCCGGGGAGTCCCACATAGCCCCCCATTCCCCCAATGGGTGGGTATGCGTAATGCATTTTTTCCCAGCGTGATCAAAAAAAAAAAAAAAAAAAAAAAAAAAAAAAAAAGGTTAGGTTAGGTTCCGTGCGCGGCGGGCAATCGGCCCGCCAACCATTTGATGGGGCGGGAGGGGTGCACGATCCCCAACGCGCCGAGGCATCCGGGAGCTGGTCGTTCGACCACGGCGGCTCCCGGTCCTCGGTCACCGACCGCGGGAGGAGAGATGGAGGTGTCAACAATCCAATAATGTATTGCACACCCTCCAATCTCCTCCAGACGAATTTGAACCACTCCGCCGGCGCCCAGGACCTCCTCCTGCAAGCGATGGCGGAGTGGTCAATAGGTGTGGCCGTAGCCGCGGAGCCCTACTTCGTTCCTCCCTGCCCAAATTGGGTGGGTGACCGGGACGGCTCCGTGGCCATCGTCAGCTCCGCTGCGCTTCGCTCCCCACCCTTGTCGCTCAGAGACAGGGGCGAGGGGTTCGTTGCTGCCGATTGGGGGGAGGTAACGCTGTTCGGCGTGTACTTCTCCCCAAACCGGAGTCTGGCGGAATTCGAGGTCTTCCTCAATAGAGTGGAGGCCTCGATACGGCGGACAGCACCTCGTCAGGTGCTCGTTCTGGGGGACTTCAATGCCAAATCTACGGCGTGGGGCTCCCCCGGAACGGATGCCCGCGGTCGGGCAGTCGAAGAGTGGGCGACGTCGGTGGGCCTCTGTCTCCTCAACAGAGGCACCACCGACACGTGCGTTCGTCGGCAGGGGGGGTCGATAGTGGACCTCTCGTTCGCTACCCCTGCCGTCGAAGCGCAAGTAAGGAGCTGGCGTGTCCTGGATGAGGTTGAGACGCTCTCGGATCATAGATACATCCGATTCGAGCTCTCCCGGTCCCAGGGCCACAGAAGGGGTCACGTTCCCTCTCGGCGTGGCGGCGCGTTTCCGCGGTGGGCTGTGGGGCGAATGGACAAGGTCCTGCTAGAGGAGGCGGCCATTATTTCCAATTGGTTCGCCTCCCCGCCTTCGTCCGAGGGTGCCGACGCTGCGGCTGGCCGTTTTCGCGATGCGATTACGCAAATCTGCGATACGGCCATGCCCCGTGCTAAGTGTTGGTCCCCGAAGACGGAGGTCTACTGGTGGTCCCCGGAGCTTGCCTCCCTTCGCGCAGCGTGTTTTGCGGCGCGGAGGTCCTACACCCGCAGCCGGCGACGTCACCCCCGTGACGTCGAGAGGGAAGACCGGCTTTACGCGGCGTACATCGACGAGGTGTGCGCCCTAAAGCTGGCCATTCGCCGCGCCAAGGAGGAGGCGCGGCACGAGCTGTTGGAGGGTCTCGACCGTGACCCCTGGGGCCGCCCCTACCGAGCTGCGCTGAATAAGCTACGCTGTCGGGGTCCCCCCCTTGTGGAGACTCTCCAACCCGGCTTCCTCGTGGAGGTGGTTGAGGGCCTATTCCCGCAACGAGCGGAGCACGTGCCCCCGGCAATGGTCGCCGCAGAGACCGACGACCGGGAGGCCGACCTCAGTGCTCCGCCCGTCACAGAGGCGGAGGTGGCGGCGGCTGTTCTTCGGATGCGCTCGAAGAACACCGCCCCCGGGCCCGACGGGGTACCCGGACGGGTGTTGGCCCTGGCCCTCAACCACATGGGGGACCGCCTCAGGGAGCTGTTCGACGTGTGCCTGGCGTCCGGACGGTTCCCTGACTGCTGGAAGGCGGGGAAGCTGGTGCTCCTCCCTAAGCCGGGACGACCTCCCGACACCGTGGCGGCCTACAGGCCTATCGTTTTGCTGGAGGAGGCGGGGAAGTTGCTTGAGAGAGTTCTCGCCACCCGTATCCTCCGGCATCTGGAAGAGGTCGGCTCCGGTCTGTCGGACGCTCAGTACGGTTTCCGCGCTGGGCGTTCGACGATCGATGCCATCCTGCGTTTGAGGGCCGCTTCGGAGGAGGCCGTCGCTGGCGGAGGGGTGTTGTTGGCGGTATCCTTGGATATCGCCAACGCCTTCGGTAGTCTGCCGTTCGGCTGCATCGGCGAGGCGCTCCGGTTCCATGGAGTGCCGGTTTACCTGAGGCGGCTGGTGGCAGACTACCTTGAGGGCAGGGTGGTTCTGTGCGAGGACCGCGACGGAGCTTTGCTCCGCAGACCCATGGCGTGCGGTGTTCCGCAGGGTTCAGTCCTAGGACCTCCCCTGTGGAACATCGGTTACGACTGGGTGCTGCGTGGAGCTTTTCCCCCGGGCCTGGACGTCATCTGCTATGCGGATGACACGCTCGTCACGGCCCGGGGACAAAGCTTCGAGGAGGCGGCGCGCCTGGCCAACGAGGGGGTGGCCCAAGTGGTCGGGCGCATCGAGGCGCTGGGGCTTAGGGTGGCCCCTGCCAAGACTGAGGCCGTGCTCTTTCACGGGCCTCGTCGCGGTCCACCTGCTGGCGCCTCGATAACGGTTGGCTCGGTCCCCGTACGGATCGGGGCCCAGATCAAGTATCTGGGCCTAGTGATAGACAGGCGGTGGAACTTTGACGAGCACTTCCGCATTCTGGTGCCCAAGCTGGAGGGCGTTGCCGCCGCTCTCGGTCGGCTCTTGCCGAACGTGGGCGGCGCCAGCGTCGCCTGCCGGCGGCTTTACACGGGGGTGGTACGGTCGATGGCACTGTACGGCGCACCCGTGTGGGCGGAGTCCTTGTCCGCCGGGAACAGGGTGCGCTTGTGGCGCCCTCAGCGTACCCTGGCGATCAAGGCCATTCGCGGATACCGCACGGTGTCCACAGACGCGGCGTGTGCGTTGGCTGGGACACCCCCGTGGGATTTGGATGCGGAGGTGCTCGCCGAGGTTTACAAGCGCGCGGCGGCAGCCCGGGCCGGGGGTTCTGTCCCCCTGCCCGAGGAGTTGCGAGGTTGGCGCGAGGAGGCCCACCGGACGTTGATGGTACGGTGGGGGCATCGGCTTGAGGCTCCACGAGCTGGCGTTCGGACCGTGGAGGCGCTCAGGCCGATTCTCGAGGAGTGGGCAGTGCGGCAGCATGGGACTCTCTCCTTTAGGCTGGTGCAGGTATTGACCGGACATGGTTGCTTCGGTACATACCTGCATAGGCTTGGGAGGGAGGCGAGTCCGATGTGCCACCACTGCGACTGCGGTGAAGACTCGGTGCAACACACTCTCGAGCAGTGTCCTGCCTGGGAGTTGCAGCGTCGGGAACTCACCGCAGTGATAGGGAACGACCTCGCGCTGCCGGCCGTGGTTCAATCCATGAGCTGCGCGAGGTCGTGGGAAGCGGTCGCATCCTTCTGCGAGGAAGTTATCTTGCAGAAGGAGGCGGCGGAGCGGATCAGGGAGGACTCACCCCTGGCTGATCCGCATCGCCGCCGGCGAGCTGGGCGGCGAAGGCGCGCGTACGCCGCGAACCATATGCCGCCCTGAGCGAGGCCGCGGGCGGAGGAACGGGGACCTTTTTCCACCGCCCGCTGATGCCTTCCGCGACGGAGCGGCGCTCTGTGTGTGTCCGGAGCGCCGCTAGGAGAGGACGACCAAGGAGTCGGGTGCCCGGTGGCAGTCGGACCGGGCACAGTCGCCGCGGCGGGCCCTGTGGATGTAAGAACGATCCAGGGCTCGCCCACTTTTACGGCGACGCATGGCACACGGCGGGTCTTTTTAGTGGGTGCAAACCCCACACTACCCCATCGCCTTCCCCGGGTGGTGGGGTGTGCGTCAGGCATTTTTTCCCGCCAAAAAAAAAAAAAAAAAAAAAAAAAAAAAAAAAAAAACAAAAAAAAAAGGTTAGGTTAGGTTGCGCTCTGTGTGTGTCCGGAACGCCGCTAGGAGAGGACGACCAAGGAGTCGGGTGCCCGGTGGCAGTCGGACCGGGCACAGTCGCCGCGGCGGGCCCTGTGGATGTAAGAACGATCCAGGGCTCGCCCACTTTTACGGCGACGCATGGCACACGGCGGGTCTTTTTAGTGGGTGCAAACCCCACACTACCCCATCGCCTTAATAACTTCCCATTCGTGGGCTCTTGTTGGCGGTGGCGAATACCTGACGGGGGGGGATGTCGCTCTGGGTGTTCCTCTGAATAGCAGAGGACATGCCAGATGCGACAAAGGGGCTGGGTTGGGTTTAGGTTAGGTTAGGCTAGGTTAGTCTGGGTAGGTTAGGTAGGTGAGTAGGAAGGGGAGTCTACGCCGGCTCTCCTTGAATCCCGGAGACCGCAGCATACTCCCAACGACCCCCATCGTAGGCGGTATGGGGTACGGGACTTGTTGTGGACGGAAGGAGGTTGAGGGGGAGGGTGGTTACCTGAAAACAGGTAATCACCAACAAGGGAGCTTCGCCAGCTCCTGGAATTCCGGAGACCACGGTGACCTACCAACGACCCCCATCGTTGGCGGATGGGGTACGGCGGCGCTGTGAGCGGAGGGCTTGCCTTAATTGGCCGGCCTGCGAGAAGGAAAACTCAAAAGGAACACCCGACAGCGAAGTCGTAAAAACCTGTAGATACCTGGCGACCTCTACAGTATATAGCTACACTGGCCGGAATGGGCGTCACCCGACAGTGTTTCCCTACATCGTCCCATACTCGTGGGAACAAAAATGGAAAAAAATAAAATCACCAAAGATGTTGGAGCGGGGTCGAGAACGCGGTCGCTCACGCCGCACTGCCGACCCACAGCACCGATGGCGGCGACACCGACCCCGGGTGATATCACCCCGGTCGGGTCGTCGTCGTCGGAGTCTGGCGGAATTCGAGGTCTTCCTCAATAGAGTGGAGGCCTCGATACGGCGGACAGCACCTCGTCAGGTGCTCGTTCTGGGGGACTTCAATGCCAAATCTACGGCGTGGGGCTCCCCCGGAACGGATGCCCGCGGTCGGGCAGTCGAAGAGTGGGCGACGTCGGTGGGCCTCTGTCTCCTCAACAGAGGCACCACCGACACGTGCGTTCGTCGGCAGGGGGGGTCGATAGTGGACCTCTCGTTCGCTACCCCTGCCGTCGAAGCGCAAGTAAGGAGCTGGCGTGTCCTGGATGAGGTTGAGACGCTCTCGGATCATAGATACATCCGATTCGAGCTCTCCCGGTCCCAGGGCCCCAGAAGGGGTCACGTTCCCTCTCGGCGTGGCGGCGCGTTTCCGCGGTGGGCTGTGGGGCGAATGGACAAGGTCCTGCTAGAGGAGGCGGCCATTATTTCCAATTGGTTCGCCTCCCCGCCTTCGTCCGAGGGTGCCGACGCTGCGGCTGGCCGTTTTCGCGATGCGATTACGCAAATCTGCGATACGGCCATGCCCCGTGCTAAGTGTTGGTCCCCGAAGACGGAGGTCTACTGGTGGTCCCCGGAGCTTGCCTCCCTTCGCGCAGCGTGTTTTGCGGCGCGGAGGTCCTACACCCGCAGCCGGCGACGTCACCCCCGTGACGTCGAGAGGGAAGACCGGCTTTATGCGGCGTACATCGACGAGGTGTGCGCCCTAAAGCTGGCCATTCGCCGCGCCAAGGAGGAGGCGCGGCACGAGCTGTTGGAGGGTCTCGACCGTGACCCCTGGGGCCGCCCCTACCGAGCTGCGCTGAATAAGCTACGCTGTCGGGGTCCCCCCCTTGTGGAGACTCTCCAACCCGGCTTCCTCGTGGAGGTGGTTGAGGGCCTATTCCCGCAACGAGCGGAGCACGTGCCCCCGGCAATGGTCGCCGCAGAGACCGACGACCGGGAGGCCGACCTCAGTGCTCCGCCCGTCACAGAGGCGGAGGTGGCGGCGGCTGTTCTTCGGATGCGCTCGAAGAACACCGCCCCCGGGCCCGACGGGGTACCCGGACGGGTGTTGGCCCTGGCCCTCAACCACATGGGGGACCGCCTCAGGGAGCTGTTCGACGTGTGCCTGGCGTCCGGACGGTTCCCTGACTGCTGGAAGGCGGGGAAGCTGGTGCTCCTCCCTAAGCCGGGACGACCTCCCGACACCGTGGCGGCCTACAGGCCTATCGTTTTGCTGGAGGAGGCGGGGAAGTTGCTTGAGAGAGTTCTCGCCACCCGTATCCTCCGGCATCTGGAAGAGGTCGGCTCCGGTCTGTCGGACGCTCAGTACGGTTTCCGCGCTGGGCGTTCGACGATCGATGCCATCCTGCGTCTGAGGGCCGCTTCGGAGGAGGCCGTCGCTGGCGGAGGGGTGTTGTTGGCGGTATCCTTGGATATCGCCAACGCCTTCGGTAGTCTGCCGTTCGGCTGCATCGGCGAGGCGCTCCGGTTCCATGGAGTGCCGGTTTACCTGAGGCGGCTGGTGGCAGACTACCTTGAGGGCAGGGTGGTTCTGTGCGAGGACCGCGACGGAGCTTTGCTCCGCAGACCCATGGCGTGCGGTGTTCCGCAGGGTTCAGTCCTAGGACCTCCCCTGTGGAACATCGGTTACGACTGGGTGCTGCGTGGAGCTTTTCCCCCGGGCCTGGACGTCATCTGCTATGCGGATGACACGCTCGTCACGGCCCGGGGACAAAGCTTCGAGGAGGCGGCGCGCCTGGCCAACGAGGGGGTGGCCCAAGTGGTCGGGCGCATCGAGGCGCTGGGGCTTAGGGTGGCCCCTGCCAAGACTGAGGCCGTGCTCTTTCACGGGCCTCGTCGCGGTCCACCTGCTGGCGCCTCGATAACGGTTGGCTCGGTCCCCGTACGGATCGGGGCCCAGATCAAGTATCTGGGCCTAGTGATAGACAGGCGGTGGAACTTTGACGAGCACTTCCGCATTCTGGTGCCCAAGCTGGAGGGCGTTGCCGCCGCTCTCGGTCGGCTCTTGCCGAACGTGGGCGGCGCCAGCGTCGCCTGCCGGCGGCTTTACACGGGGGTGGTACGGTCGATGGCACTGTACGGCGCACCCGTGTGGGCGGAGTCCTTGTCCGCCGGGAACAGGGTGCGCTTGTGGCGCCCTCAGCGTACCCTGGCGATCAAGGCCATTCGCGGATACCGCACGGTGTCCACAGACGCGGCGTGTGCGTTGGCTGGGACACCCCCGTGGGATTTGGATGCGGAGGTGCTCGCCGAGGTTTACAAGCGCGCGGCGGCAGCCCGGGCCGGGGGTTCTGTCCCCCTGCCCGAGGAGTTGCGAGGTTGGCGCGAGGAGGCCCACCGGACGTTGATGGTACGGTGGGGGCATCGGCTTGAGGCTCCACGAGCTGGCGTTCGGACCGTGGAGGCGCTCAGGCCGATTCTCGAGGAGTGGGCAGTGCGGCAGCATGGGACTCTCTCCTTTAGGCTGGTGCAGGTATTGACCGGACATGGTTGCTTCGGTACATACCTGCATAGGCTTGGGAGGGAGGCGAGTCCGATGTGCCACCACTGCGACTGCGGTGAAGACTCGGTGCAACACACTCTCGAGCAGTGTCCTGCCTGGGAGTTGCAGCGTCGGGAACTCACCGCAGTGATAGGGAACGACCTCGCGCTGCCGGCCGTGGTTCAATCCATGAGCTGCGCGAGGTCGTGGGAAGCGGTCGCATCCTTCTGCGAGGAAGTTATCTTGCAGAAGGAGGCGGCGGAGCGGATCAGGGAGGACTCACCCCTGGCTGATCCGCATCGCCGCCGGCGAGCTGGGCGGCGAAGGCGCGCGTACGCCGCGAACCATATGCCGCCCTGAGCGAGGCCGCGGGCGGAGGAACGGGGACCTTTTTCCACCGCCCGCTGATGCCTTCCGCGACGGAGCGGCGCTCTGTGTGTGTCCGGAGCGCCGCTAGGAGAGGACGACCAAGGAGTCGGGTGCCCGGTGGCAGTCGGACCGGGCACAGTCGCCGCGGCGGGCCCTGTGGATGTAAGAACGATCCAGGGCTCGCCCACTTTTACGGCGACGCATGGCACACGGCGGGTCTTTTTAGTGGGTGCAAACCCCACACTACCCCATCGCCTTCCCCGGGTGGTGGGGTGTGCGTCAGGCATTTTTTCCCGCCAAAAAAAAAAAAAAAAAAAAAAAAAAAAAAAAAGGTTAGGTTAGGTTAGGTTAGGTTAGGTTAGGTCCCAAGCCGCCTGTGCCGGCCAAAGCTCGTGCCGCTCAGGCTCCTACCGACAGGAGGAAGGGGAAGAAGGGGGGGCGGAGGGTGCCGCCGGCCGCCGCTCCTAGTGCTCCGGCTCCGGTGCCCGCGTCGGTCCCCGCTCCTCCTGCTCCACCCACTTCAGCTGCAGCTGAGGAGGGGTGGCAGACGGTTGGGGGGAAGCGGAAGAGGCGGCGCTCCAGGAAGGCGAAGAACCCTTCCGCGCCGGTAACAGGGCAAACGGCTGGTAAGAGGGGGCCCAAACTCTCTCCGCCAAAGAGTGCCGCCGTGGTCATCACGGTGGCGCCCGAGGCGGAGGGACTCACTTATGCGGGCTTCCTCCAGGAGGCGAGGTCGGTCCTCGACGGGGCCCTCCCTGGCGTCGGAGGGAAGGTGCGGTTGGCGCGGACAGGGGCGCGCATCCTGGAGTTCCCCGGCAAGGAGGGGGAGAAACAGGCCGACATGGTGGCCGCGGCGCTACGAGGCATTGTGGCGGGACGGGACGGCGTCACCGTCGCCAGGCCGACGAAATGCGCGGAGTTGCGCGTGTCGGGCTTGGACGACTCCGTCACGGCGGCGGAGGTCCGGGAGCGCATTGAAGCGTTTGCTGAGTGTGCTCCCGGCTCCGTCAAGGTCGGTGCCGTCCGCCCCGGCCCCGGAGGAGCGGGTGCGGTGTGGGTGCGCTGCCCCATCGCTGCGGCCAAGCTTCTGGCCAAAGCTGGACGACTCCTCGTGGGCTTCTCCTCGGCCCGAATCACGGTCTTGGAGGGGAGGCCTGCGAGGTGTTATGGGTGCATGGCCAGGGGCCACTTGCGGGCCAATTGCACTAGCGCCGTGGACTGCAGCAGATTGTGCTTCCGCTGCGGCCAACTGGGGCACAAGGCGGCGGAATGCTCCGCCGCCCCTAACTGCCCCCCGTGCGCGGCGGGCAATCGGCCCGCCAACCATTTGATGGGGCGGGAGGGGTGCACGATCCCCAACGCGCCGAGGCATCCGGGAGCTGGTCGTTCGACCACGGCGGCTCCCGGTCCTCGGTCACCGACCGCGGGAGGAGAGATGGAGGTGTCAACAATCCAATAATGTATTGCACACCCTCCAATCTCCTCCAGACGAATTTGAACCACTCCGCCGGCGCCCAGGACCTCCTCCTGCAAACGATGGCGGAGTGGTCAATAGGTGTGGCCGTAGCCGCGGAGCCCTACTTCGTTCCTCCCTGCCCAAATTGGGTGGGTGACCGGGACGGCTCCGTGGCCATCGTCAGCTCCGCTGCGCTTCGCTCCCCACCCTTGTCGCTCAGAGACAGGGGCGAGGGGTTCGTTGCTGCCGATTGGGGGGAGGTAACGCTGTTCGGCGTGTACTTCTCCCCAAACCGGAGTCTGGCGGAATTCGAGGTCTTCCTCAATAGAGTGGAGGCCTCGATACGGCGGACAGCACCTCGTCAGGTGCTCGTTCTGGGGGACTTCAATGCCAAATCTACGGCGTGGGGCTCCCCCGGAACGGATGCCCGCGGTCGGGCAGTCGAAGAGTGGGCGACGTCGGTGGGCCTCTGTCTCCTCAACAGAGGCACCACCGACACGTGCGTTCGTCGGCAGGGGGGGTCGATAGTGGACCTCTCGTTCGCTACCCCTGCCGTCGAAGCGCAAGTAAGGAGCTGGCGTGTCCTGGATGAGGTTGAGACGCTCTCGGATCATAGATACATCCGATTCGAGCTCTCCCGGTCCCAGGGCCCCAGAAGGGGTCACGTTCCCTCTCGGCGTGGCGGCGCGTTTCCGCGGTGGGCTGTGGGGCGAATGGACAAGGTCCTGCTAGAGGAGGCGGCCATTATTTCCAATTGGTTCGCCTCCCCGCCTTCGTCCGAGGGTGCCGACGCTGCGGCTGGCCGTTTTCGCGATGCGATTACGCAAATCTGCGATACGGCCATGCCCCGTGCTAAGTGTTGGTCCCCGAAGACGGAGGTCTACTGGTGGTCCCCGGAGCTTGCCTCCCTTCGCGCAGCGTGTTTTGCGGCGCGGAGGTCCTACACCCGCAGCCGGCGACGTCACCCCCGTGACGTCGAGAGGGAAGACCGGCTTTACGCGGCGTACATCGACGAGGTGTGCGCCCTAAAGCTGGCCATTCGCCGCGCCAAGGAGGAGGCGCGGCACGAGCTGTTGGAGGGTCTCGACCGTGACCCCTGGGGCCGCCCCTACCGAGCTGCGCTGAATAAGCTACGCTGTCGGGGTCCCCCCCTTGTGGAGACTCTCCAACCCGGCTTCCTCGTGGAGGTGGTTGAGGGCCTATTCCCGCAACGAGCGGAGCACGTGCCCCCGGCAATGGTCGCCGCAGAGACCGACGACCGGGAGGCCGACCTCAGTGCTCCGCCCGTCACAGAGGCGGAGGTGGCGGCGGCTGTTCTTCGGATGCGCTCGAAGAACACCGCCCCCGGGCCCGACGGGGTACCCGGACGGGTGTTGGCCCTGGCCCTCAACCACATGGGGGACCGCCTCAGGGAGCTGTTCGACGTGTGCCTGGCGTCCGGACGGTTCCCTGACTGCTGGAAGGCGGGGAAGCTGGTGCTCCTCCCTAAGCCGGGACGACCTCCCGACACCGTGGCGGCCTACAGGCCTATCGTTTTGCTGGAGGAGGCGGGGAAGTTGCTTGAGAGAGTTCTCGCCACCCGTATCCTCCGGCATCTGGAAGAGGTCGGCTCCGGTCTGTCGGACGCTCAGTACGGTTTCCGCGCTGGGCGTTCGACGATCGATGCCATCCTGCGTCTGAGGGCCGCTTCGGAGGAGGCCGTCGCTGGCGGAGGGGTGTTGTTGGCGGTATCCTTGGATATCGCCAACGCCTTCGGTAGTCTGCCGTTCGGCTGCATCGGCGAGGCGCTCCGGTTCCATGGAGTGCCGGTTTACCTGAGGCGGCTGGTGGCAGACTACCTTGAGGGCAGGGTGGTTCTGTGCGAGGACCGCGACGGAGCTTTGCTCCGCAGACCCATGGCGTGCGGTGTTCCGCAGGGTTCAGTCCTAGGACCTCCCCTGTGGAACATCGGTTACGACTGGGTGCTGCGTGGAGCTTTTCCCCCGGGCCTGGACGTCATCTGCTATGCGGATGACACGCTCGTCACGGCCCGGGGACAAAGCTTCGAGGAGGCGGCGCGCCTGGCCAACGAGGGGGTGGCCCAAGTGGTCGGGCGCATCGAGGCGCTGGGGCTTAGGGTGGCCCCTGCCAAGACTGAGGCCGTGCTCTTTCACGGGCCTCGTCGCGGTCCACCTGCTGGCGCCTCGATAACGGTTGGCTCGGTCCCCGTACGGATCGGGGCCCAGATCAAGTATCTGGGCCTAGTGATAGACAGGCGGTGGAACTTTGACGAGCACTTCCGCATTCTGGTGCCCAAGCTGGAGGGCGTTGCCGCCGCTCTCGGTCGGCTCTTGCCGAACGTGGGCGGCGCCAGCGTCGCCTGCCGGCGGCTTTACACGGGGGTGGTACGGTCGATGGCACTGTACGGCGCACCCGTGTGGGCGGAGTCCTTGTCCGCCGGGAACAGGGTGCGCTTGTGGCGCCCTCAGCGTACCCTGGCGATCAAGGCCATTCGCGGATACCGCACGGTGTCCACAGACGCGGCGTGTGCGTTGGCTGGGACACCCCCGTGGGATTTGGATGCGGAGGTGCTCGCCGAGGTTTACAAGCGCGCGGCGGCAGCCCGGGCCGGGGGTTCTGTCCCCCTGCCCGAGGAGTTGCGAGGTTGGCGCGAGGAGGCCCACCGGACGTTGATGGTACGGTGGGGGCATCGGCTTGAGGCTCCACGAGCTGGCGTTCGGACCGTGGAGGCGCTCAGGCCGATTCTCGAGGAGTGGGCAGTGCGGCAGCATGGGACTCTCTCCTTTAGGCTGGTGCAGGTATTGACCGGACATGGTTGCTTCGGTACATACCTGCATAGGCTTGGGAGGGAGGCGAGTCCGATGTGCCACCACTGCGACTGCGGTGAAGACTCGGTGCAACACACTCTCGAGCAGTGTCCTGCCTGGGAGTTGCAGCGTCGGGAACTCACCGCAGTGATAGGGAACGACCTCGCGCTGCCGGCCGTGGTTCAATCCATGAGCTGCGCGAGGTCGTGGGAAGCGGTCGCATCCTTCTGCGAGGAAGTTATCTTGCAGAAGGAGGCGGCGGAGCGGATCAGGGAGGACTCACCCCTGGCTGATCCGCATCGCCGCCGGCGAGCTGGGCGGCGAAGGCGCGCGTACGCCGCGAACCATATGCCGCCCTGAGCGAGGCCGCGGGCGGAGGAACGGGGACCTTTTTCCACCGCCCGCTGATGCCTTCCGCGACGGAGCGGCGCTCTGTGTGTGTCCGGAGCGCCGCTAGGAGAGGACGACCAAGGAGTCGGGTGCCCGGTGGCAGTCGGACCGGGCACAGTCGCCGCGGCGGGCCCTGTGGATGTAAGAACGATCCAGGGCTCGCCCACTTTTACGGCGACGCATGGCACACGGCGGGTCTTTTTAGTGGGTGCAAACCCCACACTACCCCATCGCCTTCCCCGGGTGGTGGGGTGTGCGTCAGGCATTTTTTCCCGCCAAAAAAAAAAAAAAAAAAAAAAAAAAAAGGTTAGGTTAGGTTAGGTTAGGTTAGGTTAGGTTAGGTTAGGTTAGGTTACATGGGGGACCGCCTCAGGGAGCTGTTCGACGTGTGCCTGGCGTCCGGACGGTTCCCTGACTGCTGGAAGGCGGGGAAGCTGGTGCTCCTCCCTAAGCCGGGACGACCTCCCGACACCGTGGCGGCCTACAGGCCTATCGTTTTGCTGGAGGAGGCGGGGAAGTTGCTTGAGAGAGTTCTCGCCACCCGTATCCTCCGGCATCTGGAGGAGGTCGGCTCCGGTCTGTCGGACGCTCAGTACGGTTTCCGCGCTGGGCGTTCGACGATCGATGCCATCCTGCGTCTGAGGGCCGCTTCGGAGGAGGCCGTCGCTGGCGGAGGGGTGTTGTTGGCGGTATCCTTGGATATCGCCAACGCCTTCGGTAGTCTGCCGTTCGGCTGCATCGGCGAGGCGCTCCGGTTCCATGGAGTGCCGGTTTACCTGAGGCGGCTGGTGGCAGACTACCTTGAGGGCAGGGTGGTTCTGTGCGAGGACCGCGACGGAGCTTTGCTCCGCAGACCCATGGCGTGCGGTGTTCCGCAGGGTTCAGTCCTAGGACCTCCCCTGTGGAACATCGGTTACGACTGGGTGCTGCGTGGAGCTTTTCCCCCGGGCCTGGACGTCATCTGCTATGCGGATGACACGCTCGTCACGGCCCGGGGACAAAGCTTCGAGGAGGCGGCGCGCCTGGCCAACGAGGGGGTGGCCCAAGTGGTCGGGCGCATCGAGGCGCTGGGGCTTAGGGTGGCCCCTGCCAAGACTGAGGCCGTGCTCTTTCACGGGCCTCGTCGCGGTCCACCTGCTGGCGCCTCGATAACGGTTGGCTCGGTCCCCGTACGGATCGGGGCCCAGATCAAGTATCTGGGCCTAGTGATAGACAGACGGTGGAACTTTGACGAGCACTTCCGCATTCTGGTGCCCAAGCTGGAGGGCGTTGCCGCCGCTCTCGGTCGGCTCTTGCCGAACGTGGGCGGCGCCAGCGTCGCCTGCCGGCGGCTTTACACGGGGGTGGTACGGTCGATGGCACTGTACGGCGCACCCGTGTGGGCGGAGTCCTTGTCCGCCGGGAACAGGGTGCGCTTGTGGCGCCCTCAGCGTACCCTGGCGATCAAGGCCATTCGCGGATACCGCACGGTGTCCACAGACGCGGCGTGTGCGTTGGCTGGGACACCCCCGTGGGATTTGGATGCGGAGGTGCTCGCCGAGGTTTACAAGCGCGCGGCGGCAGCCCGGGCCGGGGGTTCTGTCCCCCTGCCCGAGGAGTTGCGAGGTTGGCGCGAGGAGGCCCACCGGACGTTGATGGTACGGTGGGGGCATCGGCTTGAGGCTCCACGAGCTGGCGTTCGGACCGTGGAGGCGCTCAGGCCGATTCTCGAGGAGTGGGCAGTGCGGCAGCATGGGACTCTCTCCTTTAGGCTGGTGCAGGTATTGACCGGACATGGTTGCTTCGGTACATACCTGCATAGGCTTGGGAGGGAGGCGAGTCCGATGTGCCACCACTGCGACTGCGGTGAGGACTCGGTGCAACACACTCTCGAGCAGTGTCCTGCCTGGGAGATGCAGCGTCGGGAACTCACCGCAGTGATAGGGAACGACCTCGCGCTGCCGGCCGTGGTTCAATCCATGAGCTGCGCGAGGTCGTGGGAAGCGGTCGCATCCTTCTGCGAGGAAGTTATCTTGCAGAAGGAGGCGGCGGAGCGGATCAGGGAGGACTCACCCCTGGCTGATCCACATCGCCGCCGGCGAGCTGGGCGGCGAAGGCGCGCGTACGCCGCGAACCATATGCCGCCCTGAGCGAGGCCGCGGGCGGAGGAACGGGGACCTTTTTCCACCGCCCGCTGATGCCTTCCGCGACGGAGCGGCGCTCTGTGTGTGTCCGGAGCGCCGCTAGGAGAGGACGACCAAGGAGTCGGGTGCCCGGTGGCAGTCGGACCGGGCACAGTCGCCGCGGCGGGCCCTGTGGATGTAAGAACGATCCAGGGCTCGCCCACTTTTACGGCGACGCATGGCACACGGCGGGTCTTTTTAGTGGGTGCAAACCCCACACTACCCCATCGCCTTCCCCGGGTGGTGGGGTGTGCGTCAGGCATTTTTTCCCGCCAAAAAAAAAAAAAAAAAAAAAAAAAAAAAAAAAAGGTTAGGTTAGGTTAGGTTAGGTTAGGTTAGGTTAGGTTGAGTTCTCGCCACCCGTATCCTCCGGCATCTGGAAGAGGTCGGCTCCGGTCTGTCGGACGCTCAGTACGGTTTCCGCGCTGGGCGTTCGACGATCGATGCCATCCTGCGTCTGAGGGCCGCTTCGGAGGAGGCCGTCGCTGGCGGAGGGGTGTTGCTGGCGGTATCCTTGGATATCGCCAACGCCTTCGGTAGTCTGCCGTTCGGCTGCATCGGCGAGGCGCTCCGGTTCCATGGAGTGCCGGTTTACCTGAGGCGGCTGGTGGCAGACTACCTTGAGGGCAGGGTGGTTCTGTGCGAGGACCGCGACGGAGCTTTGCTCCGCAGACCCATGGCGTGCGGTGTTCCGCAGGGTTCAGTCCTAGGACCTCCCCTGTGGAACATCGGTTACGACTGGGTGCTGCGTGGAGCTTTTCCCCCGGGCCTGGACGTCATCTGCTATGCGGATGACACGCTCGTCACGGCCCGGGGACAAAGCTTCGAGGAGGCGGCGCGCCTGGCCAACGAGGGGGTGGCCCAAGTGGTCGGGCGCATCGAGGCGCTGGGGCTTAGGGTGGCCCCTGCCAAGACTGAGGCCGTGCTCTTTCACGGGCCTCGTCGCGGTCCACCTGCTGGCGCCTCGATAACGGTTGGCTCGGTCCCCGTACGGATCGGGGCCCAGATCAAGTATCTGGGCCTAGTGATAGACAGGCGGTGGAACTTTGACGAGCACTTCCGCATTCTGGTGCCCAAGCTGGAGGGCGTTGCCGCCGCTCTCGGTCGGCTCTTGCCGAACGTGGGCGGCGCCAGCGTCGCCTGCCGGCGGCTTTACACGGGGGTGGTACGGTCGATGGCACTGTACGGCGCACCCGTGTGGGCGGAGTCCTTGTCCGCCGGGAACAGGGTGCGCTTGTGGCGCCCTCAGCGTACCCTGGCGATCAAGGCCATTCGCGGATACCGCACGGTGTCCACAGACGCGGCGTGTGCGTTGGCTGGGACACCCCCGTGGGATTTGGATGCGGAGGTGCTCGCCGAGGTTTACAAGCGCGCGGCGGCAGCCCGGGCCGGGGGTTCTGTCCCCCTGCCCGAGGAGTTGCGAGGTTGGCGCGAGGAGGCCCACCGGACGTTGATGGTACGGTGGGGGCATCGGCTTGAGGCTCCACGAGCTGGCGTTCGGACCGTGGAGGCGCTCAGGCCGATTCTCGAGGAGTGGGCAGTGCGGCAGCATGGGACTCTCTCCTTTAGGCTGGTGCAGGTATTGACCGGACATGGTTGCTTCGGTACATACCTGCATAGGCTTGGGAGGGAGGCGAGTCCGATGTGCCACCACTGCGACTGCGGTGAAGACTCGGTGCAACACACTCTCGAGCAGTGTCCTGCCTGGGAGTTGCAGCGTCGGGAACTCACCGCAGTGATAGGGAACGACCTCGCGCTGCCGGCCGTGGTTCAATCCATGAGCTGCGCGAGGTCGTGGGAAGCGGTCGCATCCTTCTGCGAGGAAGTTATCTTGCAGAAGGAGGCGGCGGAGCGGATCAGGGAGGACTCACCCCTGGCTGATCCGCATCGCCGCCGGCGAGCTGGGCGGCGAAGGCGCGCGTACGCCGCGAACCATATGCCGCCCTGAGCGAGGCCGCGGGCGGAGGAACGGGGACCTTTTTCCACCGCCCGCTGATGCCTTCCGCGACGGAGCGGCGCTCTGTGTGTGTCCGGAGCGCCGCTAGGAGAGGACGACCAAGGAGTCGGGTGCCCGGTGGCAGTCGGACCGGGCACAGTCGCCGCGGCGGGCCCTGTGGATGTAAGAACGATCCAGGGCTCGCCCACTTTTACGGCGACGCATGGCACACGGCGGGTCTTTTTAGTGGGTGCAAACCCCACACTACCCCATCGCCTTCCCCGGGTGGTGGGGTGTGCGTCAGGCATTTTTTCCCGCCAAAAAAAAAAAAAAAAAAAAAAAAAAAAAAAAAAAAAAAAAGGTTAGGTTAGGTTAGGTTAGGTTAGGTTAGGTTAGGTTAGGTTAGGTTAGGTTAGGTTAGGTTAGGTTGGGGTGCGGGTCAGGTAACCTCCACGTGTGCTTGGTGGGTTGCTAGTCTCTTTCGGATACGTCCGGGGGGAAGGGCAACCCGCTGGGCCGGTGCACCCTGGGCACCGTCAATAACTTTCCATTCGTGGGCTCTTGTTGGCGGTGGCGAATACCTGACGGGGGGGGATGTCGCTCTGGGTGTTCCTCTGAATAGCAGAGGACATGCCAGATGCGACATAGGGGTTGGGTTAGGATTAGGTTAGGTTAGTCTGGGTAGGTTAGGTAGGTGAGTAGGAAGGGGAGTCTACGCCGGCTCTCCTTGAATCCCGGAGACCGCGGCATACTCCCAACGACCCCCATCATAGGCGTTATGGGGTACGGGACTTGCTGTGGACGGAAGGAGGTTGAGAGGGAGGGTGGTTACCTGAAAACAGGTAACCACCAACAAGGGAGCTTCGCCAGCTCCTGGAATTCCGGAGACCACGGTGACCTACCAACGACCCCCATCGTTGGCGGATGGGGTACGGCGGCGCTGTGGGCGGAGGGCTTGCCTTAATTGGCCGGCCTGCGAGAAGGAAAACTCAAAAGGAACACCCGACAGCGAAGTCGTAAAAACCTGTAGATACCTGGCGACCTCTACAGTATATAGCTACACTGTTTTACGGAATGGGCGTCACCCGGCAGTGTTTCCCTAAATCGTCCCATACTCGTGGGAACAATCATGGAAAAACTACAAACAAACAAAACGAAAGATGGAAGAAAGGAGGAGGAGAAGAAGGAGAGTGAGAGGGAGATGGAGATGAAGCAGGTGACGGAGACTCGTAGGGAACTTCGCGTTTCCTTGACGCGTCTCTCGGAGTCCGACTCGGATGCCAGCGAGGCCAGTTTGATGACGGTCGAGTCCGGGAGTGAGAAGGAGGAGGCTCTCAAAACAAAAAATTGGAAAAAGAGGCCAATAGGAGAAGTGGAGTCAGAGGAGGAGGAGACGATGTCGCCGACCAAAGGGGCCGCCCATAAAACAAAACGCGGGAGAGGCCGACCACCCACCACGGGTGAATACGTGGGCCTAGCCGCGGCCAAGGAACGGCTAAATAAGGAAAAGGAGGAGGCGCTCAGGCTAGAGGCCGAAGAATGTGTCGCGAGCATGGCCGAGACCCTGAGGGAGTCGAGGCACGCCTGCCGCAGCGGCTTCAGCCCGCCAAACCCAGACGAGGACACGGCGCAGTCTCTGGCAGCGCTTAACCTTCTGCTGCTGGAGGCTGCGCAGATTGTTGAGATGGTGGCCACCAAGTCCAAAAAGGGGCTCAAGGGCACCTTCATTAAAACATTGAAGGATGCGGCCTCTATCATCAAGGAGGCCGCAGGCGGCATAAGGGCCCGTACGGTGCCTGAGGAGGTGGCGTACCTGGAGGCCGAAAATCGGCGGCTCACGGTACAACTGGCTGAAGCAAACAGTCGACCGGCGGCGGCAGCAACGACGGCAGCACCTGAAGCGGACGCGATCCGAGTTATGGTGGAGGAGATATCTCGGGCCAGTGTCGTGCAATTCGGCAACATGCTGAATGCAAGACTCGAAGGGCTCGAGTGTCGCCTCCTACCGGAGCCGAGATTGCGGCCGCCGCTGGCGGCTGACACGAGAAATGCGGAGGACGTGACTGCGGCAGGGGCAGCCCCTATACCCGAGCTATCCAAGTCGGTGGAGGCAAAGGCCCCTGCCCCAAAGAAGAACAAAACGCCACCCGCGCCTCTGCCTCAAAATAAGGGCAAAGGCAAGGGCAAAAAGTCGGCCCCGGCCCCTGTCAGGGACCCTAGCCCAACGAGGGACGCTCCTCCACCGCCCCCATTGACGGAGCAGTGGAGTCTGGTCGCTGCTCGGGGCGCTAAAGGCAAGGGCAAGCAGACGGGCACCCAGAGCGCCCAGAGAAAGAAGGCGGCGGCGGTGACGAAGCTGCGTGCGCCGAAAACGGCTGCGGTGACACTAACACTGCAGCCGGGCGCGGCAGAGCGTGGTGCCAGCTACGGCACGATTCTGCGGGAGGCCCGGACTCGCGTTGATATGGCGAGTCTGGGTATAGACGAGATGCGCTGTAGGACCACGGTCACCGGCGCCCGCATCCTCGAAATCTTCGGGGATGGGGGCGCTGAGAAGGCCGACTCTCTGGCCTCTAAGCTCAGAGAGGTCCTCAGCGCAGACGTCGTCAGGGTCTCCCGCCCCACAAAAAGAGTGGATGTGCTCGTGTCGGGGCTGGACGACTCGGTCACCGCCGCGGAAGTGGTTGCGGCTTTCGCTGCGCTCGGAAAATGTCACGTAGATGACATAAGGCCCGGTGTCATCGGCGATCGGGCCACGATGTGGCTCGGCTGCCCGGTGGCCGCCGCCAAGACGGTGGTAGGCGCAAACCGCCTAAAAGTGGGGTGGACCACGGTGAGGGTCACCCTGCTGGAGGCGAGGCCCCTGAGGTGCTTCAGGTGCCTCAACCTGGGCCACGTCGCCAGCAAGTGCGGGTCGGAGGTGGACCGCAGCAGTCTATGCTTCCGCTGCGGAAAGCCGGGCCACCGGGCGCGTGAGTGCCGGGCCGAGCCCAACTGCGCCACCTGCGCAGCAGCGGGCAAACCGGCGGGGCACCCTCTCGGCGGTGCGGGCTGCGTGGGCAAAGCCACGCCTAAAACAAAACCGACTAAGGCTAAGGGCAGCGGTGAGCCTGCCAGTAGACCAACAGCGGAGGGGCCAATGGAGACCGTGTCATAAATGCCCGAACTCCCCATTTTGCAGGCGAATATCAACCACTCTGCCAGGGCCCAGGATCTTTTGACCCAGTCCCTGGCAGAGTGGGGAATCAAAGTAGCCGTGGTCGCAGAGCCCTACTTCGTCCCCACCCGTGATGACTGGGTCGGGGACCGCGACGGATTGGTGGCCATCGCCGCCCCGGCAGCCGCCGGCGCCCCCCCCATTGGCAATGTGTCGAGGGGTAGGGGCTACGTACTGGCTGCGGTGGGTGGCCTCACTGTTATAGGGGTGTATTTCTCGCCTAACCGGGCTCTCGCCGACTTTGAACAAATGCTCGGGGAGGTGGGGGCTCTGGTTGGGCAGGTCGCCCCTAGCCCCGTGCTAGTCGCTGGGGATTTCAACGCCAAATCTTTGGCGTGGGGATCCCCGGTGACGGATGCGCGGGGTGAGTGTCTGGAGGAGTGGGCGGTCTCCGTTGGCTTGGTCGTCCTCAACACGGGGTCGGAGGACACGTGCGTGCGGCAACAGGGTGGGTCGATAGTCGACATCACACTGGCATCGCCTGCCCTGGCGCGCCGTGTCCGGGATTGGAGAGTGGTGGTGGGCGTGGAGACACTGTCGGATCATCGTTATATCCGATTTGATGTCTCCGCGCTCCCCACCGGCCCGCAAGGCTCGGTCCAGACCCCCGTTGTTGGGGGCGGCCCGCGCTGGGTGCTGGGGCGGCTCGACAGGGAGGTCGCCAGAGAGGCCGCCATCATCGAGGACTGGATTTCGGGGCCCGACATTGGCCAGGACGTGGACGAGGAGGCAGGACGCCTTGGGGCCTCGCTGGGTCGCATATGCGACGCGGCGATGCCCAGGGCGAGACCCCTCCCTCCTCGGTGCCGGGTGTATTGGTGGAGCGACGAGCTCCGCCGCATGCGTATTGATTGCGGTAGGGCTCGCCGCCGATACACTCGGTGCAGGCGGAGGCATACCCGAGACGCCCAAGAGGAGAGTGCCTCCTATGCCGCTTACAGGGCTCTGCGCGAATCTTTCCAAGTGGCAATCGCGCGGGCCAAGGAGGCGGCATGGGAGGAATGGCTGCGGACCCTCGATGACGACCCCTGGGGGAGGCCGTATAAGGTGGTCAGGAAAAAGCTGCGGCCCTGGGCTCCCCCCGTCACTTCTAGCGTAGACGGGGAACTTCTCGAAGAGGTGGTGGGCACCCTCTTCCCACAGCGAGACGAGTGGGTGCCCCCGGCGATGGCCCGACACACTGACGTGCGACCTGCAGAGGCCGATGTCCCCGCACCGCCGGTATCGGAGGCCGAATTCGGGGCGGCTGTCCTCAGACTCAAAATGAAGAGGACCGCCCCGGGCCCGGACGGCGTTCCGGGGACGGCCCTGGCGGTTGCGCTGGAGGAGATAGGTGAGAGGGTGAGGTCCCTCTTCACCGCATGTATGGCGCAGGGTCGATTCCCGCAGCAGTGGAAGACGGGCAAATTAGTACTGCTGCCAAAGATGGGGCGCCCGGCCGGACTGCCGTCGTCCTACCGTCCAATCGTGTTGCTCGGCGAGGTGAGCAAGCTCTTTGAGCGAGTGCTCGCGGCTCGCCTGGCCGAGTGCATGGCTCCGGATCTGGACGACGCGCAGTTCGGTTTCCGCCGGGGTCGGTCGACCCTGGATGCCATTGCGCAGGTGAGGGACCTCGCCGAGGAGGCGGTCTCCCGGGGCGGCGTGATGCTTGCGGTGTCATTGGACATCCGCAACGCATTCAACACGCTGCCCTGGGAAACGATCAAAACGGCGCTGCGATACCACGGCGTGCCGCAGTACCTGCAGAGGGTCATCGCCGATTACTTCGCCGGCAGAGCCGTCGTGTTCCCGACGAGGGCCGGCGAAGGCAGGAGGGAAATGTCGTGCGGTGTTCCACAGGGGTCTGTTTTAGGCCCTCCCCTGTGGAACATCGGTTACGACTGGGTGCTGCGCGGGGCCACTCTGCGGGGGGTCAGCGTCATATGCTACGCCGACGATACCCTCGTGTTGGCCCGCGGCGGCACCTACAGAGAGGCATCCCTGCTCGCCACGGCGGGTGTGGCCCAGGTGGTGATGAGGATCCGTGCCCTGGGGCTCGAGGTGGCCCTGGAAAAGTCAGAGGCCCTACTGTTTCACGGGCCCAGGAACAAGCCGCCGCCGGAGGCCTCAATTATCGTGGGAGGGACTTCCATCGCCGTCGGTACAAGTATGAAGTACCTGGGGCTCGTCCTCGACGGTCGATGGAAGTTCGAGGAGCACTTCCGGCGGTTGGCCCCAAAGTTGTTGGCCACTGCTGGGGCCTTGGGACGGATCCTCCCAAACGTTGGGGGGCCTGGCGGAGTTTGCCGACGCCTGTACACGGGTGTGGTGCGCTCCATGGCGCTCTACGGGGCGCCAATATGGGCAGGTGCCATGAGCAACCAAAACCTGGCAGCGCTGCGAAGACCGCAGCGCGCCATGGCACTCAGGGTGGCCCGGGCGTACCGCACCGTGTCGTGCGTCGGCGCGTGTGTGCTCGCCGGTACACCGCCGTGGGACCTCGACGCAGAGGTACTCGCCGCGGTGTACTGGCGAATAAAAGAGGCGATAGCTGGTGGTGGCCGTCCCCATCCGCGGGAGATTCAACGCTGGCGAGAGGAGGGGCATGACACTCTCCTGCGGAGGTGGGCGGCCCGTATTGAAGAGTCGGTAGTAAGTCAAGAGTTGGTGGCCGCCGTTCGGCCCATTCTTCACGAGTGGCTCGAGCGGCGGCATGGAGCTCTCTCCTTCCACCTGACACAGATGATCACCGGGCATGGATGCTTTGGGAGATACCTGTGCCGGATGGCAAGAAGGGAGCCTACGGACGTGTGCCACCACTGTGTGGCGGGAGTCGCGGACACGGCGCAACACACCCGCGAGGAGTGCCCAGCTTGGGAGGTCCCTCGTGCCGCCCTGTCCGCGACAATTGGCGATGACCTGTCGCTGCCGGCCGTCCTCAGGGAGATGGTCGACAGCGACGAGGCTTGGCAGGCGGCAGCGACCTTCTGCGACGCTGTCATGTCGCAGAAGGAGGCGGCGGAGCGGGACCGGGAAGACGACGTCGACTCGGCCCCGATGCGCCGCCGCAGACGCGGAAGGCGGCGTCTGGCCTTCGCGGCTCAAGTGCCGCCGTAACGCCGGGGACCGTGGGCGACGGATCGGGGTCCGTCGTCCGCACAAAGGTCCCGCGCACTGAGACGCCCTGGGTGGCCGGGGCGCCTCGGTGCTAGGAGGAGATAAATGCAGGTGGAACGGGGCGGGGCTGAATCTAAACTCAGGGATTCAGCCCCGCCCCGCTGAGAGAAGGGCTCCGTTGCGGAGCAACACCAGCGGGGCACGCGGTTGTGTGCCTAGTGGGTCCCGCAGCCCCGTAGGTGAGAGAAGGCCACTCCAGGTTTTTAGTGGGTGCAAACCCCACATAACACAGTGGTTTCCCCGAGGCCACTGCGTATTCGTGAGGAATTTTCCTGGGAGAACAAAAAAAAAAAAAAAAAAAAAAAAAAAAAAAAAAAAAAGGTTAGGTTAGGTTAGGTTAGGTTAGGTTAGGTTAGGTTGAGTTCTCGCCACCCGTATCCTCCGGCATCTGGAAGAGGTCGGCTCCGGTCTGTCGGACGCTCAGTACGGTTTCCGCGCTGGGCGTTCGACGATCGATGCCATCCTGCGTCTGAGGGCCGCTTCGGAGGAGGCCGTCGCTGGCGGAGGGGTGTTGCTGGCGGTATCCTTGGATATCGCCAACGCCTTCGGTAGTCTGCCGTTCGGCTGCATCGGCGAGGCGCTCCGGTTCCATGGAGTGCCGGTTTACCTGAGGCGGCTGGTGGCAGACTACCTTGAGGGCAGGGTGGTTCTGTGCGAGGACCGCGACGGAGCTTTGCTCCGCAGACCCATGGCGTGCGGTGTTCCGCAGGGTTCAGTCCTAGGACCTCCCCTGTGGAACATCGGTTACGACTGGGTGCTGCGTGGAGCTTTTCCCCCGGGCCTGGACGTCATCTGCTATGCGGATGACACGCTCGTCACGGCCCGGGGACAAAGCTTCGAGGAGGCGGCGCGCCTGGCCAACGAGGGGGTGGCCCAAGTGGTCGGGCGCATCGAGGCGCTGGGGCTTAGGGTGGCCCCTGCCAAGACTGAGGCCGTGCTCTTTCACGGGCCTCGTCGCGGTCCACCTGCTGGCGCCTCGATAACGGTTGGCTCGGTCCCCGTACGGATCGGGGCCCAGATCAAGTATCTGGGCCTAGTGATAGACAGGCGGTGGAACTTTGACGAGCACTTCCGCATTCTGGTGCCCAAGCTGGAGGGCGTTGCCGCCGCTCTCGGTCGGCTCTTGCCGAACGTGGGCGGCGCCAGCGTCGCCTGCCGGCGGCTTTACACGGGGGTGGTACGGTCGATGGCACTGTACGGCGCACCCGTGTGGGCGGAGTCCTTGTCCGCCGGGAACAGGGTGCGCTTGTGGCGCCCTCAGCGTACCCTGGCGATCAAGGCCATTCGCGGATACCGCACGGTGTCCACAGACGCGGCGTGTGCGTTGGCTGGGACACCCCCGTGGGATTTGGATGCGGAGGTGCTCGCCGAGGTTTACAAGCGCGCGGCGGCAGCCCGGGCCGGGGGTTCTGTCCCCCTGCCCGAGGAGTTGCGAGGTTGGCGCGAGGAGGCCCACCGGACGTTGATGGTACGGTGGGGGCATCGGCTTGAGGCTCCACGAGCTGGCGTTCGGACCGTGGAGGCGCTCAGGCCGATTCTCGAGGAGTGGGCAGTGCGGCAGCATGGGACTCTCTCCTTTAGGCTGGTGCAGGTATTGACCGGACATGGTTGCTTCGGTACATACCTGCATAGGCTTGGGAGGGAGGCGAGTCCGATGTGCCACCACTGCGACTGCGGTGAAGACTCGGTGCAACACACTCTCGAGCAGTGTCCTGCCTGGGAGTTGCAGCGTCGGGAACTCACCGCAGTGATAGGGAACGACCTCGCGCTGCCGGCCGTGGTTCAATCCATGAGCTGCGCGAGGTCGTGGGAAGCGGTCGCATCCTTCTGCGAGGAAGTTATCTTGCAGAAGGAGGCGGCGGAGCGGATCAGGGAGGACTCACCCCTGGCTGATCCGCATCGCCGCCGGCGAGCTGGGCGGCGAAGGCGCGCGTACGCCGCGAACCATATGCCGCCCTGAGCGAGGCCGCGGGCGGAGGAACGGGGACCTTTTTCCACCGCCCGCTGATGCCTTCCGCGACGGAGCGGCGCTCTGTGTGTGTCCGGAGCGCCGCTAGGAGAGGACGACCAAGGAGTCGGGTGCCCGGTGGCAGTCGGACCGGGCACAGTCGCCGCGGCGGGCCCTGTGGATGTAAGAACGATCCAGGGCTCGCCCACTTTTACGGCGACGCATGGCACACGGCGGGTCTTTTTAGTGGGTGCAAACCCCACACTACCCCATCGCCTTCCCCGGGTGGTGGGGTGTGCGTCAGGCATTTTTTCCCGCCAAAAAAAAAAAAAAAAAAAAAAAAAAAAAAAAAAGGTTAGGTTAGGTTAGGTTAGGTTAGGTTAGGTTAGGTTAGGTTAGGTTAGGTTAGGTTAGGTTAGGTTAGGTTAGGTTAGGTTAGGTTAGGTTAGGTTAGGTTAGGTTAGGTTAGGTTAGGTTAGGTTAGGTTAGGTTAGGTTAGGTTAGGTTAGGTTAGGTTAGGTTAGGTTAGGTTTTTTTTTTTTTTTTTTTTTTTTTTTTAGAGATTACAAGAAATCCCACTGGTGTGTCTTCCATTGACGGAGAGACCAGTGCCTACTTTATTACTAATTACTATTTATTTCCGTCTGTGCGGTTACAATTTTTTATTACTAACTATTATTTATATTAACAAATCTACTTTTTTACTTAATTAACAATTTCGCACTTTATTGTGCCCTGTCCTTAAACAGTCTCTTACATACACTATTATTTTACCATTATTTATATTTACATTATTTTAATAAAAATATCTACCTTAAAACTAACACAGTATATAGTGTGCAAAAGCAAAATATGGACAAATAATAAAATTTACTGACATAATAATAAACAAGTTTGAAAATATAAACAAAATAATACACAAAATCAAAAAGTACAATTAAAATAATAAAACAGAATTGTCAAAATAAAAACTGAATAATAACACCAAATTTGTAAATACAATTAAAATAATAAAACAAAATCGACATTTTTTTTTTTTTTTTTTTTTTTTTTTTTTTTTTTTTTTTTTTTTTTTTTTTTTTTTTTTTTTTTTTTTTTTTTCCTTTCATATTGACAAATTATAAGCGAAATAATTACACATAATCAACAAGTACAAGAGAAATAATAAAACACAATAATTAGCAATAGAAAAATATACATTAATTTTTGTTCCTTTCAATCACCTTACTAGCTATGTTTTGACAAAAGTCTAAAAAGTCATCTCTTATATTTTTACTGGCTATAATTTCTGCTAAATTTTCTTTTTTAAGGTTGCGATCTATTTCTGACTCTAAGTTATATCTTAAGTTTGTGTATAATGGGCATTCCACTAGGATGTGTTCTATGCTTTCGCTACTACCTGTGTCACAGGGACACGCCGGGCTGTCCTTGCGCTTGAAACGGTGCAAGTACTCGGAAAATCCGCCGTGCCCCGTCAACACCTGCACCAGCCGTGGATTGAGCGTTATCTTTTTAATTAGCCTATACGCGCTCAACGCGTCGGGGAAAAACATTTTGGTGGTAGATGCGGTGGTTCCCTCTGCGTACCTATTGTGCCACACTTCTAATGTTTCATTGCGTATCTGACGCTTGATGAAGGATACCGGGCATCCATCATAGTCCGGCTTTTTCTTCAAACCCACAGCTGCCTCTTTTGCCAATGCGTCTGCTCTTTCATTCCCCTCCAACCCCACGTGTGCTTTTATCCAAAAGAGTCTTAGTATCTTTTCCTGTTTGACAACTTTTGAGATATTTTCTCTTATAGCTACTACGAGGGGGTGAAGGGAAACACCGTGCGTAATCGCCTCAAGAGCCGACCTAGAGTCGCTGTAGATATTGAAGCTACCACCGGACCGTTCGGTCGCAATCTCGGTAGCCTTCACCAGCGCCAGTAACTCCGCCTGGTATACGGTGCAGAACTGGTCCAGCTTGAGTTTTTTGGTTTCAATTTCAACGTCTCCATCCCAAAAGGATAGAGCCGCCCCAACTTTGTCGTTCATTTTACTACCGTCAGTATATATTTTATATCTGGCATCCTCTTGCTGGGCCAGCTCTGCCTCGTCTGCCACCAATTTGAACTCTATTGCCTTTTGGGTCGCTGGGTGTGGTAGTTCCACATACGGTGTGGGTCGCTCCACTCTCCTATCCCCGACTACTCTTACTGAGTGTCCCTTTTTTATTTCATAAAGAGAGGCTGCTTCCCTGATCCTAAGATCCAGCGGAAGCATCCCCGAGAGCAACAATGCCGCGTTGAGCGAAGTGGTCCTATAAGACTTTATCATTTTTTGTACGAATCCGCGCTGAACCTCATTCAAAAACTTCCTAATCCCTAATTTCTCAGCAGCTGGATACCAGGCACTTGCTGCGTACATTATAATAGGCTCTATTACTGCTACGTATATAGTTCTGGTTATCTCCGGCGAGATCCCCCACTCCACTTTGGCTGCCCTCGCTAACTGTTTGTATATGTTCAATGCCTTGCGGCAGACATTTGCTACGTGTGCATTGAATGTTAGTTTATGGTCTATCGTCAACCCCAGTATCTTTATCTCCTTTGACATGGCTATGTCCACCCCTCCCATGCTCAGAAGTGGTGTGTCGTGCTTCAGTTTGTTTGTAATTATCATGGCCTTTGTCTTTTGAGGCGCAAACTTCAGTTTATTGTCTTCACCCCACTCCTGGACATGTTTTAGGGCGGCATTCGCCTGTCTCTGGACCTCGAGTGCTGTATCGCCGGAGAAAACCAGAACCACATCGTCAGCGAACGCCTGACAGTAGTTCCCTCTCATTTCCAGACTGGCTAATAACGGATCCAGCAAAACGTTCCAGAATGTGGGTCCCCCGATGGAACCTTGGACACATCCCTTCTCTGTTGCCTTCCGAGCTTCTGCTCCAGCGTATCTCACCCTGACCTTCCGGTTCGTCAGGTAACTATCTAAAACTTTGCGGATATTTTCTGGGCAATTTGATTCGGCTAGCCTACATCTTACCGCGGGCCACCAAGCACTGTCGAAGGCTCCCTCTATGTCGAGCGATATGATTAATGTAATTTTTTGCTCTTTCAGTTTTGATCTGATATGCTTGATAAGGTCATAGAGGGAGTCCTCGGCACTGCGTTGCGGTGTGAACCCGTACTGCTTGGGACTCATTTGTCGGAGGGTATGCCACCTGACTCGCTTCACCAGCATCTTCTCATAAATTTTCCCTAATACCGGCAATAGCCCAATCGGCCGGTAGGATTTGGGATTTGAGTAGTCATCTTTCCCCGGTTTCCTTAAGATAACTATTACCGCCTCTTTCCACACCGTAGGGAAGAGCGATAGCTCTAGGCATTTATTGAGCAACGCTAAAAATAACTCCGGTTTGCACGCTATGGCTGCCCTACATATGTCCGGAGTGAACCCATCTAGCCCTGGCGCCTTTTTTGGGTTGAAGCTATCCGTCGCAATCATCAGCTCTTCGATAGTGAATGGAGGGTCAGGTAGCTCATCACCTCTGTCCTCGCTCAATTTTTCTGCCCTAATTCTAATTGCCTTGTGGGCTACACTGTCCGACAGCGCATCGTCTTCCGGATAGAATGCCTCCGCTAGAGCCCTGGCAGACTCTTCGCCTTCCAATACTTTCCCATTTTTAATCAGGGGGGTGTCCTCCTGCCTAACTGTCGTGCGGCCTATCACCCTATATATTCCATCCCACATGGTTTCCCTATCTTGTTTTTCGCAGAACTTTTTCCAGCTTGTTGTTCTGGCTTTCTCCACAAGCTGCCGGTATTCCTCCTTCGCGTCCAGATATGCTTGGACAACACTCTCTCTGCGCACCTGAGCGGCATTTGGTATGCGCTTTTTAAGTGTTTTCACCTCTTTCTTCTTCTGTGTCAGTTCTTCTGTCCACCAAGTCAATCCTGCTTTCTTCTTTTGTCCGGCCTCAGGTATATTTCGTTTGCATGCTTCTTCTATGACTTTAGTGTATTCTTCTACTTTATTGTTTAGTTCTTCTTCTGTCGTTATTTTTGTTATTTCTTCCAAATTAATGTTTATTCTTTCCCAATTCTGTTTAATGTCTGTTCTGAATTCTGTCCAATCTGCTTTTCTTGTGTTATAAATTCTAGTTGTTCTTTTAATATCTATGCCTTTTGATTTTCTCAGATTTACTTCGAACAGGATTGCTTTGTGGTCTGACACTGTGAGGTTACCGTCCAGTCTCCAGTTTGCTATTTTGCCAAGCATATCTGACGTGCACACCGTGATGTCCACACAGCTTGTAAAATGCCTTCCTCCTCTGTGACAATCAAAGGTGGGTTTGAAGCCCTGGTTGAGAATGTGCAGCTCCATCTCGTCCAATGCTCCTGCCAACTCTTGCCCTCTCCTATTATTCTCCCTACTCCCCCACCATATGTTCCACGCGTTTACATCCCCCCCCAGTATCATGCTTTTATTTCCCACTACTTTGATAATTTCTTGGATGTGTTCTATGTCTTCTTCTATTTTTGCATCTCCCTCCAGGTATACCGAGATGACAACAATGTTCCAGGCCTCAGTTCTCAGTCGTGCCATTGCAATGTTTTCTGTGGTCAGCCTGGGGCACTGGGTTACGTCAATGTTGTCATCGAACACCACAATTGCAGACTTGTTTGTTTTGTCCGTGTTTCCTTCAAATTGGATCGTTCGGGTGCCCTGGTAGGTTTTCATTTTCTTGCTTGATCCGGTGTATGGTTCCTGCAGAAGTGCAAACGCAACCTTCCTTTTAGCTGCCTCCATGATCAGCTCATCTGTTGCTTGTTTGCACCTCTGCAGGTTGGCTTGTATTACGCGATACTGGTGTCCTCCTTGTTTTTCTGTGCTGTTCCGGTTATTGCCCGTATCCACCTTAACACTGGTAGGCTACTGTGGACCTCGCTAAAGTCTCCCATTTTGTGCGTACCGGGCAGTCCGAGCTGAATGCGTTGTGCCTGTTATTTGTTATGCTTGCCTTCTGGCAGTTTATACATGCCGGCGCCTCATTTGCGTGGTAGACTTCGCATTCCGTTCGGAAGTGTGACCCTCCGCAATGAGCGCATCTGTCCTTCTCCTCATGGCACGTTTTCTTTGTGTGCCCGTATCCCAGACACTTCGAGCACTGGACCAACGGCGACTGATCTTCTGCCCTCAGTCTCTGCATATCGATATGTATGCAGTTTGCCGCCGTTAGTATACTCCATACTTGGGGGGACACACTCAGTACCACATGTTGCTGGTGAGGGTTCCGCGCGCTCTTCTTGTATCTAATTGTGGCTCTGTATTGTTCCTCCGGTACGTCCTTTAACAGATGCTTATTTTGCTGTCTCAGCGCTTTGCCTATGTCCTCGTCTGTGTTGAACCTATTAACGTTTCTTATGATTATTAATGGGTCCTTATTTTTAATCTCTTCCACTCTCAGATCCGCACCTTCTTTGTTTAGTCTCTCTCTTACCCTATCTACTTCTGTTTTCGACTTGCATCCCAAGATCACTTTTCTGCCTCTTGCCTTACGTACCCTATCTATCTGGAAGCCTTCCTCTTTTGCGTTGACCGCCTTTCTTATCTTCTCCATTACTTGGTCGCTTGTTTCCTCCTCGTCTGTTGATGTTATTACCACCGAGTGAATAGCCGCGTGCTCCGGGGGCTGCGTCCTCGGGGAAGCGGCCACTACACTCGCGTAGGTTGCCCTTGCTTCAATGTCCTTATGTCCCTTCTCTATCGTTTCCCTAAGGCGTTCCATTTCTATTCTATTTTTTTCTATCTGGTCACTATGTTCGGTTAGTTTTTGTAACAGTTGTTTTTCTATCTCTATTTTATCAGCCTCTGGTTCCCTTTCCTCTTGCTGGGTGAATGTTTTGTTTATATCCTTCTTTTTAATAGTTATCTGACCTATCTCCTTCACCAATTGGTACAAGTTCTCCGCCGCCGAGGTTATCTCGTCTTTTATCTCTGTTTTTATATTCCTCGATAGTCTTAGTTGTGATTTTATTTTGATTAAGCAAAGCTTCGCTTCGGCTACTTTGTCCCTTTGTTTGGGAGTTTCAACTATTGCTATGGATGGTTGGGTGGGTGGGATGATGATATTAAGAGGGGTTTGGGTGGTGGTGTGTGCCCCTTCAGAAGAAGTCTTAGGGAGCTCTGTCTCCTCCGTTTTACGGTTTAATCCTGGCGTCCTAATCATTTTGTGTAGTTTTCTTTACTCCTACGGTCTTATATTATACTTAAGAGCCGAGAGAAAAAAAAAAAAAAAAAAAAAAAAAAAAAAAAAAAAAAAAAAAAAAAAAAAAAAATTTTTTTTGTATGTTGTAAACGTCCCTACTATAGCTTACTTAATACCTAACTTAATACCTAATACTAATTTATAATAAAAAGAAAATGTAAAATTTAAAAATTTTTGATAATAAAAATAAACAAGAGATAATAAAATTTAATTTGGGGGGGTCTGGAGGAGGTGATCTGGAGTCTCGGCACGTACACTAGTTACACTAGTGTACGTAGGTCGACCTCAAAATCGGGCTATCTCTCTCCGTTAACGAGTTATCAGCGTTTTAGTGTTATAGTTTTGAAGGTCGGTTCAGATTCAGTGGCGGCTTAATTATTTTGGAAAATGACAAAATTCTGTTTGTTGCTCTGGGGGATAAGGGGCTTGGTCCTCCCTACCTTACTGGGCTATTGTGTATAATTTTTAATTTATAATGTGTAAAATAGTTAGAATTAAGTTGAAATAAAATAAAATTTGAATAATTGATAAAATAAAATTTAATTTGGGGGGGTCTGGAGGAGGTGATCTGGGGTCTCGGCACGTACACTAGTTACACTAGTGTACGTAGGTCGACCTCAAAATCGGGCTAACTCGCTCCGTTTTAGAGTTATTTCAGTTTTAATAAAATTGAGAGATAATTAATGAAAAATAAAATATGAAAATCGACCTTATGTCCCTAAGCATACGGGTCCCTACTGGGTAAGTTAGGTTGGAATTAAAAAGAGGAAATGAATTAAAATAACACGAAATAGAAATGAAATAATGAAGTAATAATAAAATCGACCCTATCTCCCTAGAAATACGGGTCAATTTTGCGTAATTAAAAAAAATAAAAAAGAAAAATAAAAAGAGATTTTTGTTAATTAATTAAACACGTGAGGAGAAATAAAATCGTCCTTACGTCCCTACGTTTACGGTCCCTACTGGGTAAATAAAATTGACTTGTAGAATAGAAAATGAATTAAAAATAACACGATATAGAAATGAGATAATAATATAATCGACTCTATGTCCCTACAATTATGGGTCAATTTTGCGTAATTAATTTTAAAATTAAAAAGATTTTTGTTGATTACCCGGTTTTAAACGCGTGAGGAAAATAAAATTGACTCTATGTCCCTACAATACGGGTCAATTTTGTGTAATAAATTTTAATAAAAGATTTTTGTTATTTAACAGGTTTTAAGTACCCGTGAGGGGAATTAGAATTGACTCTATGTCCTTATAATACTGGTCTATTTTGAGTTATTATAAAATGTAATAATTATTAAATTAAAGAAATTTTTAAGATCTAAACTAATACCAAGAGAAAGAAGATCGCAACCTTATGGCCCTATTAATACGGGTCAGTTTTGCTTGGTTTAGCAGAATTATTAAAATGTAAAATTAAGAAATAAAAACAGAATTATTTTAGGTCCATACGTGAACACACAAAACACACAAGACACACAAAACATATAAAGTTCCAGAGTATTTTAAGTTAAACAGTAAAAGTCGGTAAGTACTACGCAGTGTTCTTTAACATTCCCGATGGCACTTTGAAAATGCACTTTTTTATTTGTTGGTATTTTAAAATTCTAAATTAGCAAATTATAAGCTTGGGCTCCAGAAACTCCAAATCTGGCTTCACTTTCTGTCTAGGTCTAACCTAGACCAAGTTATGACCAGATTTAGGTCTCCGATGCGTAACAACAGAATTACCACGTTAACATGAAGCATGCGAAAAGAAATGTGATTTTAAGGAAATTTAGTTTAAAAATAGAAAATTGAGTTTAAATTTAACACTGATTTTTTATATGATTGGCAATTAGCTATTCTATTGAACTCTATTTTAAATTGGGTGATAATGATAGTGCTGGGAATGTTAAAAAATATTAAAATGGAAAAAATAAAATTTAAAAACAGCAAATACTTTTTGTCGGCACTTAGAGTCCTAGGATCCTCGCGAAACTTTCCAGGGTGGTTGCTGGCTGGCCCAGGTACCTTTCCAGGTCCACAGATCTCGAGGATCGCGTTCCTGGACTGGTTCCCGTGGGTTTTTCTGCGCGTGGAATTTCTGCGGGCGCCTTAAGCCGCTGTTTAAGGCCTAGGACTTCACGGAAAATTGCTTCCAGTGGTCTAGGATTGTTGATAGCACTAAGTTTATCACTTTTAAACACTATTTTGGGTGGAATTCCCTCAACTTTGAAAAAGTTTGAACTTTTCGGCGAGATTTTGTCAATTTCACTCCCGGTTTGGTAAAATAATGTCGCGAAAGTATTTTACACTCACTTAAAAAATCTGAGTTTTTTATGGGTTATAGTCTATGAGCTACCACTATTTTACAGCTAATAAAAACTATAGGTCGCCGCGACTAATCGCGTTTTATAAATTATCTCCCGCAATGTTTACCTTTTGGCCGTGATTTCTGCTCCCGCGCTCCGTAAAAGGGGGTAAAAGACCCTCTTAGGAGGGGTCAAAAAATCCAAAATTTCGTGAGGATGTAGGCACTTAGGTATCACTTCACTGGGTAATTTAAAATTTATAGGTCGCAGCGACTAATCGAGCGCCGCACGCCACTTTATACTTTTGTTTGCACTTTTTGCCGTTTTTTGCGTTTTCTTTTCGTCACAATTCTTTCAGTTTTTATCCGATTTTAATTCTGAAAACACCATTCGTTAGTGCTCGTCAGCGCGCAACTTTTAAGGTATCGCACGGGTTTTTACGTCGCGAAAGGCCGAATACACGATTTTTTCACTGTTTCTTCGCTGCGGAGCTTGATTTCGACGCTACGGAGCTCGGAAAACGTGACCGTTCGGGCGCGCGGGTGGCTAACTGGTTAGGTTAGGTTAGGTTAGGTTAGGTTAGGTTAGGTTAGGTTAGGTTAGGTTAGGTTAGGTTAGGTTAGGTTAGGTTAGGTTAGGTTAGGTTAGGTTAGGTTAGGTTAGGTTAGGTTAGGTTAGGTTAGGTTAGGTTAGGTTAGGTTAGGTTAGGTTAGGTTAGGTTAGGTTAGGTTAGGTTAGGTTAGGTTAGGTTAGGTTAGGTTAGGTTAGGTTAGGTTAGGTTAGGTTAGGTTAGGTTAGGTTAGGTTAGGTTAGGTTAGGTTAGGTTAGGTTAGGTTAGGTTAGGTTAGGTTAGGTTAGGTTAGGTTAGGTTAGGTTAGGTTAGGTTAGGTTAGGTTAGGTTAGGTTAGGTTAGGTTAGGTTAGGTTAGGTTAGGTTAGGTTAGGTTAGGTTAGGTTAGGTTAGGTTAGGTTAGGTTAGGTTAGGTTAGGTTAGGTTAGGTTAGGTTAGGTTAGGTTAGGTTAGGTTAGGTTAGGTTAGGTTAGGTTAGGTTAGGTTAGGTTAGGTTAGGTTAGGTTAGGTTAGGTTAGGTTAGGTTAGGTTAGGTTAGGTTAGGTTAGGTTAGGTTAGGTTAGGTTAGGTTAGGTTAGGTTAGGTTAGGTTAGGTTAGGTTAGGTTAGGTTAGGTTAGGTTAGGTTAGGTTAGGTTAGGTTAGGTTAGGTTAGGTTAGGTTAGGTTAGGTTAGGTTAGGTTAGGTTAGGTTAGGTTAGGTTAGGTTAGGTTAGGTTAGGTTAGGTTAGGTTAGGTTAGGTTAGGTTAGGTTAGGTTAGGTTAGGTTAGGTTAGGTTAGGTTAGGTTAGGTTAGGTTAGGTTAGGTTAGGTTTTTTTTTTTTTTTTTTTTTTTTTTTTTTTTTTTTTTTTATTAGAGATTACAAAAAATCCCACTGGTGTGTCTTCCATTGACGGAGAGACCAGTGCCTACTTTATTACTAATTACTATTTATTTCCGTCTGTGCGGTTACAATTTTTTATTACTAACTATTATTTATATTAACAAATCTACTTTTTTACTTAATTAACAATTTCGCACTTTATTGTGCCCTGTCCTTAAACAATCTCTTACATACACTATTATTTTACCATTATTTATATTTACATTATTTTAATAAAAATATCTACCTTAAAACTAACACAGTATATAGTGTGCAAAAGCAAAATATGGACAAATAATAAAATTTACTGACATAATAATAAACAAGTTTGAAAATATAAACAAAATAATACACAAAATCAAAAAATACAATTAAAATAATAAAACAGAATTGTCAAAATAAAAACTGAATAATGACACCAATTTTGTAAATACAATTAAAATAATAAAACACAATATTGACAAATTATAAACGAAATAATTACACATAATCAACAAGTACAAGAGAAATAATAAAACACAATAATTAGCAATAGAAAAATATACATAGAAAACACAATAGTGCATTAATTTTTGTTCCTTTCAATCACCTTACTAGCTATGTTTTGACAAAAGTCTAAAAAGTCATCTCTTATATTTTTACTGGCTATAATTTCTGCTAAATTTTCTTTTTTAAGGTTGCGATCTATTTCTGACTCTAAGTTATATCTTAAGTTTGTGTATAATGGGCATTCCACTAGGATGTGTTCTATGCTTTCGCTACTACCTGTGTCACAGGGACACGCCGGGCTGTCCTTGCGCTTGAAACGGTGCAAGTACTCGGAAAATCCGCCGTGCCCCGTCAACACCTGCACCAGCCGTGGATTGAGCGTTATCTTTTTAATTAGCCTATACGCGCTCAACGCGTCGGGGAAAAACATTTTGGTGGTAGATGCGGTGGTTCCCTCTGCGTACCTATTGTGCCACACTTCTAATGTTTCATTGCGTATCTGACGCTTGATGAAGGATACCGGGCATCCATCATAGTCCGGCTTTTTCTTCAAACCCACAGCTGCCTCTTTTGCCAATGCGTCTGCTCTTTCATTCCCCTCCAACCCCACGTGTGCTTTTATCCAAAAGAGTCTTAGTATCTTTTCCTGTTTGACAACTTTTGAGATATTTTCTCTTATAGCTACTACGAGGGGGTGAAGGGAAACACCGTGCGTAATCGCCTCAAGAGCCGACCTAGAGTCGCTGTAGATATTGAAGCTACCACCGGACCGTTCGGTCGCAATCTCGGTAGCCTTCACCAGCGCCAGTAACTCCGCCTGGTATACGGTGCAGAACTGGTCCAGCTTGAGTTTTTTGGTTTCAATTTCAACGTCTCCATCCCAAAAGGATAGAGCCGCCCCAACTTTGTCGTTCATTTTACTACCGTCAGTATATATTTTATATCTGGCATCCTCTTGCTGGGCCAGCTCTGCCTCGTCTGCCACCAATTTGAACTCTATTGCCTTTTGGGTCGCTGGGTGTGGTAGTTCCACATACGGTGTGGGTCGCTCCACTCTCCTATCCCCGACTACTCTTACTGAGTGTCCCTTTTTTATTTCATAAAGAGAGGCTGCTTCCCTGATCCTAAGATCCAGCGGAAGCATCCCCGAGAGCAACAATGCCGCGTTGAGCGAAGTGGTCCTATAAGACTTTATCATTTTTTGTACGAATCCGCGCTGAACCTCATTCAAAAACTTCCTAATCCCTAATTTCTCAGCAGCTGGATACCAGGCACTTGCTGCGTACATTATAATAGGCTCTATTACTGCTACGTATATAGTTCTGGTTATCTCCGGCGAGATCCCCCACTCCACTTTTGCTGCCCTCGCTAACTGTTTGTATATGTTCAATGCCTTGCGGCAGACATTTGCTACGTGTGCATTGAATGTTAGTTTATGGTCTATCGTCAACCCCAGTATCTTTATCTCCTTTGACATGGCTATGTCCACCCCTCCCATGCTCAGAAGTGGTGTGTCGTGCTTCAGTTTGTTTGTAATTATCATGGCCTTTGTCTTTTGAGGCGCAAACTTCAGTTTATTGTCTTCACCCCACTCCTGGACATGTTTTAGGGCGGCATTCGCCTGTCTCTGGACCTCGAGTGCTGTATCGCCGGAGAAAACCAGAACCACATCGTCAGCGAACGCCTGACAGTAGTTCCCTCCCATTTCCAGACTGGCTAATAACGGATCCAGCAAAACGTTCCAGAATGTGGGTCCCCCGATGGAACCTTGGACACATCCCTTCTCTGTTGCCTTCCGAGCTTCTGCTCCAGCGTATCTCACCCTGACCTTCCGGTTCGTCAGGTAACTATCTAAAACTTTGCGGATATTTTCTGGGCAATTTGATTCGGCTAGCCTACATCTTACCGCGGGCCACCAAGCACTGTCGAAGGCTCCCTCTATGTCGAGCGATATGATTAATGTAATTTTTTGCTCTTTCAGTTTTGATCTGATATGCTTGATAAGGTCATAGAGGGAGTCCTCGGCACTGCGTTGCGGTGTGAACCCGTACTGCTTGGGACTCATTTGTCGGAGGGTATGCCACCTGACTCGCTTCACCAGCATCTTCTCATAAATTTTCCCTAATACCGGCAATAGCCCAATCGGCCGGTAGGATTTGGGATTTGAGTAGTCATCTTTCCCCGGTTTCCTTAAGATAACTATTACCGCCTCTTTCCACACCGTAGGGAAGAGCGATAGCTCTAGGCATTTATTGAGCAACGCTAAAAATAACTCCGGTTTGCACGCTATGGCTGCCCTACATATGTCCGGAGTGAACCCATCTAGCCCTGGCGCCTTTTTTGGGTTGAAGCTATCCGTCGCAATCATCAGCTCTTCGATAGTGAATGGAGGGTCAGGTAGCTCATCACCTTTGTCCTCGCTTAATTTTTCTGCCCTAATTCTAATTGCCTTGTGGGCTACACTGTCCGACAGCGCATCGTCTTCCGGATAGAATGCCTCCGCTAGAGCCCTGGCAGACTCTTCGCCTTCCAATACTTTCCCATTTTTAATCAGGGGGGTGTCCTCCTGCCTAACTGTCGTGCGGCCTATCACCCTATATATTCCATCCCACATGGTTTCCCTATCTTGTTTTTCGCAGAACTTTTTCCAGCTTGTTGTTCTGGCTTTCTCCACAAGCTGCCGGTATTCCTCCTTCGCGTCCAGATATGCTTGGACAACACTCTCTCTGCGCACCTGAGCGGCATTTGGTATGCGCTTTTTGAGTGTTTTCACCTCTTTCTTCTTCTGTGTCAGTTCTTCTGTCCACCAAGACAATCCTGCTTTCTTCTTTTGTCCGGCCTCAGGTATATTTCGTTTGCATGCTTCTTCTATGACTTTAGTGTATTCTTCTACTTTATTGTTTAGTTCTTCTTCTGTCGTTATTTTTGTTATTTCTTCCAAATTAATGTTTATTCTTTCCCAATTCTGTTTAATGTCTGTTCTGAATTCTGTCCAATCTGCTTTTCTTGTGTTATAAATTCTAGTTGTTCTTTTAATATCTATGCCTTTTGATTTTCTCAGATTTACTTCGAACAGGATTGCTTTGTGGTCTGACACTGTGAGGTTACCGTCCAGTCTCCAGTTTGCTATTTTGCCAAGCATATCTGACGTGCACACCGTGATGTCCACACAGCTTGTAAAATGCCTTGCTCCTCTGTGACAATCAAAGGTGGGTTTGAAGCCCTGGTTGAGAATGTGCAGCTCCATCTCGTCCAATGCTCCTGCCAACTCTTGCCCTCTCCTATTATTCTCCCTACTCCCCCACCATATGTTCCACGCGTTTACATCCCCCCCCAGTATCATGCTTTTATTTCCCACTACTTTGATAATTTCTTGGATGTGTTCTATGTCTTCTTCTATTTTTGCATCTCCCTCCAGGTATACCGAGATGACAACAATGTTCCAGGCCTCAGTTCTCAGTCGTACCACTGCAATGTTTTCTGTGGTCAGCCTGGGGCACTGGGTTACGTCAATGTTGTCATCGAACACCACAATTGCAGACTTGTTTGTTTTGTCCGTGTTTCCTTCAAATTGGATCGTTCGGGTGCCCTGGTAGGTTTTCATTTTCTTGCTTGATCCGACCTTCCTTTTAGCTGCCTCCATGATCAGCTCATCTGTTGCTTGTTTGCACCTCTGCAGGTTGGCTTGTATTACGCGATACTGGTGTCCTCCTTGTTTTTCTGTGCTGTTCCGGTTATTGCCCGTATCCACCTTAACACTGGTAGGCTACTGTGGACCTCGCTAAAGTCTCCCATTTTGTGCGTACCGGGCAGTCCGAGCTGAATGCGTTGTGCCTGTTATTTGTTATGCTTGCCTTCTGGCAGTTTATACATGCCGGCGCCTCATTTGCGTGGTAGACTTCGCATTCCGTTCGGAAGTGTGACCCTCCGCAATGAGCGCATCTGTCCTTCTCCTCATGGCACGTTTTCTTTGTGTGCCCGTATCCCAGACACTTCGAGCACTGGACCAACGGCGACTGATCTTCTGCCCTCAGTCTCTGCATATCGATATGTATGCAGTTTGCCGCCGTTAGTATACTCCATACTTGGGGGGACACACTCAGTACCACATGTTGCTGGTGAGGGTTCCGCGCGCTCTTCTTATATCTAATTGTGGCTCTGTATTGTTCTTCCGGTACGTCCTTTAACAGATGCTTATTTTGCTGTCTCAGCGCTTTGCCTATGTCCTCGTCTGTGTTGAACCTATTAACGTTTCTTATGATTATTAATGGGTCCTTATTTTTAATCTCTTCCACTCTCAGATCCGCACCTTCTTTGTTTAGTCTCTCTCTTACCCTATCTACTTCTGTTTTCGACTTGCATCCCAAGATCACTTTTCTGCCTCTTGCCTTACGTACCCTATCTATCTGGAAGCCTTCCTCTTTTGCGTTGACCGCCTTTCTTATCTTCTCCATTACTTGGTCGCTTGTTTCCTCCTCGTCTGTTGATGTTATTACCACCGAGTGAATAGCCGCGTGCTCCGGGGGCTGCGTCCTCGGGGAAGCGGCCACTACACTCGCGTAGGTTGCCCTTGCTTCAATGTCCTTATGTCCCTTCTCTATCGTTTCCCTAAGGCGTTCCATTTCTATTCTATTTTTTTCTATCTGGTCGCTATGTTCGGTTAGTTTTTGTAACAGTTGTTTTTCTATCTCTATTTTATCAGCCTCTGGTTCCCTTTCCTCTTGCAGGATGAATGTTTTGTTTATATCCTTCTTTTTAATAGTTATCTGACCTATCTCCTTCACCAATTGGTACAAGTTCTCCGCCGCCGAGGTTATCTCGTCTTTTATCTCTGTTTTTATATTCCTCGATAGTCTTAGTTGTGATTTTATTTTGATTAAGCAAAGCTTCGCTTCGGCTACTTTGTCCCTTTGTTTGGGAGTTTCAACTATTGCTATGGATGGTTGGGTGGGTGGGATGATGATATTAAGAGGGGTTGGGGTGGTGGTGTGTGTCCCTTCAGAAGAAGTCTTAGGGAGCTCTTTCTCCTCCGTTTTACGGTCTAATCCTGGCGTCCTAATCATTTTGTGTAGTTTTCTTTACTCCTACGGTCTTATATTATACTTAAGAGCCGAGAGAAAAAAAAAAAAAAAAAAAAAAAAAAAAAAAAAAAAAAAAAAAAAAAAAAAAAAAAAAAAAAATGTATGTTGTAAACGTCCCTACTATAGCTTACTTAATACCTAACTTAATACCTAATACTAATTTATAATAAAAAGAAAATGTAAAATTTAAAAATTTTTGATAATAAAAATAAACAAGAGATAATAAAATTTAATTTGGGGGGGTCTGGAGGAGGTGATCTGGAGTCTCGGCACGTACACTAGTTATACTAGTGTACGTAGGTCGACCTCAAAATCGGGCTATCTCTCTCCGTTAACGAGTTATCAGCGTTTTAGTGTTATAGTTTTGAAGGTCGGTTCAGATTCAGTGGCGGCTTTATTATTTTGGAAAATGACAAAATTCTGTTTGTTGCTCTGGGGGATAAGGGGCTTGGTCCTCCCTACCTTACTGGGCTATTGTGTATAATTTTTAATTTATAATGTGTAAAATAGTTAGAATTAAGTTGAAATAAAATAAAATTTGAATAATTGATAAAATAAAATTTAATTTGGGGGGGTCTGGAGGAGGTGATCTGGGGTCTCGGCACGTACACTAGTTACACTAGTGTACGTAGGTCGACCTCAAAATCGGGCTAACTCGCTCCGTTTTAGAGTTATTTCAGTTTTAATAAAATTGAGAGATAATTAATGAAAAATAAAATATGAAAATCGACCTTATGTCCCTAAACATACGGGTCCCTACTGGGTAAATTAGATTTGAATTTAAAAAGAGAAAAATGAATTAAAATAACACGAAATAGAAATGAAATAATGAAGTAATAATAAAATCGACCCTATCTCCCTGGAAATACGGGTCAATTTTGCGTAATTAAAAAAAATAAAAAAGAAAAATAAAAAGAGATTTTTATTAATTAATTAAACACGTGAGGAGAAATAAAATCGTCCTTACGTCCCTACGTTTACGGTCCCTACTGGGTAAATAAAATTGACTTGTAAAATAGAAAATGAATTAAAAATAACACGATATAGAATGAGATAATAATATAATCGACCCTATGTCCCTACAATTATGGGTCAATTTTGCGTAATTAATTTTAAAAATAAAAAGATTTTTGTTGATTACCCGGTTTTAAACGCGTGAGGAAAATAAAATTGACTCTATGTCCCTACAATACGGGTCAATTTTGTGTAATAAATTTTAATAAAAGATTTTTGTTATTTAACAGGTTTTAAGTACCCGTGAGGGGAATTAGAATTGACTCTATGTCCTTATAATACTGGTCTATTTTGAGTTATTATAAAATGTAATAATTATTAAATTAAAGAAATTTTTAAGATCTAAACTAATACCAAGAGAAAGAAGATCGCAACCTTATGGCCCTATTAATACGGGTCAGTTTTGCTTGGTTTAGCAGAATTATTAAAATGTAAAATTAAGAAATAAAAACAGAATTATTTTAGGTCCATACGTGAACACACAAAACACACAAGACACACAAAACATATAAAGTTCCAGAGTATTTTAAGTTAAACAGTAAAAGTCGGTAAGTACTACGCAGTGTTCTTTAACATTCCCGATGGCACTTTGAAAATGCACTTTTTTATTTGTTGGTATTTTAAAATTCTAAATTAGCAAATTATAAGCTTGGGCTCCAGAAACTCCAAATCTGGCTTCACTTTCTGTCTAGGTCTAACCTAGACCAAGTTATGACCAGATTTAGGTCTCCGATGCGTAACAACAGAATTACCACGTTAACATGAAGCATGCGAAAAGAAATGTGATTTTAAGGAAATTTAGTTTAAAAATAGAAAATTGAGTTTAAATTTAACACTGATTTTTTATATGATTGGCAATTAGCTATTCTATTGAACTCTATTTTAAATTGGGTGATAATGATAGTGCTGGGAATGTTAAAAAATATTAAAATGGAAAAAATAAAATTTAAAAACAGCAAATACTTTTTGTCGGCACTTAGAGTCCTAGGATCCTCGCGAAACTTTCCAGGGTGGTTGCTGGCTGGCCCAGGTACCTTTCCAGGTCCACAGATCTCGAGGATCGCGTTCCTGGACTGGTTCCCGTGGGTTTTTCTGCGCGTGGAATTTCTGCGGGCGCCTTAAGCCGCTGTTTAAGGCCTAGGACTTCACGGAAAATTGCTTCCAGTGGTCTAGGATTGTTGATAGCACTAAGTTTATCACTTTTAAACACTATTTTGGGTGGAATTCCCTCAACTTTGAAAAAGTTTGAACTTTTCGGCGAGATTTTGTCAATTTCACTCCCGGTTTGGTAAAATAATGTCGCGAAAGTATTTTACACTCACTTAAAAAATCTGAGTTTTTTATGGGTTATAGTCTATGAGCTACCACTATTTTACAGCTAATAAAAACTATAGGTCGCCGCGACTAATCGCGTTTTATAAATTATCTCCCGCAATGTTTACCTTTTGGCCGTGATTTCTGCTCCCGCGCTCCGTAAAAGGGGGTAAAAGACCCTCTTAGGAGGGGTCAAAAAATCCAAAATTTCGTGAGGATGTAGGCACTTAGGTATCACTTCACTGGGTAATTTAAAATTTATAGGTCGCAGCGACTAATCGAGCGCCGCACGCCACTTTATACTTTTGTTTGCACTTTTTGCCGTTTTTTGCGTTTTCTTTTCGTCACAATTCTTTCAGTTTTTATCCGATTTTAATTCTGAAAACACCATTCGTTAGTGCTCGTCAGCGCGCAACTTTTAAGGTATCGCACGGTTTTTTACGTCGCGAAAGGCCGAATACACGATTTTTTCACTGTTTCTTCGCTGCGGAGCTTGATTTCGACGCTACGGAGCTCGGAAAACGTGACCGTTCGGGCGCGCGGGTGGCTAACTACTGGTTAGGTTAGGTTAGGTTAGGTTAGGTTAGGTTAGGTTAGGTTAGGTTAGGTTAGGTTAGGTTAGGTTAGGTTAGGTTAGGTTAGGTTAGGTTAGGTTAGGTTAGGTTAGGTTAGGTTAGGTTAGGTTAGGTTAGGTTAGGTTAGGTTAGGTTAGGTTAGGTTAGGTTAGGTTAGGTTAGGTTAGGTTAGGTTAGGTTAGGTTAGGTTAGGTTAGGTTTTTTTTTTTTTTTTTTTTTTTTATTAGAGATTACAAAAATCCCACTGGTGTGTCTTCCATTGACGGAGAGACCAGTGCCTACTTTATTACTAATTACTATTTATTTCCGTCTGTGCGGTTACAATTTTTTATTACTATCTATTATTTATATTAACAAATCTACTTTTTTACTTAATTAACAATTTCGCACTTTATTGTGCCCTGTCCTTAAACAATCTCTTACATACACTATTATTTTACCATTATTTATATTTACATTATTTTAATAAAAATATCTACCTTAAAACTAACACAGTATATAGTGTGCAAAAGCAAAATATGGACAAATAATAAAATTTACTGACATAATATAAACAAGTTTGAAAATATAAACAAAATAATACACAAAATCAAAAAGTACAATTAAAATAATAAAACAGAATTGTCAAAATAAAAACTGAATAATAACACCAAATTTGTAAATACAATTAAAATAATAAAACAAAATCGACATTTTATAACTAAAATAATAACAAAATAAACATAAACGAAATAATTACACATAATCAACAAGTACAAGAGAAATAATAAAACACAATAATTAGCAATAGAAAAATATACATAGAAAACACAATAGTGCATTAATTTTTGTTCCTTTCAATCACCTTACTAGCTATGTTTTGACAAAAGTCTAAAAAGTCATCTCTTATATTTTTACTGGCTATAATTTCTGCTAAATTTTCTTTTTTAAGGTTGCGATCTATTTCTGACTCTAAGTTATATCTTAAGTTTGTGTATAATGGGCATTCCACTAGGATGTGTTCTATGCTTTCGCTACTACCTGTGTCGCAGGGACACGCCGGGCTGTCCTTGCGCTTGAAACGGTGCAAGTACTCGGAAAATCCGCCGTGCCCCGTCAACACCTGCACCAGCCGTGGATTGAGCGTTATCTTTTTAATTAGCCTATACGCGCTCAACGCGTCGGGGAAAAACATTTTGGTGGTAGATGCGGTGGTTCCCTCTGCGTACCTATTGTGCCACACTTCTAGTGTTTCATTGCGTATCTGACGCTTGATGAAGGATACCGGGCATCCATCATAGTCCGGCTTTTTCTTCAAACCCACAGCTGCCTCTTTTGCCAATGCGTCTGCTCTTTCATTCCCCTCCAACCCCACGTGTGCTTTTATCCAAAAGAGTCTTAGTATCTTTTCCTGTTTGACAACTTTTGAGATATTTTCTCTTATAGCTACTACGAGGGGGTGAAGGGAAATACCGTGCGTAATCGCCTCAAGAGCCGACCTAGAGTCGCTGTAGATATTGAAGCTACCACCGGACCGTTCGGTCGCAATCTCGGTAGCCTTCACCAGCGCCAGTAACTCCGCCTGGTATACGGTGCAGAACTGGTCCAGCTTGAGTTTTTTGGTTTCAATTTCAACGTCTCCATCCCAAAAGGATAGAGCCGCCCCAACTTTGTCGTTAATTTTACTACCGTCAGTATATATTTTATATCTGGCATCCTCTTGCTGGGCCAGCTCTGCCTCGTCTGCCACCAATTTGAACTCTATTGCCTTTTGGGTCGCTGGGTGTGGTAGTTCCACATACGGTGTGGGTCGCTCCACTCTCCTATCCCCGACTACTCTTACTGAGTGTCCCTTTTTTATTTCATAAAGAGAGGCTGCTTCCCTGATCCTAAGATCCAGCGGAAGCATCCCCGAGAGCAACAATGCCGCGTTGAGCGAAGTGGTCCTATAAGACTTTATCATTTTTTGTACGAATCCGCGCTGAACCTCATTCAAAAACTTCCTAATCCCTAATTTCTCAGCAGCTGGATACCAGGCACTTGCTGCGTACATTATAATAGGCTCTATTACTGCTACGTATATAGTTCTGGTTATCTCCGGCGAGATCCCCCACTCCACTTTGGCTGCCCTCGCTAACTGTTTGTATATGTTCAATGCCTTGCGGCAGACATTTGCTACGTGTGCATTGAATGTTAGTTTATGGTCTATCGTCAACCCCAGTATCTTTATCTCCTTTGACATGGCTATGTCCACCCCTCCCATGCTCAGAAGTGGTGTGTCGTGCTTCAGTTTGTTTGTAATTATCATGGCCTTTGTCTTTTGAGGCGCAAACTTCAGTTTATTGTCTTCACCCCACTCCTGGACATGTTTTAGGGCGGCATTCGCCTGTCTCTGGACCTCGAGTGCTGTATCGCCGGAGAAAACCAGAACCACATCGTCAGCGAACGCCTGACAGTAGTTCCCTCCCATCTCCAGACTGGCTAATAACGGATCCAGCAAAACGTTCCAGAATGTGGGTCCCCCGATGGAACCTTGGACACATCCCTTCTCTGTTGCCTTCCGAGCTTCTGCTCCAGCGTATCTCACCCTGACCTTCCGGTTCGTCAGGTAACTATCTAAAACTTTGCGGATATTTTCTGGGCAATTTGATTCGGCTAGCCTACATCTTACCGCGGGCCACCAAGCACTGTCGAAGGCTCCCTCTATGTCGAGCGATATGACTAATGTAATTTTTTGCTCTTTCAGTTTTGATCTGATATGCTTGATAAGGTCATAGAGGGAGTCCTCGGCACTGCGTTGCGGTGTGAACCCGTACTGCTTGGGACTCATTTGTCGGAGGGTATGCCACCTGACTCGCTTCACCAGCATCTTCTCATAAATTTTCCCTAATACCGGCAATAGCCCAATCGGCCGGTAGGATTTGGGATTTGAGTAGTCATCTTTCCCCGGTTTCCTTAAGATAACTATTACCGCCTCTTTCCACACCGTAGGGAAGAGCGATAGCTCTAGGCATTTATTGAGCAACGCTAAAAATAACTCCGGTTTGCACGCTATGGCTGCCCTACATATGTCCGGAGTGAACCCATCTAGCCCTGGCGCCTTTTTTGGGTTGAAGCTATCCGTCGCAATCATCAGCTCTTCGATAGTGAATGGAGGGTCAGGTAGCTCATCACCTTTGTCCTCGCTCAATTTTTCTGCCCTAATTCTAATTGCCTTGTGGGCTACACTGTCCGACAGCGCATCGTCTTCCGGATAGAATGCCTCCGCTAGAGCCCTGGCAGACTCTTCGCCTTCCAATACTTTCCCATTTTTAATCAGGGGGGTGTCCTCCTGCCTAACTGTCGTGCGGCCTATCACCCTATATATTCCATCCCACATGGTTTCCCTATCTTGTTTTTCGCAGAACTTTTTCCAGCTTGTTGTTCTGGCTTTCTCCACAAGCTGCCGGTATTCCTCCTTCGCGTCCAGATATGCTTGGACAACACTCTCTCTGCGCACCTGAGCGGCATTTGGTATGCGCTTTTTGAGTGTTTTCACCTCTTTCTTCTTCTGTGTCAGTTCTTCTGTCCACCAAGACAATCCTGCTTTCTTCTTTTGTCCGGCCTCAGGTATATTTCGTTTGCATGCTTCTTCTATGACTTTAGTGTATTCTTCTACTTTATTGTTTAGTTCTTCTTCTGTCGTTATTTTTGTTATTTCTTCCAAATTAATGTTTATTCTTTCCCAATTCTGTTTAATGTCTGTTCTGAATTCTGTCCAATCTGCTTTTCTTGTGTTATAAATTCTAGTTGTTCTTTTAATATCTATGCCTTTTGATTTTCTCAGATTTACTTCGAACAGGATTGCTTTGTGGTCTGACACTGTGAGGTTACCGTCCAGTCTCCAGTTTGCTATTTTGCCAAGCATATCTGACGTGCACACCGTGATGTCCACACAGCTTGTAAAATGCCTTCCTCCTCTGTGACAATCAAAGGTGGGTTTGAAGCCCTGGTTGAGAATGTGCAGCTCCATCTCGTCCAATGCTCCTGCCAACTCTTGCCCTCTCCTATTATTCTCCCTACTCCCCCACCATATGTTCCACGCGTTTACATCCCCCCCCAGTATCATGCTTTTATTTCCCACTACTTTGATAATTTCTTGGATGTGTTCTATGTCTTCTTCTATTTTTGCATCTCCCTCCAGGTATACCGAGATGACAACAATGTTCCAGGCCTCAGTTCTCAGTCGTGCCACTGCAATGTTTTCTGTGGTCAGCCTGGGGCACTGGGTTACGTCAATGTTGTCATCGAACACCACAATTGCAGACTTGTTTGTTTTGTCCGTGTTTCCTTCAAATTGGATCGTTCGGGTGCCCTGGTAGGTTTTCATTTTCTTGCTTGATCCGGTGTATGGTTCCTGCAGAAGTGCAAACGCAACCTTCCTTTTAGCTGCCTCCATGATCAGCTCATCTGTTGCTTGTTTGCACCTCTGCAGGTTGGCTTGTATTACGCGATACTGGTGTCCTCCTTGTTTTTCTGTGCTGTTCCGGTTATTGCCCGTATCCACCTTAACACTGGTAGGCTACTGTGGACCTCGCTAAAGTCTCCCATTTTGTGCGTACCGGGCAGTCCGAGCTGAATGCGTTGTGCCTGTTATTTGTTATGCTTGCCTTCTGGCAGTTTATACATGCCGGCGCCTCATTTGCGTGGTAGACTTCGCATTCCGTTCGGAAGTGTGACCCTCCGCAATGAGCGCATCTGTCCTCCTCCTCATGGCACGTTTTCTTTGTGTGCCCGTATCCCAGACACTTCGAGCACTGGACCAACGGCGACTGATCTTCTGCCCTCAGTCTCTGCATATCGATATGTATGCAGTTTGCCGCCGTTAGTATACTCCATACTTGGGGGGACACACTCAGTACCACATGTTGCTGGTGAGGGTTCCGCGCGCTCTTCTTATATCTAATTGTGGCTCTGTATTGTTCCTCCGGTACATCCTTTAACAGATGCTTATTTTGCTGTCTCAGCGCTTTGCCTATGTCCTCGTCTGTGTTGAACCTATTAACGTTTCTTATGATTATTAATGGGTCCTTATTTTTAATCTCTTCCACTCTCAGATCCGCACCTTCTTTGTTTAGTCTCTCTCTTACCCTATCTACTTCTGTTTTCGACTTGCATCCCAAGATCACTTTTCTGCCTCTTGCCTTACGTACCCTATCTATCTGGAAGCCTTCCTCTTTTGCGTTGACCGCCTTTCTTATCTTCTCCATTACTTGGTCGCTTGTTTCCTCCTCGTCTGTTGATGTTATTACCACCGAGTGAATAGCCGCGTGCTCCGGGGGCTGCGTCCTCGGGGAAGCGGCCACTACACTCGCGTAGGTTGCCCTTGCTTCAATGTCCTTATGTCCCTTCTCTATCGTTTCCCTAAGGCGTTCCATTTCTATTCTATTTTTTTCTATCTGGTCGCTATGTTCGGTTAGTTTTTGTAACAGTTGTTTTTCTATCTCTATTTTATCAGCCTCTGGTTCCCTTTCCTCTTGCAGGGTGAATGTTTTGTTTATATCCTTCTTTTTAATAGTTATCTGACCTATCTCCTTCACCAATTGGTACAAGTTCTCCGCCGCCGAGGTTATCTCGTCTTTTATCTCTGTTTTTATATTCCTTGATAGTCTTAATTGTGATTTTATTTTGATTAAGCAAAGCTTCGCTTCGGCTACTTTGTCCCTTTGTTTGGGAGTTTCAACTATTGCTATGGATGGTTGGGTGGGTGGGATGATGATATTAAGAGGGGTTGGGGTGGTGGTGTGTGCCCCTTCAGAAGAAGTCTTAGGGAGCTCTGTCTCCTCCGTTTTACGGTTTAATCCTGGCGTCCTAAGCATTTTGTTAGTTTTCTTTACTCCTACGGTCTTATATTATACTTAAGAGCCGAGAGAAAAAAAAAAAAAAAAAAAAAAAAAAAAAAAAAAAAAAAAAAAAAAAAAAATTTTTTTTTGTATGTTGTAAACGTCCCTACTATAGCTTACTTAATACCTAACTTAATACCTAATACTAATTTATAATAAAAAGAAAATGTAAAATTTAAAAATTTTTGATAATAAAAATAAACAAGAGATAATAAAATTTAATTTGGGGGGGTCTGGAGGAGGTGATCTGGAGTCTCGGCACGTACACTAGTTACACTAGTGTACGTAGGTCGACCTCAAAATCGGGCTATCTCTCTCCGTTAACGAGTTATCAGCGTTTTAGTGTTTTAGTTTTGAAGGTCGGTTCAGATTCAGTGGCGGCTTAATTATTTTGGAAAATGACAAAATTCTGTTTGTTGCTCTGGGGGATAAGGGGCTTGGTCCTCCCTACCTTACTGGGCTATTGTGTATAATTTTTAATTTATAATGTGTAAAATAGTTAGAATTAAGTTGAAATAAAATAAAATTTGAATAATTGATAAAATAAAATTTAATTTGGGGGGGTCTGGAGGAGGTGATCTGGGGTCTCGGCACGTACACTAGTTACACTAGTGTACGTAGGTCGACCTCAAAATCGGGCTAACTCGCTCCGTTTTAGAGTTATTTCAGTTTTAATAAAATTGAGAGATAATTAATGAAAAATAAAATATGAAAATCGACCTTATGTCCCTAAGCATACGGGTCCCTACTGGGTAAGTTAGGTTGGAATTAAAAAGAGGAAATGAATTAAAATAACACGAAATAGAAATGAAATAATAAAGTAATAATAAAATCGACCCTATCTCCCTAGAAATACGGGTCAATTTTGCGTAATTAAAAAAATAAAAAGAAAAATAAAAAGAGATTTTTGTTAATTAATTAAACACGTGAGGAGAAATAAAATCGTCCTTACGTCCCTACGTTTACGGTCCCTACTGGGTAAATAAAATTGACTTGTAGAATAGAAAATGAATTAAAAATAACACGATATAGAAATGAGATAATAATATAATCGACCCTATGTCCCTACAATTATGGGTCAATTTTGCGTAATTAATTTTAAAATTAAAAAGATTTTTGTTGATTACCCGGTTTTAAACGCGTGAGGAAAATAAAATTGACTCTATGTCCCTACAATACGGGTCAATTTTGTGTAATAAATTTTAATAAAAGATTTTTGTTATTTAACAGGTTTTAAGTACCCGTGAGGGGAATTAGAATTGACTCTATGTCCTTATAATACTGGTCTATTTTGAGTTATTATAAAATGTAATAATTATTAAATTAAAGAAATTTTTAAGATCTAAACTAATACCAAGAGAAAGAAGATCGCAACCTTATGGCCCTATTAATACGGGTCAGTTTTGCTTGGTTTAGCAGAATTATTAAAATGTAAAATTAAGAAATAAAAACAGAATTATTTTAGGTCCATACGTGAACACACAAAACACACAAGACACACAAAACATATAAAGTTCCAGAGTATTTTAAGTTAAACAGTAAAAGTCGGTAAGTACTACGCAGTGTTCTTTAACATTCCCGATGGCACTTTGAAAATGCACTTTTTTATTTGTTGGTATTTTAAAATTCTAAATTAGCAAATTATAAGCTTGGGCTCCAGAAACTCCAAATCTGGCTTCACTTTCTGTCTAGGTCTAACCTAGACCAAGTTATGACCAGATTTAGGTCTCCGATGCGTAACAACAGAATTACCACGTTAACATGAAGCATGCGAAAAGAAATGTGATTTTAAGGAAATTTAGTTTAAAAATAGAAAATTGAGTTTAAATTTAACACTGATTTTTTATATGATTGGCAATTAGCTATTCTATTGAACTCTATTTTAAATTGGGTGATAATGATAGTGCTGGGAATGTTAAAAAATATTAAAATGGAAAAAATAAAATTTAAAAACAGCAAATACTTTTTGTCGGCACTTAGAGTCCTAGGATCCTCGCGAAACTTTCCAGGGTGGTTGCTGGCTGGCCCAGGTACCTTTCCAGGTCCACAGATCTCGAGGATCGCGTTCCTGGACTGGTTCCCGTGGGTTTTTCTGCGCGTGGAATTTCTGCGGGCGCCTTAAGCCGCTGTTTAAGGCCTAGGACTTCACGGAAAATTGCTTCCAGTGGTCTAGGATTGTTGATAGCACTAAGTTTATCACTTTTAAACACTATTTTGGGTGGAATTCCCTCAACTTTGAAAAAGTTTGAACTTTTCGGCGAGATTTTGTCAATTTCACTCCCGGTTTGGTAAAATAATGTCGCGAAAGTATTTTACACTCACTTAAAAAATCTGAGTTTTTTATGGGTTATAGTCTATGAGCTACCACTATTTTACAGCTAATAAAAACTATAGGTCGCCGCGACTAATCGCGTTTTATAAATTATCTCCCGCAATGTTTACCTTTTGGCCGTGATTTCTGCTCCCGCGCTCCGTAAAAGGGGGTAAAAGACCCTCTTAGGAGGGGTCAAAAAATCCAAAATTTCGTGAGGATGTAGGCACTTAGGTATCACTTCACTGGGTAATTTAAAATTTATAGGTCGCAGCGACTAATCGAGCGCCGCACGCCACTTTATACTTTTGTTTGCACTTTTTGCCGTTTTTTGCGTTTTCTTTTCGTCACAATTCTTTCAGTTTTTATCCGATTTTAATTCTGAAAACACCATTCGTTAGTGCTCGTCAGCGCGCAACTTTTAAGGTATCGCACGGTTTTTTACGTCGCGAAAGGCCGAATACACGATTTTTTCACTGTTTCTTCGCTGCGGAGCTTGATTTCGACGCTACGGAGCTCGGAAAACGTGACCGTTCGGGCGCGCGGGTGGCTAACTACTGGGTTAGGTTAGGTTAGGTTAGGTTAGGTTAGGTTAGGTTAGGTTAGGTTAGGTTAGGTTAGGTTAGGTTAGGTTAGGTTAGGTTAGGTTAGGTTAGGTTAGGTTAGGTTAGGTTAGGTTAGGTTAGGTTAGGTTAGGTTAGGTTAGGTTAGGTTAGGTTAGGTTAGGTTAGGTTAGGTTAGGTTAGGTTAGGTTAGGTTAGGTTAGGTTAGGTTAGGTTAGGTTAGGTTAGGTTAGGTTAGGTTAGGTTAGGTTAGGTTAGGTTAGGTTAGGTTAGGTTAGGTTAGGTTAGGTTAGGTTAGGTTAGGTTAGGTTAGGTTAGGTTAGGTTAGGTTAGGTTAGGTTAGGTTAGGTTAGGTTAGGTTAGGTTAGGTTAGGTTAGGTTAGGTTAGGTTAGGTTAGGTTAGGTTAGGTTAGGTTAGGTTAGGTTAGGTTAGGTTAGGTTAGGTTAGGTTAGGTTAGGTTAGGTTAGGTTAGGTTTTTTTTTTTTTTTTTTTTTTTTTTTTTTTTTTTTATTAGAGATTACAAAAATCCCACTGGTGTGTCTTCCATTGACGGAGAGACCAGTGCCTACTTTATTACTAATTACTATTTATTTCCGTCTGTGCGGTTACAATTTTTTATTACTAACTATTATTTATATTAACAAATCTACTTTTTTACTTAATTACAATTTCGCACTTTATTGTGCCCTGTCCTTAAACAATCTCTTACATACACTATTATTTTACCATTATTTATATTTACATTATTTTAATAAAAATATCTACCTTAAAACTAACACAGTATATAGTGTGCAAAAGCAAAATATGGACAAATAATAAAATTTACTGACATAATAATAAACAAGTTTGAAAATATAAACAAAATAATACACAAAGTCAAAAGTACAATTAAAATAATAAAACAGAATTGTCAAAATAAAAACTGAATAATAACACCAAATTTGTAAATACAATTAAAATAATAAAACAAAATCGACATTTTAAAACAATATTGACAAATTATAAACGAAATAATTACACATAATCAACAAGGTTAGGTTAGGTTAGGTTAGGTTAGGTTAGGTTAGGTTAGGTTAGGTTAGGTTAGGTTAGGTTAGGTTAGGTTAGGTTAGGTTAGGTTAGGTTAGGTTAGGTTAGGTTAGGTTAGGTTAGGTTAGGTTAGGTTAGGTTAGGTTAGGTTAGGTTAGGTTAGGTTAGGTTAGGTTAGGTTAGGTTAGGTTGGGGTGCGGGTCAGGTAACCTCCACGTGTGCTTGGTGGGTTGCTAGTCTCTTTCGGATACGTCCGGGGGGAAGGACAACCCGCTGGGCCGGTGCACCCTGGGCACCGTCAATAACTTCCCATTCGTGGGCTCTTGTTGGCGGTGGCGAATACCTGACGGGGGGGGATGTCGCTCTGGGTGTTCCTCTGAATAGCAGAGGACATGCCAGATGCGACAAAGGGGCTGGGTTGGGTTTAGGTTAGGTTAGGCTAGGTTAGTCTGGGTAGGTTAGGTAGGTGAGTAGGAAGGGGAGTCTACGCCGGCTCTCCTTGAATCCCGGAGACCGCAGCATACTCCCAACGACCCCCATCGTAGGCGGTATGGGGTACGGGACTTGTTGTGGACGGAAGGAGGTTGAGGGGGAGGGTGGTTACCTGAAAACAGGTAATCACCAACAAGGGAGCTTCGCCAGCTCCTGGAATTCCGGAGACCACGGTGACCTACCAACGACCCCCATCGTTGGCGGATGGGGTACGGCGGCGCTGTGAGCGGAGGGCTTGCCTTAATTGGCCGGCCTGCGAGAAGGAAAACTCAAAAGGAACACCCGACAGCGAAGTCGTAAAAACCTGTAGATACCTGGCGACCTCTACAGTATATAGCTACACTGGCCGGAATGGGCGTCACCCGACAGTGTTTCCCTACATCGTCCCATACTCGTGGGAACAAAAATGGAAAAAAATAAAATCACCAAAGATGTTGAAGGAGAAAGTGTGGAGTGCGAGGAGTCGCGTGCCGACACGCCAGTGCCAAGAGTGGTGCTGACGCGGTTGGCGGACCGGCCCTCCACCCGGAGTCGGGGCCGCTTGCCCCAGGCGAGTAAGGAGGAGGACCTCAATCCAGCAGGGAGGTCAAACACCGTCAAGCCGGGAGGCGCCGAGAAGCGCAGCTTCCCGGACGATCAAGAGGAGGCTTTCGAGGTGTCCATCCGGGCGCCTCGGAAAGTACGCCCCTCTAACAGAGGAGGAGCGGGGTCGAGAACGCGGTCGCTCACGCCGCACCGCCGACCCACAGCACCGATGGCGGCGACACCGACCCCGGGTGATATCACCCCGGTCGGGTCGTCGTCGTCGGTGTTTTCTAACAGCGCGGCGTACAGACGCGTGCGCGCTGATGGAGAGGCGGCCGCGGAGGATCAGGTCGGTCAATTGACCGACAGGATCCGCTCCGCGACCGAGGGGTCCGCAGCAGACGCAGCGGACCTGATGCAGACGGCGAGCGACTCGTTGAGCCTCGTTATGAAGGTCGCCACGAGGTCCCAAAACCTCAAGGGCGACTTCGTGAAGGGACTCAAGACAGCCGCCAGCGCGTTGGGTGGGGTGGTGGAGCGGCTCTCCGAACGCTCTGCCGCCTCCGAGGCTGCCAATGCCCGCCTCGAGGAAGAGGTGCAGCAGCTCCGCGCTGAGCTGGCCCAGCTTCGGGTCGATCTCCGGGTCAGTGGGGTCGACATCACCCGGGCCGGCTCTCCGCGGGCCGAGAAGCCGCCAGCTGCACCACCCCTGGAGGTGATGGAGCCGGCCAATGGGATGGAGGTGGCTTGTGGGGCTCTGGGCGACGCGTTCAGCGACGCTCAAATGAGCCAGCTGGCCAGGTTCGTGGGGAGCCTGGTAGACGGACGCCTGGCCGGCGTCCAGGACCGCCTGCTCCCCGAAAAGCGGATTCGGCCGCCGTTGGCGGCTGACAAGCGCGGAGCCCCACCAAACCAGCCGGGGATGGGCGCCAAGTCATTTGCGGCGGTGGCCGGCGAGCCCGCCGCGCCCAAGCCGCCTGTGCCGGCCAAAGCTCGTGCCGCTCAGGCTCCTACCGACAGGAGGAAGGGGAAGAAGGGGGGGCGGAGGGTGCCGCCGGCCGCCGCTCCTAGTGCTCCGGCTCCGGTGCCCGCGTCGGTCCCCGCTCCTCCTGCTCCACCCACTTCAGCTGCAGCTGAGGAGGGGTGGCAGACGGTTGGGGGGAAGTCGGTCCCCGCTCCTCCTGCTCCACCCACTTCAGCTGCAGCTGAGGAGGGGTGGCAGACGGTTGGGGGGAAGCGGAAGAGGCGGCGCTCCAGGAAGGCGAAGAACCCTTCCGCGCCGGTAACAGGGCAAACGGCTGGTAAGAGGGGGCCCAAACTCTCTCCGCCAAAGAGTGCCGCCGTGGTCATCACGGTGGCGCCCGAGGCGGAGGGACTCACCTATGCGGGCTTCCTCCAGGAGGCGAGGTCGGTCCTCGACGGGGCCCTCCCTGGCGTCGGAGGGAAGGTGCGGTTGGCGCGGACAGGGGCGCGCATCCTGGAGTTCCCCGGCAAGGAGGGGGAGAAACAGGCCGACATGGTGGCCGCGGCGCTACGAGGCATTGTGGCGGGACGGGATGGCGTCACCGTCGCCAGGCCGACGAAATGCGCGGAGTTGCGCGTGTCGGGCTTGGACGACTCCGTCACGGCGGCGGAGGTCCGGGAGCGCATTGAAGCGTTTGCTGAGTGTGCTCCCGGCTCCGTCAAGGTCGGTGCCGTCCGCCCCGGCCCCGGAGGAGCGGGTGCGGTGTGGGTGCGCTGCCCCATCGCTGCGGCCAAGCTTCTGGCCAAAGCTGGACGACTCCTCGTGGGCTTCTCCTCGGCCCGAATCACGGTCTTGGAGGGGAGGCCTGCGAGGTGTTATGGGTGCATGGCCAGGGGCCACTTGCGGGCCAATTGCACTAGCGCCGTGGACTGCAGCAGATTGTGCTTCCGCTGCGGCCAACTGGGGCACAAGGCGGCGGAATGCTCCGCCGCCCCTTACTGCCCCCCGTGCGCGGCGGGCAATCGGCCCGCCAACCATTTGATGGGGCGGGAGGGGTGCACGATCCCCAACGCGCCGAGGCATCCGGGAGCTGGTCGTTCGACCACGGCGGCTCCCGGTCCTCGGTCACCGACCGCGGGAGGAGAGATGGAGGTGTCAACAATCCAATAATGTATTGCACACCCTCCAATCTCCTCCAGACGAATTTGAACCACTCCGCCGGCGCCCAGGACCTCCTCCTGCAAGCGATGGCGGAGTGGTCAATAGGTGTGGCCGTAGCCGCGGAGCCCTACTTCGTTCCTCCCTGCCCAAATTGGGTGGGTGACCGGGACGGCTCCGTGGCCATCGTCAGCTCCGCTGCGCTTCGCTCCCCACCCTTGTCGCTCAGAGACAGGGGCGAGGGGTTCGTTGCTGCCGATTGGGGGGAGGTAACGCTGTTCGGCGTGTACTTCTCCCCAAACCGGAGTCTGGCGGAATTCGAGGTCTTCCTCAATAGAGTGGAGGCCTCGATACGGCGGACAGCACCTCGTCAGGTGCTCGTTCTGGGGGACTTCAATGCCAAATCTACGGCGTGGGGCTCCCCCGGAACGGATGCCCGCGGTCGGGCAGTCGAAGAGTGGGCGACGTCGGTGGGCCTCTGTCTCCTCAACAGAGGCACCACCGACACGTGCGTTCGTCGGCAGGGGGGGTCGATAGTGGACCTCTCGTTCGCTACCCCTGCCGTCGAAGCGCAAGTAAGGAGCTGGCGTGTCCTGGATGAGGTTGAGACGCTCTCGGATCATAGATACATCCGATTCGAGCTCTCCCGGTCCCAGGGCCCCAGAAGGGGTCACGTTCCCTCTCGGCGTGGCGGCGCGTTTCCGCGGTGGGCTGTGGGGCGAATGGACAAGGTCCTGCTAGAGGAGGCGGCCATTATTTCCAATTGGTTCGCCTCCCCGCCTTCGTCCGAGGGTGCCGACGCTGCGGCTGGCCGTTTTCGCGATGCGATTACGCAAATCTGCGATACGGCCATGCCCCGTGCTAAGTGTTGGTCCCCGAAGACGGAGGTCTACTGGTGGTCCCCGGAGCTTGCCTCCCTTCGCGCAGCGTGTTTTGCGGCGCGGAGGTCCTACACCCGCAGCCGGCGACGTCACCCCCGTGACGTCGAGAGGGAAGACCGGCTTTATGCGGCGTACATCGACGAGGTGTGCGCCCTAAAGCTGGCCATTCGCCGCGCCAAGGAGGAGGCGCGGCACGAGCTGTTGGAGGGTCTCGACCGTGACCCCTGGGGCCGCCCCTACCGAGCTGCGCTGAATAAGCTACGCTGTCGGGGTCCCCCCCTTGTGGAGACTCTCCAACCCGGCTTCCTCGTGGAGGTGGTTGAGGGCCTATTCCCGCAACGAGCGGAGCACGTGCCCCCGGCAATGGTCGCCGCAGAGACCGACGACCGGGAGGCCGACCTCAGTGCTCCGCCCGTCACAGAGGCGGAGGTGGCGGCGGCTGTTCTTCGGATGCGCTCGAAGAACACCGCCCCCGGGCCCGACGGGGTACCCGGACGGGTGTTGGCCCTGGCCCTCAACCACATGGGGGACCGCCTCAGGGAGCTGTTCGACGTGTGCCTGGCGTCCGGACGGTTCCCTGACTGCTGGAAGGCGGGGAAGCTGGTGCTCCTCCCTAAGCCGGGACGACCTCCCGACACCGTGGCGGCCTACAGGCCTATCGTTTTGCTGGAGGAGGCGGGGAAGTTGCTTGAGAGAGTTCTCGCCACCCGTATCCTCCGGCATCTGGAAGAGGTCGGCTCCGGTCTGTCGGACGCTCAGTACGGTTTCCGCGCTGGGCGTTCGACGATCGATGCCATCCTGCGTCTGAGGGCCGCTTCGGAGGAGGCCGTCGCTGGCGGAGGGGTGTTGTTGGCGGTATCCTTGGATATCGCCAACGCCTTCGGTAGTCTGCCGTTCGGCTGCATCGGCGAGGCGCTCCGGTTCCATGGAGTGCCGGTTTACCTGAGGCGGCTGGTGGCAGACTACCTTGAGGGCAGGGTGGTTCTGTGCGAGGACCGCGACGGAGCTTTGCTCCGCAGACCCATGGCGTGCGGTGTTCCGCAGGGTTCAGTCCTAGGACCTCCCCTGTGGAACATCGGTTACGACTGGGTGCTGCGTGGAGCTTTTCCCCCGGGCCTGGACGTCATCTGCTATGCGGATGACACGCTCGTCACGGCCCGGGGACAAAGCTTCGAGGAGGCGGCGCGCCTGGCCAACGAGGGGGTGGCCCAAGTGGTCGGGCGCATCGAGGCGCTGGGGCTTAGGGTGGCCCCTGCCAAGACTGAGGCCGTGCTCTTTCACGGGCCTCGTCGCGGTCCACCTGCTGGCGCCTCGATAACGGTTGGCTCGGTCCCCGTACGGATCGGGGCCCAGATCAAGTATCTGGGCCTAGTGATAGACAGGCGGTGGAACTTTGACGAGCACTTCCGCATTCTGGTGCCCAAGCTGGAGGGCGTTGCCGCCGCTCTCGGTCGGCTCTTGCCGAACGTGGGCGGCGCCAGCGTCGCCTGCCGGCGGCTTTACACGGGGGTGGTACGGTCGATGGCACTGTACGGCGCACCCGTGTGGGCGGAGTCCTTGTCCGCCGGGAACAGGGTGCGCTTGTGGCGCCCTCAGCGTACCCTGGCGATCAAGGCCATTCGCGGATACCGCACGGTGTCCACAGACGCGGCGTGTGCGTTGGCTGGGACACCCCCGTGGGATTTGGATGCGGAGGTGCTCGCCGAGGTTTACAAGCGCGCGGCGGCAGCCCGGGCCGGGGGTTCTGTCCCCCTGCCCGAGGAGTTGCGAGGTTGGCGCGAGGAGGCCCACCGGACGTTGATGGTACGGTGGGGGCATCGGCTTGAGGCTCCACGAGCTGGCGTTCGGACCGTGGAGGCGCTCAGGCCGATTCTCGAGGAGTGGGCAGTGCGGCAGCATGGGACTCTCTCCTTTAGGCTGGTGCAGGTATTGACCGGACATGGTTGCTTCGGTACATACCTGCATAGGCTTGGGAGGGAGGCGAGTCCGATGTGCCACCACTGCGACTGCGGTGAAGACTCGGTGCAACACACTCTCGAGCAGTGTCCTGCCTGGGAGTTGCAGCGTCGGGAACTCACCGCAGTGATAGGGAACGACCTCGCGCTGCCGGCCGTGGTTCAATCCATGAGCTGCGCGAGGTCGTGGGAAGCGGTCGCATCCTTCTGCGAGGAAGTTATCTTGCAGAAGGAGGCGGCGGAGCGGATCAGGGAGGACTCACCCCTGGCTGATCCGCATCGCCGCCGGCGAGCTGGGCGGCGAAGGCGCGCGTACGCCGCGAACCATATGCCGCCCTGAGCGAGGCCGCGGGCGGAGGAACGGGGACCTTTTTCCACCGCCCGCTGATGCCTTCCGCGACGGAGCGGCGCTCTGTGTGTGTCCGGAGCGCCGCTAGGAGAGGACGACCAAGGAGTCGGGTGCCCGGTGGCAGTCGGACCGGGCACAGTCGCCGCGGCGGGCCCTGTGGATGTAAGAACGATCCAGGGCTCGCCCACTTTTACGGCGACGCATGGCACACGGCGGGTCTTTTTAGTGGGTGCAAACCCCACACTACCCCATCGCCTTCCCCGGGTGGTGGGGTGTGCGTCAGGCATTTTTTCCCGCCAAAAAAAAAAAAAAAAAAAAAAAAAAAAAAAAAGGTTAGGTTAGGTTAGGTTAGGTTAGGTTAGGTTAGGTTAGGTTAGGTTAGGTTAGGTTAGGTTAGGTTAGGTTAGGTTAGGTTAGGTTAGGTTAGGTTAGGTTAGGTTAGGTTAGGTTAGGTTAGGTTAGGTTAGGTTAGGTTAGGTTAGGTTAGGTTAGGTTAGGTTAGGTTAGGTTAGGTTAGGTTAGGTTAGGTTAGGTTAGGTTAGGTTAGGTTAGGTTAGGTTAGGTTAGGTTAGGTTAGGTTAGGTTAGGTTAGGTTAGGTTAGGTTAGGTTAGGTTAGGTTAGGTTAGGTTAGGTTAGGTTAGGTTAGGTTAGGTTAGGTTAGGTTAGGTTAGGTTAGGTTAGGTTAGGTTAGGTTAGGTTAGGTTAGGTTAGGTTAGGTTAGGTTAGGTTAGGTTAGGTTAGGTTAGGTTAGGTTAGGTTAGGTTAGGTTAGGTTAGGTTAGGTTAGGTTAGGTTAGGTTAGGTTAGGTTAGGTTAGGTTCCCTGTCGGAGACCCTCGAGCCGGCGTTGCTGGATGGGGTGGTCCGGTCCCTGTTTCCACGCAGGACCGACTTCGCCCCACCAGCAATGGACCCCCCGCAGGAAGCGGCTCCGCCGGGGGACGAGGTGCCCCCGGTGACGGTGGATGAAGTCCACGAGGGGATACTTCGCCTCCGGGCGAAGAAGACGGCCCCTGGGCCGGACGGCGTCCCCGCTCGGGTGGTGGCGATAGCTGCCTCCCAAATGGAGGACAGGTTTCGGGACCTCTTCAGCGCGTGCCTTACGGCTGGAAGGTTCCCGAAACTGTGGAGGGAGGGGCAGCTTTGCCTCCTCCGAAAAGAGGGACGCCCGGCGGACTCCCCCTCGGCATACCGGCCCATCGTCCTTCTCGATGAGGTCGGAAAATTGTTCGAGGGGATAGTCGCCGACCGGCTCAACAGTCATTTGCGGGGGGTGGGACCAGACCTGTCGGACGCCCAGTTCGGATTTCGAAAGGGGCGTTCGACGGTCGATGCCTTGTCCCTGCTGAAGGGCCAGGTGCAGGAGGCGGTGGCCGCGGGGGACGGAGTGTTGGCGGTTTCGTTTGATATTGCAAACGCCTTCAACTCCGTCCCCCACGCGACCATATTGGAGGCACTCCGGTTCCATGGAGTGCCCCAATATCTGCGGGCGATCCTGGCCAGCTACCTGGAGGACCGAGAGGTCCTTCTGGTGGACAAGACGGCCAGGATCAGGCGCTACGGCGCGGAGTCCGGTGTTCCGCAGGGGTCGGTTTTAGGCCCTCCCCTGTGGAACATCGGTTTTAATTGGCTCCTGCGGGGCACCCTCCTCCAGGGCACGAGTGTCATCTGTTACGCGGATGACACTCTCCTCGTTGCCCGGGGGAGGGACTTTGGGGAGGCAGCCTGTTTGGCCTCAGCCGGCGGATCGTTGGTGGCGGGTAGGATCCGCCGGCTTGGATTGAGGGTGGCGCTGAACAAGACCGAGGCCGTGTTCTTCCACGGGCCTCGGCAGCGCCGCCCGCCTGATGCCCACATCGTCGTCGAGGGCGTCCGGATAGAGGTCGGGGTCCGGATGAAGTATCTGGGCCTCGTGCTGGACAGCAGGTGGCGCTTCGGCCCACACTTTAGCGGGCTTTCGACGCGCCTGCTGAAAGCCGCGGACGCCCTCTCATGGCTCCTCCCGAACCTTGGGGGGCCCAAGACGCGGTGCCGGCGCCTCTATGCCGGCATCTTAAAGAGCATGGCGCTTTACGGGGCACCCATCTGGGCGGACTCCCTCCAAAGGAGGGAGAATGCAACCGCCATCCGCAGGCCACAAAGGGCCATTGCACAGCGGGTGGCGAGGGCCTACCGCTCAGTGGGTTTCTCGGCGGCGTGCGCTCTGGCGGGCACCCCTCCCTGGGAGTTGGAGGCATGGGTGCTCGCCAGAGTGTACGAATGGACGGCACGGCGGAAGGCGCTCGGGGAGCGCCCCGCCGCCGAAGAGCGGGAGGCCGTGCGGCGGGAGGCGAGGGACGCAATCGTCCGTCACTGGACGGAGGACCTCGCCACCGCCTTCTTTGGCCGTCGGACGCTGGACGCGCTCGGTCCAGTCCTGCGGGACTGGCTCGATCGGCCTCACGGTTTCCTCTCGTTCCGTCTAGTGCAGGTGTTGTCCGGACATGGTTGTTTCGGAACGCACCTGCACCGGATCCGGAGGGAGGAAACTCCAGCGTGCCACGACTGCGGCGCGGCAGAGGACACGGCGCAGCACACCCTAGAGGTGTGCCCAGCCTGGGCTGAACTGCGTCGTGCCCTGATCGATGTTGTCGGGCAGGACCTCTCACTCCCTGGCGTGGTCAACTCCATGCTGGGGAGTGAGGAGGCCTGGGCAGCGGTTGCCTCCTTTTGCGAGGTCGTGATGTCGCAAAAGGAGGCGGCGGAGCGTGCGCGGGAGGACGATCCTCTCGCGCCGCCGCTCCGCAGGCGAAGAAGGGGTGGGAGAAGGCGGTTATACGATCGTCTCCTCCCACCCCCTGGTGGTGACTAGCGGGCGACAGGCGCGGGGGCGCCTTTCGTCCGCATTGCACCAGTCACCACCCTCGTCAAATGGGAATGGCCGAGCACTCATGGTCGTTCCCGGGCCCCTCCACTAGGAGGGGCGTGAGGGGCCTGCCGTAAAGGCGGGCAGTCGTCGGCGGAGGACTGGACGTAAAGGCTGTGCCAGTTTCCCAGTCCTCCTCCATAAAGACGATGCGGGAGTGCCGCTGGGTTATTTTAGTGGGTATACCGGGCCTCAGCCCGGGGAGTCCCACATAGCCCCCCCATTCCCCCAATGGGTGGGTATGCGTAATGCATTTTTTCCCAGCGTGATCAAAAAAAAAAAAAAAAAAAAGGTTAGGTTAGGTTAGGTTAGGTTAGGTTAGGTTAGGTTAGGTTAGGTTAGGTTAGGTTAGGTTAGGTTAGGTTAGGTTAGGTTAGGTTAGGTTAGGTTAGGTTAGGTTAGGTTAGGTTAGGTTAGGTTAGGTTAGGTTAGGTTAGGTTAGGTTAGGTTAGGTTAGGTTAGGTTAGGTTAGGTTAGGTTAGGTTAGGTTAGGTTAGGTTAGGTTAGTTAGGTTAGGTTAGGTTAGGTTAGGTTAGGTTAGGTTAGGTTAGGTTAGGTTAGGTTAGGTTAGGTTAGGTTAGGTTAGGTTAGGTTAGGTTAGGTTAGGTTAGGTTAGGTTAGGTTAGGTTAGGTTAGGTTAGGTTAGGTTAGGTTAGGTTAGGTTAGGTTAGGTTAGGTTAGGTTAGGTTAGGTTAGGTTAGGTTAGGTTAGGTTAGGTTAGGTTAGGTTAGGTTAGGTTAGGTTAGGTTAGGTTAGGTTAGGTTAGGTTAG